>OV815320.1:11838571-12451428 GCA_929108375.1 Gymnoscelis rufifasciata | reverse complement strand
CCTGCGAGTCGATCCAGGCGGACCGCCGCGCCAGCGTCACGCCAGCCGCGCCGGCCGTGTACTCCACTCGTTAACTACAGATGTACTAGTGGTATGTATTACCATTTGCGAGGCGTTTTTCTTGAAGCGCTCGATGCCGAAGGCGCGGATGGCGCGCGAGAAGCCGAACACCTGCGAGTCGATCCAGGCGGACCGCCGCGCCAGCGTCACGCCGGCCGTGTACTCCACTCGTTAACTACAGATGTACTAGTGGTATGTATTACCATCTGCGAGGCGTTTTTCTTGAAGCGCTCGATGCCGAAGGCGCGGATGGCGCGCGAGAAGCCGAACACCTGCGAGTCGATCCAGGCGGACCGCCGCGCCAGCGTCACGCCAGCCGCGCCGGCCGTGTACTCCACTCGTTAACTACAGATGTACTAGTGGTATGTATTACCATTTGCGAGGCGTTTTTCTTGAAGCGCTCGATGCCGAAGGCGCGGATGGCGCGCGAGAAGCCGAACACCTGCGAGTCGATCCAGGCGGACCGCCGCGCCAGCGTCACGCCAGCCGCGCCACCCGTGTACTCCACTCGTTCTACCACGCTCTGAAACAATCAAATCTATACTAATATATAAAGCTGAAGAGTTTGTTTGTTTGTTTGAACGCGCTAATCTCCGAAACTACTGGTTCGAATTGAATAATTCTTTGTGTTGGATAGTCCAGTTATCGAGGAAGGCTATAGGCTATATAACATCACGCTACGACCAATAGGAGCAATGATATAGTGGTAAATGTGTAAAAAACGGGAGAAATTGTTCATCTTTGAAGCCTTCCGTTGCGTGCGCCGTGAAAACGGTTCAAGATACACAAAAAATATGTATTAAAGAATAATAGCTCTTTTAATGATCTAAAAAACAGTCCGCGATAGTATATGTCTATCTTTTAAGATTAACTCACAAAAACCGTTTTTATGGTACCTAATTTGGTCGAAATAATTTGTTTAAGTTGTATCACCATAATAATATTAATCTTTATTCAAATAAATATGTTGTTGGTTAAGAGTACTTCATCCATTATAACGCGGGTAGCACCGCAGGGCACAGCTAGTAAATAAATAAATAAAAACGCCCTTTATTTATTGCTTACATAGTTAACAAAGTTTACAAGTTTTCAATTCACTGTGAAATTTTCTATATTTTAATTTAGTAGTTAATTTTTTTTTTAATTATTACGTTAGCACTTACAAGTTAGTTTTCTGAAACAATACGAGATACAGAATCATTTATTTCCATTGTTTAATTTTACAAATAATAGAAACATCAGAAACAAATTGAACTTGAATTAAGGCAGGGGAATCGGGGGGTTTTCTTAAACTTGAATTTAGATTTATTTCACACTGTGTATGCAAATGAAATGAATATTGCTAGATTAGGTAGATTCTAACTTAGGGTAGATGTCTAGCTTAGAATAATAATATAATAACATAATGGCTCGATGGCTAATATCAAACGATTGTCGATTTTAAAACTCCCAGAAAAATTAGTGTCAAACAACTTCTCGAGCACTTTGAAATTTGTGTTGTTTAAGTGTTTTTAGACTCTACCTATATATTGTCCAGGTGATTTTAATTTTATTAATTTAGTTACATTCATGGCCGATCAAATATTTCACAAGATCATTAATAACAATCGAGAATTCTATATGGCAATATACACCATTTCACAAATAAAATTAAATACCTAATTAGTATAACAGTTAACTTCCCTGATTGTTAACAAGTTGTTAATAATATTATCATCAATATCTGAACCAGCCTTAATATGTAGATAGTTCCATATAACCTTGAAGCTACATGAATCACTGTGAGTATTTTATTACTGTTTATCGTTGACTTTATATAGTCAAGGTCAAAAACATGTTTACACAACATACCCGCAGAATGATCTTTGTTCACATCTTTATGCATCCCTATCCCTTATTTTTAGTCAGATTTATCTTATTACTTATTTCTACCAAGTCTCAGATAAAGTTTCAGAGCCAGACATCCAGTGATGTTTCACTTATTTATTCTGCCAAATTAAGTTAAATTTCAAATTGTATATGTTCACATGTATATTATTATTATTCTCTTTATTTCATTTTAAACACGTCAAAAATATATTTTTTACATTAGATTACATAATAAATTATATAAAACTACCTACTGTATATTATTATTATTACTTATGAATAGGTTTTACCTTCTCAGTTTATGAACAAACCGGTAATGGCTGATTGCACACGGGCCTAAGCCAAGTGTACATCAGATGAATTGGCTTCTTGAGGAAGTTCACTTTGCAAAAACTTTCTGACAATTCTGCAAGTGTTTAAAATAACAGATTTTTGAAAAAGGATGTACAGGTTTTTAGGAAGTTCAAGAGACTGAAGTGATTGAAATAGCTGCTTCGGGATGACTCCTGTTGTTGATAATACTATGGGGACTATTGTAACCTTCTTAAGACGCCACATGCGAGTGATCTCTGTTTTCAGATCTACATACTTCGATAGTTTCTCTGCTATGGTCGTTTGCAGGTTGTGGGTATTAGGAATGGCGATGTCTATTAGGATAGCTGTGTTATTGATTTTGTCTAAAAGTGTTAAGTCTGGTCTATTGAAATGTGTTGTTTTATCTGTAAGTATAGCTCTGTCAAAATAAATTTTATGTGTAGTATTTTCTAAAATAGTATTCGGTGAATATTTGTAGTAGGGCGTAGGTTTTTGGGATGGCTCTATAAGTTTGTACTTAAGTGCAAGGTTTTGGTGGATGATATTGGCGACCTGATCATGTCTAAACTTGTAGTCTGTTTGAGCAATGGCTTTACAAGCCCCTGTTATGTGTTGGATGGTCTCCGAGGTGCTATTACATCGTCGACATAAATCTGTTCTTTGATTTCGGCTTCTTATTATGTATTTTTGGTAGTTACGTGTCTCAATCACTTGGTCCTGTATAGCGGTCATAAACCCTTCAGTCTCAGGAAAGAGTTCACCTCGTCTGAGCCATTCGTTCGACGCTTGTTTGTCGACGTTGGGCTGGTTCAGATCTAGGTGGTGCCTTCCATGCAGAGACTTCTGGGCCCATTCAGTTACGAGAGTTTGTTTGCTTATTATATTTTCGTTTGACTGTTTATGTTCATCTTGTAAGTTAAGAGGTGTAAGTTTTCGATCAAGGGAGGCTACTGACTTATGGATTGTGGATGACTCAGATTTTAAATGGAAATAGGTCCTAAGTGTGGCTATCTGTTTGTTATGTAAATTAATAATATCAACAATTCCTCTTCCACCCTCAGACCGCGGCAACACCTGCCGTTGGATGCATGCGCGGGGATGGTGTTTCCGGTTTTTTGTCATAAGGACATTGATTATGCGTTGCAGGGTTTTCAGTTCGGTTTTGGACCATTTTATTATGCCGAAGGAATAAGTAAGGGTTGGAATAGCGTAAGAATTTATAGCTTTGGTAGTATTTTTAGCGTTAAGCTGCGTTTTTAAAATTGAGTTTAGTCTATGTTTAAAGTTTTGTCTGATAATATCTTTTATTTCTTTTGAATGTATTTGTTTGCTCTGTATATAACCTAGATATTTATAGGTGTCGTTTTCACTCAAGGGTTCTATAGTTTCACCTGTATCCATAGCATATGAGTGCTGATAAGTTTTTCCAGCAACGATGGAGTTAATCTTGCACTTATCGATGCCAAAGTTCATAGAAATATCTTTAGAAAACTGTTCAGTTAATTTAATTAGATGTTCCAGGTCAGATTGAGACGAAGAGTATATTTTGATATCGTCCATGTAGAGTAAATGATTTAACTTGCAGTCAGGTGAGTCAGTCTGTATGTCATTTTTAAGTCCATATCCTTTGTTACTAGAATTGAGTTTATTTGAAAGTGGATTTAGCGCGAGACAAAACCAAAGAGGACTGAGTGAATCTCCTTGGAATATTCCTCGTTGAATCTGTATGGGGTCTGTCTCAAATGTAGAAGATGATGTCTGTGCGTGTAATCTTGTGCTCCATCTATTCATAGATTTTTCTAAAAACTCTATTAAATTTGGGTTTATTTTATAAATTTTTAAAATTTTAATCAGCCATGAATGCGGTACTGAGTCAAAGGCTTTTTTATAATCTATATAGACTGTGTACAAATCTTCTTTATGCCTCTGCACGTTATTTAATATTATAGAATCTATTGTTAATTGTTCTTTGCAACCTTGACTGAATTTTTTGCACCCTTTCTGCTGCTCAGCAAGGATATTGTTGCTATCTATGTGTTTGTTAATTAACTGTGTGAGGCAAGATGTTATGATTTTATATATTGTTTGCAGACATGTTATAGGTCTATATTTAGCAGGGTTGTTAGGGTCTATGGGATCTTTAAGGATCATATGTGTTGTACCTAATGTTATGAAGTGAGGCATTAAATCGGGTTCTTTGATAAAACTATTGATATGGTTGTAAAGAAAAGGGTGAATATATTTGAGCTTTTTGTACCAATAGCTATGCACGTGGTCTGAACCCGGATATTATTATTATTGTGTTTTGTAATAACTTATAATTAGCTAGTTTAATTGGAGTATAATCTGTACTAGTTATAAAATTAAATAAATAAATAAATTATTTAGTTAATTATTTTTGTGTTACCTTAAACCAAGAATAATACTTTTTGTCATACTCATTAAATGTCCTAAACAGGATGAAAAAGTTTTCTTTATCTTTATAAGTAGAACGCGCTTATCTCAAGAACCACGTGAGAGAATTTTTGAAGTGAAACTTCTTTAGAATCGTTGTGATTTGAAACCGGATGCAACGGAAATAAGAATTAAACGCTCACAAGGTTAAGCAACTTTGCGCGACGCCAGTACTTGGATGGGTGACCGCCCGAACAAAATCTTTGTGCATAGTATTTTTTTTTGTTTTTTTTTATTCTTCTTTGTTTTTTGTCGATTTACTGAAGTTTCACTTCTATCGTGTGTGAATCGCACACACACTTTTTTTTCTCTCTCTTTGACTAGCTCGTTTTTAGAGGAAGGAGTATAGTTATTTTTAACTCGGGAAAATATGATACTCTCGCTGGTACCCTATAGGGCTTAATTGATCTCCTCACCATGACTTTAGTGTATCCCAAATTCCTGGTGTATGTGACTAAGGTTTTGTTTTTCGGATCCAGTACACTCTCTTCAATGATCTTCACTGCTTTCGCGTTGAAGAACCTGAAATCATGAGTTGCAGTTATCATAGTCATCAATAAATTAACACAGGCAGGTAGGGATGTATTTTTAGGAGGAAATTAATCCATACCAATATTATAAATGCGAAAGTAACTCTGTCTATCCGGTTTTCACGCAAAAACAGTTCAGATATCTTTTAGAGCCCGAGAAAGGACGTAGGCTACTTTTTACCGTGAGAAGCGGGAAAATTCATTATATCGCAGGTAACACCGCGGGACATCGCTAGTAATTAATATACATCAAGGTCAAAAACCAAAAAACGCTTTTGCATCAAGAATTTGAGTTTTGTCCAACAATATTAAATTACCTTGTAATCAGTCAATTTCAGAGTTTTTATCAGTTATTTATGAAAAACAAGTTGATAGATGATGAGACTGATTAGATATACTCAAATCACATTATTTTGGAAAGTCATGGTTACTAGTTAAAACAACGACTTTTCCTGATCAATGTGGATGGCATTCGTAAACAATAAAAAAAAATAAGGAACAAACATATTACATACTGTAACATTATATTGAAACCCACTTCCTTTTTCTTGGGGAGTCGATGGAAAAAGATATATTCAACTTGGCCCGCTTGCGGCGCAAGAGGTAGCGGGTTCGATTCCATGCATAACATGCAAATACTTGATCCCTGAGGGGAATTACATAATTCTACATAATTCACTTAATGAGAACATTTTATACATTATAGAATAAATAATTAACAAACATTCGAGACAGTTTGCAGTTAATTTTTGGTTTCATACAAATATAATATTATACTTAGTAATAGAAGCGAGTGATGGATTTCCCATCCGAGAGAGATTTTATCTCTTGGTATCCAGATTGTAGTATATGTATATATTAATCAAATTTAGAAAGGACATTGAGCGTAAAAGAGTTATTGGATACAAACCTTCGCGATTATATTATGTAGTAAAGTAATGTCCCACTTCTAATAGATTTATACAACATACAACTAAGTAGATACTTTAAAAAAATATAAAAACTTAATGTACTAATATACAGTAACAAGGTTTTTACTTTTAGACTACATAATGCCTTGGCTTCACTCCAATTAAATTACAAATCATATTGAGGAAATAACATAAAATATTAAACCACTCAATTTTAAACCATCTATACACACAAACAGCTGATTGAAGTCTGGGTTCATTGATTTTATATTTAAAAATATTTAAATTTAAATTGTCCCACCCAGATGTGTTTGAAAGAAGTTTAGTGAATTGAAGATTCTCTTAATATGGACACTAGAATCTAGATCAAGGTTGAGAAATAAATTGAACAATTGACCTAACTGCTATCACTTAGGGTATGCTACTTTTGTGCTGTTGTTGCTACATGTATTATTGATTGCTTACTAGCGCTTTGATTTGCTTTTGTATGTTAAAGGTTTTGTGGTTTAATATATTATATATTGTTTATAATGCACAACAAATTTTTAAATCATACGATTTGTAATAAGTGATAAAGGTTACAGATGCATTTCAATCTTATTCTGCATAAATTTTTGAGACAAATATTTTAAGTAATCAGCACTCTAAATCACTGCCTAATTAACAAATAATTGTATATTATATATTTTGAAGAGTTTTGATTTGAAGAGTGAAATTTTAATATTTTACCTTTCACCCCATTTGGGCACTCGGTTTGTTTTGGTAAGGATTCTCTTTGTGTATAGGCAGCCATCAGTTCCAACTTTTCTGCTCAATGTGTCTTCTGATAGGACATGATTACTGAAATGATTTGTTTGTATTTTAATATACATTACACCCCTTTTCCTCTACACTTTCATCTGTATTAAGTTTAAGGCACACTTATAAAACATAATTCTCGGGCTTTAAACATATTTAAGTGTACATAATATTTCAAAACACCCTACTTAATTTCCTTTTAAAGTTTCAATATTAGTAGAAGTAGTTTATATTTGCATCCTTATTTTCACATCATTGCTATGAAATTATGATTATGATGTTTTTGAACATGAACAAATCATATGAAACAGAAGAAACTATACATAACCCACAAAACTACTTGACTTTGTTGTGGATATTAAAGAGATGATAATAGTATTGATTAATTATACCTTACTATAAATAAATACGATGGAATCAACACTGAAGCACAACTGAAGGTTATTCAGAGCTAAATGTCAAAAAGACAATTTATAGAATTTATCAATATTATGCAAAATACTCTTTATTATCAAGGTTATTAATAAATATAGCTCCCACTCAGGCTTTAAGATTATTTTATAACAAAAATATAGTTTGTGAGTTTTCTTAAATATCTGGTAAAGAAAGGCTTTTGTGTATGTTTAAAAGACTACAACAAAAGATAAAGATATTATGAGAATGTAAAAATAACTGATTGGACATATTAACAACCCAAAACATGCACATATTATTGTTTTTACTTTATAACAAATAATAATAATAATACATGACATAGTATATAATATGTTTTTACCTCTGAGGATTTGGGTATCGTTTCCAGTAAGCACAAGCAACCTGATCCCAGCTGTAGTAAAAAGTTGATGTAGTTTCAAAATATCTTGCCATTTTCACTGTTGTACTATTTTTTTATTATTTGTCAAACTGGAATTGCTTGTGAACAATGTACTAGTCAGATCACCATAATTCTAGAAAAAAAAATATAAAACTTGTTTAGTTAATAAATACATGCCGTAACTTGAAGTATCTATAGGAGATAAGAGTAGGTGTTGTATTACATAAACACTTTATGTAGGTCACATTTTATGATTTATGAAAAGACATTTTTTAACACAACAAGATCAGACCACTCTTGCAGCCGCACAAAGCTTTTGTGATTGTAGTCACGTAGGAGGCTCGTTGGTAAACATTCGGTCATTTGGTTAGGAACAGGACTTTATTTTGGAGGACAAATTCCAATCACATGTTGAACCATAAAAAACAACTCAAACTCTATACTTAATAGAAAACATACAAGAAAATTTAATATACTGACAATACCACGCCTTTTACAATCATGTTAGGACCAATTAGATATAAAGAACATTAAATAAAACCCAGTCTTACCATTTAGCCGGAAAAAATATATGTTTTTACTGCGTCCGTGATTCTCACCTGGTAGCGTAAGGATTCAAGGTTCTGGAAACTTATTTTGGTAAAAAAGCGCATGGATTACCCATAACTCTTAGGTTACCATTCATATTTTCAGGATAACACGAGAAGATACAGTTGTTTAATTTTGATAAACATTGACATGACACAAGAACTGAAATTATTTGGAATGACAAGATCAATCAAGACGTGAACGCAAGAAAGAGTCAGATATAAAAAGCGGGAGAGGGATAAAAAAGTCATTCGTTCACTTATCTCCATCAGACAATTGAATGAGCTGGGACGAAAAAATAACTTCAAACTTGCCATGTAAAAAATATTAATAACCTTGAACCATCCTTGAACCAACTGAATAAAGCTTTCTATTCATAGTTAATTGAGGAAGATGTAAATCAAATTTTATTCCCCTTTTTCAGCCCTAACTAAAACTTGAAGCAATAATAAGACTAACTGTGGAAAAATTGTGTTGATATCTCAAAAATTGAATAATTTATAAGCAAATCAATATGGGAACGCGCGAAAACTGATTGCGCCCGTCGAGTAATGGCTGTGACGTCACGTCGCCGGTTGTGTTGTTGTAGCCGACGAACGGCGTCGGCGCGGCGCGCGGGCGGTTGCTTAGCTCTGTAAACTTACTTTTGTTCATTTCGATACATTTGTAATTTTTTTATGAATGGTATACCAACCAACCAACATGGAACCAGGATTTTCACGTGGACAATCAAATAATCTTCCGAAAGTCGATTAACTTATGGTTGCGAATTATTTCACAAACCATGCTAAGTATATTATTGCAGAAATCCAAGGGCAAAAACTTACAAGGTAAGCAAATATACCTACATATAATGAGATATTAATCTAAGTATTTACCACTGCAATATGTTATTTGTAGGAGGTAGGTTAATTATATTATAAAAGTGAGAAGGGATCTAGGTAAAGTAGGTACCTACCTACCTAAGGGCCTTTATTTCATTTGAGACCAAATGGTAGGTACTTATTTCTTAAGTAATTACTTAGGTATTCGTAAGTATCGTTACAAGTTTTGGTTTTATAATAATGGAGTGATAGTACTTATGGCAATGAAATACACGTAAGTACGAGTAGGACTTATCAAAAAACCTGGTTTAGTCTAGGATAAGGTTGCGTGTATATTGATATTTTATGCATAGGTAGGCACAGTCATAGTTTAGTCAGTGTCAGTTCCTACTAGTCTATTAGTGCTGTCATATTGCTGTGGGTTATCGATAAAAAATAATAACCATAATAAATCGGGGGCTCTATATCTCTGAATGAAGTTACGAATAAAATTTAAAATGGAATGTGAAGGTTGTGCAGCAAGCAAAGGAGGATGCAAACATACAATGGCGTTGGTTAGGTGGTTACATAGACGTAGTGAGGTGCCCGCTTGTACAGAAGTAGCGTGTTCCTGTTCTTGGATGAAACCAAAACTATCGCAAGTCGGATCGCAGCAAAAATTTATTAAAGCCAAAGATATGAGAGGTACGACGCAGCCCCGTTCCTCAACAGCACCTTTGACGCCTAATGACATATCTACCCAACGAACGTTTTCTACAGTCAGTAATAAAAAAACAATGGAGCTGGGTATAGAATCTCAGATTATGACCTTCTTTTGTCCAACTGCAGATGTAGGTAGATAAAAATATAAATTAAGTAGTTAGTTTAGTAGTAGTTAGTTAGTTTCTATTATTCTTGAAAAAAGTTGAGTATATAAGCACGTTATTTTATTGCTAAATCACATAACTTTAATATTAAATCAGTTTAAAAGCGATCTTATATCAAAATCCCAAAAAAAATGTTTGTGCATAAAGAAGCCTGTGAGACTCCACGTCCACAGTAGTGTTATGAAAAAATGACGTCCATACCTAGGTACTTAAAGGTTAATTAATTTTTGACATACTCTATAAACTAAACAATTAATAATGTAAAAAAATATATAGGTAGGTATTTCATATTTAGGTTAGCATTAAAATGATCTTCATCAACAATGTCGACTGGTTTTTGCAGAACACTTTCCCCTTTTCATCAGTTTACAACACTTATTTCTCAGCTTTTTGTCGTTGGGCACATCATAAAAGTATTTTTCTGGAGTGCTAACCGTTGTATTCGTACATAAGGGTACTATACAATATCTGTATGGTATTTTTTTCTCCATAATTCCAAAAATTACAGCACGATTTGTTAGCGCGCGGCGGACATAACCGGCGATGTGACGTCACGCGCTGAGCGGTCGAGTTCGCGCGGATTTTAATAACATCCAACTTTGAATATTCATAGAAAATTCAGTTTTTAAGATATCAAAAAAATTCTTTCACTTATATTTTTGAGATTTTATTTTTGATTTTTTTACATTATAAAATAATCACACTCATCTAGCTCATTGACTAGGAAATTGAATTTACAAGTAACTAGGTAGTATTTCAAAATTATTATCTCATATACATATAATCTCATTGTCAAGTCAAGACTACTTCCGCGGCTAAGAGTATATTTTCCGAGAATATATTTGTAAATAATTATTTATGTTAGATCGGCTCTACGGCTCTATGGATTTTAACTTGAGATTTGTCTTTAGCGTGGGAGTGACACTTGTTATAATAAAATAAATACTAAGTAATGGATTTTTTTCGCCAAATAATATTCTCAAAGAAATTAAGAAGCAGGGTTAGGTAGGTTCTTGGGGTACCCTATATTGTATCTTAAATTATTGTTTGCTTTTTTAGGGTAAAATCATAATATACTATCTGCTTTATCTGAAATATTTTTTCTTGACGAATAGTACGAAAACACTTGTTTTGTTAATTCAATTTTTACTTTATTAATATCAATTGCACTTCTTTTTACTTTTTATCTATGCTATTATATACACATTAAAATCTTATCTAATTCGATCAATGTAAGTAAATCCTGATGTAAGTATGTCTGCGCCTTGTTCTTAAAAGGCTGTTTAGAGATGTTTGTGGTGACAAGAAAAGTTATAAATTATAAATAAGTATTTTCGAGGTATATCGGGTAGTGGGTAAGGAGAGGTAGTGGTTGCCGTGGCGTGAACATGTCATAAAAAGGGCTAGATGTCATAATGTCCCACTGAGATGATTGAATTTGATGATAATAATGATTGAAATTAAATACTTTTAATCAAGGTGTCATTGTCGAGATGATATATACCTAATCTTAAAAATGTCTGACGATATCATTCACGACATCCATGGTTTGGTCATTTTGCAAAACAATATCAAAGTTTTTTAAGTATTCTGTCAAACGTTCTATTCTACCATTACTTAAAAAGCCAATCTTTATAACAGTTCCTAAATTATCAATACCATCGACCATATTAGAGTCTCCTATTGTATCACCCATCAATAAAACGTTACGTCTTTGTTTGATATTATCATAAAATAGTGCATTCTTGATACTTGCTTCATTTTTGTTAAGACTATGTATAGGCTTTCCTTTCATTCCTATAATTATATCTTCATGATCCAATTCTAAAAAGTTCGATATAATCTGAAAAGAAAATGTAAGATTTTATTAATATTGAATTTTAAGAACGTGTGATTCGCCAAACCGTACTTGGCCAGAGTGGTGAAGGCCCAATCTCTCTCGTCAAGAGAAAAATGTTTTGTATGATAATTGTGTAATAGGCAAATATAGAGGTTAATATTTACTTTCAAATTAACTGACGAATAATTCGCTGCCTCAAGTGTACTAGCGACAGCGTCACCAAGGCCTGACGATAAAACTAAAATAGGCACTTTCCTGTCATCTGCCCAAGAGATGAGATCACAGAGTCCATCTCTGAAATGTGATAAAGCAAATATAAATATTTAATAATTCTCCATTTTATATAAAGTGCAATTGATAACCAGAATAATAATACACCCCACCTAAAATATGACCTCTGAGTGCGAGCTATTTCCATAAGTTCTTGCCTAGGAAATTTTAATCCTCTGAAATTAAAAACAGTAGCAGTATTATTCAGTCCATTGGTTATTTATAAATATTTGAATATAGGTACTGGTGTATTACTTCGTCAAATTGTTCGCCAACGTATACCATTCCACCAAGTGCTCCGATATTTCTTCTTTGCTTTTATTAGGATCGTTTTCAATTGGTGAATATTTTTGAAATAGTTTATATTCCTCATCTTTGTAGCTTTGAGGAACAGATGGACATTTTCTAAACATTTCTACAAAAATAATTTTAAATGAAGTGAAAAAAGTTTTAAATCATTCAATAATTTATTAAATACCAAAGAATTTAACTTTTGAAACTATCATGGTTATATTAGGTCCTTACATATGAAATTGGCGTTTTTCGTACTGGCCACTTTAATCACAAATTTCTCCTCTTTGGTAAGGAATTCCAAATTCAAATTTGTACAGCTATAGACTCATGTATTTGTGCTTCGATGATCGTCATTCATTTGTTTTTTTTCTTCTGTTTTTTTCTGTTTGCGTCACTCATTTTACAAAATGGAAAACTTAAAATATCGCATTATTTACGAGTACGAGTTCCGCCGTGGCACTAGTGCTGCGGAAACAACTCGAAGGGTGAATGATGTGTATGGCGGTCGTGTTGCAAAAGAAAACACAGTTCGTTTTTGGTTCCAACGTTTTCGTTCTGGAAATTTCGACTTGCAGAACAAGCCCCGTGGACGGCCTGAGACTCAAGTTGATAATGAAGAGTTGAAGGCTATTGTGGAAGCGGATCCATCGCAAACCACGTCCGAGTTAGCTGCAGGCTGCGGTGTTAGTGATAAAACTGTTTTAATTCACTTGAAGCAAATTGGGAAGATTAAAAAGCTTGAAAGGTGGGTACCTCACGAATTGACTGAAGCAAACCGGCAAACGCGCGTCGACTGCTGCGTTACATTACTAAACCGGCACAATAATGAAGGTATTTTAAACCGAATCATTACCTGTGATGAAAAATGGGTTCTTTACGATAATCGGAAGCGCTCAGCGCAATGGTTGGATCCTGGCCAGTCAGCCAAATCCTGCCCCAAGCGAAAATTAACCCCAAAAAAGTTACTTGTAAGCGTTTGGTGGACTAGTGCCGGTATTGTTCATTACAGTTTTCTCAAATCTGGCCAGACTATTATGGCTGATGTCTATTGTCAGCAATTGCAAACCATGATGGAAAAGCTAGCGGCTAAACAACCTAGGCTGGTCAATCGCTCCACGCCACTGCTGCTTCACGACAACGCTAGACCACACACTGCGCAACAGACGGCTACTAAATTAGAAGAGCTTCAATTGGAAAGTCTAAGACATCCTCCGTACTCCCCGGACCTTGCTCCAACAGATTACCATTTTTTTCGAAATTTGGATAACTTCTTGCAAGGGAAAAAATTCAACTCCGATGGGGCAGTCCAAATCGCCTTCAAAGATTTTATTGATTCCCGTCCGACTGGTTTTTTTAGTAAAGGGATCAATGAACTACCTATAAGATGGCAAAAGTGCATAGAAAATAATGGTTCATACTTTGATTAATTAAATATATTATATTAAAAAATATTCGACTTTTTGTTCCTCCCATACAAAACGCCAATTTCATATGTAAGGACCTAATATTATTTAGATTTAAGAAAGACATGGTAAATATCCCGTTATAAATCTAAATAATACCAAAGAATTTATTACATAATTAACGCAGTCTTTAAACTTTATCTTCTGTTAATTAAGAAAAAATAACCATAATGACAGAAAATAACATATTTAATCAGTAATTAGGTAATTGTTACAACTCACCAAAACTATTCAGTACAGGTTTGTCCGTAATGCCGCTATCGACAGTTAGGGTATTATCGAAATCTGTCACAATTTGAAAGCTATCGAGGCCTTGACTCATTATTTCATTTAATTTCCTTATGAGCTCGGTTTCATTGGCGATGTAGGTTCCATTTTTATTAAGACTGTTAATTTGTTGTAGTGTTTCTAAACTCATTATGGCTAGAAACAAATAATTGATAAGTAGAAGTAAGTGTTATAAACATGTGAATCAACACTGTTTGCATTAAACATGGAATATTCACCATCGTACGTAACCATACAATCGCACAAAAAAAACATAGTAAAAGAAGATTTAGACCGAATAAAAAGAGATATCGCAAAAAAAAATCATAAGAGTTATGAATATTTGTTTTAAATACAAAAGTGGTATATATCTCTCTTTTAATTAACTTTAATTTATTATTAATTGAATACCTTCATGCTATAAACTATTTTAGTGTTGTATAAAATAAATAGACTAATAAGTTGTCATAATTTGGAAAATTATGATTAAGTTGTTATATAAATTTACGAAATTTAATTTTATCAATTAAGTTAAATTAGTATATTTATTTCAGATACGGATTATAATATTCGGTAATACCACATAAAAATATATTTAAGTTGTTATTTTTGGACCATATAGATTACCTACCTGGTGGGACCAGACACATTACACAAAACCATATACATTTTAACATTTTACACATAATATAAATTATTTACAAATATATTAATTGAATAGACAGCTTTAGTTAAAACACAATTTCTTATAGTAACTGTCACAAGAATGATAACTTGTAGTCGTATACAATATGAGTACAATGCTCTAATCTAGAACACTAACACTAACAGAATAGAAACTAAGAAGCATGGATGGTGGTATTTTGTCCACAAGTCAATTCATTGTCATTAAATAGTTCATTCAATTTACTTGCCATAACAAAACTTGCAAAGACGCGCCAAATTCAAAAATAATATTTATTAAGTCAATTTAATTCAGTTCAGTTCAGTTTCTTGTAATTGGACTCTGCTCTTGAATCGTCAGTTTGCCAGTGTCAAGTTAAATAAAATTATAATAGAAAAATACGTTTCTCACAGAGAGTATTATTTTAATCACTACGTTCTACATATGACGTTTTTTTTTGGTAACTGAGTACCTAACAAATTGAACGCGATTTTGTGGCTATTTTTTAAGTCAGTCAAAGAAAAATATAAACCACAATGTAACAGCGACAGACTATCTTTATAGTCTGTGGCAATAGACGAAATAGAACAATTTTTGGAGTTTACTCCTTAAGAAACGATTTGAGTTTTATGGCCCGGTACGGAAATTTTATGAGGAGTAAAATCATGTGTAACACGAAAAGTTGAGGCGTTACGTAGAAAGAGACAAACATATATATCTGTAGGATTGAACGTGTAAAAGAATGAGATGGAATACATTACACAGCGTATCTCATTCTCGGGTGTCCTCTTTGCACGATACTTCGTAGTCTCACTGTATTTTATCTATATTATTTTGTAACATGCTTTATGTAATACGATTTATTGAAGTAATATAAATAATCCGAATAATTACAGATATATGTTTGTTTCTCTTATCATTTTAGCAGATGCGTTCATTTACCCTTTTTTTAAAAAGAACCATGATATCATCGAAAAGAAGATGAGTAATGTTGAAAGAGCATCGAACCAGAGAGTATATAATCACTACGTTTTACATCGAACATCGTTGGCATACATACTCGACCGCCATTTTGAAAAAAAAATTGAGATTCGGCGGCCAGTGATGAAGCTCATGTCAATCGATATAGTACTTAAATGATTACAAACAAAAAGTGTTATAAGATCAAATCTCTTAAGTGATACGGTTTCTGAGATATTTGGGTCTAAAAACTATAGAAAAAATCTGTCCCCTGAGCTATGTTCTAGTTTACCTACTTTATTTTTCTTTTTTTCTCACACATCACATCAATCACATTTTTTTTAAATGGCGGACTAGTAGGTAGGTATGCCAGGCTCCATACAAAAATGTTTGGTTCGATTCGAACCCTTTTGATAAGTGTGAGATAGACTATTGAATCTCTACGTTTTTTGTCGTCGATATTAAAACGTAGTGATTAAATACTCTCTGGTGCATTAGGTAGGTACCTATGACGTTGGTCAAAATTTTAGTACATACTATAATTTCTTAGTAACGTAGTGATTATTATACTCTCTGTTCTTAGTATCTACCTAATTTATTGATCCAAGTTTTTTCGGTAATATTTTTGCATGTTTTTATCTTTACAGGATTTCTAGAAAAAAAGACATATTCAAATGTCAGTCACAAGAACGGCAAAACACATGGATTATTACAAGGACTTCACATATCAGCTACGGAAACATGCCTACACATCGGAGCCTCATATCTACTTATGTCGCGTCGCTCCTAAGCTTTTGCAGATCGTGCGTCTACTAACAGAAGTTAAATTCGAAGATGGATCTTATCACACTTATTATGGCGAAGTGAAAAGGATCATGACTGGGTTTTTAACTTACTTTTGCGTAGTAATAGATGATATATTAAAAGATGCTGACAGGCTTCACCATTTAGCCACTAGAAATGATCTTCTAACCTTGATTGAGAGGACAATTCAAATTCATAAAGATAACCAACAAGAGTTTTTGGAAGATTATGTTCCAGTCAATGAGGAGGAGAGATGCAATGTTGAAGAAATAAAGGAGTTGTATGAGATATTTATGATAAGCGTATATGATTTGCAGTCGACTATTGAGGGCTTATTTGAGGTAGATTTGGTTCGACAATTTGCGAAGAGTCACTTTCAGAAATGCGTGCAGATAGCGCATGGACTGTGTGACTTCGCATACAGTTACTATTCGATGATGTTGGCTAATGACGTAAGTTGACGCAGCGTCTTGCTCTTTATATAAAAAATTACTTGAACTAACCCAAAAATTAAAAAATAACTGTATGAGCTTATGTTTAGGGATGTTGTTATAATAATATGAATTGAATGTTTATACAGTCAGGCGATTTATAACTTTTCCCATAAAATCGACTAGCCAGTCAATGTTAGCCTCATCTTAATTACCTATCCTTGTTGTAGATAAAATCCGGATTAAAATGTGCCAACGTTGTTTTTTATTTTTGTTTTGTTGATATTCGGTAGCACAATAACAAAGTTGAATGTTATCGAAATTCACGAACATTGTAAGATTAACACACGTTAAGCTAATACACAATATTTTGTTAAAAGCTGGATAAAACGCGCGTCAGCTTGATAGAAATCCACCATCGAATTGAACAGAACATGAAGAGGATGATATCGAAGTCCAAGAGAGACCTCCACACTTTGTTCAACGAACTCTACGATTATCGCAAAGAGAGTCTCAACTCCAGCAGGAATAACGTGAACTTCACTCCGTGTGAGGTAAAAAGGATCAAGTACTAAGTATAAATTGTCCAGGCATTGTTGAGTTATGCGCGTACCAACACATTTATATGCGTTTCTTTTTGATATTATAAGATAGATAGATATTGAGATAAATGGTTTAATTAATCATATTTATACTTATTAATACATAATATTCTAAAACTCGTGACTCGAAAAGGGCGTAACTCGTAGTTGCAAGTGTAGTTCTACACTTACTATTACAACTACTACTTCTACACTAGCGACATCTAGCGTATAATGAAAAACGTGGGTGGATGAGTCCCGCATCTCGCTCTGGTGAGCTACTAACGTATATACGTAACTTCGTCTTATTGTTTTCTACACAAATTTAGAATATTAGTTTCAACCTATAAGTGGGGTTTATAACTTTGTAAAAAACATAAAAAAGGTATACACACAGCTTGGCAACCCATCCAAAGAAACGATGGGCATTAAAGCAGTGCAGTCGCAAATCGAAAACTTCAACGTCGACGATTATATCGGAAAAATAAAGCAAGAAGTGACGTATTGGAAAGAGAAGTTGGATGAATTCTACAAAATTGCGAATAATCTCTGTGACATAAAGGTCAGGCTACGGCAAATGGATGAACAGGAAAAGGCGTAAGTAATCCGATAATAATTTAGGTACTCTAAGTCATGCCGAGTCAAGAAATCAGTAGAATAAAATGGGGTATAAGGGTTTTAAATCACCGTCTTTGTTTGTTTATATAAACATGAAGGCCCAACTTATAAGCCGAGGGTTTACCCAAGCCACAAACGAAGCTCCACCAACATTGCAATTGGTGGGTCACTTTTAACCTTTCCTATTTTAGGTAGACCTTGGAGGTCACGTGGCCGAAATGTTAATAGTAATTATACGTAGGTTAGGTAGTGTTAGCTTTCCACGCCACGGGGCGCCGCGCCGGCGACGCTACATGATTTATTATAATTTTAATTAAAATAACTGACTTCATTTTCATTCATTTTTCGGTTTGAGTTCCAGTGTGGTTCGGCAGGGTATACCACATCCCTATGACGTTGTCTTGGATCTCTAAGGACGTGTTTGGAACCCTTTATCTCCATTTATACTATTACCTACCGCTACCGCTTAATGTTTTATGTACCTACCTACAGAGCTATTAAAGATGATCAGGCGAAGTCTTGCATGCATGGCGTAGGCAAAATGCCTTGTGCAGAGAAAAAAAAGCATTTGGAAAATATAAGGAAGAAAGAAACAAGAACTTTGTTGACTTTTTATGCTTGTAGAGGTACCATCGTTTACGTTTAAAGGTTGAATAGCAGTTCTAAAACTTTAAGCACTAGTCATTAATTTCAGAGTTTAAATTAAACCATTATCTTGAATCATGTAGTGCCAAAGTACTAAACTTAAAATGGAATAAAGCGTAAACTTATTTCTATTAAACTCCACCACCACTAGTAAGTATGTTGTAGGTACATTTAGGTAATTTTTTTTTTTTATTTTTTTTTATTATTGATAAGCCTTCATTTGACCACAATCTCACCTGATGTAAAGTGAAGATGTGGTCTAAGATGGAGCATGAAGGCCTAGAAGATGGCTTCTCCGGACCACATTACGAAACACGAAAAAATCGCTTCACGCACTGGCCCAGCCCGGAGGGTGGTGACAAGCCGCGGCCGAAGCCTACCACCAGAGACTGTTCTTAGCACCACCCGGAGGTCACGTGTAAGGATGTAATTGTAATTTACAATAATTGTTCCCATACTTCGGTACTTATGTAACAACATAATGCAGCAACATTGAAACTTTTGTGCATGGGTGCCAGTTTTTTACCATATTATATTAAGTCGTAATTAATGTTCTAGGGATAGACCGAATCATTTACGAGGATAACATCGGCAAGTACTATTTGGACGAGTATAACCATCAGTGCTATGTGCAGGATTATGGCTTGAAAGATTATCACATGTCATGCGCCAGGAACCTATATGAGGTTGGTATTTTCTATTTGCCAATTAAATATAACTTCTCAAATAAACTGACCTTCCTATCTGCCGGTAACGTAACGTAACGGTAACCGTTTCGAACTACCTTAGAAAAGTGTGTAAATTGAAAAGAGTCGGAGCTCGCGTGGCGTGATCAAGTCGGCGAGAAATCATGACTTGAAATCCGAAGTTTTTACAATTAATAGTGTAAATGTAGCCAATTGGTTGGAACTTGGAAGGAAGCAATGACGGGAGTAAGACAAGTGGAATTATTTGGAAGAGGCTAGGGCTAAAAAGGTTTGCAGTGCAGAGGAAACGTCAGACTAAAAATAAAAATAAATTATAGAGCTTTTTTTTTCTAGTATGCTACAACCTAACCTGATCCATGTTAACTATTTCTCATTAGCCTGAAGAAAAAGAGTATTTTTTCGACAAGCACGGAAGGTACGTTTACCAAGCTGGAAAGAAGGTGTACCAGCTCGCACCATGCGGCAGTTTCTACAGCCTCGGCCCCGACAAACTACTGAACAAGTGCCTTGACGCCAAGGCCCTGGGGATGAGCGAGGAGAAGTTCAAGGATGTGCAAGGCAGAAGGAACATCACGGACCCGAATGATATTACTATTGTACCAGATGTTGAGCCGATTGGTATAACCAGTACGTTGCTACTTTAGTATTGTTTTCTGGATAATAAGACCTTTGCTTGCCCTCAATCTCACTTGATTATGAGTATTTAGGTACTATTTTCCTCTGTCGATTGACCTGCGTTTCATCACTGGCTATAGAATCACGTTTTTCAAAATGGCGGACTACTAGGTATGACAACATTTCGAGCAAATTTGACGAGATGTTCTATTCTTGAAATTTGTCATACACGGTTGGCTATCAAATAAATTATTTGAGAGAGCCTGTTTACCGCTCCCTTATGCGTAAAAGAATACGAGGCGGTTTACCAAAAAAATAACCTAATGAATTAATTATATTGAATTGTAAATTAATAAATAAATACGCTCTCCTCATAAAGTTATCACTTCAATAATTCATCTTAAACTCAATGTCAAAGCGATTGATGTAGAGAAACAAAGGCTCACTGCACTGCATATATATCTACATTGAATAAGATTATGAGCTTCAACATGGCGTTGATGTGTCGCAGCTTGCAGCCTTCACTGAATAAGTAAATACGATTGCAATATTTCTGTCCATGCCCAAGTATTGAGATATTAATTTTGTTTCACAGATACAATTACAAAAGACAATGCATCATATCTGTGGGAATCGTTTGGCTGTATCTTACCCCACGCCCTGAGGGACGTGGCCTTGTCCAAGTCGAGGAATCCTGTCCACTACTTGGCGCATAGACTGCTTTATCACAAGTTTGTAACATACTTCTTCAATGACAACATACACATCATCACCCTATTAACGTTCCCACTGCTGGGACACAGGGACTTCTCTCTTGACGAGAGAGATTAGGCCTTAATTCACCACGCTGGCCAAGTGCGGGTTGGTGAATGTCACATGTCCTTCATACTCTTTAAAGTTCTCAGAACATGCCGGTTTCCTCACGATGTTTGCCTTCACCGTTAAAGCACTACACAGCCACACACACAGCTATAGTCAATAGATATGATGACTACATAAACCAGTCGGTATTCTGTTTCTTCCGTCTATTCCGTCTGATGGCCCATCCAAATATACTGGACACCTATTTTTGCTTTCAATTGTATAAGATAGTGCCCAGATAAAGAGCATCATAGTTTCCCAAGTGGGGGCTTGTGGCGTATAAATTTAGTAGGTACAAATCGCACCAAATTGTGACATCACGCGCAATTTCAATGCACTGTTTCGTATTGATCGTAGGCATCTGATATACTTATTGTTACAGACTTAGATAAATAGATATTTTTATTATACCCATTAAACACCCACCAAGGAGAACCTCTGACCCTCGGCGGGAATCGAAAGTAGTTGGTATATAACTAAGATAAATTATCCCATTTAGGTACTGTTGCACAAAGAGAGAGTCACTGGAAAGAAAATCTGCCGCTGATGCTTTCAAAGCGCAAATCTTGAACGAACGAATCGACGTAAGTTTTTCATTAACCAGTCCCATCCCATCGCGTACAATACGTACATGAAGAGAATATTGGTGTACCTGCACACGATTATGAAAATGAAAAGTTATAACACTAATATTCTCTGTACAGTACTCCAAACCGGCTGAGACTTACAAATAAATGCCTAGAGTTGCGCGGTCATGCGATAGGGCCTCCAGCATTTTGTTTACATCTGCCTTGTTTGGCTTTCCATCTAGATTTGTGATTGTAATTTTTAATAGGGTGTTGATGATGACGGGTAATACTATGATGAGGGATATCTCTGCTTAAAAATAACCAAGACAAACACAAAATTTAATGTATCGGTATCTACCCTCTTCCTATGAAGGATAACAATGGTCCAAAAACACTTTTTCTGGGAAAAGAAACAAGACTTACTTTCGCATCTACGAACCAATTTTGCTTCCATTTTCCTTTATTCTCGTCATCTCAACACGCCTTTCTAACTTTCTACGACATTCCATATTCCAGAAAGCTTTTACAAGGAGCAAAGAATGGAGATCGAAGCAAGCGAAGCGCCGTAAGCCAGAGGAGTTGGACGATGCTCAGGAGCGCGCCGTCTTCGACGTGCAGATGGCCCAGAGAGAGTTTATCAACTCCTTGCGCTATTACGATGACTGATGGTGATCTGTAGATTCATTATAGCAAGAGCGTCTGTCTACTGAAATGTGATATCGCTTGTTGTAATGTCATATTAAAGGGGTTCGAAACAAGAAACATGTAATCCGTCACCATTTTGAAAAAATGCTGCTGGCTTTTTGGCGAAAATATTAAAATATCCATAAATATTTTTCAAAATTGCCTATCCTTAGAAAGCTTAAAATCATGATTATTTTATTTAATATTATTTAGAACTCATCAGTTTACACTGTGAATATATTTTATTTAGTCATTTTAATTCAAATAATATTTACTGGTAACTAATTATCTATTTTATTTTTAATATTGATAAAATTGTTTTAATCCTCCTGTGGCCGAATCAGTTCGACGAAATCGTTTAGCCACGAGGAACAACCCAACTGCGCTGGCATACGCATCACTGTGAAAACACAATAAGTTCTAAATATATATTCTCTCATTACTCATTCACTTAATTATCGTGAATTCTTGCCGAAGTTGCTTATCTAATTTTGTAAGTGGTTAAGCTTGCACAAACAACGACAAACTTATCTCTCAACCATAACAACTAGGAGATCGAATGTCTAAAACTAAAGACTGAAAATTGATGAATAACTTTTTGACAATTTTTGAAGGACTGACATTCACCACCCTGCATTTGGCTAGCGTGGTGATAAAGGCCTAATCTCTCTAGTATAGAGAGGAGTCCCTGTGTCCCAGCAGTGGGAACGTAAATGGGGTTCTCATGCACATGTAACTTTTATGTGGGATTAACATTATCCATAATAGTCAAAACAAACATTTATAAAGGTACAGGTATTTATTGTTCAAGCGTCGACAGATGTTACCAGACAGTTCTTAGATATTACTGCGCTATGACAAATCTATAAACAAACCGGAACTACTACTGATTCCATAGATATAGAACATTTAGTACGACTAACCCAACCCATTTGGTCCGATAAAAATGAAACTATAAAAGCAAAACAGGTATCTATAAAAAGCACTACACAAAAACAACATAATAGTGAATCAGATTTTATGATAAGGGAAATAGTATCTCAGAACAATAATATCAATACAAAAAGTAGCTAAACATAATTAAATTCTAGGGATGATGACTAAATATTAAAATCCCCGCTTATTAGATTCGCATAGGACGCACAAAACTATGTTTCAAAACAGGATATTGACGAAATACTAGAGAAACGAAATGTAGGCCAAATTGGAACAACACATGTCTAACTACCCGACACTCGAGAAATATTTCAAACAGGTACAGTATGTCGCATTTCTTGCCCCCATATTTACATGTCTGTAATTATTACATCATCAATTTAAGAACTTTATATTCAATTTCATTACAATTTTATGAAATAGGTTCCTCTTATTCAATTAATTGGGTACATCTGTTAAGTTTTGATCTAGCTTAACGTTTTGATCTAGCTTATTTGTACGGTCAAGTTTAAACTACGTCAGTTATAATTTATCATTACTTTATTAATCTTTTCTAAGTACCAAGCATTTCAAAAGCATACCAACTAATAAAAACAAATTTAGAAGCATTTAAATCAAGAAAATTAAAATTAGGAAAGCCAAAAAAATTTCGAAAATAAAACAAATACTAATTAAATAATCCCTTGGTTTCCAACCTCCCAAATAATGTTAACTAGTGTAGATTTAGATTGTTTGATTATAATATGAAAGTCAATTCCAGCATATTGATAATTATACTTCGATATTTTGGGTAATGAATATAACTTTTAATTTAAGTCGTAAAAGTGAAGATTATGTACAAAAGGAAACTATGCAGTAACATCAATTCAAAACTAATTCCACTAGGTTTTATAAACGCAAAACAAAAAGTGAATAAAAAGTGAAGAAATTAATCATTACTGGCCAATTACCAACTTCTGAATTTTGACGTCACAAAACAAACATCACCGGTGCGATGAAAGATATTTATTATATATATTTTTTTATATTTTAGTAGAATCTATATTACACAACTAATATTATGACATTGTAAGAATGGCCAATGTTAACACAAAACTTAAAAAGAAACCTACTTACGTAAAATGTTAAGATAACCAATAATAAAACTCGTGTACAAGTGTTCTGATTTATGTAAAAAATATTGGTTAATCTAAACGAGGATTTGTGCCACATTCAATTTTTTTATATATCTCTTGTAGAAAACATCGGAAAGAAACGGTACACAAATGCTACTTAAGCATCACAAGCTTGTACCAAAAACCCCCGTGACGGATCAAATACGCCAATTCCATCAATTTTTCTTATGGTCACTTTAGCAGTATTTTTTACAAAGCTCCTAAGTACGAAATAGACCGTGGTGTTGCTGGCATCAACCAAATTAACTACGATTACATTACCGATTTCGACACTGTATGTACAAAAGTATAACATAAAACGGTGTTGCCAACATCCAAAATTTACACGTAATGTAACTGCAATGTCGTTTGGTTCGCACTGTTAATCTAGACAGCAGGGTCATACACTCTGCGTTTCACATATCTTTGGTACTGAGTGTTGTCATTTTAAATCACGACACCATGGGTTAGCAAATGGCAACCCTGTTTATGAACGATGGACAACAGCGGGCCTATTGCGTCACTGTAAGCAGTGGACTAGTAGAAGATAGTATACCGTTATACGGTGGCTATTTGACATAATGTAGCATTGAGCTGCTAATGTCAAATATCCGCTTAGCGACGTCGAATACCCAACTGCGTTATGTTTTGCGTAATAAGCCCACAGGTAATATATTTGTTCTGTAAGTAGAG
The DNA here is from genome assembly GCA_929108375.1 of Gymnoscelis rufifasciata. Classification (NCBI taxonomy): domain Eukaryota; kingdom Metazoa; phylum Arthropoda; class Insecta; order Lepidoptera; family Geometridae; genus Gymnoscelis; species Gymnoscelis rufifasciata. Next base: position 12,426,343 of record OV815320.1, on the reverse strand, counting down.
CTTACGTAGATGTATTCGCAGAGTGTATGGCCGTGCCCGCAGGTAAAGGTTAGGCTTAGTTTCCGCAAGGGTCGGTCATCTCCGCCTGGCAGTCGAAGGTGTCCGAGCTGTCGGCGTGCTCTGGATAGAACTCCCTGTAGATTTTGTCCAGAAGACCTTGCCTGGAAAAAAATTATAATGTTTTACGAAGATTGTGATTAAATATACATTTGGCTGATTTAATGGGTGGTTAGACTAGGTGGGTTTGGTCTTTGATAGAGAGTTGTGTTTGTGTCGTAGGCAGAAGGGGGATAAAACGCACGATATTCTTGAAATCAACATAAGTTTGATTTTCCTGCATCATATACCTTTATAAAATCATACGTGAATTTATTTTATAAAAAAAAATACGTGGCAAGTACATTCACGTAAATAAAATGCCATGTTGCCAAAAAATGCCGCGTACGTGTGGTTTTTTTTTTCTTCGTTTGGTGTTTCTGGTGTCGGAAGCGTTAATGCTCTAAGAAAAAGAAATGTTTTTAGGGGCATCTGTTTTGCTGGTATTATTCTATGGTGCCATAAATACATCATTCCATAAATAAATCCCTTCGGCCGCGTATGATACCAGAGTTTGGTAACCAGTATCATACGAAGAAAAAATGATCGTCATAGGATACCGGTGTCCAATGAAGACGATTTTTTACTTTTCTGATACCGAGTATCAACTCAGGAAAATATCAAATAATTACAAGGGAGTACTTAACAAATCCTCGCATGTAACTGATAAGCATGCCATGTGCATTGATATATCGCCTCTTTTGATATCAATGCACTGGCACTTTAGATAACTGAAGTTTTTATAACAATTGTTGTCAATGTCAGTGTATTAGAATAACAAGTAAGTAATTATTCATTTCATGATTTTAATATAGGACATTATATTATACTCTTTATATACTCTTTGATTTAATCTACAACGAATTAATTTCCGCGTTGCCTGTTATCCAAATGAGTAAAGAAATTGAATTTATCTCTACGAAGAGAGGAGGAAGAGCACTATTACGTGATGGGCGCAAGTACCACAGGAAAAAAACTTACTCAAACGCCTCTACCTTTTGGCTTTGCCACAATATTAATAATGGATGTACAGGGAGTGTTACACTAAATTATGTTAAAAATGAAGTCGTAAAAATAAAAACCCACAAGGAAAATTACAAACAAGACTTTGCAAAAAATAATATAATGAAAGAATTAGATAATTTGAAAGAAACATGTAGTCATAATTTTGATAGTATTCAAAAACAATATGAAAATATGGTGTTCAACCTGGAAGAAGCAGGGCTTGACTTTGTACGGGAAATCCCTAAATTCCAAAACATCAAAACTGGATTGTATAACGAAAGAAATAAAGTATTAGGAGCACCAAGATTGAGAAGCAAATCTTCGATTGAAGCCGTAGTACCCGATAAATTCAAAAAGTTCTTTTTGGCAGAATATAGTGATGAAAACAAGAAGATTCTACTATTTTGCAATCAACGTGCTGCATCAGTCGTAAAGTACAAGCATATTTTATCTGACGGTACTTTTAGTTCATGCCCGACAGAATTTTATCAGTTATATACAATTCATGGCGTCGACGAAACTACATCGGCTGTTGTACCTTTAATTTTTTGTTTACTACCAGACAAGACACAGCATACTTACGAGGTACTATTTTATTTGATGAATTCCCTATTCAATCAGTGGCTACCAGAAACAATTACTGTTGACTTCGAGTTGGCTCCAATTAAAGCCGTCCGAAAAGTTTTCCCCAACATTGATATTAAGGGATGTTATTATCATCTGAATAGGTGTTTATTTAGAAAAGCTAAATCGTTGAAATTAACCACACGGGTAAAAAAAAGGCATGTAGCCAGGTGTGCTGGGCTTGGACGTTTACCCAAAGCCTATTTTCAAAAGGGGTATGAGTATGTTATGTCGAAGAGTCCATCTGGAGAAGAGATAGAAAACTTTAACAAATATTTCAATAAACAATAGATGGCAAAAATTGATTTTGAAAAAATTTGCTGTTGTTCAACATCTAAAATACGTACCACCAATAACATAGAAGGTTGGCACAGTCGCCTTAACAGATATATTGGACGTAAAAAACCGTCATTGGCGGCACTTTTGGATATTTTAAGAAAAGAAACCACCTTAATGGATATATATAAGAAAAAAACTAAACTAAGCAGAGAGTTTAAAGAAATCGATGAAGAAATAAATGACGCCATAACTCAGCTAAATGAAAACGAAATTAGTGTTGGACATTGTATCGAAATCATTTCGCCATTTTATTCCAATAGGTTGTAGCTTGTAGGTAATAAACGATTCACAGTTTAACTATTTCCTTGTTTTCTTGTATATTTTAAAAAAAGCGAGCGTTTTACAATAAACGTAGAGACATAATGCGATCCAATGGCTTTTACTCGGATGAAAGAAGAAAATAATATAACCAGAAGTGGATAATGACATAACCAGTTAGGGTTCTCATCAACCTTATTGTTCTCATCAACCATAGTGTTGAGTTGGGAACTAACCTTGCTTAACACAGTTGGTTTCATAGGCAGAATATTTCATTCCTTATCTGATACTGGTTACCAAAAATATGAAAGGTATCAGAAAAGTAAAAAATCGTTTTCATTGGACACCGGTTTCCTATGACGATCATTTTTTCTTCGTATGATACTGGTTACCAAACTCTGGTATCATACGCGGCCGAAGGGAAATAAATCAATCCATTTCAGTACAAATAATTTTTGTCTCTTTTTAACCAACACATTTCAAGGTAAACGACGGGGATCATCGAATAATATATCTTATTTTTAACCCCCGAACAAAAAAGAGGAGTGTTATAAGTTTGACGTGTCTGTCTGTCTGTCTGGGAAATCAGAGCTCCCAAACGGATGGAGCGATTTTAATTTAGTTTTTTTTTGTATGAAAGGTATGTCTGGCGCGAGTGTTCTTAGATATATGTTTCATGAATATTTGTGCCGTTTAAAAGTTATGGTGGTTAGAGTGGGGAAGGAAAACCGAAAATCTGCAAATATACCCGAGTGGGGTATCAAATGAAAGCGCATCGCGTGCACATTGCAAAATATAATGGTGTTTTATTTTTAAGGAAATTAAAGCATAGGAATGGGGGAGTTTTTCTTGTATTTTAAATTTAGATTTATTAATCAAAATTAAAGTATTACCATATTATTTCTACAAAGAAGGCTTGTGAAGGCATAATCTAATTCAAATAACTAACACTAATCGAATAACTATGAAGTGAACACGCAATTTTTTATTCGTAAACTCAACCAGCAAAACGTCTTCTATGTTTTAGTCTACAGTTTGTCTAAGAACAGATAATTGTCTAGGATTAGTTGACGATTCAGAATGCAATTCTATAGAAACATTATTAGCTTTTTCTCGTAGTAACTTTGGCCTCAAATACATAAATATCTGCTGCATGTTGTAATTCTGGTTTAAGGGGTATATCATAAAAAATAATCTTATTATATTAAAGTAGAAAGCCTGCCTACACAACACGAACATTCGGACACAAATCTTATTAAATTATGACTTTACCATAGTGCTCACCGGTCGGCAAACTGAATCTACAGTGGCGCCCACTGGATATTTTACCTCAAGAAGTATAATTTTCAATTTTAATCTAGGAACTCGCGAAACAATGTTGTGTCTTTGGTCACGCGAGTTTATTAATTTGACATTTAAAATATCAAACCTAGACCTACTTGAGTTGGTGAATTCACTCGGCCCTCATTGAAACCCCTCAAGTATAAAGCTTATGTCAAGCTGTACTAAGTCAAGATTAAATATACATCAGCATTTTAAATTATCATCACTTAAGGTTAGTTTCCTTCGTACTTATGTTCCGATAGATTTCCGATGTACTCCATTGTAATTGATGTTTAAATAGCGATCTGTCCCAGATGTATATGCACGGGTGCATTATAAATTTATCTAATGCTGAAACCTGTAATCCTCCGTTGAGTAGTTAAAAAAAACCTCAGCGACTTTATTGTATACAATGCAATGTTAGTACCTAATAGAGTATTTCTCCAGTTATACTCAACATTAGTAATGTATTCGAGGCAAGTTATCTCAATACTCACTTCGCAGCAATACCGCCACCTGGCGGCAGGCCCGGTACGTTCTGTTGTTCGAGTAGCTTCACAAATCGGGAGAGTGGTGGCGCTGCTCTAACACTAGCATCAAACGAACCACGTTGGAATCAGATATTGTACATAGCTATGGGACGGCACGAAGCTTACAGTCACGCAACATGCACCACCGTGGGTGAAACATGCTTTAGATGTTATTGTTTACACTTGTCACTCAACTAATATGTTTATTTATTAAAATAAGTAGCACAACTTTAAAAATCAATTACACTAAGTAATTAATTTAAGTATCATGTATACTACTGTAAGTGGAACATGCTGTTTATTTACGTTATGTTAGAATGGGCCGATACTAAAGTTTACCCAGTTTTTCTTAAAGCAATTGTACTATAAGCTGTAGTCGATAAGGCCGCCGATTGTAAGAAAATGGTATGGAGGGTCCGCCGGCGTTAGCTAAGTCTTATACAACGTTATACCTAAACTATTAGTGGTTTGAGCATATTTCCAATAACCGCTCGTCAGCCCCTTACGATCCCATACCGGTTTCAATTACCGTGCAACATGCAGTGAAATATTAAGTGAACATATATAAATAGTAGTAGAATGTAGCTGTACAAAATGATATCAATATGCAATTTAACGATGTCAATCCGAGAACCCAAAGATGATATCGATGATAGTTTCGCCGTTTAGTTGTGTGCCGCCGTGTTATTTTTATTCCAGAAACGAGGGATTCCATGAAAAGGTCCTTGGCTAAAAAAGGTTAAGAAGCACTGTGCTGTTTTTTTAAACAGAGATTGAATTTTGATTGATTGGTTGATTGTTGACTTGATGTTCGTGGCCCGAAAACGTTTATAAAGTGCAGTGTAACTCTTTTTACAGTGGAAAGGGCAGTATCTGAAACGTGATCCATAGAGCCTAGAGCTCCGTAGCTGGAAAACGTTAATAAGCGCTGTGCTATTTACATAACTGAGGGGGGATTCCCTGTGTGATTCAGTGGCGGTATTTGTATTATACAGAAGAAAGGGGATTCCCTGGGAGTTCCTACGTATATGCTTAAGAAAGGATTAAGAGGAAGATATGCCATTAAAAAACCATGCTAAACATTCACTCACTTGGCCGCGAGCCCGCCCCCTGGCGGGAGGTTGGGGATGTTCTCCTCCACCAGCTGTTTCAACACCCGTGAGAAGTGGCAGTCTGGCTCCTCGCGCTCGTCCGCCGAGCCGGCATTCTGCTCGATGATAGCTGGAAACACAGTATTAATAAAACATTTATATTTAGAAGATAAAGCTTTCAAAACCCATCTTAAAGACAAAAATAAGATTAGAGAGGATAAGAGGTTTCAAATACCATCTCGGCCGAAGCAAACCTCGCTGGCCCGTGGTTTAACCTTCCATAAAACGACATAGATGTTTGTTGTCTGTTTCTTACGTTATTTTTTTAAATATGTGTGCAAATAGCATACATGCACTGCTGGTCAAAAGATCACTTTGAGTGATAAGTACGCCCAAACTTACAGTATTATCTACATGTTTTGTTTTTTGTAATATTGGTATTTCAATAAAGAGTATTTTATATTGAACTGAATATTCGGATCTGTAAATTCTCCCACATGATGTGGAAAATGAAAAAGATCATGAGAAAAGCGTACATTTGTGTGCCGTCGCCGTTCATTTTAGCATCTCGCAGTGATGAAGTGCTCATTTTAGTTGGGTTGAGATGTGTTCTTTTCAGATAAAAAGATTCATCTAAACTGCCACTACATCGTTCGATTTGTTGCCGTTTTATGTCGGTCGTTAATACGTCTAAACTTTGTATACGATACTATTTCTTCATCATAACGATATACCCTATACTTAACCCGTTTATAAGTATTTAATAGTGTATTATGAATGTTGTGTAAAACTCGAAAAATCTATAATTTTATGGCATCATTAACCTTGTCGATAAATCTTAGATTTTAACCACCAACGTAAAAAAGAGTGGTTTTATAAATAATGTCTCTCAGTGGCATCATAGCTCCCGAATTCATTACATTTTATTTGTTTTTATTTATTTTTTGTTCTTATACATGTTTAATGCAAATCGATTAAGCCATTTAAAAGTTGTGGGGGTAAAAGTTATGGAATAACCGAATGTCTTCAAATAAACTCGACTTTATAGGGGTCTCAAATGAAAGTGCAACATGCACATTACAAAATAATATGAATTATTACTATTAAGGGAACTAAGGTTTTGTAATCGAGGGTTGTATTAATAAATTTGATATCTCTAAAATATAACAACATGTGCAAATTCAAAAGAGTAATATAGACTACTTATTATTTTATGAACATCGTAAGGATAGTATAATGCCATAAGCTTTAGTTAGACTTTGATTTTACGCTACTAAAATACTAAATTCATGTTCCGCATTTAACCAACACATAAAAAGTGTCTGCAACACGCTTCCATAACGCCGAGTAAACTGCGGAACGTTTTACTTTCGTTTAAAGAAAAAAAGTTATTGGTCAGAGCTTCTCAATGTGTATATATTATACAGACTTTATTTCAGTGGTAAATAGATTAGATTAGCGGGCTAGTGTTTAGGATAACCATATATTTCATGACATGGTTGCTGTTATGTTTAGGGGATAGATCTTAAGCCAGACCGCGAGTACGATTAGTTTATGAATTATTAGAAATAAAGATTTGTATACAATTAAAAACCAATATTGAGTCCGTGTTAAGCTCAAGCTTGTGGTACGGTTAATAAACATTTGATATCGATAGAGATAAATAAGGACGATATACGTTTAAAATTAAGATAAAAACCTTTCTCAAATACGCCAATGAGGCAGTCGCGATAAAATAGGTTTTAAGAAACTTCTTCAAAGAGACTGATTATTTTAAATGCATTCCGTACAAATGCGGAAGTCATATAAGCGGGCGCGGGCGGTTCTATGACAAAAATGTACAAAAGTAATCCGTCCAGGCCGTCAACGTAGCCCATTTGTATGAAAACGCGTCCGCGTTCGCGTAAAGCAGTGTCAGGTCTTAGCCATATAATAACACGAGGGTTTAAGTTAGTGCCACCAATCACAAAACACAAGGTCCTAAGTTTGAGAAACCCTGTTAAAGTTATCTTATAGGCGCCGCTCACGCAACTAACAGTGATTTTCACATTCAATATTATAACCTTGACATGTGGAGGTCGCCTTGTCTTAAATGCGACATTTCATTTACAACACAGACTTCTCCTATATTAGAATAATTTCAGACGGTCTATATGTTTAGGCGATTTTATAAAACTAATTAGTAATTAAGTTCTATTTATTTTCATATGTATTTTGCAGTTAGTTAAGCGCAATATTTTTATTATTATTGGTTTAGAATAAAAGTATTTTTTCATTAGTTACAATTAATAATAAGTAATTTAGTAGGAAATAGTGTGCAATAAAGTTGTTAGGTTATCTATCTATCAACTGTATTTTACTGTTTTTATATACGCAACAAACGTCCCATAGAAATATTTATATTTCAATAATTTCTAATAATCTAATCTGATAGGTTGAGCATACAATATATTTTTATGCGAATATCTTATCAGGATAGTTACTTCAACGGAGACTAGTCAAAAAGTTAAGCAGAGATAACGTTAATAGAACAGTATTCACGAAAATATAGTTTTTTGTAACTAAATAATCGGTGATTCGTTCTCAATGTCATAGTATCACGCTATTCATAAGCATATTAAAACTTATATATGTAGCTTTATCGCGTGAACAAGATTGTGTCCTTTCTATGGCTTCAGAATGCCGCTGACCTAACTGGCAGTGTATACTTGAACTCCGCACAACACAGTATGCTTCATTGCTTTACCCTTTACTACTGAATCATGACATAAATAAATCTAGGGCCGGGGAAAAGCAATGAAACTACTCTTTCATTTAAAATACTTTAATGCCAGCATTCGGAATCACATTTAGAATAAGAAAATTTAAAATACATTTAAGAATTTTAGATTTCAGACGTAAAATAGTAGAAAATTTCATATTTATTGTTATACATTATTTAAATAAGAGTATTAAAAATTTATATTAAATATTGATTTGATTCACAATTATGTGTATAAAAAATATATGGAATTTAAATTTCTCTATTTCCTAATTATAGAATTTTCAATATCAACATCAAATCACCAACAGCCGATTTGGCTACTAAGTACTTTAATTATTACTAAATTCGCGAAACGCATAATACATTTCAAACAAACTATATACGTATATAGATAACATACATACATACTTAGATATTTATAAATATAAAATATGTCAAACATAACAATAGCGTAACAATTGATAAAACATATTCTGTGCAATTATTTTACGAGTGCTTATAAATTAGTGTTAATTATTATTAGAATAAATTAATAATTTAATTGGTTAATAATATAGTCCGGTATTTTGTACTCCAGGTTAATTGTTACATTATAGTGTAATATCTACTACCGAATTCACAACACCAAAATCTTTATTTGATGGTATATAATATTTTAGAAGTTATTATAATTAGAATAGTTAGCTAGATTATTTATATAAAGAACTACGGGAACACAACATTTGGCAATAAAACATAGTTTTATCAAAGAGACTTGGCAAGGAGAATTTGTGATCGTAAACAAAATCAAGTCATGGGATAAGTTTTTGGAGGTGACATTTAAACTATTAACTACAAATAGATTGTATCTGCAACTTCGTCGGTTATTCCAGACATGTTTGAGTATGTACCTATTGCATTAGCTATTAATATTCTAACTAGATGGGCGGTCGTCTGCCTACCATGGTGGATATTTAGCATTCCACGCGAATACAGAACTATTATGGTATCATAACTGGTCAGTTGATGAAATTACTGTCAAAATGCAGGCAGTGCTGAAATATTGGACATAACTATAATTGTTAGTAACTGAAAAGGGACTAGATATTATTTATTTATTATTTATATATCATGATTTCACTGGTTTTTTTAATACTACATCACACACATTACTTCATCTAATTATCATATGAATCTTCTTGTATCATTGAAATGATGTTATGGGTTAAATCTCTAGGGTCATAAGGTAAACTGAATTGTCTACAATGTAATTTAATTGAGATTGTGTTGTATCACATGGAACTAATCATTATTCTGAGCATGAATCGTAAATACAACAAGGAACTAAGGCAGAGCTATATTAAAGTTAAATTATCTTTATGCATAATTAATTATTATGATTATTATCCACGTGTGTTAGTGACGTAATAACATGACGTCACTTATTTACGTGGTGATTTAAATTAGGATATGTGATCAGGTGTACAGCCATTATACTAAGCTAACAGATCTATTTTTTTCTGCTTTGACGTGATTTTTTTCATGATTATTGACATGACTTGATTTTCATGGGAATTAAGAACTTTACTAAATTTAAAGACTTTCTAGATAAATCGCATACCATAACAAACTTATTTTAAATTTCTCATCAGCGATAATTTCTACTGATACTTTTATTTATTTTTTTAATCTAGGGCATGAAATATTACTTTGAATTTGCGTGCCAAATGAATACAAAGTACACAAATATTTTTTAACCACAAAATATATATGATTCTTCCCTATGACCATCCAGGTAGCAGTTTTTACTTTTACCAAAGACATAAGTTTTTACGTCTATGTTGCATTGTATCATAAATGCTATAGGTTTCCATTATTTATAGGTTTCCGTAACTTAGTTGTACTTACATTATGAGTATGAGTACGGGTTGCGAAACAAGAACATGCAAGCAAAGCCAACAAACATTCTTCATTAATCTATTAGTTTCGTTCAGATTTTAAAGAGCGCGCAAGTCTTATCAAGTTATCGTAAAGTCGTCGCGGTTATTATAACCTTTATCCTTTATACAGTTACTTTATTATAACTATTTATTCAGCTTCTTAATTGCGTGAGTATTTATCAAGAAAATATTAAGTTATTTGACACGCAATCCTCCGAGCCGTATTTAAGTTTAATTTTACTATCAAGAAATACCCTTGACTTTTATTAACACAGGTGTGTTTTTACTTTTGAAAACAAATTATAATTTCTTGATTAAAGATAAAATTCAAAATCAAGTAAACATAGAAGAATGAAGATTAAAGTCCACACAATCTATCGAAAAATGCAATATATCTAATTATTATGTCATGATTTTAATATTATACAATTTTAAGGAATTTGTACTAATAACTACGAAAATATTTTCACATTAGCTGATAGTAGAAAAAAGACATATTCTAAATCAGCTAATACAACATCATAACTACAATAAATTGGAGATTTGTAAAGGTTACCTAAGCTCTTAAGTTAGTGTCATCCAGACAAAACCTACTGTCCTACCTCAAAGCAAAGTATTCAAAATACATGTCTTTTTAAATTTCACAATGCGACTAGAGCATGTTTCAAATTCGTATCACAATTATACCATTATTACTTTCACTTAGATAAAACCATTACCTACACACAGTTGTAGGTACACTGTTGTTTTTATTTTTATGTTTTTTTTTTTAAATAGAGAAGTCAAAAATAGCAAAGATATATTGAACCTTAAACAAGACAGTACACCATAACCTTATAAGACACAGGGGTGTTTTGCAATCAATTCATATAGAAAGTGGTTGCAAATAGTCAATGTTATAAGGTTTTTATTGATTTTTTTAAACCTCCAATGTATAATTGGATTTCAGCTGTCCTAAGGAACTATGAGTTATACTGGTGTTAGTCATAGTTCTTGTGCTATGTCAAGGGGTGTAAAATCCATTCCATATGACAACTACACTTATAGAATATCAGAAATATTGATATTTAATAGTAAACATTTTTACACAAATATACTAAGACAATTATTTGGTTCAACTAGTTATGGTCTAAGATGAAAAAATGGAATAATGAAATAGTAGCATTAACACAAGTTTGTTCCAAGTGTCATATCAAATGATTTATGATGCTATGATATCAATATCCCTACTGAAATTGGATTCCATATTTTAATTCAACTATTTAACACTCAAGTGTTATGCCTTAGCATCATTGGTACTTGATGTGCTACTGGTCAAAGTCTGTGATTGACTGTTATACGCAATAGTGTCAGTCCGTCTGTTCCGTTTTCTGTTCCGTCTATGTGAGCATGCATATATTAGAGAGTAATAGCAACCTGTGAGTCTGTTTCTGAGGTTTACATCGAGTTCTAGGTCTGCTTTCTGTGCTTCGGGGCTTGGTTTTGGTGCAGCTGGGAATGTCACAAGGACAATTGACATGTTGTCCTTCGATCCCTGTAAAATTAAATTAAATGAGATGGTTTAACAAATTAATGTGATAAATCTAAAAAAAATATATGATTAACCTTAATTAACAAATAATTCTGTAAATGCAATATGTTATATAAATATTATTGTCTAGCAGTAGGTGTTTGAGGTTTGCATTGAAGTGAAAAATTGTATAATAAAGATTGACATTAATTAATCTAACTCAAGCACAGGTTTATCCTTAGAGTATTGTTAGAAAGTTAAAACTGTAAAAAAGATATTATTTAGATTTATAACGGGATATTTACCATGATTGATTGTCTTTTTTTGTGTAAATAATATGAATAACCATGATAGTTTCAAAAGTTATATTGTAAAAAAGATGTTAACCTGTTCAATAATAATCAAAAGTTTCTCACCTTATACAAACAAGTATCAATGACCTGGTTGGTGATAGCCACAAGGTCATCTGTTAACTGCAACAGTGAGTGTACATACGCACACAGAGCCTCATTGCTCATCACATCCCAGACCCCATCGCAAGCCAGCACCAAAAACTCATCCTCAGCCTCCGACCTTTCGTGAGTAGAAACTTCAGGCTCAGGAGAGACCAGCTGCTCACACGGTCCTCGATCCAGCACCTTCTTGTACTCATAATCGCCAAGCGCTCTAGAGACCGCCAAGCTTCCGTTCACGCGCTGAATCATGACAGAACCACCAGCATTGATGATACGCGACTTCTCCGTGGGAAGCTCTGGCTTGTGGTCCTTCGTGGCGAATATCGGCGTGCCGTTCCGAGCGAGCACAGCGCGCGAGTCTCCGCAGTTGGCGATGTAGATCTGCTTCGGCGACACTAAGGCGCACACGGCGGTCGAGCCCGACTTCTCCTCGCCATTGCACAGTTCGGGGAGCTCCCGCATCTTCTTGTCCAGGTCGAGGAAGCCTACGCGTATGGCCTCAACAATATCATCTCGCCGAAATTCTTCCGTTTGCAAGATACAGTCCAGTAAGTTTTTCGCGCAGTGCGCCGACACCCGCGCTCCGGCATGACCGTCGAACACCGCAAAGTACGACCAGTCCGACAGCGTTCCGTTCAGGGTCAGCTGAGCGCGGTGGGCATCCTCCATCTCCACGCGCCAGCCCTGCATCGACGCCACGCCATAGCGAAGTCCGTTTCCCTCTCCATTCTCGTTGTACTTCTTCGTCTCGGGCTTGTTCAAAAACGCCCCCATGCTGAGTCCTCTGTTTTGTTAACTTTATTCGCACATAGTTTCAACACCATCAGGCACCCAAACGCACGTCGCAGCCGATAACGTAAAAGAATAGCATCACAGGTTGATACCGATCTCACAGTAAGATCACGTCAGAAGGCGGCTAAGATGAGCAGGTGTTTACGGAATCAGGGTCCAGGATTTCCACTGTTTCAGAAGCGTTTTCGTAGGTTAATAATTACGCGATGGTGTTGCGTAGATCTCGATGACAAATCGTGCTCCGGGAATAAAACGAAAAAGCAACTCAAAATGAATGAATGGCGGACATAAATAGTAATTGTCTATGATTGCTTGACGTTTAGTCATTTGTCTATGTGTTTAAATTACGAGAAAAAATAGCTTACTGGAAAATTTTACCTCTGTACGCTAAACTTTTACACTGGATATTATTTTATATTATGGATAGAAAAATATTTCTTATTAGATAATTTTCGTTAGATTTTTTTAAATAGATTATCTGTCTCTACTTCACCTTCTTCTATTTCGATGAATATCTGTCTCCTTCACTCCGTCATCGTCAGTTAATTCCTATAACGAACGATCGTATACTTCTTCTTCTTTTATTTGATGGCGTCCGTAACTGGCTCTTCTTCTTCTTTTAATAGATGGCATTCGTGTAACTGGCTCTATAGCCGTCGTATAAAAACTTTCAGTCACTGTCTATTTTATTTTAGGTTATATTTTGATTTGATTTTGATTTGATTGAATTGAATGTTGATCTCCCAAATCCGAAAACTCCGAATCGCAGTATTTATTTATTTTCTATTGAAGCAGCACAATATTATATATTTTTTAATTCACACACTATTTAACATATTAATAACTATTACTAATAGATTCTGCATCTAACCAAAGAAATATTTTAAAACAAATTCAATGTAAATAACATAACCTCCTATCCAAAACGAATGTTAGTTTGGGGGCTTAAAAATTAAACCTAAATATGTACAGGACTGTAATAAATCGGTGGTAAGATATACATTTTAAATTGTTTCCATTTAATTATTGAATAAACATCTGAAAGAACACGCAGAAACTAAAGGAATGTGGAAATTACAGTATTCATGTCAGTGAGAATAAATAAAGTAATAAATATTGTCTAACATACCACTCAGCAACATATAAATGATGAGTACATTATTTAAAAAAAATATATATAAATAAAAAAACAAGAGAAATATAAACATTGAGCCCTAATTTTACCATTTTATACTACAAATCTAGTTTAACTGAACCAAGTTCAACCATTGATAAATTTGATCTTAGGTGGTAAAACGAGTTTAGCCTGATCTAAATGCCATGACAAGACAATGGTGAAATCGAGGTTTAGTGAGCTTGCCTCTAGATTTGGTTTCATATTATATCATTAATGTTATAATAAATGCATATGAATATGCATATTCATTTATTTGTTGCTTCATGTGGTTACAATAAAGGTGTTAACATAATAGATTCCCTGACATGAGCCACATTGGAACATTACAACTTCAACTTAACTTTAGATGTATCCTATAATATACATTTACTTAAATGAACTATCTTTTTTATAAATATTTATTAGTTATTTTATGTTAATTCTAGGGGTTAAAGTCTTTTAACTGTGGATATATTATAATAACACAGACATATTTATTTATGATGAAAACTGTAACACATAGATGAAAACTGTAACTGAAGAAATTAAACAATCAGCAAATACATACAAGGAAAGACTTCAAACTCACCCAAATAAATTGGCTAGGCAACTTACATTGCCCTCATATACAAGAAGATTAAAGAGAAATGAAGTATTAGAAAGAGACAAACAAGGAGCGACAGTGCAGGAGTGTACTTCCCCTGACAAATGAATATAAATAAAAACTACAAAGAATCTGCTCATAGTTAAAATAGATATGTAAAATAACTGATCGTAGATGCAAAATGGAAAAAAAAAAAAAAAAAAAAAAATATTTATAAGTTTGGTGAGCACTACCTTAAACCCATTTGACTATAATAGCATTTATTAATTTTAGGTTAACACTGAGGGCAATAGGAGCAGAACATTTACCTAAAACCTCAACAGATTGTGTCCACATCACAAGAAATCTGTCAATATCACAATATTATTATAAGAAAAGACGATCAGATGAAGAAAGAGTAAGTTTTTTGAAGCAACCTCTTGTTAACTCAGGCTAACCTAACTTGAATTTTATTCAAGTACTTTTCACATGATCATGTTGCCCATGTTTTATGGATTTCCCCGCTGGAACATCATATTTTAAATCAATCATAAATCTAATAATCTACCTGAAACAGAAATAATTATACAAATTGGGCCAGTAGTTCTAAGATAGTGTATCCAATCAAAACCGAAACAAACTCTTCTGCTTTATAATATTTATTTAAGTATTTATGTATGTAACTTAAATTGATCTCTTACACAGGTTGCAGATAATAGAGGTAGACCATCAATTAAATATTCACCCAAAGCAGGGTCAGAAGTTGTCGGTATTTGGAGAAACATGACTGTAAAAGATATTGCAGAAGTATTAAGGAAAGATGTTGGTAGGTTTTATTTCTATAACAATCACATAAAATGTCTATCTGAAATCTAAAGTAAACAAATATGAGTAGATTTAATTAAGTGTGATCTTCTGATACATTTTTAATATCTAAATAATTTTTTGTGGCACTCACATAAATAATAAACACAAAAACATTTTTTCATATAATAGGCTTTAAAACCAAGCCTTTAATTTTCAATTATTTTCAACTTGAATATTATATCATTAAGTAGGGATGATAATTTTGATAAACCATTTTTTCATTTTCATAAACTATTGAATCTTTCAGATCATGTATTTAAAACATTAGAATTTGCTGACAAAAGCTCTGACACAATATACAAAGAAAACACTGTAATACACAATCCACAGATAATTCGGGATATAGTAAAAATATCTGGATTCCGGTTCAAGCTTGTGCCAAGACCAGATGAAGGTATAGAAGAAGAAGAGGTATGTAAATTTATTTAAGGTACTAATCTTAACCCCATAGTTACGAAAATAAGTGTATCTTGTAAGTAATCCAATTAATTAATCTAACTGTAAATTGTATTTCCCCACCGGGTCAACATTATTGTTGAAGTTAAGTTACATCCAAGTCGCTCAAAAGTAAAGACAAGCAAAGGAAGCTTCAATCTTGGGAAAAACAGAGTGTGAGCAAGCTTCACGGCTCACAATATCCTAAAATGGGACTTTTTGCTACTAGATACATTTTAATATGCTGTAATAGCATAGAACAATAATAATTAATTGCCACCTATTTCTCTCTTTGTGTTTCAATGTAGTTAATTCTGAATAAATGATTATGTATTGTATTATATTGGTCACATAAGACAGCATAGTTTCTGGAAAGAGCACAGAACTTTTTTACAGTGGGAAACCCATTTTTATACTTTCTTTTGGCGAAACTATTTGCAATTCGTGTTTCCTCTATAGAACTGCTGGTGCTATACATTTAATATGATCTTGTAGAATAAAGACGCTGTGCCATCCCCGCCGGCTGCGCCAGAATCTTTAAGGCCGCGGCCGCCCGTGGTCTGCGTGATGGGGCACGTGGACCACGGGAAGACCACGCTGTTGGACTCGCTGAGGGACTCCGCGGTCGTGGATACTGAGTTTGGAGGGATCACGCAGCATATAGGGGCTTTTGAAGGTTATTGTCTGCGAAGTCTAAAACGATCTATGAAGGAAAAGTTTTGATAGGAGACTGCTATGTCATTTACACAGCATTATCCAACCCTAAACTAAGCAAAACCAGTACTATGTGTAATTGAAGAACAACATAAATAATATTTACTTTTGTATTAATTGGTATTATGAAAACAACCAGGATTAAGAAGGAAGGCACCAAAAATTTTATATCGTACAAAGTCTATTGATACCGCCAAAGATGGCGCTGGCGTGAAGGCTTTACTTTACATTGCCAATAGCATTTTCTTTAAAAAAATCTATTACAAGTATAGAAGTAGTGTAACTGGATTGGTTGAATGATTATTATCCTTATTTTCATGTATCTTAATGAATCGTTATGGTTTCCAGTGAAACTACCTTCGGGTGATAAAGTGACGTTCCTCGACACGCCGGGGCACGCGGCCTTCACCGCGATGCGGGCCCGGGGCGCGCACGCCACCGACGTCGTGGTGCTTGTGGTGGCAGCTGACGACGGCGTCATGGAGCAGACCGTCGAAAGCATCAGGATGGCGAAGGATGCTGGCGGTAACTATCATAGGTTTTAATCCTCCGACTGCGCCAGTCATATTTCACGAAATATCCGATAGATCACACGTCACAGACGTCGTTATGCTATTGGTGGCAACTGACGCCATGAAGCAGACTGTTGAGCATCCGGATGGCGAATGAAGCTGGCGGTAACTATCATAGTTTTAATCCCAACGTCTGCGCCAGCCGTGTTCTAAACTCGCTTACCATATTCGAAACTCAGATGTTTGTATAGACTCTGAGATAAGTTTATTAGATTAATTTTATTTTCATCTCCTGTCTGTGTACGTCACGTAATTTTTTCCTTTTCAGTTCCTATTCTGGTGGCGATCAACAAAATTGACAAACCAGGTGTGAACATTGTAGGTATGCCCCTATCTCTTATTATTTTTGTTTAATTATTCATATTATGAGTTTTAATTTAAAATAAAGTAAGAATACCAACAATTACATATTGATAAATAAACTAGAGCATTATTTATAATTTAAAGCTATTTCTTCGAAATTACTGAAACACAAATTATTTACAATATATAAACATTTAATCACACTTAATCTAATTTACCCCGACTTATTAATAATCTTCCTCAGGAGAGAACCATGCGTTCACTCTCCCAACACGGTATCATCTGCGAGGAGCTGGGCGGTGACGTGCAAGCGATACCGGTATCAGCGCTGAAGAAGCAGAACTTGGATACCCTGGTGGAAGCGCTCACTCTGCAGGCCCAACTCATGGAGCTCAAGGCGGACCCTGGAGGATACGTGGAAGGAACCGTGATTGAAGCTCTACTGGATCCAAAGACTGGGTAATTACAGTGACCAAAGTCAAAAGTTTATTATGTTAAGTTATCTTTATCTATTCTAGATTCCTAATTTTAGATGTCAGATTAAAGTTGGTGTTGATGTAATACTGAGGTTTTTTCGGTAACATGTAAACATGGTATCTATCCAGATATAATTGATTATAATTTGTTTAAAAAATTCTAAACGGAGTCGCTTGAAATTCTATATTTATCTGATCATACTGAAAAGTAAGCCCATTAAATAATAATTAAAAAAAATACTACAATCCGTCAGTCAGATATTAATCCTTTATTGTGTGTTCACAGAAAACAAGCGACAGTCTTAGTACAAAGAGGGACTTTGCGAAGAGGCTCCGTGATAGTCGCGGGAACAGGCTGGGCCAAGGTAACGATTTGAAAACTCACACTTTTCAAACAACAAGTTAAAAGGTATGGACAATCTATCCAATCTAATTTCAGGAATCTATGTCTATATCTTTTATCTGTGTGCGACTTTGGCTTTTATTATATTTGTACACAAATTTATATAATTTTATTGATACAATAATAATAAATAATAATAAAGCCTTTATTCAGATACTTAACTATGTTTACATGAACATTTTAAAATTAGACATCGGCAACTTCTATTGCATCTGTTTGCCCAGATTTGGCAAAGGCCTCTTCCATTTGGCAAATTTTATTGAAGTGAAGTTTAAATAATGAAGTGATATTTCATTAGGTGAGAGTGCTACAATCTTCGGACGGCAGCGTGGTCCAGGAAGCTCCACCGTCTACACCAGTATTGGTTCTTGGCTGGAGGGAGATGCCATCTGCCGGCGACCAAGTTTTGGAAGTCAGCTCAGAGGTAACTTTTACACATTAATTCAATCCAGTTAATAGGTATAGGCAAAGGTCGTTGAATGGATTACTTAAGCACTATAGGGGGATTAAAACGTAATGAATTTTAATATGTAATAAACCTCGCTTCTTATGTTTCTATTTTAAAATTGTATGCAGAAAGACGCATCCGTTACCGTCGCACACATGATAAGGATACGGATAGAAGGTGATTACGTGAGCAGGAGCGATTTACCATCTTACTCATGTGGCAACTCACGAGCACTGCATCTAATTTTGGTGAAAGGGGTTCACCAAAATTACATTAGATGCAGTTGGTACGCCATTGATTGAGATCTGGTGTCGTTCAAACATGCCGAAACACGTAGGTTGATTAAGATTCCACGGAAGCAACTTAGTTTACCCTGACTGTATTTGTTAGAAACGCGCCGGCGAAGTGATGAGGTGGCGCCACAACCAACGCATGCGCGAGAAGCAAGAAGCGGACTCCGACGCGATCGCGTCCCGCGCCGCGACGCACCGCGAGGCCTACAGCGCGGCGCTGCGCCACAAGCGCGCGCTCGGCCGCTACCGCCTGCGCCCCACGGCCCCGCGCCAGAAGATGGTGGCGCAAGACACCCATCCCACGCTCAACGCGCTGATCAAAGGTACGTTACATGCTAGCGGTGTAGGTCCCATCTAACCCCAGTGTCGTTCACTGTCCCAGCACCATCCCACGCTCAACGCACTGATCAAAGGTACGTTACATTCTAGCGGGGTAGGTTCCATCTAACCCCAGTGTCGTTCACTGTCCCAGCACCATCCCACGCTCAACGCACTGATCAAAGGTACGTTACATGCTAGCGGTGTAGGTCCCATCTAACCCCAGTGTCGTTCACTGTCCCAGCACCATCCCACGCTCAACGCGCTGATCAAAGGTACGTGACATTCTAGCGGTGTAGGTTCCATCTAACCGCAGTGTCGTTCACTGTCCCAGCACCATCCCACGCTCAACGCGCTGATCAAAGGTACGTGACATGCTAGCGGTGTAGGTTCCATCTAACCGCAGTGTCGTTCACTGTCCCAGCACCATCCCACGCTCAACGCGCTGATCAAAGGTACGTGACATGCTAGCGGTGTAGGTTCCATCTAACCGCAGTGTCGTTCACTGTCCCAGCACCATCCCACGCTCAACGCGCTGATCAAAGGTACGTGACATTCTAGCGGTGTAGGTTCCATCTAACCGCAGTGTCGTTCACTGTCCCAGCACCATCCCACGCTCAACGCACTGATCAAAGGTACGTTACATTCTAGCGGGGTAGGTTCCATCTAACCCCAGTGTCGTTCACTGTCCCAGCACCATCCCACGCTCAACGCGCTGATCAAAGGTACGTGACATTCTAGCGGTGTAGGTTCCATCTAACCGCAGTGTCGTTCACTGTCCCAGCACCATCCCACGCTCAACGCGCTGATCAAAGGTACGTGACATGCTAGTGGTGTAGGTTCCATCTAACCCCAGTGTCGTTCACTGTCCCAGCACCATCCCACGCTCAACGCGCTGATCAAAGGTACGTGACATGCTAGCGGTGTAGGTTCCATCTAACCGCAGTGTCGTTCACTGTCCCAGCACCATCCCACGCTCAACGCGCTGATCAAAGGTACGTGACATGCTAGCGGTGTAGGTTCCATCTAACCCCAGTGTCGTTCACTGTCCCAGCACCATCCCACGCTCAACGCGCTGATCAAAGGTACGTGACATGCTAGCGGTGTAGGTTCCATCTAACCCCAGTGTCGTTCACTGTCCCAGCACCATCCCACGCTCAACGCGCTGATCAAAGGTACGTGACATGCTAGCGGTGTAGGTTCCATCTAACCCCAGTGTCGTTCACTGTCCCAGCAAAAATTCTTCACTCAGTCGCACTTCGTGCTCGCCTATTATAGGCACAATTTTCATAGTTTATAGTATTAAAAATGTGTACTAAAAATTGTTTGTTATATAATATGTATTGTTGGTGGAGCCATAATAAATAAATGAACATTTCTAATCGCGGTCCCAATACAGTTCCATTGCTACTGCGGTTCTGATCCAAATCCGGTTCCAGACCCATTCCAATCCCAAGTACAATCAATTCAAATCAGTCTCAATTCCAAACCGATCCCATTCCTATTCTAGTATAGATACTAGAATAATAACTAATAGAATGGGATCACTCTGGAATCCTTGGGATCACTGAGGAGGAATAGATATAACATGGATGCTACTCCGCCTCCCAGACCAAAAAAAGCCACTATAGTGTCTTTCCGTTATTCAAATTACAGTACTTAAAGACACGATGTGTATTTTCAGGCGACGTGGATGGTTCGGTAGAGGCGATACTGGACATCCTCGAGACCTACGACGACCACGAGCAAGTGAGACTCAACGTGGTGCATTTCGGAGTAGGACCCGTCACGCCAAATGATTTAGAAGTGAGTTATTGTGTGCAGATTTACAAGTTAAAAATCAACTAACATTGTTACTGTAAAGTTATGTTTTGATACTTACATTTAATTTAAAAATCGACTTCGCAGAATCTTTTTGATTTCTTAAAAACCTTACCTTATTGGTCCGGTTTAATAAGCTTCAATAATCATCATCATCATTCTCCTGCCCTTATCCCACATTACGTGGGGTCGGCACAACATGTTTTTTCCTTCCATTTTCCTCTGTCACTCGTCATCTCAACACTCACTCCTTAATAAGCTTCAATAATAAGGTTACTTTAAGCATTAAGTTGAAAACAAATTGGCAACATTATTCAAGAGCAAACGTTACGTAAACGGGATTTTTCGCGATTTCCAACAAACCTCCTAGTATTTACCTACTATTGCCTATTTTCCCAGTCTTTACAATAACGCACCAAAAACGACACTTATACTCCTCAGATAGCAGAAACCTTCAACGCCGTGGTATACGCGTTCAACGTAGACTGCCCGCCTCCGTTAGCCGTGGACGCCAAGAAGAAGGAGATTAGCGTGAAGAAACACAACGTCATATACAGGCTCGTGGACGATGTGAGGGACGAGCTCAGTGCCAGGATACCCAAGCGACAGGAGGAGGAGCTCATAGGTAATCATAAATTATCATAAATAGCTCATAGCTTATCATCTATACTAATATATAAAGCTGAAGAGTTTGTTTGTTTGTTTGTTTGTTTGTTTGTTTGAACGCGCTAATCTCCGAAACTACTGGTTCGAATTGAATAATTCTTTTTGTGTTGGATAGTGCAGTTATCGAGGAAGGCTATAGGCTATATAACATCACGCTACGACCAATAGGAGCAAAGATATAGTGGTAAATGTGTAAAAAACGGGAGAAATTGTTCATCTTTGAAGCCTTCCGTTGCGTGCGCCGTGAAAACGGTTCAAGATACACAAAACATATGTATTAAAGAATAATAGCTCTTTTAATGATCTAAAAAACAGTCCGCGATAGTATATGTCTATCTTTTAAGATTAACTCACAAAAACCGTTTTTATGGTACAAAATTTGGTCGAAATAATTTGTTTAAGTTGTATCAACATAATAATATTAATCTTTATTCAAATAAATATGTTGTTGGTTAAGAGTACTTCATCCATTATAACGCGGGTAGCACCGCAGGGCACAGCTAGTAAATAATAAAAAAAAAATCTTATCTATACTAATGTAAAAGTTTGTGCGAAACGTGAAGCCGCGTCGGCTAAGTGGACCAGGACGTCACGCCGTCACTGCCATTCTGACTTGCAAACGTCCTCGTTCGCGTAGGCTCAGTTAAAATTATCTGTAAGTGAAAATACTAATAGTTAGTGCTCGATTATCCTGACGACATACTAAAAAAAACTATGTAAAAAATAAAAAAATAAAAATAAACTCATAAATATAATAATAATACAATACTAATAAACTATGTTCTGGCCTGGTCTGTTTGACCCTTCAGAAGGCTGGCCCAGTAAAACACCCTTCAACACTACAATATTAATCTTATTTAAAAATATCATCTTTTACAATCCCTTTAGTTGAGAATTGGCCTGGATTAGTACGAATGCTAGACCGGAACTGTTCTTTTTTCAATGAACTGTAGTGTACAATGAACTGTAGTGTACTTTTAGCAATGAACTGTATTTTTTTTTTGATGACGGTAGCCCCATAACCTTCACGAGTTGATCATTACTTAACGGAAGTGGATAACTATCGGATTGCGTATTGCTGTTAAGCTTTAAAAGGGTTAATTTTAAGTTTTACTTTTAGCAATGTCTAATCTTTATGGAGGCGTCCATAAAATGTGATTTGAGTCTATCAATTTTATTTTAAATTCAGGAATATTGACGAAAGCGCCCGCTCACGCCATCGGACATTTTAAGTTGATTCTATGCTACTTCCACTCGGTACAAATGCACCACAATGAAGAACCAGGACGTCACGCCGTCATGTATATCTTGTTTCAAAGATGGCGGAACGAATTGGACCGATTTCTAGCCGACTGGATGACGGTTGCTATGGAAAGAGATGTCTGGAGAGAGTGGGGGGTCTTGTCTTTGCCCAGCAGTGGAATGATGACGGCTCATAATAATATCTTGTTTCAGGTGAAGCGAACGTGCTCCAGCAGTTCTTGGTGACGGAGGGCAAGAAGAAGGTGCCCGTGGCGGGGAGCCGGTGCGTGAAGGGGGCGCTGGTGCGCGCCGCGCGCTACCGGGTGCTGCGCGGCCAGGAGGTGGTGCACGAAGGTAATATGGTAGACGGAGGGCAAGAAGAAGGTGCCCGTGGCGGGGAGCCGGTGCGTGAAGGGGGCGCTGGTGCGCGCCGCGCGCTACCGGGTGCTGCGCGGCCAGGAGGTGGTGCACGAAGGTAATATGGTAGACGGAGGGCAAGAAGAAGGTGCCCGTGGCGGGGAGCCGGTGCGTGAAGGGGGCGCTGGTGCGCGCCGCGCGCTACCGGGTGCTGCGCGGCCAGGAGGTGGTGCACGAAGGTAATATGGTAGACGGAGGGCAAGAAGAAGGTGCCCGTGGCGGGGAGCCGGTGCGTGAAGGGGGCGCTGGTGCGCGCCGCGCGCTACCGGGTGCTGCGCGGGCAGGAGGTGGTGCACGAAGGTAATATGGTAGACGGAGGGCAAGAAGAAGGTGCCCGTGGCGGGGAGCCGGTGCGTGAAGGGGGCGCTGGTGCGCGCCGCGCGCTACCGGGTGCTGCGCGGCCAGGAGGTGGTGCACGAAGGTAATATGGTAGACGGAGGGCAAGAAGAAGGTGCCCGTGGCGGGGAGCCGGTGCGTGAAGGGGGCGCTGGTGCGCGCCGCGCGCTACCGGGTGCTGCGCGGCCAGGAGGTGGTGCACGAAGGTAATATGGTAGACGGAGGGCAAGAAGAAGGTGCCCGTGGCGGGGAGCCGGTGCGTGAAGGGGGCGCTGGTGCGCGCCGCGCGCTACCGGGTGCTGCGCGGCCAGGAGGTGGTGCACGAAGGTAATATGGTAGACGGAGGGCAAGAAGAAGGTGCCCGTGGCGGGGAGCCGGTGCGTGAAGGGGGCGCTGGTGCGCGCCGCGCGTTACCGGGTGCTGCGCGGGCAGGAGGTGGTGCACGAAGGTAATATGGTAGACGGAGGGCAAGAAGAAGGTGCCCGTGGCGGGGAGCCGGTGCGTGAAGGGGGCGCTGGTGCGCGCCGCGCGCTACCGGGTGCTGCGCGGGCAGGAGGTGGTGCACGAAGGTAATATGGTAGACGGAGGGCAAGAAGAAGGTGCCCGTGGCGGGGAGCCGGTGCGTGAAGGGGGCGCTGGTGCGCGCCGCGCGCTACCGGGTGCTGCGCGGGCAGGAGGTGGTGCACGAAGGTAATATGGTAGACGGAGGGCAAGAAGAAGGTGCCCGTGGCGGGGAGCCGGTGCGTGAAGGGGGCGCTGGTGCGCGCCGCGCGCTACCGGGTGCTGCGCGGCCAGGAGGTGGTGCACAAAGGTAATATGGTAGACGACTAAAAAAAATTGTCCGTTTTTATAGGGATGCATCGATTCGCCTTTTCGCCGATACGATACCGATACTTTTATAAAAATATCTGCGATACCGATACCGATACGCTTTTTGTCTTTTTGTGAATTCAAAAATGAAGGTATAATAAAAAAATATATATACCTATCACAAGACAGATTTCTTTTTATTGCCACGGGACACTTTTTCTTTACGATACAAACATATTGCTTTGGAATTATCAATTGTCGAAAGAGCATCGAACATCGTTGGCACACCTACTCGACCGCCATTTTGAAAAAAATGTGATTCGGCGGCCAGTGATGAAACTCATGTCAATCGACAGAGTAAATGATTACAAACAAAAAGTGTTCTATAATCAAATCTTCTAAGTGATAAAGTTTCTGAGATATTAGGGTCAGAGAAAAGAAAAATAAAGTAAAGTAGAACATAGCTCAGGGGCCACATTTTCTAGTCTTTAGCCCCAAATATCTCAGAAACTTTATCACTTAGAAGATTTGATTATAGAACACTTTTTGTTTGTTATCATTTACTCTGTCGATTGACATGAGTTTCATCACTGGCCACAGAATCACGTCGCATTCATGGAAGAGTGTAGTTCTTGTTGATATTACCAACCTCAATATTTTGAATCTCAAATAACATATAACATTGTTTTCATTATTATAAATCAGTAAAGGTACTAACGATTGTCTTCTGCATAAATCATAAGTGTGTAAAAATAATTTTAAGTAAATAAAGTGAAGTTTCTTTATTAAAAGGGCATGGATTACTTTAAAAACATGTTTACTTTAAAAAAAGGTGTGTGTATGATTCACACACGATAGAAGTGAAACTTCAGTAAATCGACGAAAGAATAATAAGAAGAATAAAAAAAAACGTGTGTGTGTGTCAGCTACGACGCCCGATTGGAGTCTACTACTTATGAACTATAATTATGATATATATCGAATAGAAAAAAGGGTAAATGAACGCATCTGCTAAAATGATAAGAGAAACAAACATATATCTGTAACTATTCGGATTATTTAAATTACTTCAATAAAGCGTATTACATAAAGTATGTTACAAAATAATATAAATAAAATACGGCAATACCTCTGCGCGATACTTCGTAGTCTCAACTTCGAAGTATCGCGCAAAGAAATTTAAATAAAGCATTGTATTTGTGTCTCTTACATCATTTCCGTTTCATCTTTTTGCATCCGGTTTGAAATCACTACGATTCTAAAGAAGTTTCACTTCAAAAACTCAAATGACAGGGTAGATTGTTCATTTCCGATTTGAACATCTTATATTCTTTCTGCTAAACCCTTTTGTTACCCGAAATTGTGTGTTTATGTTTAAACTCTGTGACAGGTAAACTGGCGTCCATGAAGCACCTAAAGGAAGAGGTGCCGACCATCAAACGAGACATGGAGTGCGGCCTAAGATTCGAAGATACCACCTTCGAGGTAAGAAATTATCACTGGATTTTTTGGAGCCAACATTTATTCATAAACACCTCTATTTACGTTTCCACTGCTGCGACATAGAAACTTATATCTGGTTGAGAGATATAAGGCCTTAGTTCGCCACGTTGACCTAGTAAGGGTTGGTGAATGTCACTTGTCCTTCGAACTTTCGTGTTTCGTAATGTGGCCCGGAGAAGCCATCTACCTTCTGGGTCTTCGTGCTCCATCTTAGACCACATCGTCACTTTACATCAGGTGAGATTGTGGTCAAATGAAGGCTTATCCAGCATAAAAAAAAGAAAAAAAAAGAACTTTTCAAAGTTCTCTGAACATGCCGGTTTGCTCACGGTGTTTGCATTCACGGTTAAAGTTAAAAAGAAAAATCAAGAGGTGCCCGGCGGGGTTTGAACCCACGTCCTTCGGACTAAAACTAGATTAATATTATAATTCAAAGTAGTTTGATATTTTCAAAATTACTTATAATTTTAACCAAATAAAACACAAAAATAGATTATTACCAAACAGACAGGCGATTGACTTTAATTTATGATATGTATGTATGTAGTGATTAAGTTCTATATCGTATGAGGGACTATTTTATCAAATTTTCGCAACGGCCACAGAATAGAAAAGGTACAGAAGTTGCACTTCATCTACATCTTAAACTTGATGACTAAGAGTGCGTTTAATGTTATATATATACAGTGTCCTTGCGCAGGTGCAGCCCGGGGACACCATCGTGTGCTACAAGCTGGTGGACGCGGCGGACCGCTCGGCCTGGGACCCCGGCTTCTAGCGCAAATCAATAAATTGTTGTAGTTATACAGTCTTTCATTTCACAAGTAGAAAGCGGTTAAGACGATGCCAATAAACATTAATGATGATATTAAGGCGTCCTGAGACTATAATTATTATTCATCATATTCTCAATGGGGAGAAAGCCCTAAGTACGATTCTGTTAAGATTTTATGTTTCTGTTGGTCTACTGCTGGGCACTGGCACATGGCATTGATTGTTGAACATGAAGGGAGGTCACAGGTACTCTGTACCTACGCTTGGCAAGCTGGGGTATGTTGAAGAGTGCAGTATTTGTTTTTAGATAGCGGTTATTTCGTGGTAACGGTAAAGCCGATGCTAAATAAACGTTTACAGCATAAATTACAGGTATCTAGGCGTCCCCACTGTCTCACTGTTGAACATGCTTAGATTGTGTTTGAAAAAAAGTTTTTAGGTTTAACAAAGATTAAAGTGTAAAAGGTATTCATGAATCTAATCCAATGTTGGTTAAGGAGACTACGCCCGCTGGCATCCAGAGGAGTTCAATAAAATAAAACAAAAAAATATCAAGAGAATCGTCTATTCATATTATTAACGATAGGCTTGTGTTCTCACTAGCTTTTAAAAGTTCCATACTAAATTAGAAACAATGCAACAGGTGTCTCCTAGCTGGAAGATTCAGTCGAATCGAACTTAATGCTTTAGTTAGACATACAATAAGATTTATAAAATATTCAACATAAGGTAAAGCTGCCAATAAAATACCAACATGTTAAGATAGCTCTTGTAGCTAAAGACTAAAAATTAACTCAGGTGGTTTTTACACAGAGAACAGTTCAGAACTACTCAGTTTTTGAAATCCATCAAAACATTTAATAGTGACGCGCGTTGAAAATGAGAGGTGAAATAAATATTATAAACATACCTACAGCAGTGTTGTTTTGAATAAGGATAATTTTTGATTTATCCGTTTATTCATAAGTATCTGAGCACTCATAGTAACTAAATGAAATGAAACGTAAAAGAAATGCTAAAATTGTATTATACATTCATTCGTTTCTCGTATTTCCAAAATTCAAGTTCGACTATTAACAATCTCAGTTCGACTTAGTAAAACGTGATCATATTATTCACATAATATTCTCCGTTGGCATATCTGAAGTACGATTACAGGAAGGTTACCGCGTATTTTGTCAGCTTAGATGGAAATTTGACTAATATAAAGATATAATAATCAAGCTCCCATACATAATAATATTAAGTAATACTTAATAGCATACTGCTACATACATACATAATACGCGAGCACAATAACTATAATCGTACAATTAATTAAAACAGACAGGAATTATATTATTATAACAATTATAAGGCCACGAAAAATGAAATAATTTACACATTAGAAAATTATATCTTACACGATAAGGACGCGATCACACATGCAACATTAAATTACAAAATTCAATAGATTTCTGATAATAAATCACGAATTCATTCACAAATGGATTGACAAAGATTTTCTATGCAAAAGTTGTTTCACAATTACAAATAGGGAAAATATAGATTGACAAATATCGATATTCAAGCGATTAAAATTATTAACACCGACCGCCAAGGTGGTCCGATTAGTTTCATTATTTTGGGCCTGTTTCACAATCTGTGAGTAAAAGTCAATGAACAACTGTCAGTTACTGATGGACCAGGATTCCTCTATATGTTAACCACTGGCTAGTTAACTCGGAGATGTTAAAATAATTAATTTTTCACACGCAATAAAGCTAGATCTGCCTGCTTACAAATGTGCAAATAAATAATTAGGTACATACCTAGCTAATGACCTATTGTGTGTGGCTTAAAATCTACCATTGATTAGTTGCGACACCTATTGTTATGTCAAACATAAATAATGTGTTCGTGTATCATATCCATTTTCCAGTCCCTGTAGTCATTTAACATTTTGATAGAAAAAGTATAGCTAGCACGAGGCAGCGCTGATTGACAGAGTATGTCATAGGAAACGTGAACATAGATGGTGCTGCCATCTGGTGCCATCAATTAGAACGTTTTACAATTTCAGGCAAGGGAACGTGCACGTTGTCGGTGCTGCCAACTGGTGCCATTAATTTGAATGTTTTACCCTATTAGCCAACATTGTGAACTAGACATTGTGACTGTCGTATTAGTGCTGCCACCTATAGTTACTGCACGTTCCCTATACTCTATATATCTATAACTAGTAATGTAATGATACAGTACAGACAATAGAAAAACAGAACAATGGTAGCTACAGGCAGAAAACACTAAACTGGGCATAAAATAACTATATTACTATAGGATAGGATTACCATACACTAATAGGGGATATTACGCGATACTCAGCGCAGATGGCGGCACTGCCCAAAAAGCAAAAATATCCTGTTTTAAAGGGTTTACGGCATTTTGTGACCTCTATGATCAAGATACTCATCAAAGATTAAACTGATTACCTTTTATCAAGAAACTCTTTTGTTGTGTTTACTTTCTACGATAGTGCTGCACTCTGGCGCGAGCACATTGCAGTAATATCCCCTATTACATGTCCAACTAACTTTTCTCATGTATAGAACTAACTCTCATTTAGTTTTTTTGCCAACTGTCTTTTTAAAACGGTTTTCACCGAATATTACAATCACACAACTCCAAAAATTTGCTAAAACAAAACGTTAAACGCTATACACATAAATATTAATGACTATGAATGATAAATAACAAATAATTTAGGCGATTATAGGAAATACCGTGATCCTTATTAATCTACACATAATTATATCATACATTGTATTGCATTGCAAATTTCAAGTCTTTTCACAACTCATCTAGTCGAAGTAACCGTTATCAGAATAACGTTATTTACAAGTAACCGTTATAAGAATAACGTTATATACAGCATGAAGCTCACCATTTAATAGATTAGAACCAATATTTTAAACAATTGATAAATTCACTAGTAAGCTAAATTATTAGCTAAAATAAAAATGTCTCGATCCCTAGCTTTCTACTAGAGGACCAAATCGTGTATTTAGTAACTAAGAAATATACAATATCTATCAATTTAACTACTTAAAGGTTTTACGACAGCTGAATTGTGCTGTGCAGCGAATATTTTGCACTGTAAGAAAGTCATGCCACTTCAGAGCAAATAATTTAATTATCTAGGAAAGGAAAACATATTAAATTGATTCTACAAAATAATATATTGCATCTATCTACAAAATATATTTTTCGGAAAAACGTTAACTATTTCGATTGGCAAGTAAGTAGGAAGCCATACACATTAACGTCTTAGAGACATTTACACCAACAACATTAAAATTAAAATAAATAAAGGAAAAAAGCGCATGAATGCGTTTGCTTACGATAAGCGATTACATCGCCGACAAATTATATATTTACATGAGAGAACTGACCTTAAACACAACACTAACACTAACACATGCTTGGCTAATCTAAAATTGTCCTTGTTACTGCGTTATAAAACTGAATTTTCAACGACAAGTCAATATGTATAGTAGCCAAGTAGGTATCTAATCTTTACTCTAGATAAGATAGTATGAATCTCTTATAGATAGCTACCTATTTATAAAAGAACCTATTCCTTAAGAAACCACTGTCTGCCAGAAAATTTTAAAGTTAGTTCATTTCCTATTCAAAGAATGCATTTTATTTTAAAACTTAACCTTTTACAGATTTATTTAGAGTCAGCTAGTTAAACACATTTTAAAACCTTATGATTATTAAAACTGTGAACACTCATTGAGGTTTTTTAATTTAAGTAAAATTATAATAATTTAAAACAAGCATCAATGGTTCTTATAATGGCTTATCCGGTTTTAATAGGACGCGACAAGCCGTAAGACAATTTTAGAATATATTATTTTATTATAGGTACTCTCATCAATCTCAATGCACCAGAAAATTACTTAAATTTTTAGCTATTTCATAATAATAATTGTACAACTAATTATGTGGTTATTGATTGTTATTTTTAAGTTAGTCTTTTAGTATTGGTATGCAATAAAGAAATTATCTATCTAATTTCCTCGACAACAGCAAAGCAACAAGAATTTTTGATTAGGATTCATTTTGAATAGGAAACAAATAAACTTTAATATACAACCAAGATAATGATTTACTTATCTCAAAATTAGACAGAACAAACTGTTGTTGTCTGCTATCGATAGCGTCTCTTGGAAAGGCTCTAGTAAACCATACAACTTTAACAACACTAGAAATGCATATTGGAAATTTCCCACTGGAGCTTTACTGAAACTATGCCCTAAATTTGACACTATCGATTATAATACAATTTATAAAGTGCCTTTTCCATCAATCGCTTAAGATACGACTATTCAATTGCTTTCAGTCAGGCCTTAACCAATTATTTACAATTATTACTTCGATAACTATCGGAATTATCATGATATTATCGAACATTACAGTAACTTAATATCTGATAGTTATTAATCAAAGAACAATCTTTTACAAAAAGAAGACATAAACATCTCATAGAAAATTCAACACAGATGATAAAACCATTATTCTATACTATTCAGTCCTGAATACATTGCTTCACTTGATGTAAAGCTCCAGTGATACATAATACATTGGACTATATCGTTGTAAGTATCATACAACTCGAAACTCGAGGTTCCCAGCCACTATTGCACTAGAATGTCTCGCACGGAATCAGCATACAGAGGGTTGAATTGAAGCGAGCTCACTCGTCGCCATTAAACATATACACTTCAACTTTTAAAATACTTTGTGGAACATGATTTACAGAGAATAAACGCGAACAGTGCACCAAACATAACCCGATCACAGTCACACATCAGGGTCAGTTCAGGGCACTATAGACAACACCCGCGATCTGGCGTCGAACCGCAGGTGTACTATGCACTAGTCGACGCGGTGTATAGAGTCGGGTACGCGGCGCCGGTCGCCCGCGGCGGGCGGCGTTCTTCCTCGCGCCCAGGTATGCACGCCACCGTCAGCGCACGCAGTTACGAAATAATCCGCACGGAACTGCAGCGCTGTCAACCTTTCGTGGGCGATACGTTTGCAAACCAACGGCTCTAATACCGGGCATTCGTCGAACCTCGGGCACATGGGCGTCCCCATCAGTCGCAGCGCGTCGCAGCCCGTCTCCGCGCTCGGTGTCCCACTCTTCCGTAACGCAACAGAATTCGACGCGGATCCTTTGCTTTCGACTGGCTTTGATAGACTGAAGTTCCGTCGGTGGTCAGATCTTCGCTCGCCGAAGGAGAACCCCGCGAGCCTCTGCGTTAGGGAGTTGACTCCGATACTGCCGGCTGTGTCTTCTTTCTTCTCTTTCCCTCCGACGCTAATGTTCAGCGTTTTTGCCTTGGTGCCGGAGGCTTCCCCCGCGGCGACGGGCGCGCTGAGCTCGGCGTGTTTATGCCCGATCTTGTTCGTCTTAGCGGCCTTCGCGGGCGGCTTCATCCCCGGCACGCCGTTGGCGGGGAACGTTTGTCCGTTCGGCGATAGATGAGTGGACGCCCGCGCCCGCACCGGCGGCTTCAACACATCCTCCGTCAGGTCCCAGAGGCACAGCTGAGTGTCCTGAGAAACGCTGCCGAGTCTGTAGCACTGCACGTTTTCCCCCTTCTTCTTATCGTCCCCATCCTCAGAATTCGTATCACCGAAATCCACCACGTACGGGTCGAATGCGACAACCGAAACCCAAGACTTGTGTCCCTGACACCGCGCCGCGACCCTCCTCTCGCTGAAGGACCACACGGTGACTAAATCGTCCTCTCCGCCGACCACTACGTATTTCCCGTCGGGCGACCAGCACACGCATAGAAACCCGCCGAAGTAAGACCGAGCTCGTCCGATGAGCTCCATGGTGTTGTAGTGAAATACTCTTAGAAAGCCGTCTTGTGAGACCGTGGCTATGTTGGAGCCGCAGGGGGAGAAGGCGAATTCGTTGATGCAACTGGGTTCGTTACCGACGAGCCACCGGTAGAGTGGGTTCCTGGTGGATTTCGTTCGACAAGTGTGAACAGAGTAACCTTCTCCTTGTTTGAAGAGTTGGTAGTGGGGCGCCGCGGAGCCACATGTGAGCTCCTCGTTGTATACGTAGAGCTGGCCGGACGCGTGTGACGTCACGAACAGGTTGCTAGAGCCGGGCACCCATCGGATGCACGTCACTCGCGTTTTGTCGATTAATCGCTGGAAAATGGATAAGAAAGATAAGAGAATGCAATGGACATTGACAGTACAGAGTACTAGATGATGACTAATGTAATGTCTATTGTTCGACTATAACCACTAAATATGTTTTTTTTTGTTACATCAATATCAAGATAAACTAAAAGACTCATCCCATAAACAAGATTTGTTTGGGTGTTTTTTAATTCAGAAATTTTATTAAGGCAGGATGATAAGTTTGGCTCATAGTTTTCAAAGTTCGCATTTTTCATTTACTTGCTTTTAATGAATACGGCGATCTTACTCTATAACACATATATGTACTCACAATAAAAGCAATTGAAACACTTGTCGAAAACTGTACGAAAAGACGAATTCTGATTAAGCTTTGATCGATAAACCTCGATTTCGAAACAGTGTACTGTCACTAAAACACGCTATTATCCTAATGTATTAACATAAACATAATAAAGAACTTCACTTACCTCTTCATTGTATAGTTTACTTAATTCCTTTTTAATAGGGTCTATTAGTTGTACTTGGCCTGTTGAGAATCCTATAATTAATGGGATGCTCTCCGAAGTCATTGTGACGGTGTTGAAGTCATGACAGGTGGGGTTGGTGCCTTTATACAGTTTCTTGTCAACTGGTTTTGTGAGGTCTGCGGCCTGTGGACCAATTATCTTTATTGAGATGTAACCAAAATGGATATTATAAGAAATTATGCTGATTTTAGCCAAAATTAGTGAAGATGATTGTCCAGCCTGGACATACCAAAACCTTAAGCTGTATTCACACGGAGTTGTGTCTTAGTCTGTTGAATGTGTGTTTTTCTTGTATGTCACACAAGTTCTCGTGTGAACTCTAGCATTGAAATACTGTCACCAATCTGATTCTACAGACTAAAATACAACTCCATGTGAAAGCAGTGTTAGGCTGTATTATTAAATTCATAAAAAGGGGCCAAAGACAGAGATTTCTAACTATAGACCTATATCAAAGCTGTGCATCATAGCTAAGATTTTTGAGAGGGTTGTTTATGATCAAGTTTATACTGCCCTCCACAACTCTTTTAATTTATCTCAGCATGGTTTCCTTAGAGGTCGATCAACTGCTACCAACCTCACCTTGCTGAATGATTTTTTGACTGAATCCATGGATAATGGTCACCAGGTGGATGTTGTCTATACTGACTACAGTAAGGCTTTTGATAGGATTAACCATGAACTGCTCTTGATAAAAATGAACCAGTTTGGTATTCATGGTGACCTCCATAGGTGGTTTTCCTCATATATATCAAATCGGTCTCAAGCTGTTGTAGTCAGTAATTACATTTCCAGCTGGGTTCCTATACCTAGCGGTGTGCCACAGGGTTCCCTGCTTGGTCCCCTTCTATTTTTGATTTTTGTCAATGATATTTTTACTTGTTTTCAAAATAGTTCATTACTCTGCTTTGCCGACGATATGAAAATTTTTAAAGTTATAAATTCTACTAAAGATGCTTTGGACTTGCAGGCTGACCTTGCTAGGCTTGATCTTTACTGCGACGTTAACATGCTCGACCTAAACCCTGGTAAGTGTTCAGTTGTTTCATTTAGCCGTAAAAAAATCACATTAATATATTCTTATTTATTAAAATCAGAAAGTTTGAATAAAGTTAACGTTGTAAGAGATCTTGGTGTGCTCCATGACTCACAGTTAACTTTCGACACGCATATTAATAGCATTGTTGCCAAAGCATCAAAAGCGTTAGGCTTTGTTATGAGGAGTGCAGCTAGTTTTCACAGTGCTAAAACATTCAAGATCCTATATTGTACCTATGTACGAAGTATTTTGGAATATGCCTCACCTATTTGGAACCCTAGGTACGAAACTTTCGTTAGTAGGATTGAGCGTATTCAAAGGAAGTTTATCAAGTATCTTTGTTTCCGTCTCAAAATCCCTTATAGCTCCACATGCTACATTAAGCTATGCAAACAATTTCATATTCTTCCTCTTTCCAATCGTCGTGAAATTGCTGACCTGTCTTTTCTTCTTAACATTACATCTAATAATATTAATTGTCCTAATTTACTTGAGAAGATTAAGCTTAATGTTCCCAATAAATCTACTAGATCTCATAATTTAATGTATATTCCATACGCTGGTACGAACTATCGTCAAAATTCGTTTTTGTGCCGCGCAAGCAATATGTTTAATAGTATTTGTAAGCAATTTGATATAGATCTATTCTGTTCAAGTGCGACTACGGTCAGGCGGCGGATGAGCAGAGAGTTTTTCTTATAAGATAATGTTAGTTGTATATCTTTGTGTGTTGTTACTTTGATGCGGTTTTGTTTGTTTTTGTTCACAGTGTTGTTGTTTTTATATTGTGTTTTGTATCCGTGAAAACCTTAATTAAGCTTTCTAGTGTTATATTGATTTGTCTACTATGTATTTGTAAGTTTTTGGTTTTCCAATAAATAAATAAATAAATAAATAAATAAATGATAAAATCGAACCAGCAACCTCCTAAGCCTCAGGAACGCTAGGAGTAGTACGAGTCTAGCTCATACTCATCAAAGTTATTTAAAAAGAAATGTATATCCTGCCTGCGGAGGTTACAGATGCGTCTTAATATTTTCTGCATAATAAAATTAAAATAACCTATAGACCTATAGCAGCGAGATGGGCTGACGACATTGCTAAAGTCGCAGGACGCACCTGGATGAAATTGGCACAAGACTGTAATGGGTGGCGAGAGCAAGAGGAGGCCTATACCCAGCAGTGGGTGAAGTCAGGCTGCGGATGATGATGATGATGATGATGATAGACTGAGGTTTATCACCTATTAAAAATCATTAAGATATAATTTAAAAAGGTTGCTGTAAAATTCAATTTATTTATATGGATATTACAGTGCAAATTGCACAATATACAAACAATTACGTTATTTACAAATACAATTGGGTGGTCACCCATCTAAGTTCTGGCCTCTGTTGGTAGCGCTATGTTGCTTAACTATATAAAAATCATATTTCTTGTATGGGAGCGCCTTTATATAGTTATTACTATGTTTTGAGTATTTGTTTTATGTCTACATCCATATATATAACAGTTGATTTACAGTCTGGTGACCTGTTTAGGTACGGACCCCTAAAAAATATTATTTTATATCTTAAAAAAAACAATAGGGCAGATAATATAAGATATCCTTAATTTATTTTGCTAATGTTATCTAACAAGGAAGCAACTCAATGCAATAAACTCTTTAAGCTCGATTATTTTATCTTTTTTTGTCATTGACTTAAACTTAAGTCAACTATGATTCAAGATTAAATAACTCAATAATTATACTAACTTTACAGTTTTAACAAAATTGCTCTATTTTACTTACAATATTTTAACTATTGAGATACACTTTGGCACAGGGCTTTGTTTACATAATTGAGATAAGGAGTGACCCAGCATCATATAACTAAACAGCATAATAATTGCTCTAATTGATAGTGTATGTAGGTTGCAATATTATAGGTTTAATACTTATTTATGCCTTGTGATTGTGGATAGAATGATAGATAATTATATTTAAAAAAAATATATAAATCACAGACAGAAGAGTTAAAAAATTATAGCACTTGTGGACTAAGCGTTACATCAAATTAAAAAAATTTACAGCATGTTTCTGCTACAAATTAAATAGAAGTAAATTTAGTAGCTGAGGCTCACCTTTTTGATTCCCCTGTAAACATAGACAAATAACTCTTTTCCATGGTTGAAGCAGATCCGGTCATCACAGCCGTTAGACCCGTCGGCGCTGTCGCGCTCCGCGGGCGGCGGGAGGGTCACCAGCGACACTCGCACCTGCGCGGAACCCGGGCCCCCGGTGTAACCAACTCGATTAGGCCGCGAGTACTCCGACAGAGTCATCAATCGATAAGTGCCTTCCCGCGTAGAGAACTGGGTCTTCACCTCGTCTTTCCCTCCGGAGTCGGACTGTACAGCCATGCTAGCATATTATCCAGGTATTATTCATGAAGACCGCCGCCAGAGAAGCCCTGTTTGGACGTGACGGTACACAAGAACTTCCGCACTTGTTTAGATAGTGGACATAGACTGTTAGATTCGTGTAAATGTATAGGTGTGAGCTTGATTAATCTGTTTTTCGTTTAGAATAGCCTAAAATGCTATTTTTCATTAGAAAATCGTCAAATTAGATAAAATTTCAGAATGCGACCAAAAAGTCAGATGACAGTAGGACAACATTGACATGTTGATGACAATGTTGACAGCTAGCAATGCGAGCATATTGTCTCTAATCTCCATCTATGTTGTCTATGCCTTTTTTTTTCAGGATGCAAGCAAAATCACATCTCCGCTCACAGAGCACCTAAATAGCGAAAATCATTAACCACAGAAGTAGGTATAGAGAATTACTACCAGAGAAATTAACGCTACGTTTAAATACTAGAAAAATGTTTGTTGCCATTGTTTAATATGATGAGTCACATCACTATCACATCAGTCATCTTAGTGAACCAGTTACCCATATAATATAGTATATTAATCACTATGTGTACATACTGTTTACACCTCCGATCAAGGCAATCTTCTAGAACACACTACTTTTTAGGTGCTGAATAAAATACTCTTTATCGCAGATAAACGAATACATTAGGCAGGACCAAGCAAAATAGTCCTATATTTTCTTACCTAAAATGCAAAGGTTTTAGAGAAATAAAAGCTATGGTTAGATCATTTTTATTGATTTTAATTTCTTAAAATCTTAAACAATATTTCTTTGTCAACTTTGAACCGGATCTGTTGACACAGATTCATTACCTGCTGTAACTTCCACCGACTGTGAAACAGTTTTTAATTTATTTGATCCATCTGTTTCAAGTGACTCATCACCACAACCTGCTGCTACTTCCTTTGACTGTGAGACAGTTTCTAATTTATTTGAGACACCTGTTTCAAGTGGTTCAGTTTTCTTCTCTTCACCTTCAGCACCTTCTAAGAACTTCTCCCATTTGTCTACTCTCTTGTTTAGATCAGCATCTGTCTCAGCAATTCTATACTTAGTTCTGCCATCCCAGATTTCAGCAGTGATTTGTCTTTTTCCAAACCACCTGCCATTTATCAAGGCTACTACAGCATCTGCTTGCTCTGGCTCCTTCATGGTTATCTGTGCTACTCCTTCTGGATGCCTATCATAAATAACCACTTTCCGCACCTCCCCACTCTTACCACATTCTTCTCTCAAATCCTGCTGGTAGTCCAAAATCAGCTGTACATCTTTGTCAAAGTCTGATGGTAAGAACAGATTCTTAACAATAACAACTTTCTCATGTTTTGAGCGTTCCCCTACAAACTTTTCAGGTCTCCAATCAAATAGTTTCTGCTGCATCTTTTTCAGCTTCTCCAATTCTTTCTTCTTTTTTTTCTTGGGTTTCAGAGCTGGGTTGTATTCACCTTTTAGCTCAAAATGAGCCTTTTCAACTTTGACTTTGTTGCCTTTGAAGTCACTACCATCTAATAGTTTTAGTGCCAAGTCAACCGATTCAATTTTGATGTAAGTACATAAGGCATCACCTTTGAAGCAATTTTGTTCCTTGTCCATATAAAATTTAACTTTCATTTTCTGATTAGCTGGGTCGCGTTCAACCAGACCACATTTTTGCATAAAGTCAACAAATTCTTCTTCATTGATATCTAGTGGTAAGTTGGATACATAGACTTTTGTGTTTTTTGTTTCCTCTTGGTCAAACCAAGTGGGTTCAGCCTTTCGCTTGAGGCCAGGAGGGTTTTCAGTTTTCTTTTTAACTTCTTTGGGTTTCTCCTCCTCTTTCTTTTCAGTTTTATTTTCTACAAAACCATATGACATTTGATAATAGGCTAAGAAGTCATCATCTACTTTGGGTATCCATGCCTTTTTTTGATCATCCCAGAAAAACTTGGAGCCATCTGCTTCGGTATAAATATGGGTGTCATTCTCATAGCTGTAAACTTTACTGGTGTCGTCATCCTTAGTGTCCCAAGAGTTGGTGTCTTTGTTCCATGTGTACCTCTGCTTTGTTGAAGGATCTGTGTAGATGGCTTCCTCACCTTCGTATGTGATATATGGTGCATAGTCTCCCCAGTCTTGGTTGCTTTCTGAACTATTTTTTACTTCCTCCTTGGTCAGATTGTTTTTATTTACCTCACTACTGTCATCTTTTGTTTCATCCTCCTGTACCTCTGTCCTAGAAATGTTAGAATCACCACTTTTCTGTAAGTCAGACTTAACCTCTGAGCTCTGTTCTGTTCTTGTTTCTTGCGATTGAGATAAGAAATTTTCCTCGGATGCCGCTAACTTAATTACTTTAACTTTATGTTGTTTTTCATCTTCTTCCGCTAATTTCTGTGCTGTTTCATTGGAGAGTTTGATTACAAATCCTGACCTTGGTTTTTCTTTTTTAGCCATAGCTAACGTTTAGGACACGTAACCCACCGTCGTGAACTTATACAAATAACATATAAAGAGTTATACAATCAGAAGAAAGCCTATTTATTTTTATTACAAAATAAATTTACAGTGAAATAATGCGGAAAATGCGAGATGCGGGGCATTGTTTGCATATTTGATTGCCACTACTAAATTTAGATTTTTATGTCAATGTCAAAACTAAATTGATTAATTATTAGGGTAGTACAAACTGAGAAGAAAATATCGATATAACTATAAAAAAAAAGATAAAGATGTTTTAAGGTGATGTGATGTGGGTAAATAAGTGAGGTAAACGCTCCGAACTTTTATTCTTCATTTAATTAGTACACAAATCCTTATTTTCAAGTATCATTATTATCATAAACATATAAAATTAATACGAGGTGTAATTATTTCGTTACCATATTTTGAAATTTTATACGCTGAAATTTATTTCGTTACATTGAATGTAATGAAAATGAATTTCTTTGACATTTATATTATTTTTATATAACAAAAGGGTTCGAACATTTTTGTACGGAGGTTGGCATACCTACTAGTCGGCCATGTTGAAAAAAAAGTGATTCGGTGGCCAGTGATGAAACTCATGTCAACCGACAGAGTAAATGATAACAAACAAAAAGTGTTCTATGATAAAGTTTCTGAGATATTAGGGTCAGAAACAAGAAAAATAAAGTAAAAAAAAATATACGGTCGAATTGAGAAACCTCCTTTTTTTTGAAGTCGGTTAAAAATAGAAGATAGCTCAGGGGACAGGTTTTTTCTATAGTTTTTAGACCCAAATATCTCAGAAACTGTATCACTGAGATTTGATTTGAACACTTTTTGTTTGTAATCATTTACTCTGTCTGTCGATTGACATGAGTTTCATCACTGGCCGCCGAATCTAATATTTTTTCAAAATGGCGGTCGAGTAGGTATGCCAATGATGTTCGATGTTCTTTTCGGATAAACTAAATTATCAACAAAATATCGATAAATAAAAGTATTGTTGATAACCCTATCAGTCAGTCGCTCAGTCGCACGCAGTCACTCACAGTCACAGTTAACGTAGTGATTCTATAATATACTCTCTGAGTTCAACTTCAGCATTTTCAAAAAAATATTGATAATTCCCGCGGTAAATTATGGAGGACTTAAAAGATGTCTACATGGTCCCGCTACCGGATTCCCCGTACGTGAAGCCGTTCCGTCTGAACTACACGCAGAACGGAAAACAGAAGAACTGGGACCTGCTTGAGGTCCACGACAGCGTTGCGATCGTAGTGTTCAATGTTACTAGGAGGAAACTTATTTTTGTTAAGCAATTCCGACCTGGTAAGTTCTGCTTAAAATATATATATGAAAAAATAACAATATGTAACAAAAACGTTTTTTAATAATACCTAGTATTCTAAAACAAATCTCACCCTGCTAAAGGAAACATTATTACATATAATAGTTCAGTTCAGTCATTTATAAAATAAAATTATTACATTTTATGTTATAACTATAATATAAATATTAAAGAACCCAGAACCAGATAGGGTACTGCAATTTCAAAAAGTAAAACCTTAACTTAGAGTAAGGCTAATTTAAAACTAAAAAGGAAGGCTAGTAAAATCATACACTTTAATAATCTATTTAAATGCTACCAAATCATGACCTTCAAAGTCTCTTATCTTGTAAGTGATTACCATTCAAAATATATCATGTACAATTTGATATATATTTCTAAACTGATTTATTGTGAAGAGTCATACATTTGTTTAATAATGTTTTCGCTCTGAATATTATAATAGTCATTTATTGATAATATACATTGTAAGTCACAATATGGTTTTTAATGTGGTTGCCCAATGCCACAACATTTCCAAAATATAATAATAACTTATGTTAAAAACTGGAATACATTAACAATTCATATTAACAATTTAAATAATTTCTATAATTTTGAATCATCACTTGAAGAATTAAAATTTCCAAATATCTATCTAAGTGTAAATTATTTATGTGTTTCTATTCAACAGCTGTGTACTTCAGCAGTATTCCTGCCTTTGCTCGCCGAGGCTCCTCTATTGACACAGGGATGTACCCCGCTTCGCTTGGCATCGCTCTGGAAATGTGTGCTGGTATAGTCGACAAGGACAAGAGCTTAGAAGAGATAGCCCAAGATGAGGTGCTTGAGGAATGCGGCTATAAGGTTCCTGTGGAGAGCTTGCAAAGGATAATGTCATACAGGTATGTGTGCACAAAACACAAAAAATACAAACATACTATGTGATTTAAGATAAAAATAATATTATAACAGTTCAGTTCAGTTTCTTGTAATTGGACTTTGCGCTTGAAGCGACAATTTGCCAGTGTCGAGTTAAATAAGTGCGAGTTGGTGAATGTCACATGTCCTTCAAACTCTTTAAAGTTCTCAGAACATGCCGGTTGCC
Source organism: Gymnoscelis rufifasciata (assembly GCA_929108375.1). Taxonomy (NCBI): domain Eukaryota; kingdom Metazoa; phylum Arthropoda; class Insecta; order Lepidoptera; family Geometridae; genus Gymnoscelis; species Gymnoscelis rufifasciata. The sequence continues at coordinate 12,384,410 of OV815320.1, read as the reverse complement.
TCACGATGTTTGCCTTTACCGTTAAAGCACGTGTTTAAAGCGCACATAAATTTCTCAAGAAGAAAAAATCCAGAGGTGCGTGGCGGGGGTTTGAACCAACCCGCACTTGGCCAGCGTGGTGAATTAAGGCCTAATCTCTCTCGCCAAGAGAGAAGTCCCTGTGTCCTAGCAGTGGGAACGTTAATAGGGTGATGATGATGATTATGATGATGATGAGTTAAATAAAATTATAAAGTGAAATACTAGATGTTACTTAGTTCAACGCCATTTTGCGTCTCAATATTATAACTGTCTGTCTATTTGTAACTGTTGAATAGTACATGGTCAAATCAGATCTCTGTAATCTTAATAAAAACTGAGGATTGCTATATGTTTTTAAAATAAACAAAATAACAATACTTAATTAAATAAAAATATAATAGGGAATCTTTACGGTATATAATCCTTGCCTCATAGGTTAGTATTGTTATTACACAACTTTAAATACTTTAAGATCCTAAATTGACAGAATATTGTTGAAATAAATATTTTGATACTTTTGATTCTGAAAAAAATATATAAAAATGTTTAAGAAACCAAAATATATTAATAAAAATCTATTCAACAATACCCCACATGACATACCTAGTTTGTTGTCTATTTTTACGTCTTGAATTCCGTCCCAGCAGTGGGAACGTAAATAGGGTGTTGATGATGATGTCTATAGTGATACTCACCGGACTAAGAGGAATCGATCGACGTATGAGTTTTATGAATCATAAATAGTTTATTTGCAAGCATAGTAAGTAGTAAAGTACGGCTTAAAAATCGGCCAATGCGTTAAGTCTGTATTGTGCTACAAACGAACATACATAGACTGATTTATCAGAAAAATATTATTATTATTATTCAGCCCATACTGTCCCACTGCAGGGCAAAGGCCTCCCTACCCTTCTTCCTCTTCGCGATTGAACGCTGTGACATTTAAATATTTTATTATTATTTTATTTATCCCGACGCAAAGGAATAGTAATGTGTTTATTAACCCCAGACCAAAAAAGAGGGAAGTTATAAGTTTGACGTGTCTGTCTGTCTGTTACATCATAGCTCCCGAACGGATGGAGCGATTTCAATTTAGTTTTTTTTGTATGAAAGGTGAGTTTGGCCCGGTGGTTCTTAGAGACATGTTTCATTCAACTTTTAAACAGCTCAACCGATTTTCATATACTTTAATATATCTCTGTATATTTTATATCTGTCTTTATATACTTTAGTATATCTCTGTATATTTTATAGTACATTGTTTATATTTCTAGGGCTGGAGTAGGAGTATCAGGAGCTCTGCAAACATTCTTCTACTGTGAAGTCACAGATGAAATGAAGACTGAAGCAGGTAAATGTTATCGCTTTCGATTTCAAGATACGAAATCATTTATTTCCATGTTGTTTAAGTTTACAAAAAATTAGAAATAATTATATAAATATTATTTATTTAGTTGCCGTCTGTTTATAAACCCGCTTCCGCCAACCGACGTTCCATGCTGAACTTGAGGAGGACTAATTCTAAATTTTTGCTGGGATCTGCACTGACTGACATCTCGCCTAGGAGTTTTATGTGCATTATTTTATTTAATTATTACATGTCAACTAGCCCTAAACCAAAGTGACTGCTGGCGAAGCTTACATTGATTTGTCTGCTAATTGGTATATATTTAATTTAGGCCTAAAAAATATCTAGGTCAAAGATAAAGCCTGGGTTCGAATGAAAGTTTATTAATCGGGCGTTAGTTAGTTAGGGGAGCCTGATTTTCCGCATTTAGACTCGAGGTGGTCCATTGTGCGTGGAGTGGGGCGCTAGTGTAACCAGCCTAACTCCGATCAAATGCGTAGCAATTTCCTGGGGTCTTCGCAGGCTTCTCGGAGTGACCTTGGGTTCTTGAGGATTTCGCGTCGCTGTGCTGTTCCTCCCTCGCATTCCAGGATAACGTGGGCAGCTTTCTCGTCTTTGTGTGTTGTGTTATTAATCGGGTGGTAGCAGAGTTGTACAAGTGGACTATGACCTTTAGATAATCCTGACGTGCTTTATACCTCTATATTCAGAGTTTCAGGCAAATCCGTTCTAGTCTCCGTCTATCTACATATCGGTCTCTCTCCGCTCTTAACGCTCTCCTGGCCCTACGTCCTGACTGCGATGTATTCGCTGGAGACTGGAAAAAGCTCCAAGATGCATGCTTAGAGTTTTCAGAGCTCTCCACTTAATAATTGTATTTAACCGTGACATTATTTAAATTATTTATAATTCTAACATTATTTGAAAACACACCAATTTCAATTCAGCTAATTAAAATACATTGTTAATTTAATTTTAATTATTTTCACTATTTTATTGTTTCTGTTTTTATGACGCATGTTATTATCTGCATAAACTAGTTATAATATTTGTTTTAAATTAATTTGACTCAGTGAAATGATTATTGTAATTTATCATTAATGTGTATTATGTATGAATTTTTGTTATAATTTGTATAATAGGCCTAGCCGTTCAAATTATATTAAATAAATAAATAAATAATTAGTAAGATTTATGATTTTTCAAAGTAATAAACGTCTCACAATAGAACTAAATTTGTGTAGAAACAGAATAAGCGCTCCTGTACACCATACCTCTAAATGCTGCTTATTTGAACAGTTGGTACTTATTTGGATTTATAAATTAATTGTCATTGTATGACTAATTTAATTTAAATATTCAATGTTCTTTTTTTATTTTACTTAAAACAGCGTATTAATTATAGATATTTATGTATGTAAGTTTTTAAGGACATATCTTTTTACAAACCCGACCTGTGTTTTCAATAAACTTTTATATTTCTGCCAACGCACCGCCGCGCCGCGTTGCCGCACCATTTTACTGTACAAATCAAGACTCCTTTCTATTTATTGTCTTCACTAGTGCTGCACTCTAGCGCGAGAACATTGCAGTAATATCCCATATTGTTTACAGTCTGTGCTAGTGGCGCAATCTGCGCTGAGTCACGTGTCATATCCCCTATTACTACTTTCCGTCTCATTCCAGCTATACATATGTATAATCGGTTTCCATTACAATTAAAACACTAAATATTGTACATATTCCTCTTCTGTGTATAGTTATTTTGTAGTGTTCAATAAACAGTATTATATTGTATTGTATAATTGTCCAGGCGGCGGCATAGACGACGAGATAATAGAGGTGGTGGAGAAGACCATCCCCGAGGTGGAGGAGATGGTGGACCGCCCGCGCGGGCCCGTGGCCAGCCCGCCCAGCTGCCTGTTTGCGCTCATGTGGTTCCTGCGCCACAAGGCTGATAAATGGAGGAACTAGGATTATTCTAGCTAGATAGATTGACAGTATTACGACCTCGTAATTCCAGGCAAGTATGGCTGAATTCAGATTTTTATCATACCAGTAAAAATAAATATTTCAAGACAATTAACACAACAACATCTAGCCCCGTGGTAAGCTCTAAGCTTGTGTTACGGATACTAGATATCTGATATACATAATATAATAGGCATACTTATATAGATATTTTATTATACATTAACCACCCAGACCAAGGAGAAAGTGCTTGCAGAACATACAAACACTTTCATCCTCGGCGGGAATCGAACCCTCGCCCACCGCGCCACTGAAGCAGTCCACCAGTGCGTGGGGTATTGGTAACTCTTATGGCGTACGCTGTACACACTCGCGAGAATCTCTCGTGTCGGGAGTCTCGGCCGAGAGGGCACTTCGGATTCATTCAGATTAGTTCTCTGTGTTGTACAGTTAACAGTAAAAGGAATTGACGAAATAAGGTCCCAACCCCACTCATTATTTGGCTGATAACAGAAATAAGATTAGAATTTAAATGGAATTAGGAGCTCGTAATACGAAGATAGATACCCAGTAACAGTAAACATTTTATGATTTGTATGATTTTCGGGTTTCGATACTGTAATAACTATGAAATTTATTTAGCTTTTAGTGTAGATATTTTTGTTCTTTACATACGTCTTCCTGACAGCCTTACAGTAAATCCATAGTTATGTGTAGATTTGAAGGAGATACATTTGGTGTACTATAAAACCTAAAATTCTAAAACGATCATATTATGATCTTTACTTTAGCAAAATTTTGCACATTTTGCACTATGTTTGTATAATATGATAATGTATTATTGGCCTTATTAATTTTTTCTAGAATTTTGCACATAAATGTATCTTGGTCTTGCATATTTCCAACGGATGTAGTATTTTATCATAGACTTCTTTGATGCGCCCGTGCATTTGCACGGGCGCATCTTAAAGCACAGCACTTAAATTTAATAAACATTTTCTGGAGATTAGCATCGTGAAACAAACTGTTTGGTTTATATAATTAGAATATTATATTATTATTTGTATGATTGAGAGGCTTATATCAATGGGGGCCACCGGTTTGGGCTTACTAGTGGGTGTGTGTGTGTATTACTGTACGCCAGAGAGCAGCACCAGCGTAGACAGTAAACAGAGAAGAGTTCATTGATTCAAGGTTTGCAGTTTTATCTATGACGAGTCCTTCAAAGCGAGAAAACCAGTTTCTTGATCATAGAAGTCAGAAATGCCCAAAACCTTGAAAAAGGAAGATTTTAACTGCCTGTCTGAGTGGCGCCCTCTGCGCAGAGTTTCGCGTTATATCGCTAATTTCCAATCAGTAATAAACTCGTTTAACCATAGATATAATGTTGAAAACAGCGCCTCTAGTGGTGAGTTCCCTCGCGGTGGCCCTCATTTTGTCTGGAAGTAAAATATTCCTGTAACCATTTAATTTTAAGAGTCAGTAATATCAACTGTTCCCCAAACAGGAGTTATGAAAGAACCTGTGATCCATGCAGAATTGCTCAACTAGAAGACAAGTAAAATAACGAAATTGAAATGTCTCATAACAAATAAGTAACTTTAACGCCTCCGAAATATTTCAATAAACAACGCTTCAAATAATATTTGACTTACCTTTGTCGAAAATAGTTAATTATCATATTAGAGATTCATTTATTATTTAATTTTGTAAAATCTGCTAAGATTTGCTTTTATATAAGGGGTAATTCAAGCTTGATTATTTTACATAATTTTGCGCGTTTACAACTGTCTACCATTCTAGTTATTTAGTCATAGTCACTATGTCCTACATTTTCAAGAATGTTTCAATAATATCTGTGATTTTGGCCTTTCTGTGATTAAATCATGGGATTTTAACGCACATAAAGTTGTTTTATTTTAATTTGAAGACCTCTTCCTTAATTATAAGATCTCTTTATGAAGGCAGTTCTCACACATCCAAGTGGAGGTGTCTTCTAAAATAATGAATATACAGACAAATTCATCATTAATCTAATTTTGTATTCACACAATACTAAAGCTCATGTTAGAACAGCCTTACCAAACATGATCCTACTATATTTAAATAAATATTTCCAGACAATCCGCAAAACATCTACCCCCATGGTAAGCTCATAAGCTTGTGTTACGATTATTAGACATCTAATACTTAATATATAGACATACAATATGTATAGATTTTTTAAATACATATTTAACACCCAGGCAAAGAAGAAAGTGTTTGCATTGGGACAACAGCCTGAGGCAATTATTAAGCCATTTAATTTTAACTGGTGGTTTTCATTACGAATAGGTAAACAATTATGATATAGTTGTTTCCCAGTCCCACTGGCAGTCATTACTATTCCTAATAAAACAAAATATATGGCTTATAGTATTTAATTAGATAAACGATAAAATAACAATAGCAACCTAGTGTATCCTCGTGAGATCCTCGACTATTTTGATAATGTCATCCACTTTGGCGTCCCGCGTCACGCCTTCGCCGTCGCTGATCTGGAAACAAACAGAGTGTTAATCCACCAGTTCTCCACACCTCAATAACTTAACTTAACACGTTGACTGTCCGTGCATTATTTATTATGTAATGCATTTGCCGAATATATCTGAATCGCGTTTCCTGGGCTGGACTTGAGAGTTAGAACTTTGATTTTCTAGGGACGTATGAATGAACAAATCAATGAATTGGCGAAAATAAAACGAAAATGTCCTATCGTATTTTTTTATTGTTTATGGACGTCTGAAATCACAAGAGGTCTTTAATGGCTTCATTGAAACAGATGCACGTACCAGAAAATTTCTCAAAATAGACGGCACAGTCAACGTGATAAATTTATACTGTAGATAAAATCATCATCATCATTTCATCAATAGGACATCCACTGGACATAGGCCTCTCTCAGTGATTAATTCGTAAATATTTATTTAATTAATAATTTGGACGAATGGTTGTATTTGAAAGGGTCTTATTTGCCTTCCATCGATTCCATAGCGCAGAACTGTAGAACCCGGCTGAAAGCAACTCACCAGGGCAGTGGCAAACAGAAACACAAATTCAAACAATGCTCTCGCGAATCCGCTCGGCTATGGCGAGTATAACAGCGCTCCAATATGATGTTAAGGATGATTGAAAATGCTTGCTTGACGAAAACAGCCAATTCCGCAAAAGCGTGATTGTCGTTATCTTTAGACGAGGTCAAGTCAGATTAATTTACTCGCACACCACCCTTTTCTGGTAGAAATGTTTTTTTTTTGGTAGAACTTCAACCAAATTGGAACTAAGTCCGTGTTAAGACACGGAGAAAAACGCGCGGTTTCAAAAACGTGTGGAAATCGGGCGGGTCTTATTTATAAATGCACTCAACCGCGTGCCGTTACTATGGAGACGAAGCGAAGCGTTCAGTTGCGTTGCGGCAACCATGTCTAAAAAGGCACTAAATAGCAAAGCATTGTTTTTTTTATGCTGGATAAGCCTTCATTTGACCACATTACGAAACACGAAAAAAATCGATTCACGCAATGGAGGGTGATGACAAGCCGCGGCCGAAGCCTCCCACCAGAGACTGTTCTTAGCACCACCCGGAGGTCACGTGTAAGGATTCAGAGGGTTACCACTTACGGACGTGAACAGACAAAACCTCCAAAAGTTTGTATAGATGGATTTCAACAGCACATAACTCATCTCGATAGTGCGGCCGTTCAGAGAATGCGTTCCTGACAGATGTCAGAAAAATCACGCCTATGAAGTCCTGAATTTCTTATTAGTACAGACAATAGCTGTCATTGTAATACTTAATGGGCATGCTGAACTACCTAGTGATGGGAGATGAATCATCGTGCATAGTTTATAATATAAGTTACTGATATTTAAAAAAGTATTTTATTTCATAGTACAAATGGACATTTAGGTTTATTAACGTACTCCTGTAATATACTTGATCTAAGATATTAGTAAGTACCTATATAAAATCTAATCTAGTCTGGCTGCTTAGAGATTGCGTTTCTGACAGGAATAGGCGATGTAACTTGGAACTGGCGTACAATTTAATAAACTATACTTCGGCCGTTTAGAGAATGCGTTCGTCACCACCACCACAAGCGAATCGGAGTCTGATTAATATTCTGTAAGCACATTCAATTCAATGTAATTTATTGCATAGAAATACAGATTGTAACTTTGTAACAAAGAATAAATAAATAATTTTAATATGAATATTACTTTTTTTTGGTTTCCACTTAAATTACTTAAATATAAATTTTAAATGTATCCGCCAATTTAAAACGAAAATAATCTTAAAAATAACGCGGCTTCATTTTGGTGGAACGGTAACGAACTCAGTGTTATGTTGCCCATCACTAGTCGTGACTTAACTGATAGGTGTCAAACGCATTCCACGAACGGCCGAACTATAGTAGCAACTCTCCTACCTTCAGACACTGGCACGTCTCCTCCTGCATCTCGCGACTGAGGTCCAGGAAGCTCTCGATGAGGTCCCCGTCGATGAACCCCTCCGCGGGCTCGGTCTTCAGGTCCGTGTTGAAGGAGCGCCAGAAGTGGTGCGGGATCTTGCCGACCGACTTGATGGTGTGGTTCAGGCGCTCCTCCAGCTGGTTCAGGAATTCGTATAGCTCTTGTGATAGTTGCGTCACTAGGCCTGTGGGAGATTAAATGTGTTAGCGTATAGTAAACAATATGATTTTTATTTTTAAAGAGTAAATGACAAAATTCCTAAAAAGGAATCACAAAATGCGAACGCGACGCCGGGGAGAATAGAATTAACCCCCTATGTCTAATAAAAATACAATAGAAAAAGTTTTATTTACGTCATATTAGAAAATCCACATACAAATAAAATTAAGATAAAAGCAGTTTAACAAAAATACTATGTACTTAACAAATTCAGACTTATTGGTTTCCACTCAGCATACAGCATTATGCTGAAGCTAAGGAAACTAATCGGCGGCGGCGCTAGAGCGCGGCTAGACAGTCGCCATCAATAAATTTGGTATCAGGGTTAAAATGAAATAGAATAAGCATCTTAGTTTGAATCAGCTAGTTTGTATTTACTACTTGTACTAATAGGGCCATCAACGGTGGCGAGCAGGGGTCAAGTTTCAAGTTTTACCTTCTAGGTCTTCATGTCCCATCTTAGACCACATCGTCACTTTACATTAGGTGAGATTGTGGTCAAATGAAGGCTTATCCAGCATAAAAAAAAATAAAAAAGTTTTTCATGCTCAGAGAGGTACATAACATACATATGGCTCCATTGACTGTCGCGAGCAGAACAGGGTTGTGCGTGGGCGCGTGCGTGTCGGCTACAGGCTGTACTAATGAGCCGTGCCGCATCACGTTGCACATGTCCCCGATGTGGAACTGCCCCATGTAGCCCATCTGCTGCCGCTCCTCGTCAGTCGTCGCCGCGCTGTACAACAACAACAACAAAAGGTGAGTGTGCGATTCACACACGAGAGAAGTGAAACTTCAGTAAATCGACAAAAGAATAAGAATAAAAAAAAACTAAAAAAAAATACTATGCAAAAAGATTTTGTTTGGGCGGTCACCCATCCAAGTACTGACGTCGCGCACAGGCTGCATAACCTTGTTAGCGTTTAAGATTGGCAGTGACATTAAAAAAACTAACAAAGTTGAATATCTCCAAAACTATAATAATCGGGGTATGGGGTTTAAACCGATAGGTATTGAGGACACCTATCCCTCAGCTTTTGTTGTTCCGTCGACTGTGTTACACCGTGTATACAAACAAACCTGTCTTTCTGGCACACATATAGGTTGTAGCTGTTCTCGGCGCCGAGGAAAGTGTCGTCGTCCAGTATCTCCACGGCCGTCATCCAGTTGGGGCTGTAGTCGCGCGCTATCTCCTCGAAACTGCCCTCCATCTGCAAGCATTATAGCACCATAATAATACACAGTAGAGGGTTTTGTGACACGAGTGTGTGAGAATATATATATAAACTAGCTGGCCCCAGCAAACGTTGTTTTGCAAAATGCAAAATAGATTTTTTTGCGATTTTTTCGTGTTTCGTAATGTGGTCCGGAGAAGCCATCTTCTAAGCCTTCATGCTCCATCTTAGACCACATCGTCACTTTACATCAGGTGAGATTGTAGTCAATTGAAGGCTTATCAATAAAAAAAAAAAAATGCAAAATCGATGTTGACCGATTCTCAGACCTACTCAATATGCTCACAAAATTTCATAAAAATCGGTCAGTATGGCAACGGAGGAGTATGGCAACGAAAACTGTGACACGAGAATTTTATATATTAGATATAAATAAAAATCAAATGTTGTTCGTTAGTCTGATTAAAACTCGAGAACGGCTGAACGGATTTATCTTATCATAGTCTTGAAATGTTCGTGGAGGTCTAGGGAAGGTTTAAAAGGCGAGAAAAATTCGAATAATTGCCGGGAAAAAAAATTGAATAAAAACCCGTGCGAAGCCGGGGCGGGCCACTAGTTTTTAATATAATAGATAACACAACCATACCCAGACCAAAGAAAGTGCTTGCAAACATACATTTTACATAGATAGACCACATCTTCAATTTACATCAGGTGAGATTGTGGTCAAACAATCTCTTTTGACCCCTCAGCGGGAATCGAATCGAAAACCTCTTGCACCCTCCGTTGACCTCCGCCCACCGTAAGGCAGCCATATAGGAAATCATATAGGAAAAATCTTGCACCCTATCTCTCTCGCCAAGTGAGAAGTGCCTGTGTCCTAGCAGTGGGAACGTTAATAAGGTGATGTTATTACCTTGATTATTCTTAGTTTTTATTTAAATAAAATTTAAGTTGACCTATCCATGTATGCCCTGTGCGTCGAAGGAAATAAACGTTTTGACTTTAAATAAATAAATATTTCCGGACTACTCACACAGCATCACCTAAACCCAAACTAAGCAGAGCTTGTACTATGGGTGTTAGGTGACTGGACTGATATACTACATAGATACATTTTTTTTTTGTAAATACCTTTTTTTTAATTATTATTATTGATAAGCCTTCATTTGACCACAATCTCACCTGATGCAAAGTGACGATGTGGTCTAAGATGGAGCATGAAGGCTTAGAAGATGGCTTCTCCGGACCACATTACGAAACACGAAAAAATAGCTTCACGCACTGGCCCAGCCCGGAGGGTGGTGACAAGCCGCGGCCGAAGCCTACCACCAGAGACTGTTCTTAGCACCACCCGGAGGTCACGTGTAAGGATTCAGAGGGTTACCACTTACGGACGTGAACAGACAAAACCTCCAAATGTATGTATGCCCTGTGCGTCGAAGGAAATAAACGTTTTGACTTTGACTTTATAGTTAAAGCATACCTGTTTATACTGCAGGAGAGACATGGAGCGCATGAGGTCGCCGACGAGGATGAAGTCCCCTTTCACCTTCAGGTAGAGCGCCACGATGTTGTTGAAATGGCTGCATTCCAGTCTTAGCTCTTTGTCCGACGTCCATTCGAATAATCGTACCTACATACATTTTGGATATTAGAATTAAATTGCTATTGACTCAGAAAATAACAACTGTTTCATTTATAAGGATATTAAAAAATAATAATAACAGTATATAACATAAACTATATACACAAAAAAAACTGATGATAAAATCAAATCATATATAGGCTAAATATTACGTAAATTTCATATATTAGGCAGGCAATGAATGCACATTGACACCATAAGATCAAAGTATCAGAAAATAGTTATCATTCGGTGAAATGTCTTGTTATCTAATTTTCCGAAATGAGTAACTAAACGAAATTTAGGCCTGTATTCACAAGCAGGTCGAACAGCATCCTTAACAAATATAACAAATAATAAGTAAGAAGCTTAAATAAAATCCTATACATACAAGTTACATATTATGTATCATAATGGTTAAATGTAAAACTCACAGTACTATTTATAGATGCTAGAAGTTTTCCATTGAATTCTACTAAAGCGTAGCAAGCCCCTTTGATTTCTTTCTCTGCTACCTGATTTAATTTTCCTTCTGACCAATGATACAACAATATTCTTCCCTGTAAACAAAATATTTCCAATATGAATTCCAATTTAAATATTTTAACACGCTAAAAACACAAAGTGCATGTAAAATAACCAGTCAGCCATCTTGGAATTTCCGCCATGTTAGATTTAAATGAGAGTATAAAGCTAGCTTGCATTGCACCGTCATCCAAACTAAACGTAAACTAAACTCAGCCCAATCGGCTAAAGATAAGACAACTGATCTTATCTTTAGCCGATTGGGCCGATTAGACCCTCTTCTAACACAAGTTTTTAAGCGTAAATGAGGGTCTTTACAACAGAAGTCACACCATGTTATTTATTACAGAAATAAAGATTGTTTTATTTATTAGTTGCCATTTATACTATGACTAAATCTCTCTTCAGCCGTAGAATGTCCACTGCTGCACTTAAGCCTCCTTATGGCTCTTACACACGAACTTACAACATGCCAACTACTGATGCAACTGCATCCCTCGACGCATCGGCGGCAGACGTCAGCCTATAGTGAGGCTGGCAGTAGTTTGCGAAGGCCACTATTTGACAGTTATCTAAGTTTTCTCTGTAAATAACTATAAATAACCATGGAAGACCAGCGCTGTGGTTGGACCCGTTCTGCCGCAGCTTATGCTGAACTTACCTTACCTTACCTTTTTTGTCGCAACAAATACATAAATTAACATTAGGTTATAATTGTAACCTAATGTTAATTTATGTATTTGTTGTATTTTATTGTGATTGTGACAAAATAAATAACCTACTACTGCTACTGCTGTGTGAGTAGTCCGGAAATATTTATATTTTTTATTTAGGTAAATGATTCTTATTCTTATTCTTAAATAGTTCAGGATGAAACGTGAGTACATGCTTATGCGTTCTTCTGTTTTAAGAGTTTGATTGATGACTACCGCAGAGCTTTGATGTAATAAATTATTATATCAGTTAATAAATATTTATTTGTATTTTATTAACCGCTTTGGGCTCGGATTCCTCCGGGTTGAGCAGGGCCGTGCCGACCGCGTAGTAGTAGTTGGGATCGTCGCCGAGCTTGCACGAGACCAGTGACATCGCGAACTCGTTGGCCATCAACTGGTGCGCGTGCAGTACTGCAAATAATAACATAATTTTAAAATAATTAAATATTAACCTTTGAAAACACAGATATATGTGCACTGCATGCTGGACTGGCATTTGTTTGTTGTACACCAATATTGTTATTATAACAACATAAGAGATGAAAGCTGGGTTGTTCTATTCGCTTCTCAACTCAGTGTAAAAAATTGAAGCGAACTGTCAAGACAATGTTATTTCCTTGATTATTCTTAGTTTTTATTTAAATTAGCTTCAAAGTATAAGGAAATAAACGTTTTGACTTTGACTTTCGCAAGCGACTAGCAATAACTCTAATCCAGCAAGCAGTTTTCACTAAACAACCGTTTATCTGCCTGGTCTGATTGAAAATTTGCACTTCACGACCCGCGGTCTCCATTCGAGGACCTTTCGGTCCCGATAGACTGCCCACTACCAGTTCAATTCAACAAATTTATACAGATAACCATATATACTGAGATACTCTCGTTTTCTTACACATTATCTCCTGTCTGATTCGATCATCAATCCAAGTTTAATTTTGGCAGAAACAAATATCTGGAATACTACATATTAACGGCGCGTTTGGGCGGTCGAGCGGGCGCTCCACTAATCGGCACCAACAGTAGAAAGAGCGCTGTAGTAAGAATCACGTAGAACCGTTCGCTTTTTAACCCCCGACCAAAAAAGAGGGGTGTTATAAGTTTGACGTGTCTGTCTGTCTGTGGCATCATAGGTCCTGATCGGATGGAGCGATTTCAATTTAGTTTTTTTTTGTATAAAAGGTGAGTTTTGCCCGGGTGTTCTTAGACATGTTTCATGAAAATCGGTTGAGCCGTTCAAAAGTTATGGGGGTGAGAGTGGGGAAGGAAAACCGTAAATCTGCAAATATACTCGAGTGGGGGTATCAAATGAAAGAGCATCGCGTGCCCTAACTACTAAATATTATGGTGTTTTACTTATAAGGAAATGAAGGCATTGGAATTGGGGGTTTTTCTTAAATTTTTAAATTTAGACTTATGTTTCATTATTGATAAGGTACACAACGGAGGCGGCGCCTGGGCGGGCTGTATACACTGCAGAGACGGTACCTTCGAACGTGTGGTGGTCCAGCACGAGCAGGTTGTGTATCTCGAGGTCGAGCGCGTGGGGCGCGTGCTTGGGCGGCTGCGCGGGCGCGCCGCTGGCGGAGGCGGCTCCGAGCGAGGCGGAGCGCGCGCCTGGGCGGGCTGTATACACTGCAGAGACGGTACCTTCGAACGTGTGGTGGTCCAGCACGAGCAGGTTGTGTATCTCGAGGTCGAGCGCGTGGGGCGCGTGCTTGGGCGGCTGCGCGGGCGCGCCGCTGGCGGAGGCGGCTCCGAGCGAGGCGGAGCGCGCGCCTGGGCGGGCTGTATACACTGCAGAGACGGTACCTTCGAACGTGTGGTGGTCCAGCACGAGCAGGTTGTGTATCTCGAGGTCGAGCGCGTGGGGCGCGTGCTTGGGCGGCTGCGCGGGCGCGCCGCTGGCGGAGGCGGCTCCGAGCGAGGCGGAGCGCGCGCCTGGGCGGGCTGTATACACTGCAGAGACGGTACCTTCGAACGTGTGGTGGTCCAGCACGAGCAGGTTGTGTATCTCGAGGTCGAGCGCGTGGGGCGCGTGCTTGGGCGGCTGCGCGGGCGCGCCGCTGGCGGAGGCGGCTCCGAGCGAGGCGGAGCGCGCGCCTGGGCGGGCTGTATACACTGCAGAGACGGTACCTTCGAACGTGTGGTGGTCCAGCACGAGCAGGTTGTGTATCTCGAGGTCGAGCGCGTGGGGCGCGTGCTTGGGCGGCTGCGCGGGCGCGCCGCTGGCGGAGGCGGCTCCGAGCGAGGCGGAGCGCGCGCCTGGGCGGGCTGTATACACTGCAGAGACGGTACCTTCGAACGTGTGGTGGTCCAGCACGAGCAGGTTGTGTATCTCGAGGTCGAGCGCGTGGGGCGCGTGCTTGGGCGGCTGCGCGGGCGCGCCGCTGGCGGAGGCGGCTCCGAGCGAGGCGGAGCGCGCGCCTGGGCGGGCTGTATACACTGCAGAGACGGTACCTTCGAACGTGTGGTGGTCCAGCACGAGCAGGTTGTGTATCTCGAGGTCGAGCGCGTGGGGCGCGTGCTTGGGCGGCTGCGCGGGCGCGCCGCTGGCGGAGGCGGCTCCGAGCGAGGCGGAGCCGCGCGCGGTGTGGCGCGCGCCGTCCTCCGCGCGCTCCACCCGCATGCTGACTACGCCGAACGACTGGAACGAGGTAAAAAAATACAATGTTTATTTTAGAACCTTGATCAAACGAAATGTGTCGATACACGATATTAATTTATCGATAAAAATTGGATTAAAAAAAAGTGTGTGTGTGTCAGCTACGACGCACGATTGGAGTTTACTCCTTAAGAAACGATTTGAGTTATAAGGCGTATATTACACAGCGTATCTCATTCTCGGGGTCTCCTCTTTGCGCGATACTTCGTAGTTGAGACTACGAAGTATCGCGCTAAGAGGTAATGCTGTATTTTATTTATACATATTATTTTGTAACATACTTTATATAATACGCTTTATTGCAGTAATATAAATAATCCGAATAATTACAGAAATATGTTTGCTTCTCTTATAATTTTAGCGGATGCGTTCATTTACTCTTTTTTTCTATTCGATATATATCATAATTATAGTTCGTAAGTAGTAAACTCCAAGCGTGCGTCGTAGCTGACACACACACTTTTTTTTCTTCGTTTATGTTAGGGTAAACGATGTAAATAATAAAAAAATAGCTAATAAGAAACCATCGCGTTAACTAAAGTGTACAAGTTGTACAACGCGCAGTGTAGCTTTACATGCAACAATATGCATTGAGAACTAATAAAAATGGTGGACATTTTAATCAATCAATAAATTATTTGAAACTAATAACTTATACTTTTGTATTACCAATACTTTTTTTTTTTTATCTGAATTTTATCGGTAAACAGCATCGAACATCTTTGGCATATTAGTTTTTAGACCCAAATATCTCATAAACCGTATTACTTAGGAGAATTGATCATAGAACACTTTTTGTTTGTAATCATTTACTCTGTCGGTTGACATGAGTTTCATCACTGACCGCCGAATCACGTTTTTTTAAAAATGGCGGACAAGTAGGTATGCCAGGCTCCATAAAAAGATGTTCGTATCGTACCCTTTTATGTCGTGTACCGCACATTTCGTTTGATCAAGGTTCGAAAATACACAGTGTATAAGGTATCATAAAATACCAATTGTATAAGCGCATCTTCTCTCAACTTCTCAAATCGGAGTTTAGCAGAGGAAAGATGCATTTTATGCTCGGGGGTTATTTTAGAAGAACTCGGGCCACAGATAAAGCGAAGCCGTTTAGTTGGGGTTCACGGTGGATCCAGCGATTCAAGTCCACAGCGGAAATGATAATGATGACAATGAAAAGTTTTATAACGATTATTATGATAGTAAGTGATAAACCTCACTTTGCAGATTAATCTATTTTTTAATTTTTTCTGCAGTAAAAGATTAAGGCAAATCCTTAACCTTCGCGCGCACAGGATTCAAATATGTATCTCCAGGATAGAGTCCCGACACGCTACCAAATACACCAACGCGCCATTACGTGATAGGTCGAAGTTTTTCTGCACTTTGTATCATCGAGTGAAGCCCCGAGTAACGACATCTCGTAGAAAATCCAAGGACTATAATAAATATACTACTCGGGCGGGCCGCTACCCCGAAGATGCAGGTTCGAATCCTGTGCGCGCGAAGGTTACGGATGTATCTTAATCTTTATCTGCATAAACATTTAAAAAATAAAAGTTTTTTTGACTTTTCACCAACCTGTCCGTCATTTAACTAATTATTTTTTAAAGTCATCTAGTTCATTGATTTTATAAACATAACATAGCAATGATTTGCTAACCTGTGAGGCTTCCTGATAGGCGATTCTTCTAGGCGTCTCCCCGAGCGGTACCGTTCTGATGTGTAGTTTCTGTATCTCATCTATTGTGCCGATGGTCACTGTGCTGTCCGTGGCTAGAGCTAAACTGTATGGTAAAAGTAACAATATTTAAGAAAATACAAAGACATTTGCAAATAATAAATATACTGCCATATTGAGGGCTTATTTAAACTTTATTGGAATCTTTACAATAAAACATGTTGATTGGCCGATGTTGAAAAGCCGTGTTGGCTAAGTGGGAGGACACTCGACTTTCATTCCGAAGGTCGTGGGTTCAAACCCCGCCACGCACCTCTGGATTTTTCTTCTTGAGAAATTTATGTGCGCTTTAAACACGTGCTTTAACGGTGAAGGCAAACATCGTGAGGAAACCGGCATGTTCTGATAACTTTAAAAGAGTTTGAAGGAAATGTGACATTCACCAACCCGCACTTGGCCAGCGTGGTGAATTAAGGCCTAATCTCTCTCGTCAAGAGAGAAGTCCCTGTGTCCCAGCAGTGGGAACGTTAATAGGGTGATGATGATGATGTTCATTGGAATTATTCGAGCTTCAAACTCTTATTAGAGAAATTAAAGAAGATGGATAGGACTTGGAATTAACTTTCAAAAGACTTTCAAGAATCACACATAAAAAAGCCTTAGGGCCTTAGGAAGTTCTTAGGGAACTGAGAATAGTCTAATCATTGTAAGGTTTCCGCCTTCACCTTTAGATGATATGATAATATGATAAGGGATGATAATTGATAGAGGTTAAACTGATAATTTTGATTTATTGATAGTGTGAATACGCGGGACGACCGCGGCGGTCGAACGCGTACTGATTGCTTTGTAGGTAAAAATGCACCGTTAACAAAGGTGCAAAATGTGCAAATATGCGGTCTAAACATAAATCGTACAATCATCTTATATTAGATTTGACTGCCTCGGTGGCGCGGTGGGCGAATGTCCGCTTGCAGAACAAGAGGTAGCGGGTTCGATTCCCGCCGAGGGTAAAATTGATTTATTGTGGTGAAGCCATCTTTTAGGTCTTCATGCTCCATCTTAGACCACATCGTCACTTTACATCAGGTGAGATTGTATTGTGTGTAAAGTATGTTCTGCAAGCACTTTTCTCCTTGGTCTGGGTATTTAATATGCATAATAAAATTATCTATTTATGTATGAATATTATATTAAGTACATATATCAGATATCTAGTACCCGTAACACAAGCTTAGAGCTTACCACGGAGCTAGATGTTGTTGTGTGGATTGTCCGGAAATATTTATTTATTTATTATTCGTTTCAGATCCATATTATATGTCTTATGTTTATTCAATAATGATACAAACCTGTCAGGGTAGGCGGCGGCGTTGAGCGAGCACATGTGCGTGACTTCCTTCAGGTTCACGTTGGAGAACACCAGCTTGTGGTTCGACGAGAAGATGACGGTGGGCCGGTCTGAGCACGCGAATATGTTCGTGGTTGATAGCGATCTGTGAGCATGGAGACGAATTAGTAACGTGACCGAATCTTTTTAACCCCCGACCAAAAAAGAGGGGTGTTATAAGTTTGACGTGTCTGTCTGTCTGTTCCATCATAGCTCCCGAACGGGTGGAGCGATTTCAATTTAGTTTTTTTTGTATGAAAGGTGAGTTTGGCCCGGGTGTTCTTAGACATGTTTCATGAAAATCGGTTGAGCCGTTTCAAAGTTATGGGGGTGAGAATGGGGAAGGAAAACAGAAAATCTGCAAATACTAGTGTATGGGGTATCAAATGAAAGCGCATCTCGTCCACATTACATGATATTATGTGGTTCTACATTTAAGGAAATGAAGGCATTGGGGTTTTTTCTTAAATTTTAAATTTAGATTTATTAACACATAACTTACTATGTATAGGCTCTCTGTGTATGGTAAGGAAGTGGCATCTATTCACTGTGTATAAATTCCGAAAACTGTAAGTCCAAGATTTCAGATTCAGATTTAGATTTTATTTATTTCAACTTATTATAACAATGGTTGCTATACTAGGTAAGTCATTTAATACATTCTTTCTTAGTTTAATTAAATTAAATTACACCAAGATCACCATGTAGAAACTGTTAAAGTTAAATTTAATTATTGTTCTACCTATAGATAAGGAGGCTAGGCTAGCTTAATCCCACCGTTTTGTACAAAGGTTTTGTTACAACAAAGTATTATAAAAAATAAATCACACATTTTGGATGCGCCGATGATATCGTAGTCATGGCAAAGTAAACGTAGTAACGGGGTACGATGATCGAAGAGTCTACAGGTGGCTCTGAGGCTGAACGTAGTTCATGACATAACATAACACGTCTTGGATGAAAATTTCTGTAACGTTATGTATGTTGTAAATGAAATAACGGTGGACCCACACAACACAGGACGCTACAGGTGGCACTCTCCAAGCATCAATACAGTTGACTCAGGACCGGAGTCGATGGAGAGAAGTGGTGACGAAGCTGATGAGACGCCATAGTCACGTCCCTCAGTCATGAGGTTACGACTAAGAAGAAATGAAATAAATAAATAAATCATAATCAGGCCTTACGAGGTTATATAAATGACCATGTTGTGCCCACCGTTGTTATAGCTAAGAATTCATTTCTGGAATGTTTGGTGCGTATGTATACCTCGGTCAGACAATCATTTCGTAGGCACAATTTTAAATACTCCTTGGCTTAAATGCCGAATCTGATTCGGATGGACAGTGGAACCAACCAACAGCAGTGAGCAGTCTCGAGGCAGTCACCTGAAGCTCCTGAGGACGGTGGGCTGCGTGCCCAGGGTCACCTTCTTCTTGTTGCTGAGCGCGCCGGTCGCCACGTCCACCGTGAAGTAGAACATGGACCCGTCCCCGAGGGCGCACAGCAAGTAGCAGACTCCTTCTAGTACGCAGATGAGTAGCGAACGCGGGATCATTTCTGAAACAAATGTAATATATTGATCCAGTTTTGTCGATCGAGCAAGGCAATATAAGTAGTGTGTACATAAGTCAAAGATTTTTTAGTATGTCTGTGTCAGTTAAATATCGGTTCAGTTAATAAATAATTAATATTTTATGTTGTTGTTCTTGATTTATAAAAAAAATGATGTTATAATGTATTGATAAGAACTCTAATGCTGCTCAAGTTACTAGTACCTAAGATGACTGAAGTAGATTAGAATATTTTTTTTATAATACCAGTTTTCATAAACTCATTTTTCAAAAATATCGCCAATATATATGAATACTAGTCGACCCGACAGACGTTGTCCTGTCCCACGTCTCAAAAAACAATATCCAGTTGACCGTATTGTGAATCTAAACCATTCCCAGATCCCCTTGAACACACACAAAAAATTACATCAAAACCGGTCCTGTCGTTTGAGAGAAGTTCAGTGACATACACACTCACAGAAGAATCTATACTAATATATAAAGCTGAAGAGTTTGTTTGTTTGTTTGTTTGTTTGTTTGAACGCGCTAATCTCCGAAACTACTGGTTCGAATTGAATAATTTTTTTTGTGTTGGATAGTCCAGTTATCGAGGAAGGCTATAGGCTATATAACATCACGCTATGACCAATAGGAGCAAAGATATAGTGGTAAATGTGTAAAAAACGGGAGAAATTGTTTATCTTTGAAGCCTTCCGTTGCGTGCGCCGTGAAAACGGTTCAAGATACACAAAAAATATGTATTAAAGAATAATAGCTCTTTTAATGATCTAAAAAACAGTCCGCGATAGTATATGTCTATCTTTTAAGATTAACTCACAAAAACCGTTTTTATGGTACCTAATTTGGTCGAAATAATTTGTTTAAGTTGTATCAACATAATAATATTAATCTTTATTCAAATAAATATGTTGTTGGTTAAGAGTACTTCATCCATTATAACGCGGGTAGCACCGCAGGGCACAGCTAGTTATATATATAAAGATGAGTGAGTCGTGAAAGTAGCAGAGCAAGGTGCCAGCTGACGGTCGGCATACCTCCGGACAGCCTCTCGGTGTGCAGCGGCTGCAGGTCGGGCAGGCGCAGCACGCGCACGGAGATGTCGGTCCACAGCCCCACGCCCAGCAGCGCCGCGTCCCCGCCCGGGCCCAGGTCCAGGCACGCCACTTGTGAAAGTAGCAGAGCAAGGTGCCAGCTGACGGTGGTCATACCTCCGGACAGCCTCTCGGTGTGCAGCGGCTGCAGGTCGGGCAGGCGCAGCACGCGCACGGAGATGTCGGTCCACAGCCCCACGCCCAGCAGCGCCGCGTCCCCGCCCGGGCCCAGGTCCAGGCACGCCACTTGTGAAAGTAGCAGAGCAAGGTGCCAGCTGACGGTGGTCATACCTCCGGACAGCCTCTCGGTGTGCAGCGGCTGCAGGTCGGGCAGGCGCAGCACGCGCACGGAGATGTCGGTCCACAGCCCCACGCCCAGCAGCGCCGCGTCCCCGCCCGGGCCCAGGTCCAGGCACGCCACTTGTGAAAGTAGCAGAGCAAGGTGCCAGCTGATGGTCGGCATACCTCCGGACAGCCTCTCGGTGTGCAGCGGCTGCAGGTCGGGCAGGCGCAGCACGCGCACGGAGATGTCGGTCCACAGCCCCACGCCCAGCAGCGCCGCGTCCCCGCCCGGGCCCAGGTCCAGCCACGCCACTTGTGAAAGTAGCAGAGCAAGGTGCCAGCTGATGGTCGGCATACCTCCGGACAGCCTCTCGGTGTGCAGCGGCTGCAGGTCGGGCAGGCGCAGCACGCGCACGGAGATGTCGGTCCACAGCCCCACGCCCAGCAGCGCCGCGTCCCCGCCCGGGCCCAGGTCCAGGCACGCCACTTGTGAAAGTAGCAGAGCAAGGTGCCAGCTGATGGTCGGCATACCTCCGGACAGCCTCTCGGTGTGCAGCGGCTGCAGGTCGGGCAGGCGCAGCACGCGCACGGAGATGTCGGTCCACAGCCCCACGCCCAGCAGCGCCGCGTCCCCGCCCGGGCCCAGGTCCAGGCACGCCACTTCCTCCTCCATGCATACTTCGCTGCAACACCACGTTATATTTTCAAA
Organism: Gymnoscelis rufifasciata; assembly: GCA_929108375.1. Taxonomy (NCBI): domain Eukaryota; kingdom Metazoa; phylum Arthropoda; class Insecta; order Lepidoptera; family Geometridae; genus Gymnoscelis; species Gymnoscelis rufifasciata. The sequence goes on along the minus strand of OV815320.1, from coordinate 12,362,901 downwards.
GACACACACTTATATGTATAATAAATAATATCTATATATGTATGACTATTATATTAAGTATATCAGATATCTAGTACCCGTAACACAAGCTTAGAGCTTACCACGGAGCTAGATGTTGTTGTGTGAAATGTCTGGAAATATTTTTTATTTATTTATTATTTAATATTATAACGAAAGTAACTCTGTCTGTTCACAGGACACATCACCCTCAACAAACACCTGTATAACATGGGATCCACGGACAGTTCACTCTGCAGAGGATGCCTCAACAAAGACGAAACAGCTGCCCACGTCATCCTGGAAAGCGAGGGAGTAACAGCACAGCGACGTGAAATCCTTAAGAACCCAAGGTCACTCCGAGAAGCCTGTGAAGACCCCAGGAAACTTCTGCGCTTTTGGTCGGAGTTGGGCTGGTTACACTAGCGCCCCACTCCACGCACAATGGACACCTTTGAGTCTAAGTGCGGAAAATCAGGGCCCCCCTAACTAACTCTGTCTGTTCCACTTTCTACATGAGACTTTGTATACAGATTCTCTATAGCCTGAACACATACATAGGACACTGATACATAGGACTTTTTTTTCTTTTTTTTTATGTTAAATAAGCCTTCATTTGACCACAATCTCACCTGATGTAAAGTATACCGTGGGTAACATCGCGGGGTTCCACTAGTACATTATAAATATAAAGCGCAATGTCTAGTAATAGAGAAAGAAACTAGCCTTGCGGCAGATAACATAAAGACGGTGTCGGTATTTTAATACCTTGTTTTAATTAGTTCCTAAGGTGGATGAATAAATAACAGTAGCATAACGTACTATTATTGGAAATTCAGTACTAATGTGAGCTGTTCCTGTCTGCCGCGAAGCTGGACGGACCAGCTCCTTTTAAGGCGGCGGAACGCCGCCGCATACTAGATTTTAACTTTTCGCGTCACGGCTTATGAATTCTCGTGTTTATGAATTTTCTCACGGAGACAACGTAATTTTTGCGGTAAAATAGCCTCAAGCCATCCATGATAAATAGGCTATATTATAGTGAAATAGTTTTCAAATCAGACCAATAGTTTCTGAGATTAATATTGATTAGATATATAAGTTAAAATAATTTAAGAATTTGAAGGACACGTGACATTCACCAACCCGCTCTTGGCCAGCGTGGTGAATTAAGGTTTAATCTCTCTCGTCAGAGTTAATAGGGTGAATAGAATAGAAAAGAAAACACACAATTAAGTGTTTTCTTTTCACACCACACAAATTAATAATAAACTTTACAAAAACCTTAACTAATTAAAAATAGGGTACAAAGGGCGGCCTTATCGCTATGAGCGATCTCTTCCAGGCAACCTTGTGACGATGATGACAACTCACGGACGTGAACAGACAAAACCTCCTATATAATATTATATACTAACTTGAGATGGTCGAGGCGCGCGTCGCCGATGGCCACGAGGTGCAGGCGCGGGCCGGCGGCGCAGACGGCGCGCGCGCCGGCGCACGCCACCACGGACAGCCCGCGCGCGCCGCACGCCCACGTGGCCGCCACGCGCCACCCGTGCGACGCCGGGGCGGGCCGCTAGTATATATATATGTACTAACTTGAGATGGTCGAGGCGCGCGTCGCCGATGGCCACGAGGTGCAGGCGCGGGCCGGCGGCGCAGACGGCGCGCGCGCCGGCGCACGCCACCACGGACAGCCCGCGCGCGCCGCACGCCCACGTCGCCGCCACGCGCCACCCGCCCTCCGCCGTGCGCGCGCACAGCCGGATACCCTCGTCCGTTATCTGTGGACATTATAGTATGTTATGCATATACATGTTTTTTTTTAATGGACGATAGATCTTTGTTTGTCCACAATCACACCTGATGGTAAGTGTCGATGTGGACGAGGATGGATCACAAAGACCTAGAAGGTACCTATTCACTCTTGACTTGAAGATACTCAGATTGTAGGTGTTAGGAAACACAGCAGCAGGGAGCGAATTCCAAATCCTTGCAGTGCGAACTATGAAGGTGGATGAGAATCGCTTGGTCCGAGTGGATGGGATATCCACTAAGTAAGGATGGTAATTCGCAGTGCGTCTGCTTGGCCTGGAGTGGAAGGGAGAAACTCAGCAGTTTACGCTATGACGTGCATTACATTCGCCCTTTCGGGCGGTCGCAAACTACTGTCAAACGGACAACACGTCACGGCGTACTCTCGCGACCATACTCTACTAGTACGAATAAACCGTGAAAACTTACAAACCACTCTTTTAACTCAATTTTATTTATTTAGGACAACAAACAATTACACTAATAAAGTTAGGCAACTAATATTCAATTGACTACTATAAGATTGTAGGGAGCATACTACGCACCCTACATCTTTGTTTAATATAAGTATGTGTCTTAAAATACCATGTTATTTTTCCAGTGTGTTATTTAAATATATCAGGAGTTGGATTTAAAAGATTCAAGATTCTTTATTGATAACATAGGTTACAGGTCAGGTTTGTATAAAGGTATGCTCTTAAAATTTACATACATAGTTTCAATTATAAATACGTTTTTTTCAATAAAATAACAAATAAAATGGAAACAACATTAAATATTGATTATTAAATAATCATAAAATGCATTTATAAAAACTGTCAAAATAAAAATTGACATCTAAAAATTGATTATATAACATTTATAAAAATTTAGATTGTAATAAAAAATCATCATTATAGCGATAATACATAGGATAATTAATCAGGAGCATTTCCTTATATTAGTATTTTAGTCTGACAATTGCTGCTACCTTTATTACACTTTAATTAATGCGAAAGCTACTCTGTCTGTCTGTTTCGTTCAATCTACTGTCCACAGTCCACAGAGTTGTAGACCACATAAGAAAATCCTTAGAACTGAAAGAATATTGCTCAGCAGCTTTCCTTGACATACAACAAGCTTTTGACAAAGTTTGGCATAAGGGACTACTGTGTAAAATTAAAAACACTCTACCGCACTCATACTTCCGAATCTTGGAATCATATCTGAATGGAAGAATATTTGAAGTAAAAGATGGAGAGTACACTTCAGCTTTTCATGAATTACAGGCAGGAGTACCACAGGGCTCAGTCCTAGGACCCGTCCTATACAACATATTCACATCAGACCTTCCCGAAACACCAGGTGTTATGACTGCCACATTTGCGGATGACACCGCCATCTTGGCTAGCAGTGAAGACCCAATAAAAGCGTCAGAATTACTCCAAGCTGGGCTAGACAGCATTGAGCGGTGGACCGACAAGTGGAAAAACAGAGCCAGTACCACAAAGTCAGTTCATGCAACATTCGCACTACGCAAAGGCGATTGTCCACCAGTCACCTTGGGAGAGTACAAGTTACCTCACAACACGACTGTAAAATATTTAGGGATGCATCTCGATCGCAGACTAACCTGGAGAACCCATCTCCAGAAGAAAAGAGATGAACTGAACCTGCGATACCGTAACCTACAATGGCTGTTAGATAGAAACTCAACACTGAGCCTAGACAATAAACTCTTGGTCTACAAAGTAATTCTGAAGCCTATATGGACTTATGGTATTCAGCTGTGGGGGTCCAGGTGTAAAACGAATGCCGCCATTATACAAAGAGCTCAAAACGGCATACTGAGGAACATATCTAACGCACCTTGGTTCTTGAAAACCGAAGAACTACACCAGGAACTCGACGTCAGCACAGTCAGTGACGAAATAAAGCAGTACGCAACTAAGTACAAACAGCGACTTGGTTACCATCCCAACCACCTGGCATCTCAGCTCACCTCCATAACCTATCCCAAAAGGCTGAAAAGGCAACATATCATGGAACTAAGCACATGAACACTAAAAAAAACAATGAGGGAAATGATCATTGGACCAATTCCCTAAACGACATAAAACATCACACCTGCTTATAGACTAAGGACTGATTGCAGATAACTTATTTTATCTGCAAACAAAAAAAAAAAAAAACCTTTATTACACTGTAATTAATGCGAAAGCTACTCTGTCTGTCTGTTTCGTTCAATCTACTGAACATATTTAAATGAAATGTGGTACACAGATTCTCTAAAAGGTGAGGAAAATCTTTTTTAACCTGGCTTCGTATTTAGACTTTAGATTCTTAATTTATCTGGCAGACAATAATTGAACCTTATGCTATTGCTTAAGCAAGGGGAAAATGTAAATACTCGCAAGCAAAAACCACAACTACACTGCGGTGTGGAAAGTAAGTTTTATTTATATTATAGTTAAATAAGAAAATATAAGAAAAAGCCGTGTTGGCTAAGCAAAAAGCCGTGTTGGCTATGTGGGAGGACACTCGACTTTCATTCCGAAGGAGTTCAAACCCCGCCACGCACCTCTGGATTTTTCTTCTTGAGAAATTTATGTGCGCTTTAAACACGTGCTTTAACGGTGATGGCAAACATCGTGAGGAATCCGGCATGTTCTGAGAACTTTAAAAAAAAAGAGTTTGGAGGACATGTGACATTCACCAACCCGCACTTGGCCAGCGTGGTGAATTAAGGCCTAATCTCTCTCGTTAAGAGAGAAGTCCCTGTGGCCCAGCAGTGGGAACGTTAATAGGGTGATGATAAATATAGTTAAACAATTGTATTAAGAAGTGGTAGAAAACTCTCATACCTGCACAAGTTGGTCGTGGCACACATTCCCCGTGAAGAACGTCTGTCTGTCTGACACGAAGCCCTGGATCTCCGTCTCCTCGACTTCCTCGCCGTTCAGTGTAAGTACTCTGTAAGCACATGGAAACTGTTTAAAATGACATCGTTTGCATTTAAGTGCTACAACAAATATATGCGGAAAACAGAAATATGGGTGAGAGTTGAATATTAAATAAAATAACAAATATTTCTATACTAATATTATAAACCTGAAGATTAAGTTTGTTTTTTTTATTGTTTCGTCAAATATACGAAAAGCTACGAGTAAAAAACAGATATAATTATTGTTATTGGACATGGTAGACAAGAGATAAAACCATTTGCAGCCGTTTCTAGGCCCACCAAACTTTGTTGTACGACAAAGCTTGGCCAGGTAACACCGTTACATTGTATAGAGACGTACACTACACTACCTGGTCTGTCCGACGAAGGCCAGCACCAGCGTGTCGTGTTTCTGCGAGCCGGCGGTTAAGGTCAGCGGCCACATGCCCTTGATGCCGGGGAGGTCGATGGACGCTTGCTCTTGTATGCCGATGCCGTTGCGGATAATGCGGAGAGAGCCCATTTTGAATGCACCTGTGGAAGTATAACAACGTTAGCTAAGCAGGCTCTATTTCAGCACTCAAGATTCAAAGATACATTGTGCGTGTATTGTGGCCAAAGTGTAACTAGCCAAAGGCTTCGTTCAAGCAGTCGCGAAGCGTCGAGCGGCGCGGCGAGCTTAGTGGGCCGCCTGGAGCACAAACATACGGCGGTGTTTGGACGGTTCAAGGAGAAGCATTATTGCTTGGCATTTGCTTTCCATGAAAAGATGGATGGACTGTGTGAAAGAAGATATGTGTAAGAAAGGAGTGAGTGCTGAGATGACGGGTGATAGAGGGAAATGGAAGAAGAACACATGTTGTGCCGACCCCACATAGTGTGGGACAAGGGCAGGATGATGATGATGATTTGCTTTCCATGCGACAGGAGCCGCTGCAGGAAAACTTGCGGATTTATTATTACTTGTGGATTAGCGGCAGGGGGAACGAGCCCCTTGACGAGGAACCCGACGCTCCGCGACTCCTAAATCGAGCTCAAACTCCAGCTAAAAACGCAGAACCATCCTGGGGTCTACACAGGCTTCTCGGAGTCACCATAATCTTGAGGATTTCATGTCACTGGGCTGTTACTTATCTTTTTTGGTAAGACCTCCTCTGAGGGAGATAGGGACAGACAGTGTTGACTAACCTGAGCAAGTGATGAGTTGGTTCTGTCCTTGTCTCTCCAAGTCCACCACACACATGTCCACTATGGGCGCGAGACTAGTGAAGGTCTCCATGGGTTGTACGTATTGGCTGGCTTCGTCTCTAGATGCAGACAGACGGACGAGCGCGGAATCGCCGAGACGGGAGCCAATGAACACTACTCCGTTGTCTAGGTATGTCATACATTCTGGTATTGGGATTTCACCTGGAACAAAAAAGGGGTTATATACCTTTATTCCCACTATACATCATGATCTAACAATTGTTCTCATTACCCAAGTTACTTGGCTTTCTACGATGTAGAAATATTTCTGTTTGGAAGCCGATTACATCCACCGAGCGCACCTTTAATAGTGTCACTTTTCCATCTGTTGTTTGTTTCCATTCGACGATTGCCGATTCACTGCCTCCAATCCAGAACTATCCGGTAAGCTATAGGTTACTGATACCTATCAATAACCTTTACAATACAACAGTAAGAGCTGATCGAGGTCACTCACCCAGCAGTTCTACCTTCAGGTCCTTGACCGCCTGGGTGCCGTCTATCTTCTCCTGCAGCTCCAGCAGTAGCATGAACAGCCTCCCAGCCACGTCTCCCAATAGGTAGCGCAGGCCTTTGCCGTCTACGCGACAGTAACAGCTTATTGGCGTTAACTGGGAACCAAGACATTATAATTTTAGCTATAGAACATTACGTGCTCGAGATAAATCATTGCTGGATATCATTGATTACCTTATACCATGTCCGCCGTTCATCTAGTTGAAGAAAGCTACGCGCACTCATTTCAGAGATTCATTGCGTGAAATAACTTATTTGGGTGTGTTATACTTATACCCCCGTATTCTTAAATACTTTTATGGAAGATATTTAATAGCAGATTCATAGAATGTTTGAATTAAAAATATTATTTATAAACCTAAATTGGTGCAAGTGCAAAATCTGTTTTTATGACACTTCCATAAAAGCTTTTCAGCCTTGTTTATCTCTATAATAGACGCAAAATAAGGCATAAAGGCAGGCTCGTGTGTTTTAGCTAATTCAGTTATATTAGACAGAAATAGCAGTTTTTATGCATATGAGTGTTAATCATTCATTTTCATATTATGAGTTGAATAAATCTTTTGATTTAATTAGTTTGAAGTGATTATGAATCTATAATAACATGTTTAAGTATGTTTGTTGCCCGAACGCGCTAATGTCAGACCTCTTTTTACGGCGGGAAAATCCAAAACAAGCTCTGTAAAAGTTGGTTAAACTATAAGATGAAAGTTACCTTGATCTGTGGCGGCGCGACCGCTACATAGCTCTGTCCATCGTGGTAAACTATCGACTCTTGCCCTATTACAATGGCTCCACCTTGGGATTAAAATAAGTAATTACTATAACAACACTTGGCAGGTGGCGTGGAGACTGCAGTACAATACAATACAAAACACTTTATTGCACACACAGTGAAACAAAACACAACAACACGTAGGAAACAAAATGTACAATGGGCGGCCTTATCGCTAAAAAGCGATCTCTTCCAGGCAACCTTTAGATGGAAAATTAACTTTTATAAAATAATTATTAGGCAGGGGTGTACAATATTAAATAAAATAATTTAGATTATAATTACTCAGGACAAATATAAATAATATGCGTACACAAATAAAATAAAAGTAGCAGTATTTGGTGTTGAAGTCCAAAGTTGATACTGCTTCCTTTCTCCTGGTGAATTTCCTGTTTGTATTCATCCATCCCATCAGCCATACGCCGTTGCCCGCGGCTATGATGTTGTATGAGGTCAGAATAATATTTTCATTGATTTGTGTTTATTGATTTATTTCCATAAATAACAACTATTTTTACTGACTTTAGCTAATACAATGGTGTGCTGATCTAACTAAACTTATCTATTTATTTCTATTATTGCATTATTTGTTATCCTAGTGAATTTGTTCAGGGTACATTAAAATAGCTAGTTTTAAATGATTTTACTTTAATGAAATAAATTGTTTATAGAGTATTACTTACCAAGAGGGCTAGGAACTGGTATGAGTATGGAAGCCTCAGTCTCCACATTGTCCTGTTTCCAGGGTATTTTACCAAACTCTTTGTCCCGTAAATTTATTTCATGTGTCTGAAAATTATGAAATTTGTTAAACTAGGAATCAAGGTGTATATCAAACAAAATAAATCACAAAAATCATAGCAAGAAGTTTTTAGTAAACTTCTTTCCCTGTATATTTATTTGTTAAGTTCTATTAAGGAATTTCTACATTAACTAACTTTTATATGTCTTCCATTGAGATCCTGATGAATTAAAATTAAGGTAGGATTGGCACATCCATGTAGAAATTCTACATCATACACATTCAGCTCTTCTAATCTGAAATTAAAATTAAATGTGAAAAATGGAGACTAAAAATAAAATCTCATTACAATGTGAAGTGAAGAATCTGTAAAGTTGCATTCATTGACATTGCAACTCATTGCAACTTAACAGATTCTTGCAATTCTAGGTAGATTGAAAGAATCTGGTATTATAATTGACAATTACAAGGGGGGGGTATTAAAATAACAAATTACCTTAAACTCAAGGCTTTTAACTCAGTTGAGTCTTTATCTAGTGGGATTATCCGGAACATGCCATCATATAACCTGAGTCCAATGACTCTAGCCTGTGGGTCAATAACAGCAAGGATGCCGTTTTCCGAAGGCTTGCCGATTCTGTCTGACACATTACCATGTGCACGGGTGACCACCTCTAGATCACCATTGGGATTTGTTCTCCATTCTAATATCATTGCATTGTAGCGTGCAGTCAGTATGAACACAAGATCCTTATTTTCGTACTGAAAAAAAAAACATAATTATTTGTTACCGTAAGTATTTCTTTAAGGTACAAGAATCTAATTCTTGAATTTATCAAATTCTTACAAGACAGAAATTTCTTAATGGCGGGTAATAATGGTGTGTTTCAGTTCAGTTTCAGTATGTTTACAGGCTTAGATAAATTTAATAACTAAATTTATTAAATCAATAATTATGATTTCTGTACTCACGGGTGGTCTAAATAACTTCATCTTGGCAACTCTACCATAGAGTCCAACTTCCTTCATGGGCCGGAGTCCCTCGGGTGTTACCAGATACATTTCTAAGCGGTTCAACTTCGCAACAAGAAGGTTTAAGTCCGAAGGTGAAGTGAAATTTCCTGAAATGAGAAATTTTGTGTTGATAGAACATTTAAATTATTAAACGTGAAATTTGATAACTATCTAAAGATGGTATAATATTATGAATATGCAGAGCTTGAAGTAACCTTTAGAAATCGTATTACAATTATTTTAATACAAAAATAGACTTCTTTCACAAGCATGGGCAATCTAATAATGTCAGAGAAGAAAAGAAAATATTTACTTATTGGAGGCATATTTGAATGTATTAATCGAAGTGAATGTATTAATAAACCTTTTACTGTACCTAACAACAACAATATCAAATAATTATCCAAAATAGATCGAAATTTTGATATTTTGAAAGTAACCTCAATAATGATAAAAACATAAATATATAGGCAATAATTACCAGTAACGCATGCTGTTACAGCCGTAGGCTTTTGCGCTGTTACTATGTAGTGGTACGACATCTTTTGAAATCACTAAACGGCATAAAATTACACAAATTCAACAAAATATTCAACAATAACACAAACCGCCGACTCTCGCATCGCAACGCAAATACTACCATAGATTAAAAAAAGTTTTATTACATTACGTTCCTTTTCTTTTTTTCATTCGTTTCTTGTTCGTTTGTCTATGGTGTTAAAATGTATCGAAAATTCGAAACAAAAGGTATATGTGAATGCGTTGTGGATTAAATGCTAAGGGTATTTATATTTCCCCAGACTTACTTTGCAATATATCCCCATAGCTTAGTAAAAAAATAAATATCAAAATCGGACTATTGGTATTGGGTAAGAAGTTGCGTGGTCATCCAAAAATAACAATGTTAATTAATATACGCGTCGAATTGAGAACATCCTCCTTTTTTTTCGTCAGTTGAAAACAGAAAAATATGCATGCTAGCCGCGGGGTTGCTAAATAAAGTGTAAAACCAGAATTCCTCAATCAAGTCTTACCACCCTCCGGGCTGGGCCAGTGCGTGAAGCGATTTTTTCGTGTTTTGTAATGTGGCCCGGAGAAACCTTCTAGGTGCCCTATCTTCTTAGACCACATCGTTACTTTACATCAGGTGAGATTGTGGTCAAATGAAGGCTTATCTATCATAAAAAAAAAGTGTGTGTGTGTCAGCTACGACGCACGATTGGAGTTTACTCCTTAGGAACTATAATTATGATATATATCGAATAGAAAAAAAAGGTAAATGAACGCATCTGCTAAAATGATAAGAGAAACAAACATATATCTGTAACTAGCTGTGCTCCGCGGTGCTACCCGCGTTATAATGGATGAAGTACTCTTAACCAACAACATACTTATTTGAATAAAGATTAATATTATTATGTTGATACAACTTAAACAAATTATTTCGACCAAATTAGGTACTATAAAAACGGTTTTTGTGAGTTAATCTTAAGAGATAGGCATATACGCGAACTGTTTTTTAGATCATTAAAAGAGCTATTATTTTTTAATACATATTTTTTGTGTATCTTGAACCGTTTTCACGGCGCACGCAACGGAAGGCTTCAAAGATGTAATAATTTATCCCGTTTTTTACACATTTACCACTATATCTTTGCTCCTATTGGTCGTAGCGTGATGTTATATAGCCTATAGCCTTCCTGGATAACTGGACTATCCAACACAAAAAGAATTATTCAATTCGAACCAGTAGTTTCGGAGATTAGCGCGTTCAAACAAACAAACAAACAAACTCTTCAGCTTTATAATATTAGTATAGATTATTCGGATTATTTATATTACTTCAATAAAGCGTATTACATAAAGTATGTTACAAAATAATATATGTAAATAAAATACAGCAATACCTGTTTGCGCGATACTTCGTAGTTGAGACTACGAAGTATCGCGCAAAGAGGAGACCCCGAGAATGAGATACGATGTGTAATGTATTCCATCTCATTCTTTTACACGTTCAATCCTACAGATATATATGTTTGTCTCTTTCTACGTAACGCCTCAACTTTTCGTGTTACACTTTTTGATTTTACTCCTCATAAAATTTCCGTACCGGGCCTTATAACTCAAATCGTTTCTTAAGGAGTAAACTCCAAAAACTCAATTCATAAGATGGTATTTCTTGTAGTTATATTCATCTAAGGACCTACTGACAAAGAGCACAAGTATTACTAGTGATCATTACGTAATATTACGAATTCCACTGTAAAAAGGTTCACTTTTGGTCTTCGTTTAGTTCCTAATTCCAATTCTATTTGATGGGAGACATAATGATTATTAGGCCGAATTCTTGTTTGTGCAAAATTGTCTACATTTTAGGAACAATAACAAATAACAACACAATCCATGGCACATATTTTATATATTTATTTATATTTTTCTTACTTATTTAGTATATTTGTATTCTTTATTCTAAAATAGGATTTTATAGAAATCAGTCTTGATGGCTTGGCGGAACACTCTCGAACAAAACTTGAGTCCAGAACGTGACTTTTTCTGAAAAAAAAAACGAATATTAAGTAGGCATATAACTAATAGTACCTAATGTACAAAATACAGGATCTATTTTTTATCTACTGCCAAATGCACAGAAGTCGTTTTTATTTCGGTCAAATGAATAAAAATTACACCGGCGCACAATTAAATAATCTAGCATTTACATAGAAATCTAGCATAAATATAGCATATCTAGCATATAATATATATAATTGTTCAGGCGTTGCTGAGTTATGCTGCTAACACATTTTGCGATTCATTTTTATATTATAGATTATAAATAATATTATTTCCTCACCTAATAATGCAGTAGGCGTCTTTTTATAATAAACGAAGACAGTATAAACAGCTACTCCCATCACTATAAACCCGATAGCCATGAGATACTTCACAGAAGGATCATGGACTATGGGTACGACGGACAGGAATACCGCCACGAGTAGTATAAAGCAAGGTACAGGCGTAGGCACTCGATACGGCCGAGGAGTCTTGTTCGTCTTTCGCAGCACTAGTAGAGCGACCATAGCCAATCCGTAGAAGAACCATAGGAACCAGCTCGCGAAGTCTATAAGTGTTTGGATGTTGCCGACTGATATGAAGATTGTTGTTAGGAGGCACTGGAAAAGAGGGAAATACAGATTATAGATCATTTATTTGCACACATGGGTTACATACAACGTCTTGGTTGTTAATAATATAAGCACCATACATGTATTGCATTCGCCTAGTGCCTAGGGGATGCAAGTTACATTGTTTTATTCATAATTTCAGCCGTAGCGTAGGACGTCCACTGCTGGACTTAGGCCTCTTTCAAACACTGTCAGTAACTTCGCTCGCATCCTGTTACCACCGCGAGCCCACTACCTTCACCAAGTTACATAATTTGAATACAGATAAATTCATTATTAGCTTTATTAAAGACATAGGTCGGTCATCATGTTATGGTAGTATGACAATCTGCTTAGCAAATTTAAGGCTATTGATACACAGCGATATCGACCTCCGTCATCGAAGCCGTGTTGGCTAAGTGGAAGGACACTCGACTTTCATTTCGAAAGTCGTGGGTTCAAACCCCGCCACGCACCTCTGGATTTTTCTTCGAGACATTTATGTGCGCTTTAAACACGTGCTTTAACGGTGAAGGCAAACATCTTGAGGAAACTGGCATGTTCTGAGAACTTTAAAGAGTTTGAAGAACATGTGACATTCACCAACCCGCACTTGGCCAGCGTGGTGAATTAAGGCCTAATCTCTCTCGCCTAGAGAGAAGTCCCTGAGTCCCAGCAGTTACAGCAGGGAACGTTAATAGGGTGATGATGATGATGATAGCGACCTCGTGCAGCAAACTATTGAACATGGATTCGCAAGGCATCCGTGCTCACTATGAATAGGTACTGTCTCGCCGCCCCAGCCCCCGAGCTAACACGAACGTTGTCTTTGTCGAGCCAAAACATAGATTTGCGGCGGTTGAACAATCCAAGCAATGTTAATTACGTTAACGCAATAGATATTTTAATAAAATATTAGGTCCTTACATAATGAAATTGGCGTTTTGTATGGGAGGAACAAAAAGTCGAATATTTTTTAATATAATATATTTAATTAATCAAAGTATGAACCATTATTTTCTATGCACTTTTGCCATCTTATAGGTAGTTCATTGATCCCTTTACTAAAAAAACCAGTCGGACGGGAATCAATAAAATCTTTGAAGGCGATTTGGACTGCCCCATCGGAGTTGAATTTTTTCCCTTACAAGAAGTTATCCAAATTTCGAAAAAAATGGTAATCTGTTGGAGCAAGGTCCGGGGAGTACGGAGGATGTCTTAGACTTTCCAATTGAAGCTCTTCTAATTTAGTAGCCGTCTGTTGCGCAGTGTGTGGTCTAGCGTTGTCGTGAAGCAGCAGTGGCGTGGAGCGATTGACCAGCCTAGGTTGTTTAGCCGCTAGCTTTTCCATCATGGTTTGCAATTGCTGACAATAGACATCAGCCGTAATAGTCTGGCCAGATTTGAGAAAACTGTAATGAACAATACCGGCACTAGTCCACCAAACGCTTACAAGTAACTTTTTTGGGGTTAATTTTCGCTTGGGGCAGGATTTGGCTGGCTGGCCAGGATCCAACCATTGCGCTGAGCGCTTCCGATTATCGTAAAGAACCCATTTTTCATCACAGGTAATGATTCGGTTTAAAATACCTTCATTATTGTGCCGGTTTAGTAATGTAACGCAGCAGTCGACGCGCGTTTGCCGGTTTGCTTCAGTCAATTCGTGAGGTACCCACCTTTCAAGCTTTTTAATCTTCCCAATTTGCTTCAAGTGAATTAAAACAGTTTTATCACTAACACCGCAGCCTGCAGCTAACTCGGACGTGGTTTGCGATGGATCCGCTTCCACAATAGCCTTCAACTCTTCATTATCAACTTGAGTCTCAGGCCGTCCACGGGGCTTGTTCTGCAAGTCGAAATTTCCAGAACGAAAACGTTGGAACCAAAAACGAACTGTGTTTTCTTTTGCAACACGACCGCCATACACATCATTCACCCTTCGAGTTGTTTCCGCAGCACTAGTGCCACGGCGGAACTCGTACTCGTAAATAATGCGATATTTTAAGTTTTCCATTTTGTAAAATGAGTGACGCAAACAGAAAAAAACAGAAGAAAAAAAACAAATGAATGACGATCATCGAAGCACAAATACATGAGTCTATAGCTGTACAAATTTGAATTTGGAATTCCTTACCAAAGAGGAGAAATTTGTGATTAAAGTGGCCAGTACGAAAAACGCCAATTTCATATGTAAGGACCTAATATATTTGAGTTTATAATCAAGTCTTTTGTTAAATTTTGTTTTCTATAAAATCAATGGAAACATTGTATTAAACAATATTTTAGCTAGCACCAACAAATTATTTGAACTTTGCACATTAAACGATGAATTTTATTAAAAATGAATTAAAAAAGCAATTAAATGTATGTCAACAGAATGTTCGATTTTACAAAATTCTCATTGAAATATTTGCAGTGTTTACAAAATTGCTATAGAAATAACATTAGGTGCGAGAAAAGTCAAGGTGTTAATTTGACGTCATTATTATGTAATTTAACTGAAGTCAACGATTTTTGGCTGTAATCTGAAAATACGCTAACTAAAATGGTACGGTACAATAGGAGTTCCCATAGCATTACATTGTGTTAATATGAATACATTTTGTGAACTAGGTATCCTGGTACGATATGTAATAAAGAGATTAGGTATTAAGCTAATAACATTGACCATTTACAATCCCTCTCTTTCTTTTGCCGTATAATTTACCTACACCGCTAGTGTAGGTACATTCTAGGCTATTCTAGGCTTGAACCCACAAAATCCTGTATATACTGGGTTCAAGCCGCTAGTGTAGATACTAGGAAAAGTTTTTGACGATTTCTATTATTTCTAGTACTCAAACCGTTGATGGTTCATATTATTGCTAACTGCAACGGTTAAATGTACCTGCCCTTATGGTCCCTTCTCAAAAATCCACCCTGTATGAGGTAGGTACTTACTTAACAGTTAATTGGAGCGAATATTAAATCAAAATACAATCACTTTCTCTATATTTTAATAACATATTAAAACGAAACTATAAAGATGTACGAGTAACGGTGATTAATATAATGTAGACTTTACCTGGAATGCCACTGCGGTCGCCGGCGTCAATCGTTTCACATTGACAAAAGAAAACAGCTGCAACATGTGACCTCCTCGCGCCGCTGTATAACAAACTCTGTGGACAGAAAATATACATTATTAATATTCTGGTGCGTTAATAAAGAATTTCAGTACGTGCATACTGTCTGTAATCATCATCACCCTATTAACGTTCCCACTGCTGGGACACAGGGGCTTCTCTCTTGACGAGAGAGATTAGGCCTTAATTCACCACGCTGGCCAAGTGCGGGTTGGTGAATGTCACATGTATCTTCAAACACTTTTAAAGTTCTCAGAACATGCCGGTTTCCTCACGATGTTTGCCTTCACCGTTAAAGCACGTGTTTTAAAGCGCACATAAATTTCTCAAGAAGAAAAATCCAGAGGTGCGTGGCGGGGTTTGAACCCACGACCTTCGGAATGAAAGTCGAGTGTCCTCCCACTTTGCCAACACGGCTTTTAACTTGTTTCCTTTACTGTCTGTAAGTCTGTAACCTTATTCCAAAATCTACAGTTTTTGTAGTTGGGGCCATTTTGAATCCTCTATTCGGATCGGAAAGCGCGGGGTAGATTTGGCGCAGGTTGATTGGATGCATGCCACTTCCAATCGCAATATCTGTAAATCTGAGGGAGGCTTATGTCCAGCAGTGACCGTCCTACGGCTTACGTTGATAGTGGAAATTTTAGTTCTCTGTGTGTGTCAAACGAATGTTAGCCAGTGTCACGTCATTAAAAAAATTCGATATTTAAATTATACTTTTCAATGCAGACAATATATATATATATATATATATATATATATATATATATATATATATATATATATATATAACCAGCGGCCCGCCCCGGCGTCGCACGGGTATAAAATTTTCCCGGAAATTATTCGAATTTTTCTCGCCGTTAAAAACATCCTATCTCTCAAGTTGGATCGAACTGCACATGGTGTGCGAATTTTATTATAATCGGTTAAGTGGTTTAGGATTCCATTGAGGACAAACATTGTGACACGAGATTTATATAATATTAAGATAATAATCCGGTAGAAATCTGGAAGTATTCGTACAAATTCAACCTAAAGTAAAAATAGTTCTGGTTAAAAACAAAAAAAAAATGCTCTTTTATTTACTTAACTTCGTTCAGATTTAAGAGATTTAGACATGCTTATTTGTCTTCTGCCCCGCCGCACATGCCAACACTCGAACTAATTCACGTGCGGAGTTCGGTACTACGCCATAGATTTCAAATAGCACGCGGCTTGTAAAACCATGAAAACCTATAGCGTTGTACCGAACTCAGCACGTGAACGAATGCAAGCGTAAGCACGTACGGCTGGGCTAAAGACTATGTAACAAAGCGTGCCGCCTGAGTGTCTTAGAAATAGACAATTCATGAAAAGACATAGGAAACGCTTTAGAATTCTGAGCTTGTTCACAAGGTTATTGTGATAGGTTATTGACACCAGCTAACATAAAAACACAGAGACCAATATTTAAGCCGGCTTACAAGGATCGTGTGAGTGATTAGACTCTAACGACTCTAACTCCACGGTTGTCTGGAAGAAATTGCTTTTAGCAATAAGACCGCCCATTGCGCATTCTAGGTTTAGTTTTAATTTCATATTGTATTGTTCAATTGGTGTGTAATAAAGTATATTCTATTCTATTCTAACGATTGCAGTGATAACATGCAAGGCACCGTATTTCAAGCAGATTTGATCCGTAAAATGACAACGTATCGTAATACCTATTATAATCTATCAATGAGACTCCTCCAACAGAAGTTCTTCCGTACCTGGTGACTCCAAACTGCACGCTCATAGCACAGCCGAAGGTGGACACCGCCACGCCCAGGGGGATCAGGAAGCTCGCGGGGCCCAGGACCTTGGAGCCGAAGGTCACCGCCACCGCCGGCACCGACACCATCTCCGCGTAGCTCAGCACCGCCATGTACGCGACGTTCATGAACACGTAGAGAGCGGTGATCACGGGCACCGCGATGGATATGCTCAGGGGCACGTTTCTGGAAGAACAATCGTTTTATTAACAAGCTGAAAAGTAATAATATTTATTTATTTGTTACAGCAACAGAGCAGACACTTTAACAATTTGTACATTTTGTATTTAAAGATCATTTCAATACTAGACATTAGACATAATATTAAATTGTAATTTAAATTAACTAACTTAACCTAAATATTTGACATTCCATTATTTATATAATTATTATTTATTTTTTTAATTATAATTGACATTGCATGTCAAATCTGAATTGACGAAGTATGTAGAACTGTATAAATAACCTGACACCTATCTAAACCATATTTCAAGCAATAAATAAATTTCATTTCATTTCACAATCTTAAATTTTATATCAAATGGTATGCCTCCCAGGGCTATCACACGAAAACGAAGATTTAATTAAATGTCTCCAACAACAAATAACACAACTACAGGAAGAACTTCAAAGTGCGCATACTGAAATAGAGAAGTTATCACTCGAAAATCGAGATCTGAAAAAAAACACTAAGGAACTTGAGAAAAAAAATACGTTGTATAAAAAAATTGGTAGCAGTCCATCACGCATCTTCACAACACCTGGAAAAAAACAATTAGCTAGTCAAACAAATAAGGCTTTAGGAATACGACAACAAACACACTTAAATATTCCAAAAAATAGTACCGAAAACACGACTAGAGATAAAGATAATTCTTGCATTCCGAAAATAACACAAGTATTAAAAACCAGTACACAAACGCAAACTAATATGATGGATTTATCACCAAAACAAAATAAATTAAACAAGGTTTACAATAAAACATTACACAAGAAAATGATTTACGTAATCGGGGATGAACAGGCGAGGAATTTATCTGCTTCAATTATGCGAGAAAGAAGTAACAAATGGAATGACTGCTATGGAGTACAGGGAATAATTAAACCATTCGCTACCAGTGACGAAATCAGGAAAACATGTGAAAATTTAGCTGTAAATATAAATGAAAATGACATAGTGGTATTATCCTTAGGATCACACGACAGAAATCCTTATAGATTGTTCTCAAATTTATCTAATATATTGTACCTATTTAAAGATAATTATGTACTATTATACGACATAAAACATAATGCTCATCTTAATGAGCGTAGATTGAACTTTAACCTTGGCTCTATATCTAATTCGTATGAAACATGTATTTTTATCAGGACATACCATTATAGGGATAATTATAAATCAGACATAAACTACTTAAAAATGTTGACATTTAAAATTAATATCGAAATTGACACTTTGACCTATAAAAAAATGTATCTTTCTAATATGAAAAATATGCATAGCAATCGGTGTACATTGGGGGTTAGAAGATCCTGGAAACAGGCTCAAGCTCCTGGGGCGCAGCGACAGGACGGCGCGGGGGCTAAAAAAGGTACTATTCCATTCTATTTTCAGAAATTGCCATTGCAGTGCAGTCCCTGTACGAATGTAGTTCCTGATACAGTGACCAGTACTAAGTTTTTTCGTTCCATCCGATAAACAAAGTATTAATATTTTGCATCAAAATATAGCTGGTGCAATTAATAAGTCGGAAGAGTTAACCATTGCCTTAATTAATTTATTTGAACAAAAAAATATTGACATACACATAATTTGTTTGACCGAAACTTTTATTAAAAAAAATACAGAAAATCTACTTAAAATTTCTGGATACAAAGTAGCTTCTGCATATTGTAGAAACTCGTAGAGGGGTGGGTCATGTATTCTGATAAGGAATGATATGGACTATATAGCGTTACATAATTTTTCTGACTTAGTTTGTAATTTCAATTTTGAATGTTCAGCCATCGAACTAACGTTACATAAACTCATAATTGTTTGCATATACAGAATACCCAACAATAACCCTTCTATATTCCTAGAGAAGCTGCAGCAATTGCTTAATAGACTCACGAGAAAGAAGAAGAAGTTAGTTTTATGTGGAGATTGGAACTTAGACACTCTAAAAAATAATAAAGACAGTTCCGAATTGCTTGCACTTTTAAAGAATTTCAACATGTATTTACATATTACGACACCGACCAGAAAACAATCGTGCTTAGACTTAATAGTCAGCAATATTAAAAACGCTCACGGGGAAGTACATCATCTGGGCCTCTCTGATCATGAGACAGGCCAAACCCTTACAATTCCATCTGTTAAAAAAAGTCAAACTTGGTATGAGTACAAAAGAGATTTTACACAAGAAAACATGGATAAATTTATCCATTGTATTGCCTCTATAAAATTTTCTGATGTGTACGAAGTTAACCAGTTAGATAAATGTTACGAAAACTTTCACAATACATTTTTATTATTTTTCAAACTGTGCTTTCCTATTAGGAAAATTAAAATGAATACTAAAAAACCTAACAACCCCTGGTTAACTCGAGGTATAAAAAAATCTAGTGTGCGTAAAAGACAGATGTACTTAAAATCAATTCACAATAAAGAAAATGGTCCGGCTAAATCTTCGTATAAAAGATATAGCACCTTACTCAAAAAATGTATCAATAGGTCACATAGAATTCAATGTAGAAAAATCATAGATAACAGTAAAAATAAAAGTAGGTCTATTTGGCAGATTATAAATAATAATGTTGGGAATACAATAGTAAATAATGAAATCAATAATATCACAAAGGAGAACTATACCTATGATAAATCGCAAGACATTTGTAATATATTTAATGACTATTATATAAATTTGACAAATAAAAATAACTTTAAATACAATCATGACATAATTACCGAATATATTAATGCAAATAATGACACATCCATCTTCCTCAGACCAACAGATAGTAATGAAGTGAAAAGAGTGATTAAAAGCCTAAACAATAGCAATGCTGTTGGGATAGATGAGATAACGACCAAAGTAATAAAAAATACTGCATTACACATATGCCACCCTCTAAGTCATATTATTAATATTTCCTTAGAAGAAGGCAGATTTCCAAGCTTACTAAAGATATCAATAGTAAAACCTATATATAAGAAAGGAGATAAGACTAATGTAGCTAATTATAGACCTGTTACATTGATTCCAGTTTTTTCAAAAATATTTGAAAAAATAATGCTAAAGCGATTGTATGATTTTTCTACAAAACACGATCTACTGAGACTTGAGCAATTTGGTTTTAGGAAGAATAGTTCCACCACATTAGCTACCTTCAATCTTATCAAACATGTAACGGAATCTATAGACAAAAATATACCTGTCGTAGGGCTTTTCTTAGACATGAGCAAAGCATTTGATTTTGTGGACCATAAATTGCTACTTATGAAACTTGAAAAGTTTGGTATAAGGGGAAAGGCAAACAGCTGGATAAAAACTTACCTAGAGGAAAGGCAGCAATGTGTTGAGATCTCCAAAATACAATCAGGGAGTAAAGTAATCTCTAGATCTAAGTTTAAAATGAATAATTTCGGTGTACCTCAAGGGAGTGTTTTAGGTCCATTCTTATTTTTACTCTACATAAATGACCTACCTAACGTAACTAGACATAAAACTATCCTGTTCGCAGACGACACCACCTTATTAATTAATGGTAAAGATATATTGACATTTGAATCTGACATAAATGATGCTCTACAAGATGTAATTAAATGGCTTGGACATAATAATTTGCATATTAATTTAAATAAAACGAACATTATCCAATTTAGAAATTACAGACGACAAAAAGTAGAGCTAGAAATAAAGTACAATGACACTGTGATTAACCAAGTAGATTCAGCAAAATTTCTTGGAATTATTATAGACGAACATTGTGATTGGAAGAAACATGTGTCCCAAGTATGTGACAAATTAGACCGGTTTGTGTATGCAATAAATCGACTAAGATTAACTGTATCAAGGGAAGCAGCTATTTCGGCTTATCACGGCTACGTTTCAAGTGTTTTATCATATGGTTTACTTCTGTGGGGCAATTGCGTTGAAGTCGATAAAGCTTTTAAAACCCAAAAAAAATGTATAAGGGCTATATATGGTGCATGGGTAATGGATAGCTGTAAACCTTTATTCCAGGAACTTAAGATCTTACCATTGCCTTGCATGTACATTCGAGAGCTATGTATGTTTGTCAAGCGCTATTTTACTAAATATTATAGAAACTATTACGATGTACTGCCAAATAAGTTTTGTAAGAGATATCCAAATAAAATATATATACCGCCCTGTAAACTTGACATATATAAAAGAAATGCGTATGTCAATTCTATACGTATTTATAACAAGATTCCTGATCCACTTAAAGATCTACCATTATTATTTTTTAAGAAAAGATTGACCAACTGGCTTTTAAGTAAATGCTTTTATGACGTTAAAGAATTCATGAACTCAAATTATAATGATCTTTAATTGTTTTGGACATCTACATTATTCTGAAAGTAACACAATATAATTTTAATTGTAAAATAATTTTGACATCTTGTTTGACATAATTTTAATAATGTTTATAGGATTGACATTACAAATAATTGACTTATACGTGTTTGACATTTAAGGATTAATATTGTTGTGTTTTTTTTTATATTGTGTGTTTAATCTAATAATCTAATAATGAAATAGTTAATTAATAAATTTTTTTTTGTGTTTTGCAATATTCATACGCCGAAAGAAGGCAGATTTCAGTGTAACTTAAATATTTTACTAAGAACTTTGTACAAACCTGAATTTCTATGAATAAATAATTATGATTATGATTACAAGTTGAGTGTAACTCTATTAATAGGTATAAACTGAATTAAATTCCATCCAAAGGTTGTCTGGAAGAAATTGCTTTAAGCAATAAGGCCGCCCATTACGCATTTTGTATTTAGCATTAAGTCCATTTTTCTATTGTTTTGTCTTGGTGTGTAATAAAGAGTTAGGTATATTATTATTATTAAATTATAAAAATAAATAATTATTAATAATATCAGTTAATAAAAATGGCAAACACACTCATCTTATTAATTTTCTTTAAGAATACAATCAAAATTATAAAATAATAGCCAGAAAACATGTTTGAGCGTAGTAGTTTAAGACCTTGTAATAACCTTGTGTAGTTGTTTGTTTTTCCTAGTTCCACTTGCTGAGGTTACTTTCCTCACGATTTGTGGCTTTTTACCGAACCGAGGCTCACCAATCACAGGCATATAAGTCCTAAAGAAACAATAATTTGGTGCAATATAAAGTACTCACACGGCAGGATTAATAATCTCCTCAGTGACAACCGTCACACTGTTCCAGCCGTCGTAAGCCCACAGCCCTGAGTACAGGGCTAAGGCGATGCTGCCTGGATTCGTACTGCTGCCTTGGAAGCCCTTATTCAGGTTCTCTGTGTTACCTGCAAAAGGACATCATTTGTACTGCATCTGTGGTCTTAACGTGGGTTTCGTAGTAATTTATTACTTACTTATTTACAAAAAACTCCCAGTTGGACTATAATACGAGTACCTAACCGACATATTCCTAAAAACCTAAGATGCCAATGTTTACACATACCTACCGAGTGTTAGTAAATCGTGCTTTCAGGCCAAACAACTGGACCGATTAAAATGAATTTTGGTAAACAGTTTTTTTGAGCCTCAAGACATAGGCTAATTTTCACAGAGGAAAATTATATTATTCCGCCGGGAAATCCATTACAACAACGAGTAACCCTCGTTGTTGTTCCGCTGAGAACAACTAATCATTCATTTAGTCAGAAGTTGAATGCTTTACAGCCAATGCTGAGGATTCTCTTTTCTGAAAACGCCCTAATAAAGTAATGAGCATAATAATATAATTATTATACAAACTGGATAGTTTTCATATTGACCTCTCAGAGGTACGCGGTATAAGATAAACGGTCGACTTTCCACTTTGAATTTTTTAACCCTTGACCAAAAAAGAGGTATAAGTTTGACGTGTCTGTCTATCTGTGTGACTGTCTATGTGTCTGTCTGTCTGTCTGAACCATCATAGCGCCCGAACGGATGGAGCGATTTTTTTGTATAGTGAGTTTGGCGCGCTTATTCTTATACATTTTTCATGAAAATCAGTTCGGTGAGAGTGGGGAAGGTAAACCGAAAATCTGCAAATATACTCGAGTGGGGTATTAATCATATGAAACCGCATCTCGTGCACATTACAAAATATTATGGTTTTATACTTTTAAGGAAATTAAAACCTTGCCAATTCCAAGATTTTAGTTAAATTTTAAATTTAGATTTATACAGCGTTTACTTCTACGGCTTTTATGTACGGAAGGTTAATATGTAATCAATTTGCGAAGCGCGGCTGGTAAACTGGTCCTCAGGGAAATTTTGAGTAGTGTAGTTACTACCTATACGCAATACTATTTTTCTGTGCTAGTTATAACTTCACCTTGCTTCTGAGTTATGTCACCACAATTACTCAGTACAATTTAGCAGCCATTTTAATTGGTCCGTTTGACTTTTATATAGTTGTAGACCGGGCCAGTAATTACCCAATTCTAGAGCAAGGATACCTATTCCGTAAAATTATAACGTACTATTCTTAAGCTTCTATATACAATTTTCCTCTCATGCGCAATAAATACCTACTGCATAGGTACACATTTCAAAGTCATCATTTAGGATAAACTTCTTTCGAATGATTGAATACCATGTGCATATAGGTTAGCATATTAATCAAGAAATCTTCATTTAGAAAGTGTGTTTCCTAATGAAGATTTCTCTAAAATTTATATTTCACTTAGGTACATATTCATTGATACGAGTCCGTAGTATATTAAAGTTTGAAGTATAAATCCACCTTTGCGTAGTAGTAGCTGGTCGTCAGTATTTGACACAATCAATAACCGACCTACCCTTGGACTAGGGTTAGGTAATCGCCAATGTTTTAATCAAATAACAGAGCGCAAAACATACAGTAGTAGGCCTTGGGTGGCCGAGCCCCGACATAATTCCCTAATAGACCACCATTCACTTAATGATCAACAACCAACATTATGCGTTACGATTATAAACGAAGTCGATATTTTTTTTTGTATGTTTAACTCTATTAAGTTACTTATAGTTCTTAGTTCTGCAAAAGAACTATAAAATTACGTTCTGGTATCCAGACGACTTGCAGCATTTACTTTTGGGTCTCGAATGAGACTCGGCCTGTTTCGCCATCTCTGAGTAAAGTTAGACAATGGTTAAAATATACAGCTATTTCCCGCAGCGATATGTGACAAAATTAAGTGAGAAAGCTCTTGACATGACTAACCCTCGACTCATATTATTGACATATCTAACCATTGCTCAGTTTACCCGGATTTTGTGAAATAAACACTTGACTTGTTTCGTAATTTTCGAATACAATAGCCAATAGTTAAAAATAAATAATAGAGCTATTTCGAGATTGCTCTATCTCTTGGATATTTTAATCGGTGATGGTTAATAGTAGTTTGTCTTTAATCAAATTTGTTAAAGCTATAATTAACTAAATAGTATAAGCCTTTGAAAATCTTTTAAAATTAAGTTGAAACAATATTAGAAATTTGGATTTTATTTTGTTTTCCTTCATGGGTCAAATGTGCTTACGTGATTTAAATCTCAAAACTGTATATTAGTATATTTACAGATTTTCGGTTTTCTTTCCCCACTCTCACCCCCATAACATTAAAACGGCTCAACCGATTTTCATGAAACATGTCTAAGAAGACCTGCGTCAAACTTAACTTTCATAAAAAAAAACTAATTTGAAATATCTCCATCCGTTCGGGAGCTATGATATCCCAAACAGACAGACAGACACGTCAAATTTATAACACCCCTCTTTTTTGGTTGGGGGTAAAAAATAAAACTTCACATACCTTTCGCTATTTCGTAGATACCTCCTCCAATGACTATGAGGCAGGCAAACACTTTAAATATACCAAAGATGTTCTGCACCTTTACAAAAAGCTTCACACTTGTCATGTTGATGTATGTCATTACAACTGAAAAAAAATACACAGAAATTATTGAACTGACTTATTTAGTGCTGTTATGGGTTAATTGAGGCTACATTCTAATTCTAAGTGGAGGAACTGAGATCTGCATCCCCCTGCCTAACCAGGCCCCAACCAGCCCAACTCTAACTAATTGTTTGAGGAAGTCTGCGGATGTAGATGGGGTCTTTTTATTATTATCACATACATTATATTGTACACCTATTTTAAGGTACATCTATCTATATAAATAAAAATGAATTGTTGTTCGTTAGTCGGAATAAAACTCGAGAACGGCTGAACGGATTTATCTTATCATAGTCTTGAAATTTTCGTGGAGGTCTAGGGAAGGTGCAAAAGGCGAGAAAAAATCGAATAATTGCCGGAAAAAAAAATTGAATAAAACCCGTGCGAAGCCTGGGCGGGCCACTAGTATTAAATAAAAAAAAGTAGTTATCATTAAAAATATTTATTTACATTATAATGTTAATGACACATTGTAAAGAACTGAGTTAAGAACATTCCCAAATATTTTCTTGATTGATACAAAACAACATTCTGTTTCTTTACAAACTTTTTTTAATTTAGGATAAACCATAAATTAATAATAAGTTAGTTTAACCTCCTTATTATTATAAGGATTTTGTGTGACTATATTCATGTCCTTCAGCAGTTCTATGAGCTTGTAGTTCTCAGCGGTTATAGGTATATATCCGTTTGGGTTATCACTCAGCTTGGCAGTCATTAGGTTCTAGAACAAATTATTAGTTTTAATCAGTTTATTTTGCTTTAATTATACTATAAGTATATGCACATGCTATCTAGAAATTTTGCTATACAGTGTTGTTTTGCCAGACTTATACATTAAAATTAAAATGCAATTAAGATCAAATATTATAAAGCTGGAAAGTTAGTTCAATTATTTCTTTGTTATGTTGCACTTTCTTTGAAATCTAGGTTAAGATTCCATTATGTTTATCATTGAAAAATACCAATTTATATCTATGAAAGACATTAACAACTATTTCAAAAATACAAATAAAATTTCTGTAACAACAAGGCAATAAATTAAAATAATAGTTTCAGAATAAAGCTTTGATTTTAATTGAATCATACATGATACTATGCATCAGTTTTCAGTCAAACATTTATAATAGAACCTAAAAGCTAATACAGATGGAGATTCATTACAAATATAACATAAAATTTCAATAAAATATCAATTTAATGTTAGAATGTCAACTTACTCCCAAAACTTCAATGATTGGTTCGTGACAGTCAGGAAAGAGTGATGTTATCAATCCATGCAATGTAGCCTTCATTGTTTGGAACTTCTCCCGAGCTTTCTGAATATGTTCTTGTTTCACTTCAACATCAGTGATTTTGGGCTTAGACTTGGCTTCTTTTGCAATATCAATTAATGTTTGTATTCTGAAATATAAATACAATTATTGAGCTGTATTGAACTAATCGACCAAACACATCAAGTCCATGATAAACTAGGATTATTACATATCTAAATATACATAGAAAATAATTTGAATGTATAATTATGAGTAACAAAGTATAGCTCATGTTCTGCACCAATGAAATGGTTCTGTTTATAGTACAAACTTTGTTGCTGATACCCTTTCATAAATAGAGTTTGAATACATTGTTTCTATCCCTGATTTGCTATGTAACTAATAAACAAGGATTTCACAAATTTTAAAATCGTAAATAACCAGACTAACCTATTTATCTCGGCGTTTGTATCGTGAATATTTCCTTTTGTAAAAGCAACTAACTCCTCAATCTGTTCAGTCTTTTTCTTCATTTCAATCAAAAATTGGCTAGTGAGAAGGTTTTCGTCTGTAGAAAATGCAGTATTTGAGTTTAGAATTCCAGTGCGCAATCCTTCGATGTAACTGTTTATTCGAAATGCGGTGTCTTCAGCATTTGATGGCATCTCTGGAGGTGCATTGTCGATAACTTGACAAGTTTTAACACATTTCGATTGAATAGCTTTAATTTCTCGTTTGAGAGAATCCTGAGTCTCTTTGTTGCGATCGGAAGACATACTGAAACCAAAAGTAAGTACTAAGCATGAGCTGGACATGGACATAAATACGTTAATAAAAAAATTATGCTGTTCCGAGGAAAACAACAGTAAACTTTGATTACTTACCTCAACGACGAAATATGAAATGATTTCACAAGTTCATAAATTTAACGACACTATACATTACGACACCATCCATAAAATCTATATTTTTCTAGTAAATATGTTTGAAATTATTCTGTAATTCTAAAATAAACTAAACTCAAAACAAAACTCTAAAAACCGTTTTGTTTTGAAAGAAGTGTCAAACTGAAACTGGATTGGACTTGGACTGTGGACTGTCTGACAGCGAAGTGATGTGCGGCTGCTTACAGTACAGTGTGTTCAATAATCGAGAATCGGATTGTATTTTTGACGTGAAACTACTATAATCGTTGTGATTTGAATCCGGATGCAACGGAAGTGGAAATAAGATTGGCTTACCTGTCGGGTAAGCCAATCTTAAACGCTAACAAGGTTAAGCAACTTTGCGCGACGCCAGTGCTTGGATGGGTGACCGCCCGAACAAAATCTTTTTGCATAGTATTTTTTTTTTCTATTCTTCTTATTCTTTTGTCGATTTACTGAAGTTTCACTTCTATCGTGTGTGAATCGCACACACACCTTTTTTTTTTGTTAGACGCTTTTACTGATTGTATTTATAACATAAAGAATCTATACCTATAAAGCTAAAGAGTTTGTTAGATTTAACGTGTTAATATCATAAACTACTGGTCCAATTTGAATAATGATATCAGGGTTCTTATTTATCTATACGCTACTTTTTAACGCGGGAAATTTCGTCGGAAAAAGGCGTCTGAGCAAGTACCTAGCTATTTAGTGTTAGTAAAAAATATTTTAATCTTATCATAACGCATGATGCGGTATATATTTTTGCTAATAATTTTTTTGAAGTGAAACTTCTTTAGAATCGTCGTGATTTCTTAAACGCTAACAAGGTTAAGCAACTTTGCGCGACGCCAGTACTTGGGTGGGTGACATGACAGCCCGAACAAATTTGTTTTTTTTTATTCTTCTCATTCTTTTGTCGATTTACTGAAGTTTCACTTCTATTGTGTGTGAATCGCACACACACCTTTTTTTATCTGATTATTTATTAACCTTGACCCTTAATTTTAATTTTATTTATTATTTTTATCAAATTATAATGTGCATTGGACATTGTTATATTTTTAATTATTAGGTTGGCAATTTAGGGATTTTCATTATGGCATCTGTTAAATTATATAAATAACACATTTACATATAGATTTGTTTTAAATAATTTCATGCTTCGTAAGGCAGGATTCACTGACACTAATATATGTATAATTTAATTTTAAGAACTTTTTACCAAACTGAATTATTATGAATATACAATGTATATATTATGTATAAATATTTGATCATGATTATTATGATTACACTATTTCCCTGTTCTTTATTACAAATAAGGCAAATTTTAAAGTAGGTACTACGTTTTGATACCTTATCACTTTGGCAATCAGTTATCTAGGTACTTACATAAAGCAGTCAAAGAAGTCAATTTAATCGCCATGATTTTATAATCTTGTTGCAAGTCTGCTGTAAATGGTTGCATCGCGTACTCTGCAAATGTCATAACAACGATAGCCACTTCTGCTGGCCGAAGTATGATGACGTAAATCCATGAGCAAATAAACGAAGGCAATGGTCCCCAATATTTGTGTAGTTTACTGAATGCTTCAACAAAATATGAATATTCTCCTCCTGATTTGCCTAGAACTGTACCGAGTTCCGCAAATGCTAGTGCCCCTAAAAAAAAATTAAAACATTAAAATTTAGGTACACCAGTTCATGATATAAAGTTTAAAGCCATTGGTGCTTGCCAGAGATTATTTGCTTAAATTTTGTACTAGATTTGATTAGTTTTCTTCAAATTAAAATATATTGCTTGCCTTATCTAGTTCAAATCAAATAAAATATTTTTTTGTAGAATACATCTAATAGTACATGTCAAGGTCTTAAATCTATACAAGTAGCATGTATTCCGCAAGCAGGTATGCAATAAAATAATAAGTTTTATTCTCTAATTTATTTATATCCACAAATCTTACCTAAACCCACCTAATAATGAAATTATTCCGGATATCGTCCATATTATTAAACACAGGCCTATGGACCCAGAGTGTCTTAATGCTGCAGCAGGGGATACAAAAATTCCTGATCCGATCATAACTCCTAGAATGAGATTTACAGCTGAGAATAGCCCAATCTCTCTTTTAAGCTTCACTGTACTTCCAGCTAATGTTGATGAAGCCACAATAGCTTTTTCAACTTCCCTTTTTTCTGGGTCTTCATTTTGTTTAGACATTTTGAAGATCTAAAACAACAAAATTACAATTTTATATAAATACTAGATGACCCCAGCAAACGTTGTTTTGCAAAATAAAAAATAGATAGTAGCCGATTCTCAGACCTATTGAATATGCATATAAAATTACATAATAATCGGTTAAGCCGTTTCAGAGGAGTACGGTTACATTGTGACATGGAAATTTGATCGAGAAGAACATAATGAATCTATAACTCCTTATTTATTTTCCTTTATTACTATTTATTTTCTTAAATAAATAAGGCATGTTAAACCTTAAAAAATTAATAAATAATATAAATGCATAATTATTATGAAAATTTACATAAAAAAATATTTTATATATCTAGATACTTTTCCTTTATCACAGTTGATCTTAAGCTAAAATGTAGTTTTTTCACGTTACCTAAGTAGAATAATATTTGGAATTCATCGTTATGGTGCCCTAGTTACGTTGATTTTAAAAATGGATGATGAGATATATATGAAAATACCTACCAGAGTATTCCTAAAAATATTTCACTTTTTATGTTAAACATATAAGGGGTTAATAGAATATAATGATATAAAATATTCATAAATTTAAATTAGTTAAATGAAAGCTTTTCACCTTTGTCTATCTCTATTATAGTCTCAAAATAAGGCATAAATAGGCATATTGTGAGTTTTAGCTAATTCAGCTATATTACCTAGAAATGTATAGTGTGTTATGCAGTTTTTATGAATACTAGTGCTATTTTGGTAATTTAACCATGAACAATGAAATCCTACACGTGGTGTACCGTATTAAGGACTAACAGCCAGCATTAATCGAGTCAAACGGTGAATGAACCTGCATGTCTATGTCTACCCAACGAGCGCGACTCAAAGGCTCTTAAGTACACTGGGAATTCTTTTGACCTTTCTGTCGATTGGGGATCGTCGTTATTGACCTAATGATATTATTAGATTTCGGGTATTGTTGAGTCTGTGAGCGGAACCTGTTATTGCTTGTGATCTCAATCACGGGCTGAGATTTAAGGACCTATCAACCTAAACGAGTCAAACGGTGAATGAACTTAAAGTCCTACCTCGTTTCAAAGGACAACACACCTCTCTCTTATATTTTAACCGGGTTTGTTAGGTAAGTTTTTACCGCCAATTCAGAACGCAAGACATGCAACAGCATGGTCTGCATTATCATTTCTTTTAATCTCATTTTCGACACCAATATAACAACTTCTATACCATGATTTAATGAAATAGACTCTAAAGTCAATGTATGTACATGGGAAGCATTTCTATTTTTGTTTTTTTTATTTGCCGGTATGGTATCTGTGGAATTATAAAGAAGACTTCACGGAAGGAAACAGCGCAGATTTCATCTACGGGTTTGTCACAATTCACAAATTAATTTCACAACTCACAGAAAAAATGTAAATGTAATGTGTTATTCTGTAATCATATTAGAATACCTGTCCAGAATATCTAAGCAAGCTCTTCTCCAATTCAAAATTGTAATAACTGATAAAGCTGTGTTGTTCTATTCGCTTCTCAACTCAGTATAAAACATTGAAGCGAACTGTCAAGACAATGTTATTTCCTTGATATTTGTTATTTAAGCAATTTAGTTTTATTAATTTTAAGTTGACCTGTCCATGTAGGCTATGTGCTTCTAAGGAAATAAACGTTTTGACTTTGACTTAAATCTCTTATCATGAGGTCCTTGGACCATTATAATAAAGTCTTATCATGACGTCTCTTTTATTTGTTTGAGAAAAATATGCAAACGCGTATTAAAGCGAAAGAGAATGTATTTACCTAGGTTTAGTATAGCAATAATGTAATTAGTTAACCGACTTCATGAAGTATACATTTTATATGTGAAATAGATTAATTAAGTACCTAGTCCAAAAATGTATTTATGTCAAGAGACCTAAAGAAAGGCGCCAGAGGATAAGCAAATAATAGAATCTGATAACAGAAACTAATTTCTCGGAAAATGCTTACTATCAATATCCTGTCCTTCTCCTTCCTATTCCCTGCCATAATTAAATAATTTATACATTTATAATAATTTTAACATTTTTACTAATAATTTCCACGGGAACTTACATTTTGGTAACAAGTAGGTACTATGTTTCTGAGATATCTAATAGTTTTACTAGAATAGTATAAAATTATTTAAAACCTGTGCCTATTTCCCAACTAATAAAGCGCTTGGTAATTTCCCTTATCATTTATGGACAAAAGAGTAAAATATAGTGGCGTTTCTGGATTTTAATAACTACGATATTAATATGCTATCTAACCAATAATACAGATAAGAATACAATCATGTCCAAAGTATGCGCGAAGTGTAACACCGATATCGTAGTTGCTGCTTCAGGTTGCAGGGAAATTGATTATTATTCGAGATAGCTGCCGAAAAATAATCCATAATAATTATGTTGTTTTTTTATTATTATTTTATTTTTTAATATATTAATTATATTGTATATATTATATACATTATTTTCAGCCCATGTCGTCCCACTGCTGGGCAAAGGCCTCCCTATTCCCCTTCCACACATCGTTGCACACCAATCCACGTCAAAATTATCCAGCTCATCTCGCCATCTTGATCTTGGTCTGCCGCGATGCCTGCGTCCGTTATTTGGAGCCCACAAAGTTGTTATTTTGGCCCCGTGATCGTCAGGCATGCAACAAACATATACATTATAGTACTTTAATAAAATATTTATAATGATTTATTTTAGTTTGCCAAATATAAATTGGATGATGCTATTAGTAGGTACTCGTACCTAACCGAAGGCCTCTTAGAAATATCGCAAAACTTAGACTATGGTAGAGAAAATAAAGATGTCAGCTAATTATATGTAGGTACCTATACCTAATGTGTAAGTAGGTATTCATGTCATAGTATTCTTAATTAATTGGTATGTTGTAATGTTATTTACCACATAAATGTATTTGAGAGTCGTGCTCCAGCAATTACGTATTCTAACACGTGTCGCGTAATGCGCTAAACTGGCAGAAGTCATATCCACTCATGCAGAGTCCTACAATTACTGTGAGGCCAGTTTTAGGTTTCCTATGATTATGTTGTCGTCATATTTGTCTCGAGATTTACATGTGTAAGTGTAGAAGGTAAAAACGTGACGACCCCATGTAATGTGAAAGAAGGGCAAGAGAATGGTGATATTTGTCTTGTGAATGAGAGCAAGAGTATCTTCGAAGAGATAATTCAATCATAACATAAACGACCTATACGAGAGACGAGACCGCTCATCGGTGAAATAAGAGCATTGCGTCGGTCTCCAAATAAATATTTTTTATTGTAATGAAGAATTTTCAAATAAAAGTGATTCTGTATGTATATTAACGTGATTCGTACATTTTTAAAGCGCACAGTAAGGTGCAAGGAGAATGATACCAAATAAGACTTCTAAAAATAAACTGGGAAAGTCACTAACTGGGAATAACTTTGTGTATTCAATGTGCATTGCTCTTTCATACACATGTGATTAAGAAATTACTTTCACGATGCCTATACGAGAAATGGTATTTTTATTAATTTATAAAGATAGGTAAATCTTATAAACATGGGCCTTTCACATTAATTTTAAGAAAAACATGCCTATTTTATTTTTATTTTAAGACTCACAGACTCACAGACCGAAGAACATTTTCTATATGCTTTATCTCGTTGCTATGGCAAACATTTTCTTTTATTTAATTAACAGGCACATTAATGCTTCATAATATAATTCGTTAATCTATATTCATGGCTATGATAAGATAAAGAGTTTTGAGAGATGTAGGCGTATGTCTGTATTTACCTTGAATGTACAAAAGCTGCCCAACGTACAATTAAAAGTGTTAATTGAGAACTGAACGGTCATTTAACGTTAATCAGAGACAATTAGAAGTACCTACCTATTAGCTATTGACGTTATCATTGATATTAGATTATTATTGCTAACCAAGATTGTGAATAAATTCCGTGAGAGTTCCAATTATTTTTGTTCTGATCTGACAGGGGTCCGAACCCATAGTTAATAAATATAGAAGGGTATACAACAAACGTGTTTTTTATAAGCAACGTAGCGCGAGGTTAGGACTAGACTAGAGCAAGCGCTAAACTTGGATGGGTGACCATTCAGATTGCATCTTTTTTCACTTTTGGGCGCATATAATGTTACCATGATTCCAACTGCGTACTGGTATATCAATTTAGATTTATGTTTTTCTATTTCGGTTGTATTTTAAAATTATCGTGAACAAAAATAAACAAGTACTCCTAAAAATTACAAACGTGATTTATAATAGCAAAAAAATCTGTAGATATAGTTTATTCGTATCTATTATAACAATTATGTACATTTACTATCAAATATGCATTGCATAAATGTAGTAAAATGTATATAATTTAAAATTAATTTACCTAATTTATTTATTAAAAAAGAATTATATGATTGAAACAAAAATAAATAAAAACTGAATTTAATTAGTATCTATGTGAGTAAAATTTTTGCTATGCCCTAACAGGGTCCTTAAATGTTTGTTTTATTACAATAAAGAAACTGAAACTGAATAAATAAATTACAATGTACATACCAATTATTATTTGTCTTTACAGGTAAATTCCACCGTAAATATTGACCAGTCGTGACGGCCTTAATATTTGTCACAATTACGTGAATAACAGAAACCTTTAGAATCAGATACGTGCTTCCCGGACCACGTCTAAATAAACACTACACTGTGTTAACTGACCGAGCTATCACGTTTGATACTTGCTATCACACTAAACGTGATAAGAGGGACATTACTAATACACAGATAACAATTTAATTTAAATTTATGTGACTCTTGTAATCTGTGATCTATTGAATAACATTAATTAGGTAGTTACTTACGCAGCATATTTTGTCGCTATCTTAAAGCGGATGAATACCTACTACTTTACCGAGTATTAACCTATCACCATATTTAAATTATTATCTTTCCTGTTAAATATTGTTCCTACTTGTAAATGCACTTTTGGGCACTTTTTTAATCAAAGACTTATTTTCTCTTGGGCTATTAGAGTCATCTAATTAATTTTTGTATTAGTCATAAAATTTAATATGACACTAGATTTTCAAGCCAAGTTAGTTCTTATTTTACCGCCTTAAGGAACGCCTACTGCCTATAGCATTCCTCAAAAAATTGTCTACACAATTAGTGATCAAAAGATAAAATTTATTCTGAGTTTATTTCAAAACATGAAACAAACAAACTCTTCTATATGAACGCCTTCTCTTCTCTGACTGTTGACAATATTTTTTTATTTATTGTATTATGTAAATTCATCAATCTTGATCAGAAATATAGATAAATTTTTCCTTATTGTATTATGTCTGATTCAGGATATACAATAGAATTATAAAGCTTACAAAAATCCTAACAAAATATGTTTTTAATGATCAAAATTAGTATTGAAGATTGTTGTTGAACTAACTAACTTGTTGAACGAGTAAGTTCCAAGTAAAAAATAATAATTTTATATATTAAACAAGGCGTGTTTATGTACGTTAATTGTATTTATTCATTAATGTTTATTGTTGGCTCCAGACAAAGAACTCAACACAATGGTTACAAGTTAATCTTTGGTCCAGTTATCTGAATGACTTGAATTTAAATAAACAAAAATAGCAATGTTATTGTCAATATTGTACTAGCAATATTTACTTATTTTAGTTAATGTTCCTACCTTGTAATTTAATCAATTTTTTTTATTTAAAATTTCATTCAATGTCATTTAATATTTATTACCGAAACATCCTTGACAAAAATACATACCTAAGAATTTTTTTTAATAACCTCCAGTCAAAATCCAGCAATATATATTTGCTATACCTTCAATTAGTATATAATAATAATCGTCCTTCCAGTATTCACTAATCTATCACTTCACAATCGATTCGCAAACACATCCCACGCTTCCCGCCAATGTTATTATCATTTAGATTTATAACGGGATATTTACCATGATTGATTGTCTTTCGAGTTTCCCGATATTAAATTATAAATCTAAATAATATTGATAACCATGATAGTTTCAAAAGTTATAATGTTATTATCGATCGGAACGTGCTACAATGTCAATGTTCGTTCTTGATCGTAAACTGAGCAAGGCAAGACAAAGAATATGCACTAGGCACAGCAGTTTACTGCGCTTGCAGCTATAGGTATGACGCAGACCTTTATTATTTTAGGTTTTATTGATATTGCAGGAGAAGGGAAAATATTTTCATCTTCAGTGCATAAGAGTAAACATGCTTACTAAAGAATTTCACGAAACACTTTAATGGACGCGTACTCTCAAGAATTATATTTCATCATCATCATTGTCATTCATGTTGGTTGCTATTAAATCATCTTCAATTATTGTTTTCTTTGAATTCACGCAATTACAGTGATAATTGTGATTGTACGGTACCTATGCTGTAGGTAATACCTACTTGTATAATTTACCAAAATAAAATAAATATTTCCGGACAATCCACACAACAACATCTAGTCCCGTGGTAAGCTATAAGCTTGTGTTACGGGTACTAGACATTTGATATACTTATTATAATAGACATACAAAGATAGATATTTTTTATTATACCTACATATTAAACACCCAGACCAAGGAGAAAAAGCTTGCAGAACATACAAACACTTGACCTACACTTAAATGTTTGCACAGCTTTTATACGGGCAATGTATTTCTGAAGAGTAGTTTGTAAAGGGATTCTAAAACTAAGAAATATTAATTTAATTTATAGGGACTCATTTTATCAAGATAAATTCTGAACGCCTTTACCTTAATAATTAGGTAAGTGTGGGAAAACTGATACCAAAAGATTACCTACGTTTAATAATATACCCCGATTTACGTAGTAATTTATTATTCTATGGTTTAGGGATAGGTCATGCTAAGTGATTAGTTGGAAATCGGAAAGTCCTTATTGTATTATTGTTATTTTGTCGTTTAATAAATGCACATGAACATCGAGGATTTCAAGTAGGTAATTCAATCTCAGAATAAGGACAATTCAACACTTATGAGATGCATAAAGTACCTATAAAAATACTGAGCTAACTAGTTAATTTTCTTGAAATACAATTTGGAGACACACATTCGGACAGCGGAGTCTCAATAATAATAATAAGGCCCATATTGTTAAGAATGTTAGTTGACTGAAATTAACAGTTGTTATTATTTATTAAAAATACTGATTGTAGTTTTTGGATTTATCGAAGAATGTTTATTGCATAATAATACGAGTATTTTCTTAATATAAAAATAATATTTAATTATTATTTATTATTATTATTATGTTGAGCAAGGGGACCCACTATCTCCGAAACTATTCACTAGTACCCTGGAGGAACTGTTTAGGAAGCTAATGTCTAGTTGGGAAGACAAAGGCATAGAAATCGGCAACACAAGGTTAACAAACCTACGATTCGCTGATGACATTGTCCTTTTTGCCAAATCAGCCTCTGAGTTACAGTCTATGTTACAAGAACTAAGCACGGTGAGCCTTGAAATTGGATTACAGATGAACCGCACAAAAACTATGCTCATGACCAACAGCGTAAAAACCAGGTAGACGGGGAAGAATTGATTTACGTGGAAGATTACATCTACCTTGGTCAAATAGCTTCCTTCAATTCTAGACAGGATAAGGAGATCGCACGGCGAACCGAGAATGCCTGGCAAAGCTATTGGGCTAAGGGAGAGCTAATGAAAGATGGAGACTTTTCACTTTCCCTCAAGCGCAAGCTCATGGACACCTGTATTCTCCTGTTTTAACGTATGGTGCGCAATGTTGGTCTTTGACACAGCGACAAGAGTCCAAAATCAAGGTTTGCCAATGAAATATGGAGCGCAGCATCTTAGGTGTCCGTTTAACGGATAGATTAAGTAACACCGAAATTCGCGCTAGAACTCAAATAACAGACGTAGCTAAGAAAGCCGCAAAGCTAAAGTGGGATTGGGCTGGTCAAGTCTGCCGTATGCCAGAGCTGTGAGCAAAAGTAGCCACGAATTGGTACCCTGATACGGCGAGAAGGCGACGCGGTAGACCAAAACAAAGATGGCAAAACGAGTTGGACCGATTTCTAGCCGACTGGATGACGGTTGCTATGGAAAGAGATGTCTGGAGAGAATGGGGGGAGGCCTTTGCCCAGCACTGGGATGATACCGGCTCATAATAATAATAATATTATTATGTTGGAAAATAATGTGGTGGATAGACATTCAAACGAGTGTAATCCATATAATATCACTTTAAATCAACATGCTTTGTTGTCTTTTAAAGTCCGATACTTATAGGTGATTAGTTCATTATCAAAGATTTTGCGAGTAATTCATTCATGCTTCGAACAATCCTAATCGTTTTGGCTTATAAGGTACATCACTACGCAACAAAGTACTCTGTGCTATACGTATAGTGCATAGTACCTTTGCTCGCCTTTGCTCTGTGCTACGCAATAAAGTGTTACCAGGGCTAAATATAAATTTTATTTAGAAAATATCTACAGATAAGAAAACGATTTTTTTACTGGGTATATCGTGAAAATCGAGTATTATTTGGTTTGAAAAAATACAACAAAAATAGGAAAAATGGATCTCTCACCTAACCTTTGGTGATGTCGAAGGACCTGAAAAAGTTTCTCGAAGTTTATTTTCAACATCTTCAATTTTCTCTGGCTCTCTGGCCTCTGTCCACTCAGCACCACTTGTGCTCGGGACTGGTGAATCATGCAAGTACATAAGAAGGGTCCATCTTTTCTGAGGGAAAATTAAAGTATATATGTTAATACCTGCCATAATCTTCGGTTCATATATTTGAATATTCGGTGTTGTTTCAGGATTTGGCTTTGTTGTCTTGAATAAAACACAAATAGGGAAATATATTATTTGAATGATTATAATGCTAGTCGTTGAATATATTTGACTAAGATACACATGATAATACTACCTAAAGCATTGCTTTGACTAAGCTTGCTTTAACTATTAATTAATCACTACGTTTCTTTGACTATTTGGCTACAGCACAACATTGCACCTTGAACCTCATGACAAGTCACAGTGTAAAGCCGCGTTGACACGATCAGAGCCAGCTCGGACCGAGTGAACTCGGATACCTACTCGGACGCAACTCGGATTGTAGCAACCTCTAATCCGAGCCCACTCGAACGACGGCGTCCGTTCCAAGTAGACTCGGACCGTGTTTTACTCATCCGAGCCAGCTCGTATACCAGTTGGAAAACAAAATGGCGGCTAATAACAACAACCAAGAGTTTCGTGCGAAAAAAAAGTGGTCTGAGTCTGAGCGTGAAACAAGTAGATTTGTTGAACTGTATGAATCAGAAGAGGTTCTCTGGAACGTACGATTGAAGGACTACAAAAATAAAGATGCCAGGAACGCGGCCGTGCAGCGTAAATCCACTAAATAGATTACGAAAATTATATTATTATTAATTAATTACTTTATTCGTAATAAATCCGTCCTTTTTGATGTTGACTGATAAAAATAATTGGAATAATGACGAAAATGATCCGAGTCAACAATGATAATATCAACAGCTATCCTAGTACACTCTTATGAAAGTACTTCTACGAGTCCACTCGGTCCGAGCTAGGTCCGAGCTGGCTCTGATCGTGTCAACGCGGCTTAAATAATGTAGGTGTCAAAATCAAAGACACTTCACATTCTCCGTTCTCGCCAGTTGGTAAGATTTTGCCAGGGAGACGCAAAATGGCGACCAACTGAATAAAATCTTTTTTACTATAAAATTTATTTGATCGCAACCAATTGGGGACGGCACCCACGTAATGAAAGGAATGATAATTCAGTTCAGTTCCGTTTCTTGTAATTGGACTCTGCGCTTAAAGCGACAATTTGCCAGTGTCGAGTTAAATAAAATTATAAGGTGAAAAAGGTGTTTCTAAGTTGAACGCCATTCAGTTCAGTTTCTTGTAATTGGACTTTGCGCTGGAAGCGACAATTTGCCAGTGTCGAGTTAAATAAAATAATAAAGTGAAAAAAATGTTACCGAACGCCATTTTGCTTCCTGAGGAATGATAATGATGAGTTTTATTTAACTTGACACTGGCAATATTAATAAATTAAAAGTCCTTTTGGACTTTACGCTTGAAACGTCATAATATTGCCATTATTATTTGTTATATTTATAAGAAATTTGCCAGATTCCCGCAATAAAAGAGCGCCAAAAACCATTATGAAAGAATAAAAAAGAGTATGCCTAACAAACTGTTAAGCTTCCAGCCAAACCTGGGCGACCATAGCGACGCGACGACTGCAAAGTTATCCTGTTAGTTAACGTTTAGTTTTGCCGTAGCATTAATGCAAAATCATTAATGTAATAGAGATAGAGCCGAGAACACCCAACCTTTGTCATGCTATAAAAGTTAAAGTTTATCAACGTGCATGTCCCCAACCTAGGTAGTAATTTATTATTCTATGTCCCCAACACAGAAAAGAAAGACCCAGTCATGACTCAGCCAGAGAGTATTATAATCACTACGTTTTAGACTCAGCGACTATGGACGAGTTAGTAAAGGTGTCTTAAATGTATAAAACTCAATAGTTTAGTATATTATTTATTTATTTTAGAGATATTTATTTGCGATAGAATTTGTGACCCATTGATGAACCATCGGTGCTTTATCCTGCCACTAATAAACTTCCATAATTATGCTTATGGGTGTCTGGCTGAGTTGGTATTTACTTAGATTTAATAAAAAGTTTTTTGTAGCATAAAAATTGATATAATTAATGACTGAAATGCTAGAAAAGGCTAGAGACGATTTTTAATATTTGTTAAAAACAACCACTTTTGTATCTGTGGTCACAAATACTCTTGTCTATTAAACAAACTGGCAACTTTTTACAATTCTTTCAAATTTGTAAAAAGGCTCGATGTTCGCATGAATTAAATTTTTCGAGCATTTTATTGCAAAAAAGTAAAATTTTGTGATATTTATTTTAATAATTACTTAAATAAGTGCCTAATAATAGTGTAGTAATAAATATTAGCTCATTTCGTATCGAAATTCGCTTAAAATTCGCCAAGCTTGACGGATCGATTCGGCATTCCTGGTTTCAGGTTATATCGCTATTAACTCTTTTTGTTTCCTAATTTTCAATTCAAATGGAAAGCATGGATGTTGCTGTAGAAGGAACCTCAACGGCATCTACTCCCGTGGTGGAAAATGGTGGTAAGTTAACAATTTCTTTCACTAATGCCGGTCGCTTGTCTATGAGAAACGTGTTTGGTGTTTCTGAGATTTTGCAATAAATTTCTTAATTTGCTGGAATGAAAGAGTCCTTTTACTGAATATATGGTTATGTACTTTAGATAAAAACCATTTGCTGGTATTTACTGCACTTTAAGCACTTTGGTTCTATAGGTACAACATGACATGCTGCTTTGACCTACGCCATT
Organism: Gymnoscelis rufifasciata; assembly: GCA_929108375.1. Taxonomy (NCBI): domain Eukaryota; kingdom Metazoa; phylum Arthropoda; class Insecta; order Lepidoptera; family Geometridae; genus Gymnoscelis; species Gymnoscelis rufifasciata. Next base: position 12,321,730 of record OV815320.1, on the reverse strand, counting down.
CGGTTATTCGTAGTACAAGCTTTGCTAAAAATAACTTTAAATCTAAAGAAAAGTAATCCAGTCAAGTATAATGTATTGAAATGTATATTAAAATGTTTGTAGTATGTATATACAGTGAATACTTTTAGTAGTCTGGAATTGTTATGTGGTAAATCTTAGTATGCAACATATCTAGGGATTATTCATATATCTTTTTAACATTTGGTTCTAATTGTACCTCTTTTTGTGCAGTGAATTGGAACAATTTAGTGCAACTTGTTTTTTATATTTTTTTATTTAGTGAAGAAATCTTAAATTTTTTAAGTATGTAGTATGTTAATAATAAATAACTGAGTGTGTGTAACTGTGTTTATTTGCAATTTGTGAAATGAGTAAGGATTCACCAGATGCCTCATCATCAAATACCTCACCAGGGATGGATAAGAATGTCACAGCGGAAGAGATGACATCTCGGGACTACTACTTCGACTCATACGCACACTTTGGTATTCATGAAGAGATGCTCAAAGATGAGGTGCGGACACTATCATACAGAAATGCTATGTACCACAACAAGCACATTTTTAAGGGAAAGGTAAGTTTAATTGATTTGATTACTTAATCATTGATAGAAACTTAATCATATAATATGATAGAGTTGTGACCCCGAAAGAAATTGGTAAAAGTAAAGTTTGATTTAAATTAAATCCAAAAACATTGTACCTATTCTTAAAAAGATGTGCAGAAATTATAGAAAGATAATACCTATTATATCAACACACAAAATTATATTTACACTCTTAACCTATCAACATAAGCTATCTGTTAATATCTAAACTAGGTACTTAATAACAATCAATATCTGCACTCAAATTTTTCAGTGCTCTGGTTCACATTTTTTTTATGAACCCAAGATGTAATGTCTGGGATTAATAGTTTCTGAGATATCTCAATTTCATTTAAATAGATGTATATTTTTAGATGTGTTAGATTTGTGTGTATATTTTTTGTTGTTGAGTCTGCTCAGATATGTAAGTATGTACTCTCCAATGTACATTTGTATTTAGCCTCTTTTACCCCTACTATGTTCCCCTGCTGAAAACAGGGACTTCTCCCTTAAAGGCCTTAATTCACCAAGTGTGGTGCTGTCCAAGTGCGGGTTGAAGAATGTTGCATGTCCTTAAAATTCTTGCAGCAGTGGGAAAGTAAATAGGTTTGCTTATGAGGGAGCAAAACAACTCATGTGTGTAATAAAATATGTAATACATAACATGGCATTACTCCTGATGATACTTAAGTCACCCAGTTATGTCCACAACTTTTAACTTTTTTCGATTTACATTGTGTTATTTTAGTCACAAAACATAGTGCTCTTGATTTTTATAGTTTTGTAAGTTTAACTAAATTTTAAGTAAAAATCTATACATATATATATATTGTAGTAACTATATCTTAGGTCTCATACACTACTAATTCAACGATTAGGCTTCATACAAGTTTTCCGTCTCTTCCCAGACGGTCCTTGACATCGGGTGCGGTACCGGGATCCTGTCAATGTTTGCGGCGAAAGCTGGCGCCGCCAAGGTCATCGCTATTGAGTGCTCCAACATCGTTGACTACGCCAGGAAGATCGTTGAGGCGAACCGGCTCAGTGACGTCATTGAAATCATCAAGGGAAAGGTAACAATATCACATATTATAAATTTTTATATTACATATTATACACTAAATTCCTTTTTTTACATTCTTTCATATAAAGCTAGGAGCTGGCTAGGAGGTAAACGTAATATTTCTATATGTACATTAAGATCATTTAATATATTAAATCTTTTTCAGGAAAATAGACTCATACAGAGCACAAAATTTATTTGATTGGTGACTCTTTTTTATTAATGGTAATTTCATTAGGTCTATTAATTATGGTTGTGAAGAAAGTTTTTTGTTAAAATTTCCCTTTACTTCATTGCCAAATGTTTTCAGTTTGTTTATTTATTGATTGCGTCTGTCCTCAGGTGGAGGAAGTAGAACTGCCAGTGGAGAAGGTGGACATCATCATCTCCGAGTGGATGGGATACTGCCTCTTCTACGAGAGCATGTTGGACACTGTGTTGTATGCCAGAGATAAGTGGCTTGCTGAAGATGGCATGCTGTTCCCGGACAGGTCAGTCTCCATTTTATCATCAAGACAGGGGCTTTTTTTGTCTCCTGGCCGAAATTATGTGCTAAGGTAGGCCTAAAACATTTCAACAGTACTTGCCATCATATAAAAGCTACAAGGTTTGTTTGTTTGCGCTCATCTCAAAAGCGTAATGGTTCTTATTTGAAAAATTAATGTTCCATTTATTAAGTATGGTTTTGGGTGAGTTTTTACTAGTAGAATACCGTCTTCCCGCGGGGAAAACAATGCAGTTGTGCGAAAAGCTAGCGTAACTATAGTTATTTTTTCTAGACGTAACCACTCGCGGTTGTTTGCGTTCGTGTTATCGCCAAGTTGATCAACATTGAATCGGTTAGCTGAAATAGTTGAGTGTTATCGAGTTCTGAGCGACTACTCGACAATGAATGTTCAATACGTTTTGACTAGCTATCGCTGGGTTGTATTATGATAACTTGCGTGATGCACTAAACTGATGCCACTATTAAATAAATCCCAGTGATATTGGTTGAGTAGATAAAGAAAACAAATATTAAGGTTAAACCTATAGGTGGAATTCGCCAGTTTTCGAGTTTTTCGATATTACAGTAATTGGGCCATGATCGCAAACTGTCGATGTTTACAAATACCACTGTGAAAACTCAATCTTGTGTTATTTAGTACTGTCTCATAATGATACGTTAACCATTATTAGTTTTTATAATGTAGTAGCTAAATAAAAAAAAACAAATAATATTGCAAATTACAGATGCACTCTCTTCATCTGCGGCATTGAAGACCGTCAGTACAAGGACGAGAAGATCAACTGGTGGGATGATGTGTATGGCTTCGACATGTCCTCCATCCGCAAGGTGGCTATCTCCGAGCCGCTCGTCGATGTCGTCGACGCTAAACAGGTGAGGACGCTACATGCGATAATAAATCTAAGTCTTCAGATGACTGCGTCAATGGCGCTGTGGACTCAGGTCGCTAGACAGATGACTACTCGAGGTAGAAATGATGCGATAATCTACGGCTAATATCTAATACTTTCTACTTAAAGAGAAGTTAGTCTCTTTGAACCCGAAAAAGTATTATTTCCGTGAGATCCACTGTAAACGGCTTTGCGGGAAAAAAAGGACTCTAAAACTAGTAATATATATTTGCTGCTTATTTTCAGGTGGTGACAAACTCATGCCTACTGTCAGAAGTTGACTTGTACACTGTCAAAAAAGAGGATCTCAACTTTGAATCTAAGTTCCACCTTCAGGTGAGTGTACTGAACCAATATCATTTTCATTTTACTGCACTTATTACCTAAGTAAGGCCTAAAAATAATATTTTCACAAGTCCATTTTATAAAAATCTTGAACTTAGTTGGTTCTATCTGTAAGAGCATAATAATAACTTAGGTTGCTCTAACTATAGTGGTAGCTTATTTTATTTATTTATTTAAGTATACTAACACGATTACGAAACCAATTACATTAGTTAGTACACATAATAACAATATAATGATACACACATCGTTTTTAAAAATAAGTAGGTAACAAGTTATAAAATAAAATCAAATAGAATTAATTATTGTTATCTGATTTGGTACATTTGGTACATTAATTAGAATTGAAATTATAAAATAATATTGTCATGAATTAAATGAATACAAACTAAAAACAAATTAAGCAGACATCCTTCCATTCATTCATCACTCTCGCAAAACTTCAGACATATTATATTTAATCCGAACTAACACTCAACCATACTCATGTGTTTGATTATTTTCAGGTGCGTCGCAACGACTTCATCCAGGCTCTGGTGACGTTCTTCAATGTGGAGTTCACGAAGTCGCACAAGCGTCTCGGGTTCAGCACCGCGCCCGAGGCCCCCTACACCCACTGGAAGCAGACCGTCTTCTACTTCGATGATTACATGACTGTAAGTAGACCTGATAGTCTCTGGTGGAAGGCTTCGGCCGCGGCTTGTCACCACCCTCCGGGCTGGGCCAGTGCGTGAAGCGATTTTTCGTGTTTCGTAATGTGGCCCGGAGAAGCCGTCTACCTTCTAGATTCTAGGTCTTCATGCTCCATCTTAGACCTCATCGTCACTTTACATCAGGTGCGATTGTGGTCAAATGAAGGCTAATCGAACATAAAAAAAAAAAACAACTAACTGCTACTTAAACCAACACAATGTGCCAAAATCACAATTTTTTGCTACAGAACAGACACTGCTATATTTTAACATTATATTACCAGCCATTGCTCTTGTTTGCGTTCGTCAGTAATTGGGACTCTGAGAGTTTACACGACGTTTCCTTAGAACTTTATAAGAACTTCATCAAATCCTCCATTTTAGTAGCACATAGCACATCTGTATGAAAACACCTCCTAGCAAGAGTAACGCAGCGTCAGCCTTAAACACAATGAAAGTATTCTAAACAGTTGATTTTCTCCCAAAGGTAAAGAAATTCGAAGAGATCACCGGCACATTCTCGATGCGTCAGAACGCGCGCAACAACCGCGACCTCGACTTTGAGATTGAGATAGACTTCAAGGGCGAGCTCTGCCAGGTCAAAGAGAAGAACCACTACAGAATGCGTTGAGAAGGCTCCCTCGGTTCACCAACAGACAGTACACCACATGACAGAAGGAAAGTCACTCGCAATCTACAGTTATCCAAATTCTCAGCTATATCATCCACCATATTCACATAACCCTGTAGATCAAAAGATTTTTCACTAGTGGTTGTGCTTTGTACGTTGGTGGACTTGATCTGCACATACTTTTTACCCGTTTTATACTAAGCCCCCAGTAACTATAGTAGCCCCAGTAGCCTTTTGGTATTTGAAATTTTAGTTTCGAAATTTCATCTTCATTTCACTATGTTGACTACGACATGTGCTAGCCGTCTGGGAATTACTTCTAACGTATGGATATTAGTTACATAGAACGTATCGTAAATAGTTTAAATATTACTTGATAAATCAATTTATTTTTAAATTCATGTAATACGATTTCTTATTAAACGGGCTATTCATAACAAAGTAACATCTGTTTAGAGCAAAAAACTTGCCACCAATACGAAAATGCTAAAATTCGAATAACATTAAATAATATCTCAAACTTATGCCCAGTTACGTTTTCAAAGCTGCTGGCAGCTTTATTTGAAATCTGAATAATTTTCTTGAAATTTAGTTTATTCCTTGATACATCCTTCACTTCCAATGGGATGAAAAGTAATTTTAAACTCTCTTTTAGTATTTCTAAGCTTATATCGAAATTACATCTTGTTATCAAATAATCACTTTTCTATGTAATCTGTGACTTCAGAGCTAAGAATGATCGGTTGGATTTATTTCAAGAATCACAGATTTTACATTACCAATACTTTAAAACGATTACATGTTATTCTGTGTTCGCTATGCTATTGTATTCTTATGTAGGTAAAATATCTGAGCTCATTTTGAGATGGATATAATCTCAGCATTGTCTATAATTCGTCCATTTTAGGATGGCATTAATTTTCTGTAATTTAGGAAGAATAGCTTCACTCGTATGAGTAAGCATGATATTGTGATAGCAAAAGATTAAATTGTATTCATAAGCAGCAGGGCCCCTAACCAGCCACTTTAAGCTGGTTTAAAATGAGCTCGGATGTGTGTATGACAATGTTTACATTACATTCTAAGTCTCATTTGTATGTCTGTACGAATCTACCGCCTAACAGTCCTTATGGCACGGGATACTATGCTATAACGAAACTTATCGTCATGTAAGGTTTATAGTTCAAAAGCAATTTTGGCGGTCAATTATACATTTCTGTAGGTTGCCAAAAAATGGTTGAAATAGGTGTCTAATTTTTTTTAACTCGTGCTACCTTTGGTATGTCTTTATTATAGTTTTTTGTATAAAATTGTGATCTACAAAATTGTTATTGAACTAATAGGTAATCATTTCTTAAGAATAAAATAAAGTTAGTTTCAATAGTTTTCAAAATGCCAAGTGACTCAGTTTTCTACGATTAGCGAGAAGCGTGTTTGTTATTGTAAAATAAGTATTTTTGTGGTGCATTAATAAGTACCTTTAAGCCAAGTATTTGTTTTATTTATACCCTTCGTTTCTAGCGACCTTGTCTAGATTATATCTATGAAACGCTTGGATGGTAATATCATAAAAAACAGGGGGAACAATGTTATGTAGGTTTTTATTATATAAAATAATATATTTAGATAATTTACAACTAAACACCGATCGGTTGCGGTTGTGGGCGAGTTTTGAAGATTGCAACCTGTCTGCAACTGCTCACAGATTGTAATCTGTCTGCTACTGCTCACTTTTCTTTTCAAATTCGCCTGTCTTCTAAAAGGCTGTAAAGGCCAAGTTAGATAACTATATCCGAAAGTAGTTTTTGTGTGTACACAACAAACTGAAAACTGCGTCATTTTCCTTGAAAGACTCTCTGATACGGAGCGACAGTAGGTACACACAAAAACTACATCCTAATGAACGGACGGCGTAAAACGTTAACTATATTCTAATCGTGACAAGCTACATCAAAGCATGTCCTTCGGCTCAAACGATATCACGATCATTATTACAGCCGAAAGACTAAACATAGTACAATTCTAAGCTTAATCTAGAACATTATAGTGAACCTAAGCGATGGGCGCGGCGACGACATTGCCCGCACTCTTAACGTCCACGCAGCAGCATTTGGAGATCAGGCTGAACTCCTGGCAGGTGTTGGCGTACAGGAAGTTGCAGTCAGTCTTGTAGCAGCCTCCGAAACCGTCTGGGGATGGAAATTACTGATAGGTACGGGATCATTTTATAAAATCGTCATTTTGACACTGCTGGATAGGCTTTCTTTCAAAATTAGGGGAAGAAGAAAGGAGAATCTAATGAGACAATTTATCTGAGGATTGAGAATAAGTTGGTCGTGAATAAGCTAGCGTTTCGTTGATGTCATCACTCTAATGATATATTTTTAATTAACTATGTTGACTCCATTGGAACCATTTTTAACACTTATAAAATGTGTAGTATACTGCACATTTAACAAACACTTCTTAGGGGATTTAGAAATGTCCAGCATACTACCCTTATCTCAAAAACTACTGATAAGAGATTTTTTTTAGTACTATTTCCGTCTTTAGCTATCCTTTAGCACCCCCAAAATAGTAAACTAAATTGAAAAAAAAGTGGTTAGGGTAAATTAAGGGTTAAATGCCATCGACTTCTCATTGGTCAAATTTTAAGATATATTTGAGTTAATGTTATGGGTAATTAACACCTAAGTAATATTGAATTTGTAAAACTGACTTCAACTTACAATTTCCTCTGCAGCAACAAGAATCATGTTCTTCCTTATGCGAGCAGTAGCTATACACCGACGAGTCACACAGGGGGCAGCCAGCATGCGCGCCGGGGGGTCCGGGGGGCCCGTATCCCCCGGGATAGTACCCCTGTCCCCCCGGTCCGCCAGGCCCGCCAGGCCCGCTGGGGTACCCGCCAGGACCGCTTGGATACCCGCCAGGGCCGCTCGGATACCCGCCCGGGTAATATCCGGGCCCGTTGTAGTATCCGCCACCTAGGATATAGTTGAGCACGTCACGTATGCCGAAACCTGGTGATGATGATGGATGGTGGTTAGTGTGGTTGTGAATGAGAAGCTTTAGAATGGTTGCCTGGGGGTAATGAATTGAAAACGCAGTGGGAATAGGTCAGAGCTGTTACAATCAGATGTGGCTGATTATGCGTGAATGTGAAAAACTGCTGGTTAGCCCTCAGCCTTTGTGAATGTTGAAAATATATATTTGTTATTGAAGTGAGCGGTTCCGGTCACTCAACTTTACCGCATAAATATTTGGTTGCAATTCCTCTTAATTATTTTCAGATGGTACCTGAGAAAGAGCTGTACTGTAGTGCCTGTGAGGTGAGTGAAGGATAACAAGCTGTCGTTCTATCGGTGATTGGTGACCATCAATTTCCTTAAAATTATGTTACAACGCCAACACCTTTGGGAATGTTAAATATGATTACGTATATCTACTCGTTTCTTTCACTACTTGTAGAATTATTATTAGGAATTAATGAGTATTTTTTTTTCATTAGAACAGCAACACAAAATAAACTTTTTGAATCATCACGGAACAAAAATTCAAGGCCTTAAAAACTACAAAACATAAAGTTCTGTGATGCGTTAACACATTGTGAATACTTAATTATCCCACAAGTGTCTTACGTAGATTAAAACGACTAGTTAAAGTAAATAATATTCGGATAATTATCTCGGTTAGTAGACTTGGTAATTAGTGAACATTTGTTTCGGCCTTGCGCTCAATGTTTTCCTAATTATTCCATAAGTGTAGGAGCGTTTTAGCGTTATTTTTCTGCCATTTTTTGTCATGAAGGAACTGTGCTTTACTTGACTTCTTGCAGAACAAAAAGCCAAGGCATAGTAGGTAGGTATGTTTCTTTCCTCCAATAAACATAATGTGATCTTGACTCTTGCCTATTAGCGTTAGCTTTAGCAATGTATCTAATAAAACATTATTTTTTTTATTTAATTTTTTTAGCGAATCTATCACCAACATTTTAGTGCGATACACGTACAAAGGCTTCAAACATAACTTTTGTGTAAAATGGTCAGTTGTGTTTATCTATAGTTTAAGCAGACAGTAGTGAAATGTATTTATTGCTGATGATGATAAATAGGATGGTTTTTGAGACAAGACCATAAGCAAATCATATTAAACGTTAAAGTCAAGGAAACGGTCCATATTTTTAAAGATATTCTAAACTGCATTCACGGATATAAGAAAATTGTTGCAGTCATCTAGAAAACTCCTTAAATAGCAAAAAAAAAAAAATTGCAATCGCTCCTATTTCTTAAAGGGTATGTCCCGCTGGTCCCCTCTAGGATTGTCCCCTTCGGACCGTGTAGAGGGGACTTGCGGGACATCGTATTAGCGATATCCCGCTGGTCCCCTCTACAGTTCACTCAGAGGGGACAAGTCAGCTGTGGAATTTTCCGATGACCCAGATGTCCTCTCTGGAGAAGTTGCAGTTAAATTTTACTTGAAATTGTATATTAAAACTATATATATTATTAAGTTTATTAAAACATTGTTTATATGTATACTAATTCGTTGTATACTACTTGGTAATATGATTTATTGGCTACCTCGGTATGTAATAAATGAAAATTAAATCTTTTACTTCATAGTTTAAGTTAGTGCGATCATAAAATAACATAAACATAGACAGATACTGGCCTGTGCAGAGAGCGATTAATCTAGGAAAAAGGTTCATTCAATTATCACTCTCTGCACAAGAGACATCCATATAGTGGAGTGTTAATGTCACCTCCGAAGGTCTTTAGGATATTGTTTCAACAAACACCGTATTGCCAAAACGAAGAAATTAGCATTTTCTTATCAGTGCATTTCTAACAATGTCAGCTTCTTGTAGTAAAATTTTTAACTCAATCTTAATATATATAAATCTCGTGTCACAATGTTTGTCCTCAATGGACTCCTAAACCACTTAACCGATTTTAATAAAATTCGCACACCATGTGCAGTTCGATCCAACTTGAGAGATAGGATGGTTTTTACGGCGAGAAAAAAATCGAATAATTTCCGGGAAAATTTTATACCTGTGCGACGCCGGGGCGGGCCTCTAGTAGTTTATATAACATAAATCTAAATTTAAAATTTAAGAAAAACCCCCGATTGTAATGCCATAATTTCCTTAAGCGTAAAACAACATAATATTATGTAATGTGGACGCGATGCGCTTTCATTTGATACCCCACACTAGTATATTTGCAGATTTTCGGTTTTCCTTACCCACTCTCACCCCCATAACTTTTAAACGGCACAACCGATTTTCATGAAACATGTCTAAGAACACTCGCGCCAGACTCACCTTTCATACAAAAAAAACTAAATTGAAATCGCTCCATCCGTTCGGGAGCTATGGTGACACAGACAGACAGACAGACACACAGACAGACAGACAGACAGACAGACAGACAGACAGACAGACAGACACGTCAAACTTATAACACCCCTCTTTTTTGGTCGGGGGTTAATAAAAAGACGAAATGGAACAGTTTTACTAAGAGGAGGTCACCAGTACTACATAAAATATATATAAAACTGGACTAACAGTATGGGAATGTGCCCAGCGAAGAAAAAATACACCATTCGTATTGAGTAACGAGTTCACGAGTCCCCATAATACAAGCTTTGTTAAACAAACTCAAAAACTATTGTGTCATTTATTGTGTGTATTGAAGCACTTGTCCCTGACATTGTTAGGAATGCACTGATAAGAAAATGCTAATTTCTTCGTTTTGGCAATATGGTGTTTGTTGAAACAATATCCTAAAGACCTTCGGAGATGACATTAACTCTCCACTATATGGAGGTCTCTTGTGCAGAGAGTGATAATTGAATGAACCTTTTTCCTAGATTAATCACTCTCTGCACAGGCCAGTATCTGTCTATGTTTATGTTATTTTATGATCGGACTAACTTAAACTATGAAATAAAAGATTTAATTTTTATTTATTACATACCGAGGTAGCCAATAAATCATATTACCAAGTAGTATACAACGAATTAGTATACATATAAACAATATTTTAATGAACTTAATAATATATATAGTTTTAATATACAATTTCAAGTAAAATTTAACTGCAACTTCTCCAGAGGGGACATCTGGGTCATCGGAAAATTCCACAGCTGACTTGTCCCCTCTGAGAGACCCGTAGAGGGGACCAGCGGGATATCGCTAATACTATGTCCCGCTTGTCCCCTCTACACGGTCCGAAGGGGACAATCCTAGAGGGGACCAGCGGGACATACCCTTTCTTAAATGGATCAAGACTATGGGGCCATCAAAGGTATGAGTACTAGAAATGACAGAAATCGCTACCAACTTTGAAAATATGTATATTCTCTTAAGACCATTTCCTTGTACCTACCTAACTATAACGTTTAATTTAGGAACCTACCTGCCGTTATGGTCCCTTCTCAAAAATACATCCATGTATGTATATTCTTACAAATTTTGAGTGTCTTTTGCTCTTTACCTTACAATCTAATATGCATTAAGCTTTCCCCGAAATTATCAGTAAATGATTAGGCACTTGGTAGGTACGGAATATCAATGATCCCTCATGTGTTTGTTACTTAGCCAACCTAGGCTAAATAGCCTTAAACCAACCTTTGTTATAAAATCAATTTGTTATGTTATGTAATATCAATTCATTTAGATAATTTAACCAGTCACCAGAACATAGGTTCAGTCTAATTTGTAACCCTTTGGTGATAAAGCAACTTTGGGGGTAGGTTAAGAGTTCTAGATTGACAATAAAGGATAGGTACCTATTTAGAACATTGTAGTTGTGTTGATAAAATTGAGGACGATAGGTATATCTGTATATCATATTTTGGTTTTACATACGTCTGCGTTTTATGTGGTTTTATAAATTATCGCCCTAATTTTGGCCTTTTTTTCGGAAATTTAGCATTTTCATGAAAAAGCAGCTTATTTTGCTTCCCGCCATAATAAGACATTTCAGCATTCCATAAAAAACGGTATCTGCCCTGTAAAGCCCCCTTTGCCCTTTAATAAGTTGCCAAGTGTTGTGTAGTGTTTAAAGTTGCAACAAAAAAATATTGAGATACCGAAAACCTGCAAATTATTTGCTAGTTCAATAAATAGGTACCTATACTTTTATACTACAGCCCGCCGATAGCTACACCACAGGTGGTGTTCCGCACACAAAAAAACCGTCCTCATTTTTGTCAAATACTACAACATTTGTCGTTATGATAATGAAGTCCCATGGCTATAATGTTTATGAAGAATGGTGATGATTGATGATGTTTATCGCCCCAACTCACCCCCGAACTTTTTTCTGCTTAGGTCGTAGTTTACACCGTCGACACCTAAAACATAAACACCCCTATTTACGTGTCCACTGCTGGGACACAGGGACTTCTCTCGTGCAGAGAGAGATTCGGCCTTAATTCATCACGCTTTCCTCATTATGTTTTTCACCGCTAAAGCAAGTTAGGTTAAAGGTAGACACCAGATCATTGAGTTGTTGGGCTAATCACATAGCATCATCAAATCCTAGAATTATGATCATATTATGCTGCTTTTGATTTGTAATTAGACATTTTATAGTTTATAGCTTTTTATAAATATTTTATATTAGGTCCTTACATATGAAATTGGCGTTTTGTATGGGAGGAACAAAAAGTCGAATATTTTTTAATATAATATATTTAATTAATCAAAGTATGAACCATTATTTTCTATGCACTTTTGCCATCTTATAGGTAGTTCATTGATCCCTTTACTAAAAAAACCAGTCGGACGGGAATCAATAAAATCTTTGAAGGCGATTTGGACTGCCCCATCGGAGTTGAATTTTTTCCCTTGCAAGAAGTTATCCAAATTTCGAAAAAAATGGTAATCTGTTGGAGCAAGGTCCGGGGAGTACGGAGGATGTCTTAGACTTTCCAATTGAAGCTCTTCTAATTTAGTAGCCGTCTGTTGCGCAGTGTGTGGTCTAGCGTTGTCGTGAAGCAGCAGTGGCGTGGAGCGATTGACCAGCCTAGGTTGTTTAGCCGCTAGCTTTTCCATCATGGTTTGCAATTGCTGACAATAGACATCAGCCGTAATAGTCTGGCCAGATTTGAGAAAACTGTAATGAACAATACCGGCACTAGTCCACCAAACGCTTACAAGTAACTTTTTTGGGGTTAATTTTCGCTTGGGGCAGGATTTGGCTGGCTGGCCAGGATCCAACCATTGCGCTGAGCGCTTCCGATTATCGTAAAGAACCCATTTTTCATCACAGGTAATGATTCGGTTTAAAATACCTTCATTATTGTGCCGGTTTAGTAATGTAACGCAGCAGTCGACGCGCGTTTGCCGGTTTGCTTCAGTCAATTCGTGAGGTACCCACCTTTCAAGCTTTTTAATCTTCCCAATTTGCTTCAAGTGAATTAAAACAGTTTTATCACTAACACCGCAGCCTGCAGCTAACTCGGACGTGGTTTGCGATGGATCCGCTTCCACAATAGCCTTCAACTCTTCATTATCAACTTGAGTCTCAGGCTTGTTCTGCAAGTCGAAATTTCCAGAACGAAAACGTTGGAACCAAAAACGAACTGTGTTTTCTTTTGCAACACGACCGCCATACACATCATTCACCCTTCGAGTTGTTTCCGCAGCACTAGTGCCACGGCGGAACTCGTACTCGTAAATAATGCGATATTTTAAGTTTTCCATTTTGTAAAATGAGTGACGCAAACAGAAAAAAACAGAAGAAAAAAAACAAATGAATGACGATCATCGAAGCACAAATACATGAGTCTATAGCTGTACAAATTTGAATTTGGAATTCCTTACCAAAGAGGAGAAATTTGTGATTAAAGTGGCCAGTACGAAAAACGCCAATTTCATATGTAAGGACCTAATATATATTTTTTTATTCATGGATAGATAGCTCTAAACGATTCCCTGTGAATCTTGTGAAAGGTATACCTACTCGTACATTGCCCTTTGAAAGACACAATGATAGTGTGCGACCTAGTGGTGAACATAACGAGTTTGTTTTCATTTGACCACAATCTCACCTGTGTAAAGTGAAGATGTGGTCTAAGTTAGGGCAGGAAGACCTACCATCTCCGGACCACGAAACATGAAAAAGTCGTTTCACGTACTGAACCAGCCCGGAGGGTGGTGACAAGCCGTGGCCGAAACCTACCACCATCTTGTAGGTATGTACTTTGTGAATATCACCATAATATCACTCTTGATAGTAAACCTATTACTGTCTCCTGTATTTAATTACCTGGTACTCCTTGATTAATACTATGTATTTTCTGTTGGTAGTTATAATTAAATAATGAAGACGGAGGGTGGATATAAATAATGTAGTGATGATGAGAATGATGATAACTCACCACTGAGCTTGTTTCTGCTTAACTCATAGTTCGACACATCGACATTGACACCTATTACAAAGGAAATATTTAAATATAATTGATAGTTAATAAATTATTAAAAAATTGCAACACAACAATATCATCATATTTCCCGTTAACCTAACTAACATTACGTGGGGTCGTCTCATGTGTTTAGCTTCCATTTCCCTCCACCTCTATCACCCGTCATCTCAACACCCACCCCTTTATTGCACATATCCTCTTTCACACAGTCCATCCAACTTTTCTTTGGCTTACCTCTTCCCACATATCCATCCAGTTTCATATTTAACGCTCTTCTCATCACATGATGCAACATAACAAGAAAGATAAAATTATGTACTTAGGGTGGTCACCAAAAAAAATTAACATAAACAGACAAATAAGCATAATACAAAAGCTTATGCACCCCATATGTATTTACGTTAGGCGTTATTCGCTGGCCAAAGTGGCCAAGTGCGGGTCGGTAATTTCACACAACAAATGTGACAAAAGTGGCACAACGATTCATTATCTGGTAATAGCGGTTTGTTCCAGATACGTACACTTGAAACAGCGTTCTTAGGCCCTCTAGCGGATCGAATTCTGATATAAAATATTAAATTTATAGATTAACTTCAAACGTCAAAATTATAACATTCTCATTAAATTGATTATTTTATTTAAAATAATATAAAATGAAGCGCGTTCCTAACAAATTCTTTATTTAAATAATTAATTTAGTGTCATCAAATGGGTATGTATTTACTACCTATTTATTTATAAGGGTGTTTTGAGACACTTTTTAATAGTAATACATCCTACACAAACATAAATAAAAGTATACAAATATTACGTAAAATAAACTTACCACTCGCAGCAGCGACACAGGCCAAAACGAATACCAAAATCAACTTATCCATGACAATAACTAATAATATCTATTAATTGCTGAATATCATAAAATAAAGATGTCTGTTAGATGTGTCGCAGACGCCGGTCAACAACTAAGTGGGAACTATTAAAAACCATAGGTGGGTTAGCGGATTTACCGGTACTATGACCTGCAAAATTTCTAAGCTAATTTTCACAAAGAAACATTTAATTTTGGTCGCCACATTCTCAGTTGTTAACCTAATTTTAAATGCATGTTCCATCCTACATTGGTATTCATTAGAAGAAGAGTTCCTCACTAATAAATTAATTGCGAGATATTTTATTAAAATTTTTATTTCATGGGGCCATCATCGCTTAGCCAGAGATAAATCTACTAATATGATATAACAAACTATACCATATTATAATGTATATGTGTCCCGTGGATTGCGGGATATTTGATGACCAGAAATGATATTGACCCTAATGGAATATGATTTTCATGATTATCACATAGTATTGTAGTGAAATTGCAGTCTAGCTACATTAATCCAAGTTTTTTCATCCAAGACATACGCATCCTATTAGACAACCTCTTTTTAATCAACTTGCAACAAAAAAAAAGGAGGTTCTCAATTCGATGAGTATGTTATGTATGTTTTTTTGTAATTCCTAAAAAAATAAACATCGAACGACATGCCACTTAGTGAGACTATCGTTAGGGTCAGTTCGTAAGGGACCTATAGTTATCTGTCAGTCAGGTAAGACTTTTGTGCGCGCCAGTACTTCAAGTGCATTCTAGTTGAAGGGCTTTGCCAGTTGTCCTTAGTCCTTTAGCTTTACATAATAATTTAAACCACTCTAAACCTATTAAGCTCTAATTATGGCGTTTGTATAATGATGGTACTCCTTGATTAATACTATGTATTTTCTGTTGGTAGTTATAATTAAATAATGAAGACGGAGGGTGGATATAAATAATGTAGTGATGATGAGAATGATGATAACTCACCACTGAGCTTGTTTCTGCTTAACTCATAGTTCGACACATCGACATTGACACCTATTACAAAGGAAATATTTAAATATAATTGATAGTTAATAAATTATTAAAAAATTGCAACACAACAATATCATCATATTTCCCGTTAACCTAACTAACATTACGTGGGGTCGTCTCATGTGTTTAGCTTCCATTTCCCTCCACCTCTATCACCCGTCATCTCAACACCCACCCCTTTATTGCACATATCCTCTTTCACACAGTCCATCCAACTTTTCTTTGGCTTACCTCTTCCCACATATCCATCCAGTTTCATATTTAACGCTCTTCTCATCACATGATGCAACATAACAAGAAAGATAAAATTATGTACTTAGGATGGTCACCAAAAAAAATTAACATAAACAGACAAATAAGCATAATACAAAAGCTTATGCACCCCATATGTATTTACGTTAGGCGTTATTCGCTGGCCAAAGTGGCCAAGTGCGGGTCGGTAATTTCACACAACAAATGTGACAAAAGTGGCACAACGATTCATTATCTGGTAATAGCGGTTTGTTCCAGATACGTACACTTGAAACAGCGTTCTTAGGCCCTCTAGCGGATCGAATTCTGATATAAAATATTAAATTTATAGATTAACTTCAAACGTCAAAATTATAACATTCTCATTAAATTGATTATTTTATTTAAAATAATATAAAATGAAGCGCGTTCCTAACAAATTCTTTATTTAAATAATTAATTTAGTGTCATCAAATGGGTATGTATTTACTACCTATTTATTTATAAGGGTGTTTTGAGACACTTTTTAATAGTAATACATCCTACACAAACATAAATAAAAGTATACAAATATTACGTAAAATAAACTTACCACTCGCAGCAGCGACACAGGCCAAAACGAATACCAAAATCAACTTATCCATGACAATAACTAATAATATCTATTAATTGCTGAATATCATAAAATAAAGATGTCTGTTAGATGTGTCGCAGACGCCGGTCAACAACTAAGTGGGAACTATTAAAAACCATAGGTGGGTTAGCGGATTTACCGGTACTATGACCTGCAAAATTTCTAAGCTAATTTTCACAAAGAAACATTTAATTTTGGTCGCCACATTCTCAGTTGTTAACCTAATTTTAAATGCATGTTCCATCCTACATTGGTATTCATTAGAAGAAGAGTTCCTCACTAATAAATTAATTGCGAGATATTTTATTAAAATTTTTATTTCATGGGGCCATCATCGCTTAGCCAGAGATAAATCTACTAATATGATATAACAAACTATACCATATTATAATGTATATGTGTCCCGTGGATTGCGGGATATTTGATGACCAGAAATGATATTGACCCTAATGGAATATGATTTTCATGATTATCACATAGTATTGTAGTGAAATTGCAGTCTAGCTACATTAATCCAAGTTTTTTCATCCAAGACATACGCATCCTATTAGACAACCTCTTTTTAATCAACTTGCAACAAAAAAAAAGGAGGTTCTCAATTCGATGAGTATGTTATGTATGTTTTTTTGTAATTCCTAAAAAAATAAACATCGAACGACATGCCACTTAGTGAGACTATCGTTAGGGTCAGTTCGTAAGGGACCTATAGTTATCTGTCAGTCAGGTAAGACTTTTGTGCGCGCCAGTACTTCAAGTGCATTCTAGTTGAAGGGCTTTGCCAGTTGTCCTTAGTCCTTTAGCTTTACATAATAATTTAAACCACTCTAAACCTATTAAGCTCTAATTATGGCGTTTGTATAATGATGATAAAATTGTCAATTTTATGATTTGCGGAGGAAACGAATCGTAAATTATAATAGATTTATAGGTATTGCGACTTAATATTATCATACGGGCTAAATAAAGGGGTTCAAAATACATGACTTTATTGCATAGTAACATTTGTAGGGTTCCGTACCACAAAAGGTATAAACTCACATAGTAGGTATCACTTAAAAATTATAAATTATCATGGTTTTTAACAATATTATGTCTTAAAACGGGTAACATACCATGATTTGACGGTTTTTCAGTTTTCCGATATTTTGACGCTGTTACATCTGATCATGGTGCTCCCAACATGATCAGATGTAACAGCGACTTTCGCTCCCAACTTTGCAACAACAACTTCAAATCATAGTTTGTTACCCGTTTTAAGTCTTACTACCTCTAGTATTATCACTATGTTGTCCTTCTGTCGAGACCCTTTTTCCCAAGAACGCGTGGAGGCCTAAAGTCGAACTTCATATCAAAAACTCAGATTAACTGATCCTTGAAGTTGTAAAAAATGTTCGATATGGAACCCTAGGTATAGTAAGAGTCCATCTCTTACTTAGCAAATTTATTTTAGTCGCGTGAAGATATAAATATAGGTAAAAAAGGAGAACGAAACAATAAAGGACCTCAAGAATAGCCTTATTGGCCTAATATGGATGTTTATGGTTTTGAATGTCAGGGCCTGAAGGTAGACGACCGCAGCCGTTGAACCGCGGTACCGTTTGCAAACCGGTGCGAGTAGGCACGGTACAGTCGACGATATAAATTGCCGTTGGGAACTAAGACTAACAATGTTTAATTTGCTGTTTAATATGTTTAAAAATTATGCTCTACTTAGAGTTACAAACTTATTAAGTAAAATTATTTAGTAGCAAGCTCGCTAGTTCTGTCTTTGCAAGGTAACCATTCTATTCTATCACTCTACCTATTTCTGAAAACCGCGTTAAGATCAAGACAGACAGACGTGGCGGGTGACTCTTATTTATAAAAAGTATATACGTATAAAGCCTAAGTAATAATTTTAACTAAATAACGTTCGCTTATTTATAACCGTTTTAATTTTCTTTAAGTTCAAATTTTATACTTAAACAGATGCAAACCTACAGGTAATTTGATGACAAAAAGTACAAGATAAAGGTTGTCTGGAAAGGATCGCTTTTTAGCGATAAGGCCGCCCATTGTACATTTGTTTTTATAGGTACATGTTGTCGTATTTATATTTTCCATTGTGTACAGTAAATTGTTTTTGTATTGTATTGTAGGTACCTATAAGGTACAAGATACAAATTAGTTTATTTCTACTGTTTGATTTTTCAAGTCTTAGAAATGTCAAACATCAGTCAATTTTCAAATGTTCGGTTACTTTCACTATTTTGCTACTTACCAAATCTGACATAATAATATCAGGTTCTCTGATGTCAGATTTTTGAATTTATTTAATGCGGCTGACTGTACTTACCCACCTTTCGTGTTTATTAGGTGCGTCCTTTATAAGCTACGAGCTTTATCTCGTGCTAATTATAACTCGCACAGCGTGAGTTTTATAAAAAATACTTTATTCGATAAAAAAAAGGAATTGTTAAAATTTATCAATTAAAATCTATTTAATCAACAGGCTCAGATAAAATAATGTTCTATTAATATTTTTAAACTGATTTTGATATCTAAATATCATCATCATCATCAATTCTATTTAAGTTCCCACTGCTGGGCCACAGGGACGATAGGACAAGGTCTATCTTGACGTGTCTTATTATATGATAATAAAATTATCAGATATATAATAAATAACAGTAATATAGATGATTGATTCATAACTTAATTAAATGCTTACTTACTAGTTTTCTAATGTCGCTTTACCGTTAGTAACATATACATAAATCATTTATCTTCATCAAACTGATTGACGTTTTCAAAGCTGTTTGAAATGCAGTTAAAACATTATCTGGTTCAAATAACTGTTACTAAATTTATTAAACGAAGTCATGTGATTAAAACATCTAGACATAATGATCTTATACAACTTAGGTACCTACCATGCCTCTATAACCGCTTTAAAAAAAAACAATGAAATATATTTAAATAATTTAATGAAAACACCCCAACTGGATAACTTATTCTAAGAATACATAGGTAAATACAATCTAGATAACTATTAGGTATCTAAAATTAGGTATCTAATGCCGTTTATGTATAATTGACTACTAAAACTATTAATTATTACTTCGACATCTGTATGAGTAAGAAAAAGACAAAACGATTTTTTCTTATTTATATGTAAAAAATGCACTCTTAATATTGTGCATAAGAGGGTAAAAAAAAACTATATCAACTATAAAGCTTCAGAAATTAACTTAGTAGGTATTGAATTTGTTTTTTCAATAATAATTGAACAAACAGTGTACGGTCGCGAAGACGCTAATATACCTTCTGTATTCCAGTGTAGACAGCTTTTTTATTAAGTAAAATTTCCGCTACTATGTATATTGGCCTAGAGTGATATAAGGTTCAAGTTACATCGCGCGCATGATGTTCCCGGTGACGGAATAGCGGCCGGCATGCACGATGACTCTAGTTTCGCGACCGTACACTGCTTGTTAATTAATAGATCTAGCCCAGTTTGATATAAGGTTCAAGTTTCATTGCGCGCATGATGTCCCCGGTGACAGAACAGCGGCCGGCCTGCATGATGACTCGGGCGTCTTCGCGACCGTGCACTAGTTGTTTGAAGTAGTGTTCGTTGAGGGTGAAGGTTACGTCGGGATCGGAGGGCGGCTCACCTTCGTACACTTTAACATTATTGAGGTCCATGGCTGGAAGCAGAAGAAAGCAAGAACAATTTTATAATTTTTTACAACAATTTTTTTATATAACGACGAACAACGTATTTTCCTTTGGTAGCAAGTAGCCTATTATAATAGCCTTCCTCGATAAATGGGCTTTCTAACACTGAAATAATTTTTCAATCGGACTTGAAAGTTTTTTGATGAAACAAACACACTTTCAGCTTTATAAAATTAGTATATATATTATTGGTAAGGTAATTAGGTATTTATTATATTAGTTAACTATTACATAATAACTCATTATAATGAACAGGGTATTACGGCCATAATGTTAACGAATGCGCACTGACACTGAACTGTTTTTTTTAAAGAATATTTCCCGTGGGATGTGCGTACCTATTTCCTGCATTATTTAATATATCCTGCTTGTACTACATACACTATGTGAGCTATCTTATGTTATCATGAATTAAGATAAAGTTTGGGGGAAGGATTTCTGAAGGGACGAAATGGTGATAAGTTTTATAAGTTGGATAATGGCATTCACTTTGGTCCAAGGAACGATTGTACTAACGTATTCGGTATTTTAGTCGTGGCACGGGCTGACGACATCTATAAGGTCGCACAGGTAGGCACATGGCCAAAGAAATTGGCTAGGACAAGAGTAGGCATATGAAGTCAGGCTGATGATCATGAATATTTATTTATTTATTTATCCTTGCACAAAAAACAATGTACAGAGGGGGACTTAATGCTAGAAGCATTCTCTACCAGTCATCCTGAGCGTGCAAGAAAATAAATTAGGCACTATCAATATAAAAATTATTTAAATATATTTATATCTTTATATATATAATTCTTCTGTGAGTGTGTATGTCACTGAACTTCTCTCAAACGACTGGACCGATTTTGATGAAATTTTTTGTGTGTGTTCAAGGGGATCTGGGAATGGTTTAGATTCACAATACGGTCAACTGGATATTGTTTTTTGAGACGTGGGACAGGACAACGTCTGTCGGGTCGACTAGTATACATATAAAATGATTAAGTATTAATAAATGTATATATATATATATACATAAGGAATATTTATTATATCAATATACCTATACAGATATACCATAAACAATACCTAAATATGACACTGAGTATTACTGAATATTATTAAGACCAGCTTTACAAGCCATGGCGTTGCTTGTTTTTTGGCCGTGTTTTTTGGGTTTCCTGGGGAACAACGTATTTTCCTTTCCGTTCCGTTGGGCTAGGTACGGTAAAAAGTAGTAGAGAGCGATCATTGATCGCTTACTACTACTTACTCATGAAGTTATGACGAAGCTACTTACTCCACGAGTATATCGAAGTTCCTCTGATGATGTTGAAGAGGAACACTCCTCCAAGCTCTTTAGCCTTCTCAGGGTCCGCAGACTCCACGCGCGCCTTGATCCTCGACACCAGGTCCGCTTTCGTGGATGTGTCGCTTTGGGAAGCTCCCTGGATACATAAAAAAAATCTAGATAAGCTATGGCTTACGCTAGCGACACGTTAGGCTAGGCACGCAAAGCGCAACGCAGCGGTGGTATCACGCAATGTGATACAAAACATAATCTAATATAATCTATAATCCATCTTTAATCTAATATGTATAATCTATCCCATCAAAAACAATACTTGTCAAAAAAACCAAGTCGCGCAACTCAGTTGTTCTGCGTTAAAAAGTTGTGAGATCCAAGTAAATCCAAGTCTTCAAATTTCGTCTCAAAATTCTTTAATGTTTTATATAAATATATTAAGACTTGGCCATCGCCTGAAAACACGTGTAAATTCAATTATTTAGTGCGATGGCCAAGTCTCAATATATTAGGTCCTTACATATGAAATTGGCGTTTTGTATGGGAGGAACAAAAAGTCGAATATTTTTTAATATAATATATTTAATTAATCAAAGTATGAACCATTATTTTCTATGCACTTTTGCCATCTTATAGGTAGTTCATTGATCCCTTTACTAAAAAAACCAGTCGGACGGGAATCAATAAAATCTTTGAAGGCGATTTGGACTGCCCCATCGGAGTTGAATTTTTTCCCTTGCAAGAAGTTATCCAAATTTCGAAAAAAATGGTAATCTGTTGGAGCAAGGTCCGGGGAGTACGGAGGATGTCTTAGACTTTCCAATTGAAGCTCTTCTAATTTAGTAGCCGTCTGTTGCGCAGTGTGTGGTCTAGCGTTGTCGTGAAGCAGCAGTGGCGTGGAGCGATTGACCAGCCTAGGTTGTTTAGCCGCTAGCTTTTCCATCATGGTTTGCAATTGCTGACAATAGACATCAGCCGTAATAGTCTGGCCAGATTTGAGAAAACTGTAATGAACAATACCGGCACTAGTCCACCAAACGCTTACAAGTAACTTTTTTGGGGTTAATTTTCGCTTGGGGCAGGATTTGGCTGGCTGGCCAGGATCCAACCATTGCGCTGAGCGCTTCCGATTATCGTAAAGAACCCATTTTTCATCACAGGTAATGATTCGGTTTAAAATACCTTCATTATTGTGCCGGTTTAGTAATGTAACGCAGCAGTCGACGCGCGTTTGCCGGTTTGCTTCAGTCAATTCGTGAGGTACCCACCTTTCAAGCTTTTTAATCTTCCCAATTTGCTTCAAGTGAATTAAAACAGTTTTATCACTAACACCGCAGCCTGCAGCTAACTCGGACGTGGTTTGCGATGGATCCGCTTCCACAATAGCCTTCAACTCTTCATTATCAACTTGAGTCTCAGGCCGTCCACGGGGCTTGTTCTGCAAGTCGAAATTTCCAGAACGAAAACGTTGGAACCAAAAACGAACTGTGTTTTCTTTTGCAACACGACCGCCATACACATCATTCACCCTTCGAGTTGTTTCCGCAGCACTAGTGCCACGGCGGAACTCGTACTCGTAAATAATGCGATATTTTAAGTTTTCCATTTTGTAAAATGAGTGACGCAAACAGAAAAAAACAGAAGAAAAAAAACAAATGAATGACGATCATCGAAGCACAAATACATGAGTCTATAGCTGTACAAATTTGAATTTGGAATTCCTTACCAAAGAGGAGAAATTTGTGATTAAAGTGGCCAGTACGAAAAACGCCAATTTCATATGTAAGGACCTAATATTTATATAAAACATTAAAGAATTTTGAGACGAAATTTGAAGACTTGGATTTAGAAAGAAAGAGAGAGAAAGAGAAACATTTATTGACACATCACAACACAAAATACAATAAAACAAAGAAAAACAACAAATACTTAACACATAATTTTGTGATGTGTCAAAAGGCCCCGTCTCAGCATAATGCAACCCCACACTTAGAGCGCGGAGGTGCGCTGATTTTCAGACGAGACCTTGGAACACAAAACATCACGAGCGACGACTAAATGATAAACATAAAAAAAAGAGATAAAAAAGTTATAAAATTAATCAAAAACAAACAAACAAAACGGACTAAAATGATAACATAATAATATAATATAATAACTAGCTAACTAACTAGGTGGGTTAATAAATATTTTAAACAAAATAGTAATAAATAGAGAAAACAAAACTTATTATGCACTTCTTACACGCGATACAAACAGTTTTCCCAACAAAAAGAAGAAGCAGTTGACACTTTATTCACCCAATCGGAAAAAAGCAAAAAAAAAAAAAAAAACATTAAAGAACGAACGTATGCGCTCATGAATGGGATATGACGTGAATGTGAATGACGCTTTGCCTTCATGAAAATTCTGCCGATGGCGCAAAGTTCAACTCGTTCAACCAGTGGAAAAAACAGTTTTCTTTTGGTAGTAAGCGTCGACATTCGATGAAAAATAAAAAACAAAGAACTTGTGCAAGCAAATTCAATTAATACAGTGCTACCGTGAAAGTTTCACTCGTCAGCCCACTTTTTGGCGCGGCGGCGCGGCGTCGCCTGAAAATGACTTCAGATTCTCATAAGATATTATGGTAAGTACGCAACTTTAATTCACATCGCAACAGCCTTTGTACAAACCCAATTAATAAATCTATATGGAAATAACTTATCAGATTCTTAAAACAAATAAAAGATTAGTTTGCTACTATTGGATTAGCTCTCTGGATTTACTTGGATCTCACAACTTTTTACCGCAGAACAACTGAGTTGCGCGACTTGGTTTTTTTGACAAGTATTGTTTTTGATGGGATCTCATTTCTTTTTGTATTTTGTAGACAGTTCTACTTTTTTCCTTTTCGGTACCTTCTACTTATTGTATATATGTCCATATAATTTTCTTTTTGCCGTTCTAGATTGGATTTATTTATATTTCGCATTGTTATTACTTTAGTACATATTTCGTATATATACGTGGCGTTGCGACAGCGCCCTCTATACCGGTCTTTTCTAGATTATTTAGTTTTTCCTTGATTCATACACCAAACACTACTTATATTCCAAATTTGAAGCTTCTAGGTCTGCTAGACGTGCCTTAGAATTTTGATGATCGGTGAGTCAATGAGTGACAAAATTAAGAAATTTGACCCGTTATAATTCTTAAAATACTGGTTCAAATTGAATGAAATTTGAAATATACCGTATCTTTACAATGCCTGCATGGTTACTGAAAATTTCAGTCTTCTATTTTTATCCACAACGAAGTTACATAGGGTCAAAAATGGCCTGAATTGCTTCGAGAAAAGGTACGACAGCGCCCTCTATACCGGTTTTTTTCTAGATTTTTTAGTTTTTCCATGATTCATACACCAAACACTACTTATATTCCAAATTTGAAGCTTCTAGGTCTGCTAGAAGTGCCTTAGAATTTTGATGATCGGTGAGTCAGTCAGTCAGTCAGTCAGTCAGTCAGTCAGTCAGTGAGTGACAAAATTACGAAATTTGACCCGTTATAATTCTTAAAATACTGGTTCAAATTGAATGAAATTAGAAATATACCGTGTCTTTACAATCCTGCATGGTTCCTGAAAATTTCAGTCTTCTATTTTTATCCACAACGAAGTTACAGGGGGTCGAAAATGGCCTGAATTGCTTCGAGAAAAGGATGGTACGGCCGTGACGCTTTTTTGCTCGACTAACAGATTAAATGTTTTGACTATTAACTAGGTTATTATTTATTGCGAATGCAAATGCTAAAGTATGTATTTAACGCAGAAAAATACATTACTTATACCACTATGCTAGTTAAATTTTAAAAGACATAATTATAACCTTATATTGTATAAAATGTAGAAGTTTCGCTGCCCCGGGGTATTTATTACCCGAGTTGTAAGGAATGTTCTCGCAAAGTGATGGTTTCCCGCGGTAAATAATAACCAATATTCTTTCTCGGGCTCTGAAATGCGAAAGGAACTTTGTCTGTCTGTCTGGCTTTAACACAAAAACTACTGAACCGATTTAAATGAAACTTTATACATGGATTCTCTAGACCCTTGAATAGACATAGGTTCGACATTATTACCGCAAGCAAATGTTATTTTGTGGGAAATTCCATTATTATGCTGGTAACACTACTGAGCACAGTTTATGAGAAGGCGGGGCGTGTCCCTAGTTGGTAATATAACAACTCTCTTCCCTTATTAAATTATTTAAAACAAATTAATTTAAGCAATGTTATAAGAAAAAAAACTCACCATCTTGTATGACAAGTACCGTTATCCAACTGCGAGTGCTCACCTGACCAGGTCATACTCCCCACACAATCATACAAACACATACAATAATCCTCATACATACTGTCACGTAATCTGTAGCATCTCTCATACAAACTGCTAGTCAGTCTGTGGGGTGATCATACAAACTGGTGAGTACACTGTGGGGGTGTCCATACAAAGTATGTGTTAATCTGGGTTGTATTGACGAGGCTTGTGTAAAGCTTTCACTCTTGCAAAATTATTGTGTGTATGGTAGCCATATTTCTACTACAGGAGAAGATATTATTATTTTTTGAGTGCCTTAGTGAGTTTTTGAGTTCGATTTCAACTGAGGGATCAAGTTTTTGTATGTTCTGCAAACACTTTCTCATTTAATACCCGATTTAATATGTATATTAAACATGTCTACAAATGTATGGCTATTATTATAAGGTATATCAGATGTCTAGTACCCGTAACACAAACTAAGAGCTTACCACGGGCCTAGATGTTATTGTGTGGATTGTCCGGAATTATTTTTTAATTCTTTTATTTATTACTAGCTGTGCCCTGCGGTGCTAACCGCGTTATAATGGATGAAGTACTCTTAACCAACAACATATTTATTTGAATAAAGATTAATATTATTATGTTGATACAACTTAAACAAATTATTTCGACCAAATTAGGTACCATAAAAACGGTTTTTGTGAGTTAATCTTAAGATATATACATATACTATCGCGCACTGTTTTTTAGATAATTAAAAGAGCTATTATTTTTTAATACATAATTTTTTGTGTATCTTGAACCGTTTTCACGGCGCACGCAACGGAAGGCTTCAAAGATGAACAATTTCTCCCGTTTTTTACACATTTACCACTATATCTTTGCTCCTATTGGTCGTAGCGTGATGTTATATAGCCTATCCTATAGCCTCCTCGATAACTGGACTATCCAACACAAAAATAATTATTCAATTCGAACCAGTAGTTTCGGAGATTAGCGCGTTCAAACAAACAAACAAACAAATAATCAAACAAACTCTTCAGCTTTATAATATTAGTATAGATAATAAAACATCCTCTTACCATGTATAATATAATCTGTGCTCTTACTTAATCCGTTTCGTTTCCATAAAGCTGTAGTTCTTAATTCAAATTTCCCACTCCCTTTATATATATACAGTGTGAGTCTTTATAAAGTGCACATACTAAAATGAGTGAAAATGTACTCAATTTTATCGACGGAAAAAAAGTTAAAAAAATTCTAAAAAATATATTAATTTTTTTATGGCCTTTTTAATATTTTTTATGACCACTGTCTACCCAATGTAAACAAACTGTTATTATTTTTGAACAAAGAGTCGTATCTCTATGAATCAAAATTAATTATGATCTCTAATGATAGGCCGTGCTTATAAACCAAAAATGCTTCAAAAAATACACACCATAAATTAATAAATAAATGATATTGGAAGAAAAACTTACTATTTTTTTATCGTTTTTATAAGAAATATCAAATTTCTAAAAAAAAAGTCCCACAAACCCTATGTTATTGTTATTTCACGTTATTCTACATCGTATTAGCTTTATAATAGTAAAAAAACCAAGCTGAAAACATAAATACAACATTTTCAATTGGTGGTTAAACAATGACCTTCATTCAGCTGAACATGTTTTTTCGATAAGCTACCAGGTAGAGCCCCTTTTTTGTGTGTTATTGTTGTAGACAAGATCGGGGTGAGGTGAGGTGAGGTGCGGGGTGCGAGGATACGGACCCCAAAGGAAGTTAGGACAGCATGAGTCAGTCGCTCCGAACTATTCGCCGCTGCTACTTGTACTTTCGTTAACCAAGTTGTTTTTGTTTGCGAAGTACTACGCCTTTGTTGAATGCTTACGTGATGCCGCGTATAAGTGATTTCACTCCGGCACACATTGCCGACATCCATTATTATTATGGAATGGCACGGGGAAGTGCTCGAGCTGCACGCGTAGCTTACATAGCTGCGTTCCCGAATAGGCAGCCCGTACCATCTGCCCGCAACTTCCAAGAAGTTCACCGAAAAATATGCATTTCCGGAATCGGAGCCATGAGAGATCACCGCGAACCGGCTGTTATAATTGACGTCGCTATCGAAGAAGCAGTGCTAAATGATTTGTACGCTGATCCAAGTACCAGCACTAGACGTCTGGCTTTGCGTTATGGAATTTCTCAAAAATCTGTGTGGCGGATTTTAAGGAAGGAAGGGCTGTTTCCCTATCATTATCAAAGAGTGCAGCATCTGCATGAAGATGTAGACTGGCGCCCAAGATGCGTAATGTCGAGATGGATACTAAGAAAGCTAAGTGAAAATCCCGAATTTTCAAAAACCATACTATGGATGGACGAAGCGTCCTTTACAAGAGATGGCATCACTAATTGCCGAAATTTACATCGGTGGTGCCCTAAAGGTGAAAACCCGAAATTGAAACGCCCATCAACATTTCAAGTCAAATTTACTATTAACGTTTGGGCGGGTCTTATTGATGACCTATTAATTGGACCGCTGATATTGCCGCAAACTCTAAACGGCGAAAGATTTTTGGAGCTACTGCAGGACCAACTTCCACAACAGCTGGAGGATGTGCCGTTAAGGACACGGCAAAGAATGTTTCTTCAAATGGACGGGTGTCCTGCCCACTACGCGAGAATTGTACGAGAATTCTTGAATGAAAATTACCCTAACCGATGGATTGGTCGAGCAGGACCTGTAGGGTGGCCTGCACGTTCACCCGACTTGACGCCCCTAGACTACTTTTTATGGGGGGCAATGAAGCAACGGGTGTATAACACTCATATTTCAAGTGAAACCGATTTATATGACCGGATCGAGAACTGCGCAAATAATATTCGCAACGATCCGGAAATGATAAGAAGAGCCACTCAACAAATTTCCCTTCGCGCTTTAATGTGCCTACAACAGCGAGGTGGACATTTTGAACAGTTAATGCACTAGTTTGATCCTGTAAATAATTTAATGTTAAATAATTAGTAAATGATTTTAACTAGTTTTCTTTGTTTTAATAATTCATTTTCCCTATTAAAAACACACCAGAAGGGCCTGTCTTCAATCACCGGTAGAAAATGTTGTGTTTATGTTTTCGGCTTGGTTTTTTTACTATTATAAAGCTAATACGATGTAGAATAACGTGAAATAACAATAACATAGGGTTTGTGGGACTTTTTTTTTTAGAAATTTGATATTTCTTATAAAAACGATAAAAAAATAGTAAGTTTTTCTTCCAATATCATTTATTTATTAATTTATGGTGTGTATTTTTTGAAGCATTTTTGGTTTATAAGCACGGCCTATCATTAGAGATCATAATTAATTTTGATTCATAGAGATACGACTCTTTGTTCAAAAATAATAACAGTTTGTTTACATTGGGTAGACAGTGGTCATAAAAAATATTAAAAAGGCCATAAAAAAATTAATATATTTTTTAGAATTTTTTTAACTTTTTTTCCGTCGATAAAATTGAGTATATTTTCACTCATTTTAGTATGTGCACTTTATAAAGACTCACACTGTATATAACTAGCAGACCCCAGCAAACGTTGTTTTGCAAAATAAAAAATAGATGTTGGCCGATTCTCAGACCTACTCAATATGCTCACAAAATTTAATGAGAATCGGTCAAGCCGTTTCGAAGGAGTACGGGAACGAAAACTGTGATACAAGAATTTTATATACAAGATATTAAATAGTATATTATTGTCATCCGGTGGGAATCGAACTCACACCCTATTGTACCACAGACGCGCCTTTGAGCACCGAAACAATAGAGGTCATATAATATAATTTTGACTGAACGGGATTTCTCTATGAGACCGAATAAGAAATGAGGAGATTCGTAGAAGAACGCGGGTCGCCGACATAGTCAAACGGAGTAGGTCTTTGAAGTGGCAGTGCGCAGGTCATATAGCACGCAGTACCGATGGTCGGGGCCGAAAAGTTCTAGAATGAAACCGCACGGATCGGCAACCGCAGCGTAGGACGTCACTAGATGGACGGACGACCTGGTGAAGGCTGCGGGCTCGCGGTGGATGGAGGGCGCTGTCAGCCGAAACTACTGGAGACCTTTGAGCGAGGCCTATGCCCAGTGGAAATGCGCCCTTAGTACCATCTACGGCTGAGTTGATGATGATGATGAATATCTTTCTAGGTATCTTTTTAAAGTGAGAATTTACAATTAAATTCTTAAACCATGGACACCTTACACTAAGATAACAACGCAGCTTCGCATATGATTATTTAACTTAGTACTTGCACGCACAAATCTTTGTAAACAATATGCACAGTTCTGAGGATTGTATAGGTTGGTTTTCCTTATAAGTTACACTTTTACTTTTAATTATAATTATATAAGCTTTTATTCTGGCTGAATCATCGCCCAGCTGAAATATGTGAAGATGAGAGCTGCAATTCGGAAGGTGTAAAGGATTTCTCTTGCTCCTATAACAAAAAATACTAAAACACATAATAAATAAATAAACAAGGGGGCTCCTATACAACAAACGTGATTTTTATAATGTAGTTGGATTAATGAATGCTCAAACAGCATTGCTGGGTGTAGTGTGATACTCATCAAATTAATAATTATTGTTTCGGCGAGCTCACAACTTAGTGACGACAATTATGTCGCGATATCGCTACTGATTTTAGGTTCATGTGTAGCCTTTTGTAGACGTAGTAAAAAATATTTCTGGTCTCGGTCCTAGCTTGCTTATTTTTCTGAGGGGCACCTAACAGTGAACGTCCCATGACCGAAAGTATTGTTAGTGTACATAACACAACATAACATTACACCTAATTAAAAAGGGCTGTCATAACGGCTCAAACAACTATAATTTTATTCTGTGCCTTAAAAAAAGTTCTTGTCTTCATCTCTAAATAAAAAAACATAAAAATCGTGAATGCATGTGGTTATTAACGTCAAAAGCGCCATCTTTCCATAAAAGTTTTAAACATACGCAGTAAAAGCGCTCCAACAAAAGTGGTTTCAAACCCACACAGAACCAGTTCATCAACTAAAACGTTTCACATCGGTACCGACATATTTGTATAGATGGCGGGTACGAAAAACACAGATAGCACAGATAAAATTAATTAAAAAGTTTATGTTGTCAACAATAATTTCCGAACTTCTGTGCTGGCGAATTTTATGAAAAGAAGAGCTATATTTTTTACTCTGTGCTTTTACTTCAATTGCTTATTCTTCTTTTATTTATATGTTCAATTTTTTACATAACACAGCCGATTTAAAAAAATCTGATAGATACAAGTCAGACAGAACGAAGAAATTTAAAAAAAGGGCCCGTAATTTTAATTAATTTTTATTTGGCCCGATAATGGTGAATACCTATAGCAATCTATATACACTATTACCAGGCGATTGGCTTGTACCTCCCTTAGCTAGTTAGATGTTTCTGAATGGACTTTGAAGCTATATTGTCTTTTAATATTCTAGTTATATTTAAAGTTAAATTATGCAATATTAGCACAAAAGCTACGATAAATTAACTAAGTAGGTATAGGTAACGGAAACTTAACCATTAATAACAATTAACAAAGTAAAATACAACTAAATTAATAAATAAATTTATGACTAACACTGTAAATCCGTGTTATATTTTATTACACTGTCTATGGGATTCTGTACCATATGGTTTAGTACTTCCAACCCTTCTAATCTGCCAAAATACAGGAAAACTCTTAATAATGGTATTCATAGGGACCGTATTCCGACGTGGCTTTATTAAAAGGTTGGATATTATTTCACTGTGTTGTGAACTGTGTTGACAGTTTGATAAAACAAATCGATGATGGATAACAGTTTTTTATCTTTTTTTTATAATAGATAAGCCTTCATTTGACAATCTCACCTCATGTAAAGTGACGATGTGGTCTAAGATGGAGCATGAAGAACTAGAAGGTAGATGGCTTCTCCGGACCACATTACGAAACACGAAAAAATCGCTTCACGCACTGGCCCAGCCCGGAGGGTGGTGACAAGCCGCGGCCGAAGCCTACCACCAGAGACTGTTCTTAGCACCACCCGGAGGTCACGTGTAAGGATTCAGAGGGTTACCACTTACGGACGTGAACAGACAAATGCACAGTGGCGTAGCTAGGTGAGCAGGAGCGGGAGCCCCTAAGCCAGTGGTAGATATACCGGCAGGCTGAGTAGACTGAGCCTAGGGCGGCAGATTTTGGGGGCGGCAAATATGGGGAACGATTATTTTTTTTACGTTAGAAATCAAAAAGATTTTTCTATGACGGTTTTCTGATAGAAGAGATGGAAATTTCTGAATGGTTTCTTTCTATCTTACAAATAGAAGTTTGTAACAAATTTGGTCGATGATTTTTCTCTCTCACTTGTCATTGCACATTCCGAGTAGGTACTTAACTTTTACCGATTAGCTCAAAAATATTTACCGAAAAATTATTTTACGTGCAATTTCAACGACATTGTTGCATTGTAAAAATTATGTATGGTATGACAATTGTTTAGGCAAGGGCGGAAAAAACTATTCAGCCTATACCTTCAAAATTTGTAAATCCGCCACTGCATAAGCTGTTAAAGTTTAATACAGAATAGTACACTTTATTGTACCCCACAAAAATGGAGCATAAACTTAACAAGAACCTTAATTAAATTAAAAACAGGGTACAACGGGCGGCCTTATACATATATGCTGAGAGCAGTCTCTTCCAGGTAACCTTGGGAAACGTATACTAGCGGGCGCCTGCTTTTTATTGATTTTTCGTAGAAATTTAACATTTTTATGTAAGAGTAGCTTAAGTTGCTTGAAGTTTTTTTGTTCTATTAATTGTCCGTGGAAATTAGACATTTTCAGATTCATTAAAACATTTTTGGACTTTTATTTTTTTAATGCATAATGTATATAAACTGTACACGGAACGATAGTTAGAGAATCCATCTTATAATTATGAAATTTTATTTGTCTTCATCGACATTTCCTACCTACTGTACTCTTCGACCACAAAAGAGCTGTTATAGGCATTTTCCATTGATTGAAAATACCTTAAAGTTTGATGAGAGAGCTATCACCAAATAGTTACCTGGTACAAATAAGTATTAAAACTATTCTCTCGGTAACATTTACCAATTTAAATCATTCATCATGCATTACGCATTGTCTATGTCAAGAGAAAACATTTTCAATATTCTGATTACGAAGCTCACTGAATATTTGATGGCCGCTTCATGAATTTATGAATCCTGTAATACTGTGAATTTCATTAAACTCTGTTTTATACTGGGTGTAAAAATTATACGTACGGCCAATCGTAAAATACCTGTCTACGCAGGGCCGTAAATGTCGCCCGTGATTTAAGGAGAATCTAGTTTTTAATAACAAGGAAAGGTGTTGTGATATTAAAATATTTAATAAGTTTATACTGTAGTAAAAAAACGGAATAATCGTAATTTTAATTAACTTTCGACGCTTTACTATCATCAACCCATCCCGAGCTTTAACCATTCAAATTATAAATACATTGAAAGTCCTGCCTTTCATCGGGGCCTATGTCTAAGGACAAGCTGGGGAGAGAAATACCGATGCATGTAAAATACGTTAAAATTAAGAATCACATTGTAAACTCAGCAATTAAGGCTTATTTTGTTTATTTATTCATATCTTTTTTTTTAATGCTCGATAAGCCTTCATTTGAGCACAATCTCACCTGATGTAAAGTGACGATGTGGTCTAAGATGGGAAATGAAGACCTAGAAGGTAGATGGCAGAATCACTAAAAAATCTCTTCACGCACTGGCCCAGCCCGGGCCTCTGTTTTTAACCCCCGACCAAAAAACCTCTTTATTGGTCAAACACGTCAAACTTATAACACACCTCGGTGTTATAAGTTTGACGTGTCTGTCTGTCTGTCTGGGACATCATAGCTCGCGAACGGATGGAGCGATTTCAAGGAGCAAATATACTAGTGTGGGGTATCACAAAAAGCGCATCGCGTCCACATTACATAATATTATGTTGTTTTGCATTTAAGGAAATTATCGGCATTGAAATCGGGGGTTTTATCTTAAATTTTAAATTTAGATTTATTATTATAAACTCAAGTCCCCGGCGGGTCTGTCCGTCTTTATGTGGGAATGTGTATGGATGTGTGAGATTTCGTTGAGCTATGATGATAATTGTAGTGTTAGTAATTAAAGAAGTAGGAAAAATCCATAGCAACTTACAGTAGCAGTCACATTGCGCTTAAGGCAATTAGGATGGAGGTTTTGTCTGTTCACGTCCGTAAGTGGTAACCCTCTCAATCCTTACACGTGACCTCCGGGTGGTGCTAAGAACAGTCTCTGGTGGTAGGCTTCGGCCGCGGCTTGTCACCACCCTCCGGGCTGGGCCAGTGCGTGAAGCGATTTTTTCGTGTTTCGTAATGTGCTCCGGAGAAGCCATCTTCTAGGCCTTCATGCTCCATCTAAGACCACATCTTCACTTTACATCAGGTGAGATTGTGGTCAAATGAAGGCTTATCAATAATAAAAAAAAAAAAACACGATTACATGGTCAGCTAGTAACCACTAAGCTATACCGATAACCAGCGCTATGTATACGCGACCCGTTTATGTACAATAATCTAAGTCATTAGCTTTTTATAATAATGTTCTCTGTAATCTATCAGTAGTGTAGCTAATGTTAAAACGACTAAACGGATTTTAATGAAGCTTTCATCGGTATTTAAAGTAATTCAAAAGGAAGGTTTATTTTTAATTTCTTTTGATGTAAGATACAGGTGCAAAGACAGTCCGTCAATAATAATATGTCGAAATGATTGAAATTATAATTGAAACAAAAAAAAAATACCGAACGATTTAAAACGCTACTAATGGTACAATCGGCGGCCTTTCACGATTTCTTCCAGGCAAATTACAAAAGCGATAGTTTCCAGACTAACTTTGCAAGAGGTGCGGGTTCGAATTCTGTGTGCGAAGGTTACGGATGCGTATTAATCTATGTATAGTAGATAATATTACTGTGGCTCTAGAGTATCACATTTAAGTATTTTAACAGCTTCCACTACCATTCAAAATTCAGATAAATCAATACGAGTGACCTTAACACCCCCGCAGCCAGTCTAAATTATTTATGTTCATCGGCACGTGTCGAGAATAATTTATTTATTTATTTATTTATTTATTTATTTATTTTAATAACTAGTACAGATTATAATAATAATAATAATAATAATAATTATATAATAACACGGCACATCAAATATATGTGTTTAAAAATATGTTTTACCATTTCAAACATCAAATATAATATCTTTATTTTAGTCTTTATTACCATTACTATAATGACACTTGGAATATTCAATTTAAAAGCCCCGTTCCACTTGAGTTGCAGACGTTACAATAAATATTAAAATTAGCAAATATTTTCATCTCAATTAGATATTTTTGCTTGGAATGTTATTTTCTTTGTCTGGCTTCAAGGGCGGCGGGTCACAGAAGTTAGTAAATTAATTTTGACAACTGTAAGCATATTGCTGTAAGCTATGACTTTTGATTGGATGGGTAAAGGCTGGTGAAGTTAACTTGGACAAGATGATGCAAGGAAAGGTGAACATTAGTGTCTTGTCTTGTCTTTATAACTTTTGAAACTATCACGGTTAATAATATTATTATGATTAACAACGGGATTTTAACCAAGATTTAACGGTTTTTGAGTTTCCGTTTGCGCGTCACCGGACATAGCCAAACGGATTGGCTCTTTAAAGTGGCAGTAGGCAGGCCATATAGCACGCAGAATAAATGGTCGTTGAGGCCGAAATGTTCTAGAATGGGGACGACGGATCGGCAAGCGCAGCGTAGGACGTCCACCAACTAGATGGACGGAACGACCTGGTGAAGGCTGCGGGCTCACGCGCGACGCTCACGACAGAACGGCATAAGGGACATAAGGACCTTAAGTCATTTTTTTTTAATTTATGAAAATTGGCTTTATGTTTATTAATATTATAAAACTGAAGAGTTTGTTTGTCTGTAAGTAAACATACAATGTTTGATGCGCTCAGGATTAACTTGTCCGAATCAAAATTATTTCAGTGTTAGAAAGAAGCCTATT
Organism: Gymnoscelis rufifasciata; assembly: GCA_929108375.1. Lineage (NCBI taxonomy): Eukaryota > Metazoa > Arthropoda > Insecta > Lepidoptera > Geometridae > Gymnoscelis > Gymnoscelis rufifasciata. Next base: position 12,285,358 of record OV815320.1, on the reverse strand, counting down.
TATCGAGGAAGGATATAGGCTATTTTACCGCGAAGAAAAATTTGTTATCGCTGAAAAATCCATAAAAAACGGGCAACGTCCCGTCTCGCGTAAAGCTATTATAATAAGTTGTACCAAATAATAGTTTTAGATTGAAGTTACTTCGAAAACTTAAATTTGTTTGTGTTTTCGAGCCAAGGTAGTTACTTCGTAAGCTGTATCGTAGGTAGTCACAAATTTTTCGTCTAGCAATGTTAGGACTTTGGGCAAAGTCACACAGAAAACAGTTCAGCATAGTTATAAATTTTGTTTGATTAATTTTGGTCGTGAATTTTGAAGATTCTTATTTCTATATAAATACTAGCTGACCCCAACAAACGTTGTTTTGCTAAATGAAATATAGATAGTAGACGATTCTCTGACCTACTGAATACGCATATAAAATTTGGTAAAATCGGTGAAGACGTTTCGGAGGAGTACTGTAACTAACATTGTGACATGGAAATTTTATATATTAGTTTAACCTATGTGTAAAAGTTCGCTATACGAGTACGAGGCACAACTAGTTGGTCAGAGCAGTTGGCCCACTATCCCGTACTCGGCTATTGCAAATGCTATGTCCACGACCAACTCCCAAACCAGCTTTAAGCCTTAATATATGTATAGTAACCTGCTTTCAGCACCGACAACAAACTAATGGTTACTTTAATTAAACAGCTGTTTGTGCAGTAAACACAAGTTTTAGTTTTATTTGTATTTACTTAATTGGTTAGCTGATACTTGGTTACTTGCGAGTTAGTTCTGCGCTTTTCGACTGCAATTGGCGTTTAGTGAAACTTAGTTGATCTTCACCTTGCTAACTTGTAGCCGTGGAATCTGACTGAGGAACGATTCATAATAAGGAAAGAAAGAAAGGAAGAATAAATCTAAATTTAAAATTTAAGAAAAAACCCCGAGTATAAAGATAATTTCCTTAAAAGTAAAACACCATAATATTTAATAACTAGCTGACCCCAGCAAACGTTGTTTTGCAAAATAAATTAAAAAAAAGGTGTGTGTGCGATTCACACACGATAGAAGTGAAACTTCAGTAAATCGACGAAAGAATAAGAAGAATAAAAAAAAAGTGTGTGTGTGTCAGCTACGACGCACGATTGGAGTCTACTACTCACGAACTATTGTGATTATGATAATTATGATATAATTATATCGAATAGAAAAAATTGGTTGCCTGTAAAGTCGGTATACGGGCGAAAGTTTTACGTGACAACGACTTTGAGTGGTAAAATAATTTTAATGTGAATATTCATTCGTATAGTAGGAAGAAGGATGAAATAATAGTAACAATTTAAAACATTTATTTATACAAAGAATTATATTTAAAACATTAATTTATACAAAGAATCTCGCACTGAATTTCATATTAACAAAATTTTATTTTTACCTTTACACATACATACGTACGGACGCGTGCCTTTCACTTTTTATGTCTGTCTCTCTCGCTCTTAGGCGGGCTAACCATGCCCGAGTGGAAGGGACGCGTGCCTCTCACTCGCTCTCATTGTGAGCGCATAACGTGAGTGGAGCGTAACGCAGTTTCTTGAAGTGTCACCCGGCAAACCAATTTATAAGACGTTGTCACGTCAAAAAAGGGTAAATTACCGCATCTGCTAAAATGATAAGATAAACAAACATATAATATATCTGTTATTATTCGGATTATTTATATTACTTCAATAAAGCGTATTACATAAAGTATGTTACAAAATAATATAAATAAATTACAGCAATACCTATTTCCGCGATACTTCGTAGTCTCAACTACGAAGTATCGCGCAAAGAAATTTAAATAAAGCATTGTATTTGTGTCTCTTACCATTTCCGTTTCATCTTTTTGCATCCGGTTTGAAATCACTACGATTCTATAGAAGTTTCACTTCAAAAACTAAAAAAAAAATACTATGCAAAAAGATTTTGGTCGGGCAGTCACCCATCCAAGTACTGGCGTCGCGCAAAGTAGTATGATCGACGTTCCTGATCTGCACAACCTTCTGCTCCGGCTCTACCTTCCCGATAATTACGTTCGCAGTAGAAGTCATAGGCTGTTCTCTGTGCCCTACTGTAAAACTGTCTCTCGTGCAAACTCTCCACTGCCTCGCACTCTCGCCGGGCTTAACAGACTGCTCGACCAGAACCCAGACTGCGATATCTTCGCAGATGAATGGAAGAGCGTAATGTTGGTATGTCTGAAGTTTTGCGAGAGTGATAAATGAATGGAAGGATGTCTGCTTAATTTGTTTTTAGTTTGTAATCATTTAATTCATGACAATATTATTGAAAATTTCAATTCTAACTAATGTATCAAATCTTTGTAATAATAATAATTAATTCTATTTCATTTTATTTATAACTTTTTACCTAATTATTTTTGTGTGTATCATTATTAGCTCGCCGGACCTTTTCAACATTTACGTGAACGACCTGATCGATGAGCTGAGCAGGACCCCGGTTGGGCTCAGGATGGATGGCAGATATGTCAATAACCTGAGCTATGCTGATGACATGGTTCTGCTCAGTCCATCGATCAAAGGTCTAAGAAAACTAATTAATATTTGTGAGAAGTACGCTAAAGAGCACGATTTGATTTACAACGTAAAGAAAACGGAGATGGTTATTTTTAGATCAGGAAAGGGTCCCGATAACGTACCGGAAGTTTGCCTCAATGGACGACCTGTGACACATGTTGAGCATTTTAAATACCTAGGACATATCGTGACGTCGACCCTTAAAGACGACGCTGATATAGATAGACAGAGGAGGTCATTGTGCGTTATAGGAAATATGATTGCGAGAAAGTTCTGTAAAGCCTCACCTGACGTGAAAATTTCTCTCTTTACATCATTTTGCCAGTCATTTTACACATGTCAACTTTGGACTAACTATACTAAGAGATCGCATGATTCTATAAGAGTGACTTTTTGTTATAACATTTTTTATGCAATATTGTATCTTATTTTATTTTATATTGTATTGTATTAATGGATCCTGAGTCTGAAATAAAACATTATTATTATTATTATATTGTTATTTTGTGTACTAATGTAATTGGTTTCGTAATCGTGTTAGTATACTTAAATAAATAAATAAAGTTGCTTAACCTTGTTAGCGTTTAAGATTGGCTTACCCGACAGGTAAGCCAATCTTATTTCCATTTCCGTTGCATCCGGTTTCAAATCACAACGATTCTAAAGAAGTTTCACTTAAAAAAATAGATGTTGGCCGATTCTCAGACCTACTCAATATGCTCACAAAATTTCATGAGAATCGGTCAAGCCGTTTCGGAGGCGTACGGAAACGAAAACTGTGACACGAGAATTTTATATATAAGATTTAATTGAAGAGAACTGTTACAGTATCCACCCCACACTTGGCCAGCGCTGCATGAGAGTGGTGAATTAAGGCCTAATCTCTCTCTCCAAGTAAGTCCCTGTGTCCCAGCAGTGGGAACGTTAATAAGGTGATGATGAGGTTACTGTATCCATTTCATCACGACAGGACAGCCGAAATACCTTTTCAGGCACTGAGGTATTTCGGCTACAACCAGTGTGTGTTGCTAGTGAAACAATACTCTTTATTAAACATTAGGTACCATAAAAACGGTTTTTATGAGTTAATCTTAAAAGATAGACATATACTATCGCGGACTGTTTTTTAGATCATTAAAAGAGCTATTATTCTTTAATACATATTTTTTGTGTATCTTGAACCGTTTTCACGGCGCACGCAACGGAAGGCTTCAAAGATGAAATAATTTCTCCCGTTTTTTACACATTTACCACTATATCTTTGCTCCTATTGGTCGTAGCGTGATGTTATATAGCCTATAGCCTTCCTCGATAACTGGACTATCCAACACAAAAAGAATTATTCAATTCGAACCAGTAGTTTCGGAGATTAGCGCGTTCAAACAAACAATCAAACAAACTCTTCAGCTTTATATATTAGTATAGAAGTATAGATAAACACGCGATGCACTTTTCTTTTGCTACCCCACTCGAGTATATTTGCAGATTTTCGGTTTTTCTTCCCCACTCACACCCCATAACTTTTAATCGGCTCAACCGATTTTCATGAAACATGTCTAAGAACACACGCGCTAAACTCACCTTTCATACAAAAAAAAACTAAATTGAAATCGCTCTATCCGTTCGGGAGCTATGATGCCCCAGACAGACAGACAGACAAACAGACAGACACGTCAAACTTATAGCACCCCTCTCTTTTGGTCGGGGGTTAAAAACATATCTAATATTTAAACTAGGTAATTATAATTAAATATACCATTAACCTTCGTGAATTTATAAACACTGTGTTATAAAGGGTCACTGGCTCAGCATAACGCATCTGCCATTGTCTGTATTCAACCAGACCCCGTGAGGGTACCACAACCACCACAACTTAAAATTAACAAGGAAAATAATGACAGAACGACAATATTAAGACCACGATGTTTTCGTGGAGCTCAGGAAGAAATATGAAAATGCTGCAGGTTCATAACACTTACCTTTGTATTATGAAAGTATATATAAAAACGAATACTAATATTATAGACGCGAAAGTGAGGCTGTCAGTGTGTTTGCTGCTCTTTCATGTAAAAACTACTGATTAGGGATCTTCATAAAACTTCATAGTAATTTATCTAACATGTCAGAATAGCACATAGGCTACTATTACTACTTTACCGTGGCAAAAAAACAGTTTCTGCGCGGGAAAATCAATTATTGCGAGTAAAGCTCGATTTAGATCAAATTTTGCACGAACATAGCTGTTTTTTAGTAAATGACAAAAGCTATCTAGCTATCAGCTTTTTTTTACCGAGAGAAACTCTATTATTACGCGTGCAAATCCGAGATGGATTATACTAGCTGTCTATTTGACAGCTAGTATAAATAATATTTCTGAGTCATTCCATTATGTCCAAACTGTAGGTCGTAACCTACAGTTTTTGACACAATTTAAATAAAAAACAAGTAGGTACTTGATAGAGCTTCATGTATTTGAAAATGAATAAATAAAAAAAAGGTGTGTGTGCGATTCACACATACATACACACCGACATCTGCTCTCTCGCTCTGGCTCACTAATTACAGGCGACTATTGTATTTGTGTCTCTTACCTGTCGTTTTTTCCGTTGCATCCGGTTTGAAAACACAACGATTCTAAAGAAGTTTCACTTCAAAAAAACTTAAAAAAATACAGAACCCAATCCGCTCATAGAATGAGAGATTATAAACTAAATTGATTTCTCAAGAACTACAAAAGCTTTTCAAATTAAAATGGGACTTGCACGCAACAGTTTCCATATTAAATATCATCCATTTTCGTATACAGTGAAAACGCAAACAGTGTACGTGACGATGTGGTCTAAGATGGAGCATGAAGACCTAGAAGGTAGATGGCTTCTCCGGGCCACATTACGAAACACGAAAAAATCGTTTCTCGCACTGGCCCAGCCCGGAGGGTGGTGATCCGACAAACCGCGGCCGAAGCCTTCCACCAGAGTATACCTATACAAAGTTAATATAAAATAGATCTTATATTTAAAATTTCCATGTCACAATGTTTGCTACCGCACTCCTCCGAAACGGACTAACCGATTATTATGAAATTTTATATGCATATTCAGTAGGTCTCAGAATCGGCTACTATCTATTTTTATTTTGCAAAACAAAGTTTTAATAAATAAATTTACTATTTTCCGGACAATCCACACAACAACATGAAGCCCCTGGGTAAGCTCTGGGATATCAAGAATCAGGTAAACTAAATAATAAACATGGATTTCCCCACAGCTTTAAAGTTGGCCGAAGCTTCATTACATCCAGAGAATGCCCCTACAAATACAATCTCACAAACTTGACCTCTCTTTAATATCAGTATGAATATCTATTAGTAAAACTTGCCCCCTGATTCGCCTGTTAAAATATGCAAAAACAATTCATTGTTATTCCAAAGGACTCGATAGCAGAAAATAACGAACTAAATAATATAACCTGAATCCTTCGTTCTCGTCTGTTTGTAAATAGAATGCCGCGTTCGCATTGGCGAGTTACTCGCTTTGAATGAATGTCTAGCTAGCCAGTGGGTAATTAATTAATGCTTAATTGGATAAAGTATATCTTTAAAATAAGTTTTAAAAAACAGTAAGCTGACATTTTCTCTAAGGAAACTCTTCTCTATGTACTCGTAGGCAATTTATTTATTTTAAATAATTTCTTTGCTTTATAAACTTACTTAATATACTGTAAGTAGCATCAGTGACGGAGATGTTGAGAGAAAATTGGTTGGCATGGTGTGGGCATATTATGAGAAGGGATTCATGTCATGTGACGAAAAGAGCGTTAGATATGTGTGTTGATGGATATGTGGGAAGAGGTAGAACAAAGAAAAGATGGATGGACTGTGTAAAGGATGACATGTGTAAGAAAGGAGTGAGTGTTGAGATGACGAGTGACAAAGGAAAATGTAAGGATAAAACATGTTGTGCCGACCCCACATAATGTGGGATAAGGGCAAAAGAATGATGAAATGCAACTTACTTAATATACTTATATGAATTTATTAAAAGTATTAACAGACATAAATATGTCATCATCATTCTCTGGCCCGTGGGTATCAAACTTTACCTACTTAGGTTCGGCACAACAATTCACAACATGTTTTTTACTTCCATTTTCCTCTGTCACTGATCTCAATACTCACTTCTTTCTTACAGATATCATCCTTCACACAGTCTGTCTTTTTCTATTCCCACAAATCCATAAACGAACATAAATATGTTTTAATAACAAATTTAAGTCTTATTCATTAAAAAAAACGGGATTTACTCACGTATTTGATAAACTTTCAACGTTCCAGACTTCATAGTCAAGAAGTCGTTCATCGCGAGTAGTGAGCGTAAACTAAATTGAAATCTCTCATCTAAGTAAAGTCGAAAATGACTGGCTTAAACAAACGAGCATTCCCAAAAAGAACACATTTAAAAAATCTCGCCCGCGCCGGCCACGTGGGAAATCACCTCGGTCCGCTACGTCGCTACGTAATACATCCGCGTCGGGCCGGGGCTTTGCTACGTCACTACGCCGTCACGCTGACAGGCGACGTAGCGTTGTTAGCGAGTCCGCAAGAACGAAATAAGAAGAACCGTTGTACAACAGCTTAGATAGCCCGGTGTATGAGGTATATTCTGGCTAGGTACACGTAACTGTGAGTGGTATTTTGTTCTATGGGTACTTACTAATATTCTTAGAAGTATTACTTATTTATACCAACACGATGTTGGTTATAATTCCAGCAATATTAGCTCTATTCCACACATTTCCATTTTATAGCTTTCTGTGGAATAATTCCTTTAGTAATCTTCAACAGTCGCAAGGCTGGGCTACTTATATAACGGCCCAGGAATGATGATGTCAAAAATCGTGCTGGCTTAAAAACACACATAATTACTCACAGATATCTTAAATCTAAACGTTATATGTAAAAGTCAAACAGTCACGAAAATCGCGGAAAAAAGAGGTGCATTGATATAATTTGCATTTAGTAATACAATCAATTATTTTCTTTCATAAATAACATCTAAAGAGGAAGTACATAGATCTACACCCATTTTGCAGGACAGATGGTCACCCAAAATTATCTAGATCCGTTACAAACACAGCGTACATTCACGTCCATAAATCCAAAGTTATAATTACAGAAATTAGCAGAACCGATAAACCAACAACGAAATAATTGCGTCACAACACGTACCTTGTACATGTTGGCCTGGGGCCCGCAAACCCCTTGTATGAGTATACAAGACGAATAATGGACAACGGCCTATTATTGTATGGCAGTATTGAGTTGAGGTACAGTGGTGAACAAAACTTGCTAATTGAGTTTTTTCGTGTTTCGTTATGTGGTCCGGAGGAGCCTACCTTCTAGGTCCTCATGCCCCGTCGTTGACCACATCGTCACTTTACATCAGGTGAGATTGTGGTCAAATAAAACCTAATCTAGTATTAAAAAAAGTATAATTAATTTGAAAGTTATAAGATAGACTCATCCTAGATCTAGGGTTACGTGTACAATTTATGCAAATATTTCAATAACAATACAAAAAAAATAATCATGCAATATGATGTTTGCAGTCAGAGCAATAACACATCCAACTCGCGCAACGCCGCTTAACTTTATAAATACCACATCTGTTGTAAGTAACTTTGTAAATAATAAGCTCTGACGGCGTCTTTAAAAAAAAACTTCTATTGGTGTTTTTTTTATTGCAAAATATATACCTCTATAAACTGTACGCGGAAACCTTGGTGTAAGTAGTATGGGTCTATCTTATACTCATCAAATTTATTTACTTATACCAGGCTCTGAAATTGTTTCCATTTTAAATTTTTAATGGATCTTACTCCACAATGGAAGGTTATTTCTAGGCTAAATATTATATTTATTCTCACAAAACAAATAATTATTTCGCAGAACAAAATAATATTCGCCATAAATGTTGAATATAAATAAAAGTTGTTATTTCATTACGGGTATTAAAGTCTAAGGTCGCCGGTTCGAGTCCCAGAGCGCGTAAAACATGTCTGGCCGTGTTTGTCCCATTTGGGAACAGTGGGTTTTATAAGACAAACACGATTATTAGTTCACATCAACAGGGTTGAATTAGGATACTATAAGTTTTGTATAAATAGAATAACTAAAAAAAAAACTTTTTATTCCTAAGCCATTCACTATTAACATTAACTAGGATACTAATTACTTATTAGGATTCGATAGTTATTCTTTTTTTAGCCTTACCACGAGTTGTCACTTACGACTGTTGGAGATTACAACATGCATGGGGCAATTGACAGATAAAGACAAAAATTTAGCTGTGAAAAATCTCCAGGTGTTGTGGGTTCAATTCCCACCGTAGGCAAGTGTTTGTATGATCTGCAAGCACTTTCTCCTTGGTCTGGGTGTTTAATATGATAATAAAAAATATCTATGTAAATATGTCTATTATATTAAGTACATCAGATCTCAGTACGCGTAACACAAGCTTAGAGCTCACCACGGGTCTAGATTATGTTTTGTGGATGGTCCGGAAATATTGATTTATTTATTATTTCAAATATTCTAACGTGAATTCCTTCTTATCTTGATGATGATGGGAGTCTCGTCGCGACGTTCATATTTATAGAATTTGCTACGTGTTAGGTACGCCTTATCTGATAAAGATCAAATCACATACCTTAATAAAATCATAACTGAATATCTAAATTGCTTTTTGTAACAAATTGAACTTGTGGTACACTTGCGAGCGGGGAAATAGTGAGCGCCGAATCTAAACATAGAGGCCTATAAAAAAACTAAATTTAAAATTTAAGAAAAACCGCGTATTGCATTGCCCTAATTTCCTTAAAAATAAAACACCATTTTGTAATGTGATACGCGATGCGCTTTCATTTGATACCCCAGTCGAGTATATTTGCAGATTTTAGGTTTTCCTTTTTTACTCTCACCCCCATAACTTTTAAAGGGCACAACCGATTTTCATGAAACATGTCTAAGAACACTCGCGCCAAATTCACCTTTCATACAAAAAACTAAATTGAAATTACTCCATCCGTCGGGAGCTATGATGTCCCAGACAGACAGACACACAGACAGACAGACACGACAAACTTATAACACCCCTCTTTTTTGGTCGGGGGTTACTAAAATCTAAGCGAGCTTTAGTGAGTACAAAAGATTGCCAATATAAAACCTAAAATTTGTGTCAGGATGGGATTATCGGTGGTAGACGATTTCTTGTTTGTTTTTGTCTACTCCAGTAAAGCTGCATTTGAGTTTTCTCAAAAACAAAATGTTATAGAACTCATTAAATGTCAACATTAGAAACTATATTTACGTTCCCACGCCTAGGACTCGGGGAATTCTCTCATGACGAGAGAGATTAGGCCCTTTTTAACCACGCTTGCCAAGTGCGGTTCTTCAAACTTTGCGCATTTAATATACCTAACATTGAAGTTCAATATCATTAAGCTCCTAAAATCTATGAAGACTGACTTGAAACAAAGAGGGTACAATTATATCTACTCTAACGTCCAGCGCCCTCAGCGTAACTAGCGATGTAACGTCCCTTAGAGTGGATATTGTATGTAATTATGCTATTTAAATCAAGCAACAAAATATTTCCCTTATGGTGATATTATCTTAGAATTGGTCAGAAGCAAATAATTTTGACACCAATCACTTTAACGACACACTTCTCGAGTCTAAACTTTTGTAAATCGCTTATTTTTTTAATAAAATAGAATTATAATAGATGAGATCTCTCTCACACTCATAAGAAAATACATGCTTTTTACAGAAAAGTCAAAATGCTTAGTTTTTTTGTTTTGAAGAGCTCCGTTTCCGTTGCTCGGAAGTTCACCCATAATAAAATCAGAAGCAAATCTTTCCACGCCAGTGAAACAATTCAATAAATCTCGCACATACGTACATACATTATCTTGTCAATTCTGTTTGTACACTGTTAGCTTTTTATGAATACCAACAGATTGGTTTTTACGAAAACACGCTTCTGAGGGTATTATAAAGTAGAATTGGGTCATTTTTTTCTGCTGAATTTGGAAAATTATCATACTTATTGAAGTTATAAAAGTTTGAGAGTGACGTGTGTTTGTGTTATTCATCGCTTAAGACCTGAAATGTACTAAGTTATGACTAGCTTTTTAGGCCATGTTAACTCATTTTTGTGTGAATAGACTATAAATATTTAGGCAGTAATTTTTATTTTATACTACGAGAGATTAATATAGATCAAACTAAATTAAAATTAATATGAATCCCAAATTAGGGTAAAATATTTAGGTTTTGCAACTTAAAATACTAAATACTCCCCTGGGTCATATATTGAGCAAAAGCAAAGGTAAGGCAATGTGACTCAAGGTTGAATACTTACAATATTTACTGAATAACTTAGGCTCGGCGCAAACGGGCAACAGACTACAGCCACCGGTGGCGGCAGCAGGCTACCGCTTCATCTGTATGATTTTGTAAGTGTTAGAAGCGAGCGACTACCGGTGTTCGGAAAACACCACCTTTTTATAATCCACTAAGCATAGCGGTTGTAGTAGAGTTTGCGAGTTTGGCGCGTATTGGCGACTGTGCGGCCGCAAGTAGCGAATCGCGGACACTTCTGTAGCGATTGTAGCGAGTGGCTTAAGAAAGTGGTAAGTGTGGTCGGTTGCCCGTTTGCGATCGTCCTTATCAAATACATTAGACAACGAACGTATTAATAAAGGCCCGCAACGAGATAAATAAACACTTTATTCCTATTGAGACATTAAGTAATTATTCAATAATGGGGTCGATGATAAAAAAAAATAGTTTGTTAGTTAAATTATAAAAAAAATGTCCAATATGATTGGACGGGCTAATAGAAAGACTAAACAGAAAACTTCTGTAGCATTTGTAGCGCGTATATTTTCTTGCAAATGAAAAATCAAGACGATGTGAGTATGTTCTGTTTAGTCTTTCTATTAGCCCGTCCAAAAATATTGAACACCTATTTTTAGCTTTATTTATTAAATAAGGAAGTGCCAAGATATAGGGCATCAAAGTTCCTGAGTGTGGGTTTGTGACGTAAAATAACAAATCGCCCGAGAGCCTCACTGCAAATGTATGAATGTATGTTTTGTTGTTTTTTTGGAAGAAAAAAGAAAAAAATTGGTGCAGGCACGATTATTTTAATAATCTAAATAACGGACTTATTATATTTGTTTCGTCATCTACTCTAAGGAGAATAATTGTAGTTAAAGAAGACGTTGCATATTTCATACAATTTTCCCTAGTTGGGTCCTAAGGCTTCCGTGGGATAAGATGTGAGCAATTTGTCGAGGCTAGTTATGTACTTGTAAGGCCTTTCCTTAATAAATATATTGATATCAGCGGTTGAGGCGTAATGTAGAAACAACAACTACTTATTGAAATGAAGAGATTTTTTTCCTACTTGAACAGGTAAAGAAATCCAATTACATAGAGAAATAAACAATAAATTCAACACTGTTTATTCAGATCAACCAGTTTCAGCGTTGACATAGCGGAGTCTGAAACGCAAACCAAACGTTATCAATTGTAATAACTCATAAATATACATTCATCGATTCCACATATTGCATAAACATTAAATTTTAGGACCAAACTAAAACACATAATTAACCCATGTTAACTTTATCGCAAAATACATTATCGGATTATGCTTTCAGCAGTTATTCAAACGCTCACCACAACCACATTTTGTCTGCCAACCATGGTGGAGGATCTCGAGGTCCTCAAGGTTTTCCTGAGATTTTCCTGGATGGAGTAGCAGCATTTATACTGACTGGTTGCAAGCTCTTGTGGTTTGGTTGCAAGCTCTTGTGGTTTGGTTGCAAGCTCGTGTGGTTTGGTTGCTGGGTTGGTGGCGGTTGCTATGTGGCCGCGAGCTGGAGTTCCTGTTGTTGCTGCTGGATTTCGCGTTGTTCTTCAGCAACCATCATGGCAAGCTGTAAGCGCCGGCGTTCCACTGAGAAAAATATAGAGAACATGGGTTATTCAGGAAAATGATGAGAACTACAATATTGAAGCATGCAAGCTGACTGCCATCGTAATCGTTATTTGATGGTTATTAATATGATGTTTGTACAAAAATATATGTATGTATGTATGATGTTTTTTCTTTAAAGCGCTACATCATTTGCCTAAAATCATCGTGAACGCGATGTTCTTGATCTAAAATTATCAAGTGACCCACTGAATTGATCCCAAGCTCCTTCGATTCGTCTCTCGAAGATGGTCCCCATCAGCAGAAACATTATCACAGCCAACACGAGAGGGACCAGGGCCCAACATTCCTTATACATAGATGGGACCAGGCTTGACTACGGATCTCTGTAATCATTGCAAAGGTACCAAATACCAAATAGTGGACTATTTCAGGTTTTACGTTTCTTTATGACACATTTTTGAATCATTTTACATTAGCGTTGTACGGTTTTGTTTAGTTAATCAGATTTTAGTTGTTAGTTGTTAAGAGAATTGTGTTTGAATTTATGGATTTAAGCAATTTTGTTTTGTAGTGGGAAAATGTAAACAAACGGGGTTTTGACGTGTTTGTTACCTGTCACGATTGATTTGGATTATTGGATTACGTTTGGATTGTATCGCGACGGCTATGGAGCGAAAAACGGCATGATAAAGTAGGTGGGTATATAAAAATCTATTGTTGTGCACGTAATCCAAAGAGATTCAATGTTGATTATTGATTTATACGCTCTTTGGATGCTCTTTTGACTTTGACTTAGGTTAGACAAAATTCATTCATTAAGACATTACAGAGCATGCAACTAAATTACTTTTAATAAACCTGTAGAGAGGTCAATTCTGTAAAATGAATATATATTCAAAATTAATACCAAAAACATTTTTGTCAGTCTGTAAGTACACGCCCGATGCGCGAATGACATATTTGCCGGCGTTGATAACTAGCCTATGTCCTTGCTTGGGATCTAGAGAATTAGTCTTTTTTTTAAATATATTTTGCCCTGTGGGCAGGCAGAAGTCATAAGTCCATACAGCCTCGAATTTCGTGATTATTCCCGCGAAATCAAATATTTTCCCGATATAATACTTTAAATAAAATTATGCCATTCCGTGGGTCTATTATAACCTGAAATTAGAGTGATGTTGCTTAGGCCCGATTTTTTTTTTATTTTGCATAGAAATTACAAACCTGACTTTAGCAGGCGCCGCGCGATGCCGCGAGCATCAGTTAGTTCCTAATAAAATACAACGTTTATTTATTTATTTTTTAAGTTGTTACTTCTTTATGATTACCGTTGCTCCATTCATTTTGAAAACGGGTTTTACTCACCACAATTTACATTTATACATTTACCATACATTGCAGTGACCTTAAAAATTATTAAGACATTTGTATGTGATTAGACGAAAAGTTTCATTAATATCCGGTCAGCCGTTTGTAAGATTTCTTTTCGAAAATGTAACTAACATTCACCCATACATCCATACAAACAAGAATGTCTATCGCCATACACAACATCAAATTTAAGAACGCAAACTTCTCATTCCCTGTCGGAACCAGTTCTTTTCATAGGAGATTAGGTCCAAAGGTATTCAATTCGCAGTGAAAAGGATTCTCAATTCTGAGATTATTGTATTCATCGACCCGGTCTGGCTGACCCACTAGAGCTGCGGTCCGATAGACGTCACTGGAAATAAAAAAAATTTACTTAGTTAGTACTTATTTTGAGAATAACTTTTACGACTTTCAGATGCAATAAAGACTTAACAAAGATAAGCATCGAATATATGCATATGTTTTAAATGCGCTTGTGGGTGATGTATGGTGATTGTGTTATAGCCGTCATCCTATTATTTCGGGATCATGTCTCAGTAGATAGTATCAGTTAGACATTCATCATCACTCAATTAACGTTCCCACTGGTGGGACACAGGGACTTCTCTCTTTAACGAGAAAAAATTAGGCCTTAATTCACCACGCGGGCCAAGCGTGGTTTAGTAAATGTCACACATAGATATCCTTCAAAATCTTTGTTCTCAGATGCCGGTTTCCTCACAATGTTTTCCTTCACCGCTAAAGCATGTGTTTAAAGGCGCACATACATTGTTCAAGATTAAATATCCGGAGGTGCGTGGCGGGGTTTGAACCCACGAACTTTGGAATGAAAGTCGAGTGAGCTCCCACTTAGCCAACACGGCTTTTTAGTAGAAGTTTAGTAGTTGGATATTATATTGGATATATATATTTTAATGGAATGATTTCACATACTCTCATCTTATAATTAATGACAAACACACCGCAGCTTCTCGGTGGTTGCATTGAAAAATGGCAAAATACTCAGTTAAACTTAGGTCATAATATGCTGCGAAATAATAAAAAGCAGTAATCGTTTCGATCGTCAAACCAAACTTATATAAAATTAACTGGTTAAATGGAAAAATATTTTTTATTATTTCGCAGCATTTAATGATCTGTGTTAAAAATGGGGCTCTAAAATACTTCATCGAAAAAACATCGGACATGAACTCAACTCTACTGAAATGCAAAAAACTAAACGCGTTTAACCGACATCTGGTTCAGAACTAAAAAGCGGACATTCCTTTTATTCGAAACTGAAATTGATATGAGAATGGAGCTGCGAGTTCTGGACGTTTTATTATTTTAAAACCTCTGTTCTACAGATTTTATATCGCATTCAATGAACTGATTACACAACCTTTCCATTTCTTAACTAGGCTAGTTTTGGTTTAGATATAACTCCAAAAAGCGGTGAATGGGACGCCTTCGGCCGCGTTCGAAACTGGCGTCTCGTAACCAGGTACGGTAGAAGAAAAAATCTTCTTTTTACGATACTAGTTACGAAGCAATAGGTTTTGGACACGTGAAAACACGGCTGACGTGAAAACGATACTGCAACGTACTGGTTTATGACTTTTGATATAAATAAATAAATAAATAAATATTTCCAGACAATGCACACAACAACATCTAGCCCCGTGGTAAGCTATAAGCTTGTGTTACGGGTACTAGATATCTGATATACTTAATATAATAGTCATCCATATATAGATATTTTTTATTATAAATATTAAACACCCTCAGTAACCTCTCCCTCATATAAGTATGTGCTTCCTTCCTCCTCGTAGCTTCGTGGTCCTCAATGCTGAGGGTCGTGACCACCCTTATGAATGACTTTCTCTCTCACGATCTTTTTCCATCTGTCTCTGTCTCTTGCGGTGTTAAGGAGCATGGTGAACTGACGTGTTAAGAGTGGTGCGGATCTGGTCGGACCAACGAACGGGACTGCGTCCACGTGGCCTCTTGCCATCCACTTTACTGGTCACAATGAGCCTCTCGAGGTTTTTCCTGACTTTCCTTGCAATGTGACCGAAGTATTGACGCATTATTTCCTTCACGCTCAAATAATAGAGTTACGGCTTCTGTAATATCAAAATAAAAATTGTTATAGTGTAGCTTTATCATTACGGTGCCCTGTCCCGAAACCAGTTAGAAAAGATGCTTTATTTTTCATTTAGTATATTAAGATAACATTGATATTTAAAAATCACCGAATTTATAAAAAAATTCGTTTATTGAAATTGACCCAAATGTAGTAGTACTAAATATGATTGATGAGAAAAATTCAGAAACTCAAATTAAGATTTTTGTTTTTGGGTTTCATATATCTTTATTTTAACATAACGTAAATAACATATTGTTTAACTAGTGTAATTAGTTAACCTAGCTTTACAAACAATGAAAAGAACGCACTTTAAGCTCAAGACATTTTGTCACTAAGATTTTTCAGCAAATCCTACTACTATTATAAAGGCGAAAGTTTGTAAGTATGGATGTATGGATGTTTGTTACTCTTTCACGCGAAAACTACTAAACCGATTTAAATGAAATTTGGTACACAGAATCTCTAGAGCCTGAAAAATAACATAGGCTACTTTTTACCGCGGGAAAACGTCATTCCGCGGGAAAATCCATTATAACGCGGGTAACACCGCGGGGCACAGCTAGTTAAGAATAAACGCTAAGATACAGAGCACGTCTTGTATTTATGGTAAATGCAGACTGAAATGCCCACTATACTTATAATATTTAAAGCCCCCCGCACCCCGCGTTGGTTATGTCCCAGTTGGTACCCTTCGGACCGTGTAGATGGACAACTGGGACACCGTATTAGCGATACCCCAGTGGTCCCCTTTAACGGTCACTCAGAGGGGACAACTGGGATGTAGAATTTTTCGATGACTTAGTTGTCTGGAGAAGTTGCAGTAAAATTCTAAATTGGAGACCACAGACATCAAGTTTCAAGTGCAAGTTTCTTAATTTATAACAATGGTTACAAATTGTATATATGTATGTCCTTAGAAGTGCAAATACAAAATAATTAAATTGATAACAGTAGGTAAATTTATTTTTTATTTTTTCATCATACTACCTTATGGTACTTAAGTAATTCCAGCGACACATTTTTGACTTTGAACATCAGTACTTCCTCAATCCGGTCGATAATGATACTATCGAAACATGGTCCAAACACTGTAAACTTGGTTTGTCTCGATTGAGCACACGAGAAGTGCCGTCTCATATTCGAGGTACAAGCGGCCGACGAAGTTGGCGCTCGAACTTCCCAACTTACCAACTTGGGATGGTAATATAAGACGTATTGATTCCAGTTTTCAAGTGATAGATACACCTATTGGGCAATATTGGGTTCTAAGTACTGTTTAATAGACGTAAATAATTTAATTAGCCAACAATTTTGTATGGGTAAGAAGTTTATATAAATGGTGGATAATTTGGTTTATTTGTGGTGCGCGTTCCAACTCAACATCTGTCATCGTTCCTGAGTGAACAGTTTTGGCCAAAAGGGGACAAATTTCGATAGCTCATCGGTCGCCTACACTGAAAGGGGACACCGAGACATTTGACTTCATGACACAAACACTGTGTTATTTTAGTATTTAAGATTCTTATTTCGTATGTATAACCGTCTGTAAGGTATACGAGTATGTGTAAATGGGATTATGATGCCTGAAATATTTTTTTTTTGCTTTTTTTTAATTCTACCTTAGAGAGCCAAGCCAACCTCACCGGCCTATGGTATTCCGCCAAACAAAGACCAAGACTATGACAAGCCCTCCAAACGCATTAGGCCAGTATGCTGGGAATTTATGGTCTAACCCCCATAATGAGGTTTATTTTGATCATCAGTTCCCATGAACGATTTAATAATGATGATAAGTGTTAACCACAACAACTCCTATTAATGGTTTTCCTTGCTGCAAAGTTTTAGATATGATTGTAGATCTACTTCTGAGCAATCAACAGTACCTTCATAGAAAATAGCCAGGCAATAGCAAATAACACTTCCTGTGAAAAGAAAACAACAAAGCCCAATAATTTGTACTTCTTACCAGTTTAGTATTAACCCCTATAACGCCCAAACAAAACGCCACTTAAGATTCCCGCCACGTACAGCCAACTGAAAACAATCGACACCAAACAAATCCGGTAAAATGTTCCGAGAACCGGTTACGGCCGGTTGTGTCCGGATTATAGTAACGGCTACTAATTGCTACGTGGCTGGAATCTCGGCCCGATTAATAGGTGTAACCGTAACTGAGGTGATAGAGTTAATGCACCGACATGCGGCTAATCTCTGGAGACACTAAATACTGTCACATGCCGAACGACGCCATAAAGATAGGTGGCGTCGTGAAAATCTGTATCCCTACAAGTTTTGTATCTTCTATACTGCAGACTGCAGAGATCAAGTGCTGTCATTTTATGCTGGTTTATAATAGCAAACGGTTATTATTTTCCTCGCAAAGTACCCAACAAATATCATCATAATTTTAATCGTAGGACGTTATGTACTACTGGAGGAATTCCAAAGATTTTAACTCATTTCAGTTGGAAGCCTGTATTTATTGTGAATCTACAGCCAAAGAGAATACCCATACGTCTGTTTGATAAACATTCGGACGTTGGTTCCGAATGTTTATCAAACAGATAATCATCATCTATTCTACTTGATATTGACCTGTCACTTTAATTAGACGGGGCTTGGCTATCATTGAAGCGGCTTGCATTTACCATGAACCCGCAACTTTAACCATTTTTTTTGGTACATGGCAGCACAGCCTGGTAGTTAATTTTCTGTGTGTGGTTTTTTATGGTTTTTTTTCTTGTGTCTGTTTGTGTATGCTGTCTACTGTGCTGTTGTTTGTTTAGGTACCAAAATAAATGTATTTCATTTCATATTATAATTATATTTCCACATAATTAGTAAGCATAAAAAAATGATTTTTCAAAATGATTTTTTATATGATATGATTTTTTAAACTAATACCATCTTTATAACTGATGCCCTCTTATTAAATAATTTCCTGTACAGTAAGGTAATAGTAGCTGTTACTAAGACAACAGCCATGTCCGTGTCAAATTTGATCCAAATTGGGCTTTTTTCCAATATTTGTTTTCCCTCATAAGCGAAGTAGTCAACTAAAACTATATTAGATAAAATGTCGTTAGCATTCGTTTATTCTTGTTACTTTGACATTTATATATTATGTACAAAATTCATGCTACCTAACCATGACAGCTTTGCTATCTATTTTGCATAAGAAGGTTAGACGCATTCTTTAATTTACCCCGTCATTTAACACAAATTATAATATGTTCCACCTAATTTACTATCTATTAATTGAAAACTAAAATAAACTAATATATACTTAATTGAAATGATAATTAATAATATTAATAATTAATACTTAATTGATGACGGGTGATAGAGGGAAATGGAAGGAGAAAACATGTTGTGCAGACCCCACGTAATGTGGGATAAGGGCAGGAAGATGATGATGATACTTAATTGAAATCTGTCCAAACAGTAACGAGGCCGCGTGGTTTCAGTCCGTTTGCCGTGCAATTGTCAAGTACCCGCCCAACGGCACATTACGCTCACGGCCGACTAACAAAACACTGGCGAAGCACCAGCTAATTCGCCAGATCTCACACTAATGCATGTATTTATCACGAACAATATCTAGGTTATAATAACAGCTAGTTTCCCGCGCATTCTCAACAAAGCACCGCCATTTTGAGTAAAGGATTTTAATGGTGGGGCGTATTTTGGCGGATTGCGTCCGAAATGAAATTCATTGTGCCCCCAAAATGAGTTGCTATTGTTCTCGCGGTAGATAAAACATGGCAGGAAAATTACGGAGGGCCCAAACGATTGTGTCAGTCATTGAATGCTGGTGTTATACAATATTGTCGGGTTTTTTAGGCGCTGGAGTTCGCGCGGCTGCGGTGTCGCGTTTGTCTCGTCTTTTTGTATTTCTTTAAACTTTATCTTCTGTTTTCCTTCTGGTTTTTAAATATTTATTTCGCTTTGTTTATATTTCGTATTTTTATTTGACTAACGTAGACAACTAAGCACTGCAAAGCTCACTGCGTCGTTAGCCATGACCTTTCCAGTTATTTCGGTTAGAAGCGGCCTGCATCCACCTTTAACGAATCCATCCATCCAGTTGGTAGACATCCGCTACGCTTGCGGATCCACGGTCTCCATTCGAGAACTTTTCAGCCCCAATGGACACTGTTCAACATGCTATATGGCCTGCTTACTGCTAATTTAAAGAGCTATTTTATTAATAAATGTGAAAAAATGTGATGTAAAACCGTTAGAAAAAGTAAAAAATTTAATAAGACGTGCGCAGGCGCGACAGTTGTATACACAAGCGAGTAGTGTATACTTAATACCTTTCTCTTTCTCCTTATTTGCTTACGTAATTTATTTTATTTCCTAAAATACCTACTGAATTTCCTAAATACTTTTTAGTTAGTAGTTTTAATTTTATATAATTTAAGAGAAAAAACAATAAAACCTTCATAAAACACATTAAATTAAATACTATTTTTTTTACAAATTGTGTTGATTCTACATTAGCCGAAGGAACTTCGTTCCTACCTGGTGACCCACGACACCACATCTTTTTATATACATAAAATACATTATGAGGTATTTAGTAATAGGGGTGAGTAATGTGCCCTTTGTACTCCGTATGTATTGTCTTGGTACTGTTTACTGTTTGTGTTAAATTTGTGGTGTACAATAAAGAGTTATCTATCTAATGTGTACACGAAAATACTGCGCGTACATTATATCCCTATGTGGGACAACATAACCCCATCGAAGAGAAGTGCACTTGTCCCGCCAAGAATCAATCCGGAAACGGTGATTAGCTGGCAACTCGCCAAATTGCTGGTGTTGCACAGCTTATAATGTCAGCTTCCGGTCCAATTAAAGTTCCCTAAGTATTATGGAGCTAGTGATGGAATATTGATACTATGGTGTTGCCAGGCTGTATTGAATTACCCCAAGTTTCAATTTGAACGGATTAAATTAAGCGAATGTTCGTAAGTTTGGTCTGATAAAAGTTTGGTAAGTACATACGCGTATATGGTTTGTATCCGAGTAGGAAATTGTTCAAAATTTAGAATTAATTGTCCTGTATTACGTCATTAGCTACTTTTAGGGTAATACAATCGGTGCCAAAAATAACGGGTCAGCCAAAGAACTAATTTAAATTTCCTGAAAAATATGTATTACACTAGTTTTTTTATATGACGATATCGTGTATATCAGTTTTATATTTACTTTTCATCTCTTTAATTCAATTCTCAACGAAGACGAGGACTGTTTAATCTTCGCTTCATTAGGTTAATTAGCATACGTAGTTCGGGAGATATTTGTCTTTATGTGACTAACTCGTCATTTTTGGTTAAATATCCTTAAATTTTAAGTGTTTCCACGTTTACATAAAAGAAGTCGAAAGCACTATATTATGAGTCCTTACGAATCTAAGCAACCGTTACTGCCGCACGTCTCGTGAGCGCGCGACAAATATCTACAAAACGGGCTGGCGATATTTCCACGCATGCCCGACGTTTAGGCTTTCGCAAATTTATGGCAACACTATGAGAGAGACGAAAGTGTTCTGTTTATTTGGGGTAAAATAGGACCTAGGTTAGGTGGTGCCTTATTTTATTCAGTTATACGGTATACGTACGTTTAGGGTAACTTAATAAGCCATTTTCATCTATTTTTCACTAGATCTCTAAAATGCGAGCTTGCTAGATAGATATTTTCCCTTTTCAATGAGTTTCTTTCCATTGTAGGACTTCTTACAATACAAACGGTTCATTGTCGTAATCGCCATTAAGCTGTCTCGTGGAGGCAGCGTAGTAAAACATAAGCACCCCTACACACAGCACACGGATACAGAGACTTCTCTCTTGAGAAATTAGGCCTTAATTACCATGCTGGCCAAGTGCGGGTTGGTAATATGCCACATTTTCTTCAAACTTAAACAAGATCATTCCGGTTTCCCCGATAAAGTAGGTGTTTAGAGCGCATTTAAATTTATTTTACAAGATGGAAAATACAGGTGTGTGCGTCCGGGCTTAAACCCAAGAACTTCGGAATTAAAGCTAAGTGTGCTCCCGCTAAGCCAACACAGCTTTTTGGAATTAACAGAAAAGTAATAAGAATCGTCTATCCCTGTGTATTTCATTTACAATAGAACTATTGCATACCCCTTTATTCAATATTATAACAGATTTATATAGACTTAAGTGACCTAAACCTAATCTCACGTAATCTCCCTTTAGGCTGCGCGCCCACTCCGGCTAAGCCGCCACCCGCCGCAGTGGGTCCGCGGCTTAGCCCCGTTATTTATTCCATTTAAACAAACTATTTGAGATAAAGTTATTTAGCTTTATTTAAGTAATTAACTTTTGGTTGCAATTTTGTTAATAGAAAAGTATTGAATCTCAGATAAGACTTTAGCCGACTTTAAGCCAAGTCATTTTAATCATAGTCTGTTTATTATTTCTTCTTTTAGGGCTTTGCACACAAATTATAAAACAGCTCTTTAACTACTAAGCCCCAATTTCACCATTTTATGCTACAAATCGAATTTTATTGAACCAAGATCAACTCCTAACTAAGATCTAATTGACATTTAATTTCCAATGGTTCAATAAAACTCGATTTGGAGCATAAAGAACCTCCTTTTTTCGTTGAAAGTCGGTTAAAAATAAATAAATAAATTTTATTCAAATATTAACTAAATTCACTTATAACTAACTATAGGTATAAAAATGTTTAAAATAGGTATGGAATACATGAGCCTGAACTTGGGTAATCCTGTATCTCAGGCTAAAAGACATAAACAATAGGCTAGATAAATAAACTAATACTTAAGCAGTATTTCTGAAAACATCAATTTAACAAGAAAAAATTGTGACTAATTAAAATAACCTAGTTAAGTAGTAAATATAAACATGCTGTGCAGCTGAGTTTGCAAAAAATAGAATGTGGGTTAGTAGGTAACACTGTGTTAGTAACTGTTGCACTTACATAAAAAGTCGGTTAAATAGTGAAATTGGGGCCAAATCTTTATATGTATGTCTGTCCGACTGTCATCACGTTGTATATCGTAGATAAGCAACTGAAATTTTGACAGATAGTGGATTTATGATGCCGCTCTTATACTAAAAACACATGAAAAATAGTGAGGGACGTTTATGTCAATGAACTACGATAATTGTCTACGTGCATTTTGATTACGTGAGAGAGATGTACATAGATTGTTATCTCTGTCTACTGTCAAAGCGAAGTAATACATACATGCATCCTCAAGCAAAGAGACTATAATCACTAAGTTTAGGCTCAAGAAACTCTTGAGCCCTCTTGAAACCTCAGATCAAGGAACTCTTTTGAAACAAACTGTCACTACAGCATCCTACAAGCTATTTCCCCGTATTTGGTGCAGAGTATGTTATTGATGGTTCCTGCGCGGTCAGCCGACTGGGCCGACCCGTGTCACCGTGCGCACATCACGGTGATGGTACACTTTTTATTCTATACACGGTCGGCGTGACTTTTCAGAACGGCTGTGGGGCTAAGTGACTGTTTGTAAGGGTCAATATAGAGTATATTTATTTACACTTATTATAAGTGTTTTATAAACTATTATAAGCCGTTACCATCTCTCTGCTGGGAAAAGGCTTACCCCCATTCTCTCCAGACATCGCTATACATAGCCACCGTCATCCAGTCGGTCAGAAATTGGTGCAATTCGTTCCGCCATCTATGTTTGGTTCAAAGTTGTTCAGTTTAGCGTAAGTATTCTCTACTAAATTTCCATTGGCCGCTCTTGCAATGCGTAACCCCTCTACTCCCGCGATATAATAAACAATATCTATATATTATGTATTTATAAATACATATACATATATCTCTATATAATATGTATTTATAATAGCGGCCAATGGAAATTTAGTACGTCGTTCAGCGTGCGCTTTGTGTACGCGAGTACAGTCAAAACAACAATTCTTCAAAAATATAATATTATATTAAGTATATCAGATGTCTAGTACCCGTAACACAAGCTTTTCAACACGGTGCTAGATGTTGTTGTGTGGATTGTCCGCAAATATTTATTTATTTGATTTATTCGCACCGATCGAAAGATCAAATCACAACTAGAGCATCGAGTCCCCGACAGGTTGTAAAATCTCTAAATCCATGCAATTCAATCGAATAAGTTAGAATACGTACATCAAACAGTACAGCAAAGCAAGCGAACCTGCCAACTCGCCCGGCAATAGGCAGATCCGGGTATTACAGGCCGGAGCTGGCAGAGTTTTATTAAGAAAGTTAGTGCGCGATAGTTTTAAATTGTCGATATTCTCAAACTCCGAACTTGTACTTGTTGAACAGCTGAGCGGAATCATTTTTATTTGCTAAACTGTTTTAGGTTTGATTTTGCTGTAACTTTTGATCGCCTTGTAAAGTTTTGAAATACCATAGCAGGTAGCCGTGTTGGCTAAGTGGGAGAACACTCGATAGATAATTAAATGAATAGGTAAATATTTCCGGACTAATCACAGCATCACCTAACCCCAAACTAAGAATAGCTTGTGCTATGGGTTTATGGTGACTGATATGCTACATAGATTTTTTTTTGTAAATACATACATATGATACATAGAAAACACTAAGACCCGAAACCAGAAATTGTGGATCGTACAAAATATGGTTCCCCGGCGGGAATAGAACCCTTAGGCGGACCTTCTAAAATATAATATATTCTATAATATAATAGGCTACCTTACACCTAAAACATTTTCAAAAAGGACCAGTAATTCTTGAGATTAGCGCGTTTAAACAAACAAACTCTACAGTTTTATAATATTAGTAGATAAGTATAGATTGACGCGAGCTTTGGTGGTCCATTAAAAGTATTATATCGCTGAAAAAAGCCAAAAGATAAAGATAAAAATAAAAATTCTCGGATCTAAAAGCCAAAAGTGGCTCCTTTCAGTCCACTGGCGGCATTCGGCTGCGTCCGCCGCTATGACAAACATTTTCTAACTTAACAAGGTCCATTAATCTGAAAACACTTTCAAGCTGTGTACAGGGGGCTAAAATGCCGCTCTTTATATTGTTAAGTATTTATTATATTGTCTTTAAATTGTTATATTATACACACAGAGGAAATCATAATCAATAATTTGAGTAAAAAAAAGAAGTTTTATAATGGGTATTTCATTAAAGGAAATTAACAAGCTTGAATTATGAAAAATAATAAACGCGAAGTAACTTTTTTAGGATAATTGCTGTTCAGTAGCCATTAATTTAAGTGAGAGTGGTTGTTACGTATATTTAATTCGACATAGACTTTTATTATTTTTACAAAATGGCGTCCATTAGTCGCTATAATGAAATTCATAAATTCTGTATTGCACTCAAAAATACTCATGGCAAAAGTTGATAACTGAGCCAAAATGTACAAAGAGTTTTAGATAGATAGATAAATATTTATTGTACACCACAAATAAAATACAAACTGCAAACAATAACAAGACAATACATTCTAGTTTAGAGTTTTCTAACAGCGGACTAACGTCATGTCTTTATCGCCGCACTAGCAATCGATTGCCGTGTGAATCATAGAAATCGGCCCCGGCGTTTGGGCTGGCTGCACATAGACAGTTAAACACACGACCATTCCTCTGCGTGGCGCGGTCGGGTAAAATGCCCGTCTTGCTTTCGTTGTAACACCACCAAAACAACATAACCGTGTTACAACTGGTAGTAAGATGGCCATTAACACAGTTATCGAAGGAGTACAACCTCCATATAAAAAATCGGGAGAATTCAAGTTTTTGTTAGTCAATTATTTCGTTGAACTGAGGCTTGTTATATTAAGATTAGGTTGGTATATTTGTAACAAATATATTAAAATAGTTTCATTGCCCCAGCACAGTATTATTGTTTTCGACGCTGATTGAATAACTAAAGCCTTTAAATTTGTTAAATTGTACACAATAACAAAAACACAATGTTTAATTTGTAACAAATATATTAAAATAGTTTCATTGACCCAGCACACAGTATTATTGTTTTCGACGCTGATTGAATAATTGAAGCCTTTAAATTTGTTGAATTGTACACGAAAACAAGAACACAATGTTAAATTGATTATTATTTACTTGCTGAAGAAGCTGTCCGTAGGTTTTGAGTGTAAGTAAAAATAGTTTAATAAAAGTAGTACAATAGGGTAGATGACAAAACGGAACTACGAAACTATTAAATTTCTTTATAAATTCATAAATCTAAAAATAGGTCCAGTATTTTTTAATTGGCTTACAGATAAGACGGACTTAGCAGAATATCTATATTTTAGTAGTCACCATGCAATGCGTTGAAACGGTTCAAATTACATCAAGATATATATAGAAGGTATACAATTGAACCCATAATGTGATGATGGATCATGGATTGGGTTTTGTTAAAAATTCTGGTCGTTATTTCAAGTTATTTTCTCATCTCCAAATGTACTTGTAAATTAGGTATTTTGTGGTGTACATTTCTATTCTAGTTCTTGGTTTACTATTCTTGCGGCCGACAAGCAAATATTTTTTTTCAATAAGTCTTTAATTTAGAACAGCATAATCACCCATCATCACAATATAGCAATTCCGAATGCTGCATCTTACCGCTCACCAAGACCCCGCGGCTAAAACTCTTTTCAGTCTAAAAGACACTTGCGTGGATTGAATCCTTCAAAAGGTTGTACAAGTGGGGGTAAAAAGTCTGAAAGAAACGGTACAAATTCGGACCTACCTTTTAGAGGGTATCCGGAGCTTACCGGGTACCAAACTTTTGGGATGAAAATTTGCTTAAAGGCATATTTCGATTCTTAGGATTGTTTAAGCGTTGTAGTGTTATAGAGGTATATACATATAGTGTATTGTCATAGCTAATAAATACCAAGTACATTGTAACTGTGTGTTTAAAAAATTTTTTTAATGTAAATCCATTTATTTGGCCTTAAGTGACAAATCACTTAAAACAGAATATGTATAAAGTATATT
Source organism: Gymnoscelis rufifasciata (assembly GCA_929108375.1). Taxonomy (NCBI): domain Eukaryota; kingdom Metazoa; phylum Arthropoda; class Insecta; order Lepidoptera; family Geometridae; genus Gymnoscelis; species Gymnoscelis rufifasciata. The sequence goes on along the minus strand of OV815320.1, from coordinate 12,258,279 downwards.
AATAAAATTAAGGGCTGTCGATTTTATTAAATAAATAAATATGTTTAGACGAAAAATGAGGTATTAAAAGTTTGACGTGTCTGTCTGTCTGTGGCATCATAGCTCCCGAACGGATGAAGCGATAAAAAATCAGTTTATTGTATGAAAGGTGTGTTTTGCGCGAGGTTGATGAAAATTGGTTTATGCGTTTAAAAGTTCTGAGGGATAAAAAAAAAAAAAAAGGTCTTATAAAATCGCATCACGTGCACATTACAAAAAATTATGACTTTTATCTTATAAGGGAACTAAAAATTCAGATGATGTTTCATTATATCCATCGTCATGATAAAGTGACTGTGTAAGGTGTGACTGCACACAGCCTAAGCCGCAAACGAAGAAAAACTCAGACTTTTCAGCGATAAGGTCGCCTATTGTAGCACTTGTTTTTTTACGTGTTATGTTCCTGTGTTGTGTCCATTAAATAGTTTTTGTATTGTATTGTGATAAAGTCACAACACAAGACCTAACCTAAAACCATTCAAATATCTGAACACTAACATAATACATTATCTTCTACATAAATCATAACTGTGTAATAATTATGCGCTCAATAATATTAAGTAAGTTCATTCAAAAGGCATGGACATTAAGTGTGTGGTGAACGTTTAAAAAATAAAAAAAATCTCTGAACTCTCATATAACCTTAAACTTACATAGATTAGATATGCGACCATTTATAAACAACCGTACATTACGGTACACGTTAGGATGTTTTCATTGAATTCGATACCACGTGACACTCGGTACATTACGGGCTGAAACCGTACACGTAAAAGGTTAAGTGAAACGGGAATCGCCCCGTACTACACAATTTATGGCCACTTAATATCCGGGCGAATTTACACTGAGACGAGCGTAGGGTTATAATAAGCACTAGTGTAATAACTACCTACCCCGTGTTCAAATAGGTTTTATTGACAAATGTAGCGCTTGTTTGCAAATGATATATTCAAACACTTCAAATACACTTGTTCGTAAAACAATTTATATAAATAAATATTTCTTGACAATCCCCACAACATCAACGCTCTCGCTTGTGTTACGGGTACTAGACATCTGATATACTTAGTATAATAGACATACATTTATAGATATTTTTATAACACCCAGACCATGAGATAGTGCTTGCTGATTATACAAACACTTGACCCCTCGGCGGGAATCGAGCCCGCTACCTCTTGCGCCGCAAGCGGACAGTCGCCCACCGCGCCACTGAGACGCCAATAATGTGATGAGAAGTCAATTTATAACTAATCATAGTGAATTTGATTCACCATACATAATACGATCCTCTAGATTTTACTGTTTTCAGTCATCATCATTATTATCCCTCATCATCTGTTGTCCCAACTCTTAAGCGTGGGCAATATCAGGTTACTCAGCCTTTATTTCCTGTTCCTATATACATATCTTATCTATATATTTATGTTTACGCAGACAGTTTAAAGGTACATTACATTATTTGTTAGTATGCAGTTTAGAGTTAAGTTTAATATTTCCTAGGTATCATTTTTTACATCTTTCCTTTTTGCTACTACACTCAGTGTCATTTTGTACTAGCTTTCGATGTGGCATGTGACCTGTAATATAGATTCCTAAGAATCTAAATCGGGCACCAGTCTCTCAAAATGTCGCCATAGAATATAAAACTGTTCTACAGCAGTTATTTACAAATATTATTAACATACTGCATTGTGAAAGAAAATAAACAACATTTCATCATTAGCGCGCCTATTGAAGTTCTCACAGCTGGGACACAGGGACTTCACTCTTGTCGAGAGATATAAGGCCATAATTCACCACGCCTGGCTAAGTGCGGGGTGAATGTCACATGTCTTTCAAACTCTTCCAAATTCTCAAAAAATGCCGGTTTCCTCAAGATGCCTTCACCGTTAAAGCACGTGTTTAAGGCACATAATATTAAGCGAGAAGAAAAATCCAATAGTGCGCGGCAAGTGGTTCAAACCCACGACCTTAAAAATGAAAGTCGATGTTCTCCCAATTAGCCAACACGGCTTTTTCCAGCTTCAAAAGCCGCATTCAGTTAATCGTTTTTAAGCTCATTTCAGTGTCAAAAAAACCTCTCCCAGGTAAAAGTAAGCATTTCAACAGTTGAAATATGCCCAATATTATTATAAACGACATCGAAGGGGATGTCTTAACGAATATTTAATATCGTCGTCTCTCGATTTATGGCTGTCCAAATGTATTGTGTCTTTTGGTTTACGAGAGTTCCGACGATAAGTATTCTTAGCGTTTCTGTGTAGAGTGGCCCGTATTTATAATGGGACTGTAGAGTTATTTTGGGGTGAAAGAAAAATATTGACATAGACATAGACATAAGGGAAATATGCAGGTATTTTGTCTTTGTTTCTGTCACTTTCAAACACGCGAGTTACGCTATACATTTTGAAAATAGGTTATACTCACGAAGATTATGTTGATATTATGTTTGTATAACCGGCAAAGCGACAACTCGGACGAAATAAATATATGCTGTTTTTTTTGTGGCAATGATAATTGTATTCATAATTTTTTTATTGAAATGTTTCATTTCCATATTTCATTTAAGCCGTGTTGGCTAAGTGAGAGCACAAACGACTTTCATTCACTGTTCAAACCACGCCACGCACCGCTGGATTTTTTCTCGAAAAATATATGTGCGCTTATACACGTGCTTAAACGGTGAAGGCAAACATCGTGAGGAAACCGGCATGTTCTGAGAACTTTAAAGAGTATGAAGGACATGTGACATTCACCAACCCGCACTTGGCCAGCGTGGTGAATTAAGGTACAGCAGTGGGAACGTTAATAGGGTGATGATGTTGATGTTGACACAATAAACGTTTTTAACTTAATCATTTATCTAAATAGATTGCCATGAAGGTTACAGCACCAAGAAGAAGAAGAGAAATGGTAATGAGAGGATTACTGCGTAACGTCTATAAATACGTCCAGTAATTTGTTCCTAAAGACTTTCATGCTTTAGGTTTAATACAAGATCGTTCATCTTTGATTTTATGGAAATATTAACTCCCGACTTGGTCACGTATCCCCGTTTTAATGTTAAACTCCAGACTAATAAATAACGCACAGCAACAATTAAGGCGCCATTTTGCTATATTTCAAAACAATTACAATTACGACGATATTAAACACTTCAGGATAGTTATATGAAATATAATTTATTTGCAAGAATAGACGTTTACATGTTCTTAGGTTTAAAATAATAATCTCTATATTCGAATAGATTTAGTCGTGACAATCAGATTGATAAAATGAAGATTTTAATAAGAGAAATAAAACTTCACAATTATATAGCTCACAACACTTACATATGAGTCAGAAAATCAATTATTCCAAGCAAAGTCCGATTTCAATGAAAATAGGCACGGGCAGCCATATTTTTACAATACAATACAAAAACGCTTTATTGTACACAACACAGGAACATAAACACGTAAAACAAAAAAAAAATACGTTTGAATTGAGAAACCTGCTTTTTTGAGTTCGGTTAAAAATAAATAAAAAAACTAGTGGTACAATGGGCAGCCTTATCGCCAAAAGGGATCTCTTCTAGCCTTCAACCTTAGGATGGAAAGTACTTTACTTAAAATAGAAAGGAGGCAAGGGTGTACAATATTAAAAATATAACCATATCATCTAAATATTATTATCTTACAGATATCTACATAAAAATATAGTATAAACATATAGTACATCAATAAATAAGTATATTTTTTATTCAAATCCACCACAAATATTTCGTTCAAATAGCCTGTACGTACGTTACTTATTGTAAAAAATCAGAGTAAACTAAGCAATGGTACTCGTAAGTTATGTCACTAATACGTGGTTAATAAATTCAAGAGCTCTCGCTTTGTCACGTGTGACTGAGCGAGATAGCTACATATTTAAACCGTTTTCTATCTTTACTTGGACTTGGAGATGGTGAAATAGGCAGAAAAGCAAAAAAAAAGAAACGTGAAAATGATCGAAGCATTTAGCCGGTTTCACAAGCCTCCTGCTAATCCTCGGCGGTACGCGAGCTCTGATAAGAAATCCCATCCAAATGCCTGGACAGGATACACATCCTACCCAATTACAACAAGCTGAAATAAAAAAAAAAATTGAGAGATGTCAAGGGACACCCGGATGGAACGAAGTTATAGTTATACAATACAATAGAAAACACTTTATTGCGCACACAGGGAAACAAAATACAACAACACGTAGGAAACAAAATGTACAATGGGCGGCCTTATCGCTAAAAAGCGATCTCTTCCAGTTAGTTCTTCTTCTTAGTTATATTATATTAATAATAATATATTATTGAACAAATAATATTTAAATAGAAATGAAAATATATGGCTTGCTTTTTATAAGAGAGAGAGAGAGAGAGACGGACAGAGAAACATGCGACGCCGCACAGCTTACAATAGCTTACTATAGTAAAAAGTGTCGTGACAACTTTTCGTAAGATTTTTTCCGTCTAGCCCCCTTTCACAACACGCGATAAGGAACTTCGTTCCAATATAACTCGACTGCGGCTTTTCTGGGAATGTTTACTGTCTATAGGCCATTTAAGTGAGAACTCTAAATCGACGGATCCTAAAAGGTAAGACTTATCAAAAATATGAAAATAAATATCAATGATTTTTAAATGCCTATTTAACGATACCCCACATGACATCTCTACCAGACAACCTTGAATGGATAGGATTATTGGGAAAAAGAAGGGGAACTGTGTGCAAGAGTATTATAAGTAGTTTTTTAATAACAATAATTTTACCAAAAATCACATAGTTTGTTGACATATATTTTTTTATCTTTACAAAATGGTAATCCACTAGTCGCCGTGTTAAATTTTCACTAACGTCATGTCTTTATTGACACGTCCGTAAGTGGTAACCCTCTGAATCCTTACACGTGACCTCCGGGTGGTGCTAAGAACAGTCTCTGGTGGTAGGCTTCGGCCGCGGCTTGTCACCATCCTCCGGGCTGGGCCAGTGCGTGAAGCGATTTTTTCGTGTTTCGTAATGTGGTCCGGAGAAGCCATCTTCTAGGCCTTCATGCTCCATCTTAGACCACATCTTCACTTTACATCAGGTGAGATTGTGGTCAAATGAAGGCTTATCAATAATAATAAAAAAAAAAACATCGTGCTACGAGGAATCGATTGTCGTGTGAATCATAGAAATCGGCCCGGCCGTTTGGTCTGTATAGTGAAACGAATAAATATACATACATTCATAGAATGTTGAGCAAATTAACATCCTTTGCTCCTTTGAGTTGCGCAGTCGGGTAAAAACCAGACTGAAATCACACTGGTTTTGATAAATTCTGATGAATTTTTAGTTTCACTTATACATATAATCTGTAGTTTCACCATACCTATTCGTGTATCATCATCACCCTATTAACGTTCCCACTGCTGGGACACAGGGAATTCTCTCTTGGCGAGAGAGATTACGCCTTAATTCACCACGCTGGCCAAGTGCGGGTTGGTGAATGTCACATGTCCTTCAAACTCTTTAAAGTTCTCAGAACATGCCGGTTTCCTCACGATGTTTGCCTTCACCGTTAAAGCACGTGTTTAAAGCGCACATAAATTTCTCAAGAAAAATCCAGAGGTGCGTGGCGCCTATCCGTGTATAGTCCCAAGTAAAACAAAAGACAGAAATGAATAAAAAAATAAACAAAAATAAAATACTGTGCAAAAAGGTTTTGTTCGGGCGATCACCCATCCAAGTACTGGCGTCGCGCAAAGTTGGTTAACTTTGTTAGCGTTTAAGATTGGCTTACCTGTCGTTTTTTCCGTTGCATCCGGTTTGAAATAAAAACGATTCTAAAGAAGTTTCACTTCAAAAAAATAAAAAAAATCAGTAGTCTTTACATTTTAGAGCTTCGAGTGTCTCGCTCAGGAACATAATAGCCTAAGTGATACAACTCTACATATGCGGTGGGCGAGGGTCTGCTTGCGACGTAAGAGGTAGTGGGTTCCATTCCCGCCGAGGGGTCAAGTGTTTTATGTTCTGCAAGCGTTTTCTCCTTGGTGTGGGTGCTTAATATGAATTAATAAAATATCTTCCCCATTACACAAGCTTAGAGCTTACCACGGGACTAGATGTTGTTGAGTGGATTATTTTTATTTATATAGGTACTGATCTTCTAATTGGGACTTTTCTTTTCTGCAAAGTGGGAGTTTACAAATTTGTTCTATAATCAATAGTAGGTATTATTTGAATTTATTAGTACACTATTTAATATTATCTCTTTATTTCATTTTAAACACGTCAAAAATATATTTTTTACATTAGATATCAGAAAAAATCATATAAAACTACCTACTGTAAAAAATATAACAAAGCGGAGAATCACCGGTCGCGAAGCTAGGCTCAAGCGACCAGTGACTAGGGCTGTAGAGAGAGGAACTTCCTGACGATACGCGCCGAGTCCAGGAGTACTGCCTTCTGAATTATATTATACCCGTATTATATTATTATTATACTTAATGTTAAATGTATTTTTTTAATATTTTTAATATTATTAATGTTTTGTTAATTTAATATGGAGATTTAATTTGTATTCCCCCATCATTAATATTGTCTGAAATAAATCAATTGAATTGAATAACACAAAGTGCTTACAAACTACGTGTTTAACGCCGCGTCGCGCCGCGCAACTTGACTCCTCTATTCTGCCGTAGAACTGCCCTCACAGCGACTCGCGATCACAAGCACGCAACAAAACTTACCGTGATTACGTAAATTACCTACGTGCAATACTAATTTGTACCTACTACATACAAAATTTAAGTCTGACTGGTACTACTGGTAATCTATATAAATAAAAATGAATTGTTGTTCGTTAGTCTGATTAAAACTCGAGAACGGCTGAACGGATTTATCTTATCATAGTCTTGAAATGTTCGTGGAGGTCTAGGGAAGGTTGAAAAGGCGAGAAAAAATCGAATAATTGCCGGGGAAAAAATTGAATAAAAACCCGTGCGAAGCCGGGGCGGGCCACTAGTATATAATATTGAAAGGATGAAGAGTTTGTTTGATTTAACGGAGTGTTCAGAGAAACAACGGGATGCAAGTTATTCAGGGTTACATAACGGAATTATCTACGACGGTGAAATTCAGCAAAATTAAATAAATAATCCGCCCATTACAATTTAGTATTTAGCATTAAGTTCCTTTTTGTATTGTTTTATATTGATGTGTAACAAAGAGTTATCTTTTTATTATTATTATTAATCCTGGACAAATCACAGCACCTTGCATTTTTATTATTTAAACATTAAAGACATGGGAAGCCGTAATCTTTTATGCTTATTTAGAAACTTAATTGAATTACTACAATACAATTGGTAAGCTTCGGTTATATATAGTTGTAGTTAAAAATACAATGACCCTTTACTGTGAAGCGAGCTACTCCTGACCTGTAAGCGGACCTACGCTAACTGTATCATCGTCTTTCGTAAATAACTAAATAACAGATTTCGTTTTCATATTATATAAATTTAAATGTTTGTGTTTCTGCTAGTCATTATTATTATTATTAATATTTTTTTTATTTAATTTGGACAAGTAATATACCTAGACTAAATTCAATTTTTATGTAAACTTGACTTGCCTTATATAACGCCCGTGTTATAATTGGTAAATAAATGAATATGAATAAAGAAACACTTTGTGTTAATTAAAACTCAGCGACACAGCAGTGAAGAGCAGATGCCAGTATAATTCTAGTAGAAACGATGGACACTTTCGTTGAGCCTTACTACAGAAGTTCTCTAGCATTGTAATGTTAAAGCAAAACCGCGGGTTTCGCTAGTGAGCGTGTCTCAGTATAGCGTGACCCGTTTGCGGCCTGCGGGTTGCTTAATAGCTTCCTAATTGTGTGAGCCTTAGCCTTACTGGTGTCTTACTTGCCGAGTGGGGAATAGTACGGAACTATGTAGATTATAGTACACGGCTCTATAAGAATAAAGTGTTAAACCAGGAATTTTAGGAGTTTAGTTAATGCTAACAGCGGCCTAGAGACACCCGAGCTACCACCTCACTATCTCGTGGTATCCTTTGCCGAACCACAAACGATCTTACAAGGATTTGGCTGATCCAATGCGGGTTCATTGCTCCAGCGTAGTGGATGAATGTCTAATCCTGTTATCTATAAGAATAAAGTGTTAAACCGGGAATTTTAGGAGTTTAGTTAATGCTAACAGCGGCCTAGAGACACCCGAGGTACCACCTCACTATCTCGTGGTATCCTATGCCGAGCCACAAACGATCTTACAAGGATTTGGCTGATCCAATGCGGGTCATTGCTCCAGCGTAGTGGATGAATGTCTAATCCTGTTATCTATAAGAATAAAGTGTTAAACCGGGAATTTTAGGAGTTTAGTTAATGCTAACAGCGGCCTAGAGACACCCGAGGTACCACCTCACTATCTCGTGGTATCCTATGCCGAGCCACAAACGATCTTACAAGGATTTGGCTGATCCAATGCGGGTCATTGCTCCAGCGTAGTGGATGAATGTCTAATCCTGTTATCTATAAGAATAAAGTGTTAAACCGGGAATTTTAGGAGTTTAGTTAATGCTAACAGCGGCCTAGAGACACCCGAGGTACCACCTCACTATCTCGTGGTATCCTTTGCCGAACCACAAACGATCTTACAAGGATTTGGCTGATCCAATGCGGGTTCATTGCTCCAGCGTAGTGGATTAATGTCTAATCCCCTTATATTTTGCAGAAGGCCTATCTCCTGGTCCAGGTTGATGTCCCGTGGATGAAATTATGATGACTACTCACTTATTCGCTTTATGGAATTTCTGCGGAAATAATGGCATAGTCTATAATATAGTTTTTTTAGAAAGAATAAATACAGTAGGTGTTGGCAATGAAAAATACAATACAATGAGAAACACAAAATTTATAATACAACAGAACAATGCTTAAGAACTAAAATACATTAAATAATAGTGTAATAATGGGCGGCCTCATCACTAAATGTGATCTCTTCCAGACAACCTTTGGATAGACTGGAGAAAAACAAAAAACAACGGATGTCCTACCATATACCTAGGCCATATATAACCGACACTACCATGTTTTTAATTTTTAAGATACGTCATTTTATTGTCCTTTTGTTTGAGCCTTACTAACATAAGTGTTGCACGTAAGTCGTGCAAGCCTATCATCATCATCATTATCCTTCATCATCATCCTGCCCTGTCCCACACTATGTGGGGTCAGCACAACATGTGTTTTTCTTCCATTTCCCTTTATCACCCGTCATCTCAACACTCACTCCTTTCCTAAACATATCTTAACCATAGTTTAATATTTAAAAAGTCTACTTTCAAATATGTTTGTTATATGTGCTGTTGGTAGTGCCTTAAGAAATAAATAACGTTTTTTTTTATTATCATCATGCTTAATTATTATAAACCTTAAATTTGTAAGTTCTGATTACCATAAAGTTCATAGAATTGATTTATCCATTAAAACGGTTTGATTTTATATTTTTTTTATAATACAAAAAAGCTTATGGCGTGCCATATAACCCGAAACTAATCTACTCATTGTCCAAAGGTACCACAAAATTACCGACACTTTTTTTTGTTGATGCAAAAAAAACTTCTAACAGATACCATACTGCATGAAGGGTTATTATGGGTTATGTTACCTACACTATAAGTACACAAGATATACGAGTAAATGGCTAAAAAGTCTCTGGATGTAAGCCGATCTGAACTCAGACAGCGAACTTAGTAAGTTAAGCTTAGCTCGTCATAGTTGAGCAAGTTTTTCATACACGTCCGCAATCTATACCAAGCAACCTTGTGTGAAATTCTAGTGGGTTAAGCTATTTTATTTTAGTTGGTGGTGTATCGGTTAACAATAGTGAACAAAGCGTAGTAAAATTTTACTCATAATGGGTTTGCTATTTCTGGCTTAATTATATTTGAATTAGCTGAAACACAGAATCAGTCGTCTATTTATTACCCATTTTGCTACTATTAAAGAGATAAAGATGGGTGAAAAGCTTTTATTGTACTGATAAGCACAAATTTAGGTTTATGAATAACGTTCTATCGACGTTTTATAAGTTTGATATACAAAGTAAATATTATGAATACAGGGTTAATATCTATCGTCTTTCTATCTAACAATATCATTAATAATTTAATTATTATAAAGATGTATGGAATCACGGAAATCAGTGTTAGTTTAATGTACGATACTTGACTTAGCGTTTCTCTGCAGATAACTTGTCAACCAATAATAGTCCTTATCTACGATTGTCTACACAATTTGCCTAAATTTGAATCTTTGCCTGGGTGCAAGTATTTTTAACCCCCGACCAAAAAAGAGGGGTGTTATAATTTTGACTTGTCTGTCGGTCTGTTACATCATAACTTCCGAACGGATGGAGCGATTTCAATTTAGTTTTTTTTGTATGAAAGGTGAGTTTGGCCCGGGTGTTCCTAGACATGTTTCATGAAAATCGGTTGAGCCGTTTAAAAGTTATGGGGGTGAGAGTGGGGAAGGAAAACAGAAAATCTGCAAACATACTAGTGTGGGGTATCAAATGAAAGCGCATCGCGTCCACATTACATAATATTATGTTGTTTTACATTTAAGGAAATGAAAGCATTGGAATTGGGGGTTTTTCTTAAATTATAAATTTAGATTTTATTGAAACATTCAATAAACCAATAATTAATTGTCGCGACACCAATAGAGTCCACTCCGGAATTTTAATGCTCTATGTCTTTGCACTTAGAATATCTATAAACCTAATAAAGGTATCCAGTATTTATATACGGGCTATCAGACAAACTAAATAGAATACTTATTTCTTTATGTAGTCACCATACCTATACCCAAAGAGAATATAAGCACTAAGTTTAACTATACCGTTAATTTGCAACACTGTCTTGTTTGGGTTAAGTTTTTGTTAAATTTAACTTCAAACTAAATACTCGTAGCAGAAACATGCAATTTATTAACCCATAAATCGTAACCTGCAAGCCTATGGGACATTCTCTCATTAGAACAACCTCCAACATTAAAAAAACAACCAACAAAAACAACTCGCCGTTTCATGAAAATTGTAAAACCTTTCCAACACTTTTCTCTTTTTCACTCACCATCGCCTTGAATTTCCCCAGGTTCAGGGATATTTCTGATTTATTACATCGCCGAGTCTCAGTGTTGCCAGCAAAGTGAGACATAATTGACTTTTTAATTAAGCGTAACTTTGATAATGTAAGTTACGACTTGACTTGGATACTGATTCAAAATTAATACTCTTAAGTTAGTATTTATATTATAAATTCTCTGAGTTAATAATGAATTTGTTGTCTCGTGAACTAATGATAAACATGTATTAGTTTGTCAGGATAAACAAACTAAAATGAATCATTTGAGTTTGTTTATGCCGTCTATTATTTGGTCCTCAATCTCCCATTATCTGGTTTCATCAACGTATATTAAAATATCTATAAGTAGAATAAGTTACTTCTGACAATGCCCTTTTACAGCAGCTTCAACATTTTATATGACATGCCTTTACTATACTATTTATCTATTTTTAATCTCTTGTGACATGTTCGTTAGATTATTTATAATTATTTTTAATTTTAAAAATGACAATGCCACTTTACAGCAGCATTAATTTATTTATTTATATTGTTTATTTACATTATGACATGTCTTTCAAATGAATTATTTTATACCTATTCCTAATTTTAGTAGTTTTTAATTTGACAATGCCATTTTCATTATTTTATGATGGATTGGTAACATATTGGATTTTAATAGAATTATTTGTATTAAACATAGTTTTAGTTGACAATGCCACTAATCGGCAGCTCAATTATTATGTTACATATCATATTAAATGTCTTGTCTGTGCCTTTTCATGTATTTTCTGTGTGTGATTATAATAATTATTAGAACTTAACGAAATCAAGTGTACAATGTAATCAAGTGTGTAATGCAACACAATGCTGAGTCAGCGACCATTTCGTTATGTTTAGTTTACTTAGTTTGATGTATAGTTATAGTAATAATAAAGCATGTAAGCTTTACAAAACGAATAAATTGATTTTTATTTTTTATTTTTAATGTTGCCTATGATGAATAAAATACTATGAAACTATATATATATGTGATGACGTCCCGTCTCGTCTGGTATTGTTCGTAGGTGTTCGTAGGTGTCAATAAAACATTACCAGCCTTCCTCTTGAATCATTATAATCTATTGCTGAAAACTGAATTAAAATTTGTTGTTGAAGGTTTGAAAAAACAAACATTGGACACTAATAAAAAAAAATTGAGAAGTTGTCTAAGGATTTTACAGTCGCAGTCTCAACACAGACATGTCGTTGACAGTGGCTTCATTTATTCTATCTATGTATGTATATAACATCTTTGATGAAAAATTTCTTATATTGTAAATAAATAAATAAAATAAAATGTCTATTATATTAAGTATATCAGATGTCGAATACCCTTAACACAAGCTTAGAGCTTTCCACGGGGCTAGATTTTGTTGTGTGGATTGCACGAAAATATTTATTTATTCTGTAAGGAGGTAGTAAATCGAAAAAAAAATTGTCTTGGGTCAGCGCTTTGAACAAGGAACCTCATTTTTCTGTGGGTCAGCGCGAAGCCTTGGTCGACATTCGATTTTCATTCCGAAGGTCGTGTGGGCACAAACCAACTCGCTCCTCTGGATTTTTCTTCTCGAAAAACTTATGTGCGCTTTAAATAATAATTATTATAATATAATAAATCATTTATTTCAGGCATCTAAGGCCCATATAAACATATACCTTATAGACTAACATACATAAAAAATATAAATCTTATAAACCAAAGTGTCATCATCGTGGATCATCTGTTACGGCGGTGTCGCCTCGCAGTGTAGGCGACCGATGAACCGTCGAAACTTGACCCCTCGCGGCCAAAACTGCTCATTCAGACACGTCGACAGATGTTGAGTTGGAACCTGCACCATAAATGAACCGAAGCTCACATTACTGCGAGATTCCAACCTTTCGACGCGAACCAAAAATGCAGTCTTGGTTAAACATGTGCTTTAACGGCGAAGGCAAACGTCGTAATGAAAACGGCATGCTTTGAAAACTTTGAAGAACATGTGATATTCTCCACCCCGCACTTGGCCAGCGTGGTAAATGAAGGCCTAATCTCTCTCATCAAGAGAGAAGTCACTGTGTCCTAGCAGTGGGAACTTAAATAGGGGTGCTTATGCTATGCACTATACTAATACCTAGTATTTCCTATACTAACCTATTTGTGTTACAAAATCAATGATACACGAAATTAGTCGTCTGATTATGTTTTAGTGATTAACTAATTAGGTTTCTAATACGGTGATAGGATTTAGGATTTACAACTGAAAAAAATTTTAGTACCTAATCGGATAAGTTTAGCAATACAATTATAATATTACTGCTTAATATAACGGCTTCGGCCGCGGCTTGTCACCACCCTCCGGGCTGGGCCAGTGCGTGAAGTGATTTTTTCGTGTTTCGTAATGTGGCCCGGAGAAGCCATCTTCTAGCCTTCATGCTCCATCTTAGACCACATCGTCACTTTACATCAGGTGAGATTGTGGTCAAATGAAAGCTTATCAATATTAAAAAAAATATATATAACTTAACTTCATGTGAATAAATGAAAAATGTTTAGTTATTCCCTATAATCAAAACATTCAATATGGTTAGATCGTGATATCACAACCAAAACCACATTCTCATACGTTTTTACTTTAAGGGTTCCGTACCCAAAGGGTAAACAGGACCCTATTATAATTATTTTTTTAGATAAGCCTTCATTTGACCACAATCTCACCTGGTGTAAGTGACGATGTGGTCTAACATGGGGCATTAAGACCTAGAAGGTTCTCCGGGCCACATTACGAAACACGAAATCCCTATCACTCAGACTTAGTTGTCTGTCTATCGCCAGGCTGGTCTCAAGAACCATGATAGATAGAGAGTTGATATTTTGAGGGATGAAGTATTTCTGTCGCCACTATAACAATACTGTAAACACGTAATGAATAAACATGTAAGCTCCCATTCGCGTTTTTATAACGTTACGCGAGGCTATTACTAGGTGGCCGCTTCGACTGCTTCTTTTGCACTCTAATCACATTTATTTATATTTTTTGGGTTTTTTTCTTAATGTGTACACGGAACTGTATGTGTAGTATGAGTCTATGTCAAACTTATCAAATTTATTTGGATCATCATCATCATTTCAGCCGTAGGACGTCCACTGCTGCACATAGGCCTCCCTCAAAGACTTCCAGTGACTTCGGTCGGTAGCAGCTTGTAACCACCGCGAGCTAACCCCTACTTCACCAGGTCGTCCCTCTATATCTAGTTGGTGGAGTTTATTTGTAGACTATCGTAGGTATTTCAGGTTAATCCGCCAAAAACACGCCGGCTTAAGCTAGTTTTGACACATTTCAGTTTTAATACCCATAATTACGGTAAATATTAAATCCATAAAACAAACCACGCATAAAATACCCGATACGCTCACCATCGGCTAAACTTTACGAGGCGAAAGCGCGAACGCAAAAATTAACTTTCCCCCTGGATATTTATCATTGTAATTTTGAACCACGTTTTTATAGTTACCAAATATTTCCTCCACGAATTAGTCTTTTAGCTTTATTACAATGGACGAACATAAAATTACCATTTTTAGGGTTCCTTCGGAGCTTAAATTTAGTCACGGAATTTCAGGTGGATGTATAATGTATAGTTTGTAACTATTATGCGGGACGTGGAATGGGGTTAGATATTAACATAAAAGCACTATGTAGGAATTAAGTTTTTATGTTTAAAATATCGTGGCTTAACGAATATTATGTTGCGAGACTCTGCGTGGAATTTATAATCAGGTTATGTTTTTGCCTAAAACAAATTTATGAGATGCAAATGTACACAAGTGTTTCGCAAAATAACCTTAAAAAGTGTGGTTTTGTAGCATCAAATTGATTAAATGGTTTTGGACTGAGAACTTAACTAATATGGTATTTTTTAATCTCATACATTATGTAGGATTGGCACAACATGTATGTAGAATTCATCCATTTTTAACTTTATCCGTAGATACTAACACTCCGTTGTAGTCCACACAACCCATCCAGATTTCTTCATACACGAATATCTAACACTCGTTTCATAACATGGTATTCACCCCCTGCTGCTGCTACTTTTAAAGTAACTCTAATACATTTAAGTGGGGTCACTTGCGATTTGCCTTCGCCGTTAAAGCTATTGTTTTAAATTTTCAAATCCCAGAAGTGTGTTGCGGGGTTTGGACCCACGACCTTCGGAATGAAAGTCGAGTCCAACACCGCTTGGCTTGTAGCTGCCTTTTACAGAACCCTCATCATCATCATTATCATCATCTTCCTGACCTTATCCCACATTACGTGGGGTCGGCACAACATGTTTTCTTCTTCCATTTCCCTCTATCACCCGTCATCTGAACACTAACCTCTTTCTTACACATATCATCTTTCACACAGTCCATCCATCTTTTCTTCGGCCTACCTCTTCTTACATATGATCTTACGTGACTTTCATCTCTTCTCATGACATGTCCATACCACGCTAATCTATTCCCTCTCAACTTATCCGTAACTGGTGCTACTTTCAAACTGCCTCTTACATACTCATTCCTTATTTTGTCCATTCTAGTTACTCCACACATCCATCTTAGCATCCTCATCTCTGCTACATGGACTTTTCTTTCATCCGTCCCTTTCACTGCCCAACACTCCGATCCATACATTACAACAGGTCTGATCACGCTTTTGTAGATCTTGCCTTTGAGTATAAGTGGCATTCTAGGATCACATACAGAACCCTCATATCCAATACAAATTCACACTTACTCGATGTTGTATATACGATTAAAAAGTAACTGATTTAGCACCAGATTTATGTATAATAAGAGGCACTTTTAATTTCGTTACGGCGCGGCTATTTGTTCAAGGCGTTATAAAGCTGTCTGTACGATTTATGCGCCCGGACGTGACTATACCGCAGGTAGCAAGGATATTTTGCAATGTACGGAGAAAGTGAATTTATTTTTAATATGTATTTGTATTTATTTATTCACCGTAGGAACACAAATACACGTGTACAAAATCTTATCTTACAGCTTATGATTTTAATAAAACATACAGGAGGATAAAGGTTTATAATGTCTGTATAATCAGTAGTCAAACAATGAATTTTTAAGAACCTATTATAATTGAATATTATATAATAAAATACATACTAATGTATGTTAAACCGTGTTAGCTAAGTGGGAGGACACTCGACTTTCATTCCGAAGGTCGTGGGTTCAAAACCCGCCACGCACCTCTGGATTTTTCTTCTTGAGAAATTTATGTGCGCTTTAAACACGTGCTTTAACGGTGAAGGCAAACATCGTGAGGGAACCGGCATGTTCTGAGAACTTTAAAGAGTTTGAAGGACATTGTGACATTCACCAACCCGCACTTGGCCAGCGTGGTGAATAAAGGCCTAATCTCTCGCGCCTAGAGAGAAGTCCCTGTGTCCCAGCAGTGGGAACGTTAATAGGGTGATGATGATGAATACTTATGTGTTTGTGTACGAGTAAATTTTATTCAAATTTACTAAGAAAAAGAAAAAAAACGCATCCCTTTGATCGTCTTTGACGATTTGACTTTGACTTTAACGTAATGATAATTTTTATTTTATTTTATTTATTTATTATGTGCTCTTTGTCGTGTCGTGAGTTCGAGTTAATTTAAACTATATTATATAATCTGCGGTTAAAACAACAATGGGTATGAAGATACTTCTGACTATTTTTTTCCATTTTAGTTTCATCATTCTCAGACACAAATATTACCAAAACGTAATTTTTAATTATCAATACAACAAAACAAATAGTTTTCATAACTAAAGCAGGTACCTACTCAATATAAAACGCCTGGTATTTGCAAACAGATAACTTACAGTCAGTCACGCACGCTATTTTATATTGTTTCCGGAAATTTCATATTATTCGGAAAATAGCGCGGGTTGCGGAAAACAATCCTCCTTATGAAATTCCGGGGAAATTATTGTATAACCCGAATTCACTTTGATTCCACCCTAACTGTCACTTACCTATATTGAAAAGAGTATGAGGTGACGGTGTTATAGAACCAAATACGTGCAAAGGTACAAATATATTATATTAAAATTATATATCTATATATGTATATTATATTAAGTATAATCAGATGTCTTGTACCAGTAACACAAGCTTACAGCTGGATGTTATAATGTGGATTGTCCGGTAATATTATTATATATTATAAAGTATGCTTTCTATAATAGCATCTTAAGTTGTATTGCCACGAAATTGACATGAGCAGCAGTCATGCAAAATTGCAGTTCCATTGGAAACCCGGAAGTGAATTTACTTACAAGATTTGATTGATATGAATCTAAATAGAAGATTAATAAAACTAAATTTATCGCCCGACGTCGGCTCCAACAGAATAAAACAAAATAATACGAAATGGACCCATACTGCACTGTAAAGTTTATACATATTTTGTAATAAAAAATAAGTTAAAATATTGTTCTTTCAAAAGTGAAAGAAAGAAAAGTCTTAAAAAAGATGCAGTCAGAGCTTTGACAGACGACAAAGTCCCTCAAAAAATACATACTACTATGTGACGCTTCTAAGGCTACAACTTTGATTTTATTTTGATTATCAAAATAAAGCTTATTTTCATTCATTCCTCCCTGTAAAAATACACCTATAAAAATAAAATACTAAACTCAAAATAATTTGCAACAGAAGCCCAGGCTAGCACTTACATTAAACTCAATAATCTGAATCTAAACCATTGTTCTAGAAATGATAGTCCTGCATTTTGTATGAGCAAGTGTTCGGTACACGTCAGTTAGTCTACGCTATACCCAATGGATATTACGAAAATGAGGTCTCAGTTCTGTACAAAGCTGGATTAGTCTAGAATATACTACGACAAAGGTTGACTTAGCGAGGAAATGCAAAGAGGTTTTATGGTTGTCTGTACATCTGTAGGTTTTATGGTGCAGGTAAGATTAACTATGTCACATGAATTTTTCTTTAGTAATTAGATGAAGTTCAATATCTAGTTTCTAATAGTTCTTTTATCTTACTTCTAAGAAACTTAAGCAAATGCTCCAAGCTAAGAAAGCGCTAGTCTGTATAAAATAAAAAAATATTGCAAATTTATACGGTATCGTCATCTAGTCCCTGGAGAAACCGTTAGGTTTCTGGGAAATACTTTTCTATTATTTAATTAATAAAATTAAATAATGGCGTGCTGTGTGATCGACGACTTACAGACTTACTTACGACAGAATGAACTTACAAATAAATAAATAAATAAATAAATAAATAAATAAATAAATAAAATAAATAAATATTTCCGGACAATTTACACAACAACATCTAGCCCCGTGGTAAGCTCTAAGCTTGTGTTACGGGTACTAGATATCTGATATACTTAATACAATATACATACATATATATGTCGGAGAATCGTTATTCCTAACGAGATCGTCATAAGCGGTAACGTGTTTAGTGGGCGTCATCAGGGTGAAATGCGAGCACAAAACACAATATTCACTGTTTTATAAGAATTTAATCGACAATTTGTCTATTTACAAATGTTTCAAATAAAATGCACTGTAACAACCGAGCAGCGAGTTCAAGGCACCAATCTCACTTCTAAACAACGAATACACCCAACGATCCAACTCGATCCGTTGGTGTCTCACTAAGTAATGTTCCCAAAAATACTGTCAGCCACTCTTAAGTAAAGATGGCGCCTCGACCCCACTCGAGCGACGTGCTCTGCTCTGATTGGTCGTTACGTACTTCACAGTATTTTTAACTTAATAAATTAAATGACCTTTATTAATGAATTCAAAAATGTAACAAATCAAAATAAATTGAATTATGATTTTTACAAGCAATCAAAATGTAAACAGATAATATTATTTGCTATGCATGTAAACAACAATCAACTCGACTCATAACTGCCTCCGACACAGCCATCCTGACATATCACACGCCCTCGTGTGATAATGAAGGCCGCGCATCATCTGTCAAAAAAAACAAAACATTTTAGTAACGTTCGGCCACTCCTGACCAAATAACTTCAACTGCCTTTATAGAAAAGTTTCATGATGTTAGCCTCAAACAAAATGTAAAAAGTAAAATCCATCGAATCAAAACAGGCCCTCTTTTACATTTGGCCACCTCGCCCTCCAACGTTGGCCACCTCGCGTTTGCAAATTGGCCACCTCGCCTTTGCAAATTGGCCACCTCGCCATTGCATATCGGCCACCTCGCCGTTTCTAATTGGCCACCTCGCCGTTACAATTTTGGCCACCTCGCCATAACATATCGGCCAACTCGCCGTTACAATTTTGGCCACCTCGCCATAACATATCGGCCAACTCGCCGTTATACTACCTCGACACATAATCAAAAGAAACATAGTATGAATGCATTCTACAGGAATGGATCCAATTCGGTTGGGACATAATGACTGAGGGAGTGGCATCGGGACTCTGCATGTGCTGCGCGTTTGCTATAATATTCGACTGGATGTAGCCTGCATGTGCTGCGCGTTTGCTATAATATTCGACTGGATGTAGCTTTGTATCAGGTATTTGGAGGAACATCGCGCCATGACCTTCACTACTAGCGTCAAGACTGCTAAGAGTTAATCTAGCTAATATTTGTCATAATACACATCTAAAGAGATGCATTGTGAGATACCGGACCTAATTGTTTTTTTTTTTTTTTTTTTTCGTTTATAAAAATGTATCATCCAACTTCATGTACCTACATAGAGGAAGGCTTCGATATGAGTTCAGATCACTCACCCATAATAACCCAAAGGTCAAAATAATGGTATTTTGACCTTTATACCTGATATTTTTGTAAACAAAAACACTGACTGGGAGAGTTTCAAGTCTGACTTGGACACTGTTGTTGAACTAAAGCATTGAAGAGTCGAGAACAATTCGACGTAGACTTAGGACTTTTTATAACAAACATCCAACAAAGCGCACGGAATAATACACCCTTAAAAAAACAGAAGACCGAGAGGTTACCAGTACCCGATGGAGATAAGGATGTTTTTACTTCAAAAAAAGGAAGAAATGGCAACAAACTAGGTGTTCACAAGAAAAATCACGTTTTATAACCTTACAATAGAGACTCAGAAGGATAATAAAATCTTCCATGATGAAAATATGAAAACTTACTTAAGCTAGCTTAACAATGCTTGACAAACAGACTATTCACTCTGAAAAGCCACGAAGAGCCTCAATAAATTTTGTGAAGAACTGGAAATACAACGAGTAACGCCAAAAGAAGTACAAAGAGAAATAAAAATGCTTGACCGTAAGAAAACTCCGGAGTATGATCTAACCACTGGTGAATAATTAAAGAAATCTTAATAGAAAGGCCATAATAAAGCTTACCACACTCATAAACGCGGCATTTAGGCTTAAATATGTACCAGGTGGAAAGTTGCTGAATTCATTATGTTTCCAAAGCCGGGAAAACCAGAACATGAAAGAACATCATACAGACCTATTTCTCTTTTACTAATTATGCCCAAACTATTTCTCAACAGACCCATTAACCCCATTAAAAGTTGATCCCGGACTTTCAATTTGGTTTTCAGGCAAAACACTCCACCTTAGACCATGTACAAAGAATAACGAAAATAATACAAAATACATTTGAAGAAAGAAAAGTCTGCACAGAAGACAATAGTCTTCAAAGACGTAGCGCAGGCGTTTGATAAAGTTTGGCATAAAGGGCTTTTACATAAAATACGAATTATATTCCCAAAGCAATTTTCTGTTTATTGTTATTAGAGATACATTAGAGACTTGTCTACCCAAAGAATGAGATTAGAGTTCCTTAAGATGACGCTTACTCAGATCTAAGGAAAATTGAAGCTAGAGTGCCACAAGTAAGTGTCCTCGTCTTGTACTTACTTTATACTGCAGATATTCTAGATTTAGAAAACAATATCATTGCCACATTTGCTGATGATACAGCCATAATGGCTACTGGTCACTCATGCAAAAGCGGCAGAAAAGCAGTGAACACTGTTTTGAACTGGACACAGAAATGGCGAATTAAATTAAATGAGTCAAGGTCAGTCCACATTTACTTCACAAATAAAAGACCAAACTATAATCCGGTGTACATCAATGATAAAGTACCATACCAAAATACAGCAAAATACTAAGGTATGTCATTAGATGCAAAGCTTCGCTGGAAAGCTCATGTCAAGAAGATATGTGAAGAATTAGGGCTTCGCTATAAGAAGATGTACTGGTTACTTGGAAAACACTGCGTTATCAGTGAACAATAAACTACTGCTATATAAGCAAGTCTTAGTGCCAATATGGGCGTTCGGTATTTAGCTTTGGGGCAGTACCAAACAGAGCAATATCCAGATTGTCTAACGATTTTAAAATAAAGCACTTCGGAGTATCGTAAACGCTCCGTGGTACATAAGAAATGCAGACATACATCGGGATCTCAAAGTAGACCTAGTCGCAACTACCATTAAATGTTATGACGAAGCTCGCGAAAAAAAAAGACTTCATCAACATGTAAACATCGAGGCCATCTAGCTTCTCGACAACACGCACTAGTCTTTCCTACACTAATTAAAGTAACAATTGCATTTTGCAATGTACCAACAAGTCTGCCAGAGATACTTTCTTTAATTAATGACCAATCATCCCCGGAATCAAAACAAAATGAAAACTGCTCACCGAATTGTGCAATTGTACCGAAGATAGGTTTCATACCGCACACGTCCTCTCTCTTGACAGTACTAGTAGCGGCAGTAGGCTGCGCGCGTTGTGCAACGCGATGTGACGTGACCCTCAACTCCACACTTGTAGCAAATCACAGGGAACTTCGTAGCAACGGCTGTTTTGGAGCGATCAGGGGTCGTAGTTGTTTGCTGATTGTCATGTGGTCGGCTGAAACATTCAAAAGATTTATGATCAAGTTTTCCAAACATCAAATTCACTGAACTTAAACTAGGGCGTTTGTTATCTTGTTTAACTACGTTTTGCGATAAGAAAAAGCCATAATTTCACGTTTCATTTTGCTGCGGGTAGATATTTCTTTAAAAAAATGTTGACGCTGTAACCGTGGTTTGTTAGTGCTAGTATTAAGGATAACACCATTTATTCTTTACCTAAATTACCCCACCGAGACATAAGTAATGTAAACAAACGGCTTGCATATGCAGCAAGACATGTGGTTTACCACTAATAATTTTTAACGCAGACTCAGCACGCGTTTTTAAGGTCTCAAATCGCAAGAGAAAAATTTCGTAAATTCTACCCATTTCATATCTGGAAACGCTATTTGAGAAAACCACGTTGCAGCCGAACCTATCATAACCTTACTAAGAATGATAATTAATTTTACTTCCCTGTATGCTACGATCCAATAAGCAGATGTCAGCCGTCGCCAACCAGGCCCGCGCGTCGTTTTCTGCCTCGTCTGGCTGAAATGTAGGCAGCGTGATGTCCTTGTCCTCGTGCTTCAGTGGGTTGGAAAGTGCCTTCACGAGAAGCCTCATGCTGAATTGTTGCGCTTCGAATAGCGCACGTCACCGATAGTTCGCCGATAGCTGCTCTTTCACGTTTTGTGCCTGCACCGATCCCACTTCTGATGTCGGAGAATCGTTATTCCTAACGAGATCGTCATAAGCGGTAACGTGTTTAGTGGGCGTCATCAGGGTGAAATGCGAGCACAAAACACAATATTCACTGTTTTATAAGAATTTAATCGACAATTTGTCTATTTACAAATGTTTCAAATAAAATGCACTGTAACAACCGAGCAGCGAGTTCAAGGCACCAATCTCACTTCTAAACAACGAATACACCCAACGATCCAACTCGATCCGTTGGTGTCTCACTAAGTAATGTTCCCAAAAATACTGTCAGCCACTCTTAAGTAAAGATGGCGCCTCGACCCCACTCGAGCGACGTGCTCTGCTCTGATTGGTCGTTACGTACTTCACAGTATTTTTAACTTAATAAATTAAATGACCTTTATTAATGAATTCAAAAATGTAACAAATCAAAATAAATTGAATTATGATTTTTACAAGCAATCAAAATGTAAACAGATAATATTATTTGCTATGCATGTAAACAACAATCAACTCGACTCATAACTGCCTCCGACATATAGATATTTTTATTATACATATTAAACACCCAGACCAAGGAGAAAAGTGCTTGCAGAACATACAAACAATTTTACCCTCGGCGGGAATCGAACCCGCTACCTCTTGCTCTGCAATACAAAAACCTTTTAATGTACATACACAAAGGGAAATAGAATTAAAAAAACACGTAGAAAAACAAATGTACAATGGGCGGCCATATCGCTAAACAGCGATCTATTCCAATGAAGTTCAATATAGTCCAGCTAACCATAGATAAGAAATAAATTGTATGTTGCTAACAGTCCCGTGGTAAGCTCCAAGCTTGCTGTATTGAGGTTTATTGAGAACTCTATTGAACATTACTGTTAAAATCAATAATCCGTGCACAATTATCGAGGTATTACGTGTCGTCCAATTAATACACGGTTGGTTGTTAGCGGCGAAATAACTATTCACGAACGCCATTAATCCTAAGCGTCCCTGCACACTGATGACGACACCGCGCCGCCACCGCCCTTCCGCCGCTCTCGTCTGTCGTCCCACGTCGCTGCTTTTTTAGCTATTCATTACTAATGTCACTTGTGAATCATAAAAATGGAAATTAAAAAAAAGGTGTGTGTGCGATTCACACACGATAGAAGTGAAAATTCAGTAAATCGACAAAAGAATAAAAAAAAAATACTATGCAAAAAGATTTTGTTCGGGCGGTCACCCATCCAAGTACTGGCGTCGCGCAAAGTTGCTTAACCTTGTTAGCGTTTAAGATTGGCTTACCCGACAGGTAAGCCAATCTTATTTCCATTTCCGTTGCATCCGGTTTCAAATCACAACGATTCTAAAGAAGTTTCACTTCAAAATGCTTCTTAAAATTGTAATTTTAAAAAAGATTTCTTTAATAATTCACAAGGATTGCAGTTTTTGACTTTTGTTGCTCAAGTATTGATAAATATTGTAAATAGGTATTAATTTATTTATTTCTTTGTAGTTTCTCAGTACTTGCTGTAGCACCCCTACTCCAGGCAAGGTTTCTCCAATAAGGCGGCTACAGACACCTGCAGAGCACTGTGCATTAATCTCCTTTGAAAAAAAACAACCAATGCCTGCCTTGCAGGGAAATTTCCAACGAGAAATATTAGCGATGCTACGGCGAAGAAATGATAAAATATACTTTGCTACTTTTTCTGTGTTTAGCTTCGGTTTAATGTACGGTTTGTTGGTAGAAAACCGATATACGTTGTCGTACATGACAACCGCTAATAATCTACATTTTTTGGAGCCAAATAGTATCGTTGAGCTCCCAAGTGAATATAAATCACTATGCTTAGTTTAGTCATTGAATTTTAAACAGTATTTATTCCAAGAAAAAGAGGTTTATTTCCATGAAACACTTCTTATATGCATTATCAGAGAATTTTTATATCAGCCGGAATTCGTTGTCGCAGTAATCCAATTCCAATCAATGACTACATCTGTAATTGCTAACAATTAACTTAAGACAATTTATTTATTTACTAGCTTTATTCAATAGAAATAATTATTCAAATCGGAACAGAAGTTCCTGAGATTAGTGCGTTCAAACAAACAAACAAACAAACAAACCCTTCAGCTTTTTAACAAACATTATTAAAATACCAAAAAGAAAATACACTTCAAATGTTTAATAATAATATACAACTAGCAATTATATTCAAGTGCTTCCTAAATTAAAGGTGCCACACCAATTAAATATGAAATCATTGATTGAGTGTAATCAAATACTATTTTGTGACTATTAATTCCGGCCTTAGTTTATAAAAGTAAAACAAAATTATGCCTATTCCAAAAAAAAAGTACAAGCGCTAAAAAAACTTCAGGCAATCAGATCTTGGTTAACGTACTGACAACCCCTTCAGTAGATTGATTGCCTAAAAAATACACATCCTAAAATCCTTTCCAACAAAATCGGACAGTAAAAAGTTAGAATTTATCTCGCAACTAGACATAAAGTAGAGATAGAACGCTCGCCTGAAAGGATAAAACCATACAAAGGAATATAAAATGTTTATGTTACAGTAAAATAGACCCACAAGACCGCGTTCAACTAATCGGTTATAACGTAAATCCATTCGAGTGAGTTTGTCGTTTCTTCAGTATCTGAGCTTTGTGGCTGGCGAAAAGTGAATCGATTTTATGGACTGTACATTGTCACCGTGTTATGTTTGGGTCTTTAGAAGAATGGCGGAGCGAAAAAATATCAGATGGACTCATACACATAGTAAAGTTTATTCACATTTTGCAATATAAAAAATATTTAATAATAAATTATACAAAATCTATCTAAGTGTTTTTGTATGTATGTTGTTTTGTTTAGTGCTTTTAATGTCATGTTTTTAATTAGTGTTTAACCTATCTTAAAATATTATTTTTTTAATTTTTATTATGCGTGTGTGCTTTTGTTTCTGTATTTTATTTTTTCTGTAATGTGCAGTTGTGTCCAAAATAAATGTTTTTCTGTTTCTGTTTCTAAAATGATGCAGTTAGAGCGGCCCATCTTAGTACTTACCTCGCACAGCTACGAATAACTTCTTAGAAATGACGTTCGTTGAATGGGAGCTCCGTTATGAATTAGTATTAGTTGTTATAGCTGTTATTGTAATTATTATTTGTAATAACGGATAAACCACGCAAATCTACATCTCGCGCGTCTCGCACACCGTGAACTCCGAGGCTGTGGTTCCACCAGTTCACGGCAGTTCTTGGCTGTGAACCAAGACTGCATTTTTGGTTCGCGTCGAAAGGTTGTAATCTCGCAGTAATGTGAGCTTCGGTTCATTTATGGTGCGGGTTCCAACTCAACATCTGTCGACGTTCCTGAATGAGCAGTTTTGGCCGCAAGGGGTCAAGTTTCGGCGGTCCATCGGTCGCCTACACTGCAAGGCGACACCGCCGTAACAGATGATCCCTCTGACACTGATCTGACACTTTAGTTTATAAGATTTATATTTTTATGTATGTAGTCTATAAGGTATATGTTTATATGGGCCTTAGATGCCTGAAATAAATGATTATTATTATAAATATCTATTTTATTTTTTAAATCATTTACTTATTTATTTAAACAGGGTTTTGTGAACAGATATTATTTTTAAACTGTGTAAGATCTCTATGTACACAATTTAACAATAAAATATTCTTTATTTTTAAAGCGGCAACAGAAAAACGTCATAAGTTAAAATATCAACTCTCCAAATATCACGGTTCTTGAGGTACCTACACTACAGCCTGGTGACAGACAGATAGGTAGACGACGAAGTCTTAGAAATAGGGTCTATTTTAACCCTTTAGGTACGGAATTCTAAAAAGGAACGATCGCCGAGCCCTATTCTATATCATCATCATTACGGCCCATGAGACATAAATAAATAAATAATATTTCCGGACTACTCACACAGCACCACCTAACCCCAAACTAAGCAGAGCTTGCTATGGGTGTTAGGTGACTGATATACTACATAGATACATTTTTGAAGTGAAACTTTAGAATCGTTGTGATTTCAGACCGGATGCAACGCGGAAATACGTCAGGTAAGCCAATCTTAAACGCTAACAAGGTTAAGCAACTTTCCGGAACGCCAGTACTTGGGTTGAGGTTTACTGAAGTTTCACTTCTACCGTGTGTGAATCGTATACACACCCTTTTTTTTTGTAAATACATACATATTACACATAGAAAATACCCAGACCCGAAAGCAATAAAGCAATAAAGGGTTATTTTATTTTATTATTTATTTTAATAATAATAATAATAAGGCAGTACTCCTGGACTCGGCGCGTATTGTCAGGAAGTTCCTCTCTCTACAGCCCTAGTCAACGGTCGCTTGAGCCTAAGCTTCATATGATTTATATGATTTTATAAAATAAGTAAAAAATATATTTTTGACGTGTTTAAAATGAAATAAAGAGAATAATAATAATACATTTATTACTTACTTATGTTACATTTAGTTACTTATCTTAATTAACCTAACCTGTAAGCTTAACTAACCCAGCCACTAACAAATTGGCGATGCAAAGGTTCCAACTAGCGCCTCTAGTGTTAAAATTGTGAAGCTGTCTAAGAACGACACTTTGACAGTTTTCGTTACAATTAACGTCAGGGAAAAACATAAATCTATCTATATAAATAAAAATGAATTGTTGTTCGTTAGTCTGATTAAAACTCGAGAACGGCTGAACGGATTTATCTTATCATAGTCTTGAACTGTTCGTGGAGGTCTAGGGAAGGTTTAAAAGTCAAGAATAAATCGAATAATTGCCGGGATATTAATTTTGAATAATAACCCATGCGAAGCCGGGCGGGCCGCTAGTTTTAAATACAAATCAGATATAAACAAACATAGGACAGTTTCTAAATTTCGCCGCTAGAGGCGTGCGGATAATCTTTGCATCGCCAATAGGCACTCGTCTTTGTTATACAATACAGTTTTATAAATTTATATTTTTTTTTATAAACACTTCTAATGTTTTAATTCATGTGACAGTAAGATAGATCTCAAAGTCCACAAGAGCGCGTTGAACTAATCAGGGCTAAGGTAAACCCGTTCGAGTCAGTTTGTCGTTTCTTCAGTACCCGTATCTGTGCTTTGTGGCTGGTGAAAAATAAATCGATTTTATGAACTGTACTTTTTCTGTGTTCTTTCGGTTCCCCATTTAGGACAACGGGGTACGAATAATACTTCATTGTATTTTCCGCTCCCCCGTGGTTCTAACTTAAAGGCATTCGTTTTTGTGTGGAAATGTAAAATTTAAGAGGAAGATGTAATAAGACGCAATATTTTTTATGAAATAAATATGCCAATGTGTTGAGAAAATTAATAAATAAATAAAAATTCCGGGACTAATCAGTAATCATTACGTAGTTTTTTTGATTAACCTTAACTAAACATAAAAAATTAAGAGAGCAAGAGGAGGCCTATACCCAGCAGTGGGTGAAGTCAGGCTGCGGATGATGATGATGATGAAACATAAAAAATATTAAATTAAACTAACATAATATTACGTACTTTTTCTGATTAACATAATCCATTTACAAAATACTTCAACACACATACTTTTCTACGAGCAGATAAGCGTTACGACAAACTGTGCAAGGAGGCCGAAATACGGGTAGAATAAAGTTTGCATAAAAATGTGTATAAAACTCATCGGAAGGTCAGACTGACGGGATCGTCCTGAGAATATTTCCTGTTTACACGACCCTTCACCCTCCACTGCGGTGCTCAAAGTTCTGTCCTGAAATTTTTAATAAATACAAAAATTCTATAACCCAACGAAAAAGGACACACTCAGAGACAGAGTGACGGACAGATCAGTCAAGTTTATAGATAGAATCTTTTAAAGTCTTAGCCATACAATAATAAAGCTAGCATGTTTTCTGGAATTCGGGTAAAAAACATACAAACTGACGCTTCAGCTTAATATATATTACTAGAAAGACTAGGAACCACATATTTTCCCTCGGTTAAAAGAAACCTGGGTCACTTATCAAGCTTTAGAGTATCTGTGAACCAAATTTAATTCAAATCGGTCCAGTTGACCCTGAGTTTACTACAACGTCACAAACTTTTTCACAACCTCTTAAACTTTACGTCATTATAATATTAGTATAGATAATAATACAAAACACAACAACAGAAACTCAGAAAATTATTGTCGTTGATTAGAGCGATAAAAAACAATAAACAGAGACAATTTAGTGCATAAAACTACCGTATAATTAACTCGTTAATAAAACCATTCGCAAAGTTTGAGAACCTCAGTGACTATCGCCCATCACGCTGACAGCCAGCCCATTGTTCGAAGGCACGCCGTGTTACACCCTGTACCGCAGATAACGCCATTGTTCCCGTTCACCCTGTATCGCCTGAGAAAGCCTATTTACATACTGGCCTTAATTGAATAGCTCTTGAGTTGTTTATTGACGAAAATAAAATGTAGAGGTAGCTAAATTGAAACGGGAGAGGTGTGTTAGTCTATTGAGTTATGGTCAGGCTATTTGAAGTTTTAAATAGGGGATGGTAATGGAATTGGAGAGAATTAAACTTTGGGATGAAATTTACAGTTGTACATTTTAATATGTATGTATGTATGTAGTTTTGTAAGCTTAGATTAGCTAAAAAAATGTAGATGTGTGAATATGATTTGTGAAGTGTTTTATAGAACTAGTGAAATTGGCATGATGACTACTTAATAAAAAAATATATTGGTATCATCATTATCACCCTATTAACGTTCCCACTGCTGGGACACAGGGACTTCTCTCTTGACGAGAGAGATTGGTATATATATTATTAATAGGTTTAGTCCATATGTTACCCGTCCAAAAATATTATTTTATCTTTATAAATTTAATAAGAAAGTGCCTACCATCAACTTACAGAGTGGGGGACGCATATATTAAGTATATATCGCAAGAAAAAGTTATATCCCACGACACTTCAATGCACTGTATCCACATAATTTTTAATTTCCCGGAAAAAAATAATTATAGACTTTTTTTTTTGGATTATTACTGACGTCTTACTAACTATAGAAATTCGATAACGTGTGCAGTAGTTTAAAATAAAAGTCTGTCGCGATATATTATATGGGTAGTAATATTATATTAATCAACATCACGAAATGTTATACTGTCATTTAACTACTCTACGGATTTTAATGCAGTTAGAGTTGATAGAGTGACTGAAGGGGCAGTTGTATTTACTTTTATATATTGTATTTTTTTAGCAATATGACCCTAATTAACTTTCTTATTTTTTAAACAGCAACGATTCAATATAAATAACTTTATATCAAATTACCTCTTCGTAAACCACATTGCAGACTAGCATACGTTCCCCCTACAAAATTATTTTAGCCTTGCGGCAAAACAGACTGCGGAAAATCTCAAAATCTCGTATTATGACAAAAACGCCAACTAGGTTTGAACCCGTCAATTGAAGGTTCATAGCCCAAAAAAGCAAGGTTTCAGAACGTTAATGACGCAATTAAAAACTTCATACAGAGCGCGATCCCAGACTTGTCACATCGCATTCGTATGGTTGGCATCGCGTTTGCTACTAACGAAGTGCACATAATAAATAAATATTTCCGGACAAAGTACACAACAACATCTAGCTTCGTAGTAAGCTTTAAGCTTGTGTAACGGGTACTAGACATCTGATATACTTATTACAATGTATGTAGTAGACATTTTTTTTACTCTTTTGTGTCCGGCTGCAGGGAGGAGGCTTCCCTACTTTCCTGTCACTTGTAAAGTGGTGTATGGCTTTGTCTCTGAACTCTCGGTATATAAATAATATTTTACATTGTTATAAAAATAACCACAGAAGACCATCAGAAACCATCAGATTATTTAAAGTAGAACCCGGCTGAGTGAAATTCAATCAATAATTTATTAAAAACTTAAGAAAGTTTACATAATATAAATCTAAATTTAAAATTTAAGATAAACCCCCGATTCCAATGCCATAATTTCCTTAAAAGTAAAACACCATAATATTTGGTAATGTGCACGCGATGCTCTTTCATTTGATACTGAACTCTCACCCCCATCACTTTCAAACGGCTCAACCGATTTTCATGGAACATGTCTAGGAACACCCGGGCGAAACTCACCTATCCTATAAAAAAAAATAACTCGCTCCCGAAGGAGCTATGATGTCCCAGACAGACTGACACGTCAAACTTATAACAACCCTCTTTTTTGGTCGGGGGTTAAAAATAAAAAAAATATTATGTAGTTTTAATAAAATGGAGTTCATAACTTGATCACGTTACAGTTTAAAAGTTGTACTCCTGACTTGCTTGTTATGAAATCTTAATGATTCTAATAAGTTATAAACCTCACTTTTTTGGTATTTTTAATTAATGCAGAATCCATCTTTAGACCCATCCAACCATTTTGTAGGTATTTCTGTTCTCGTCCGTAAGTGTTAACCCTCTGAAGGTCTTTATGCCCCATTTTAGACCACATCGTCACTTTACATCAGGTGAGATTACGGTCAAATGACTGCTGAGCTAGAACAAAAAAATAAATAATAAAAAATTCAGCTGCCTAATCTTACATATAAAAAATAGATTTAATCTACTGTAAACCAAAAACTGCATGCTTGCTTTTGTATAGTGTCATCCAGTCTAGTGAACAGATAGTATCGAATGTGACGTCATAGCAGCGCGCTCAGACAGTGTCGGCCAAAAACAACGGCGTGCGCATTACCGCAGCGAGCACATGCTCCTCAGCCGCACCATGAAACATTCATAACTGACGCCGCAGAGCAGTGCGCAGACCAGACTTGACCTCGTGAAATGTACAACTAAACATCAATGCAGTATTTATAAATAAATAATATTTGAAATTTAACAAGAAATTTACAATTTTACAAGCAAAATACCATCAGTAAAACATTCTGTCTAGTCTATAAGGGTGACATGTTCACAAAAACCTGGTATAAATAAATAAATGATTTAAAAAATACATTTTATTTAATAATCTAAATTAAAAATTAAAAAACCCTGATTCCAGAACTTTAGTTCCCTTAAAAGTAAAAACTAATGTGCATGTGATGCGTTTTCATTTGAGACCGCACTCGAGTATGCATGAGTAGCAGATTTTCGGTTTTCCTTTCCAAGTGGGAAAGGAAAACCGAAAATCTGCTACCATCATAACTTTTAAACGGGTCAATCGATTTTTATCAAACATGTTTAAGCACACTCCCGCGAAGCTCACCTTTCAAAAAAAAGAAACTAAATAGAAATCGTTTCATCCGTTCGGGAGCTATGATGCCATAAACAGACAGACACGTCAAACTTATAACACCCCTTTTTTTGTCGGGGGAACTTTAAATAAAATAAATAATTTATATATTTAAATTACTTTATTTGAACAAAAACTTTTTTACTAAGAAGTGGGCTTATTGCCTAAGGAATTTCTACCTGCCAACATGTATTGGTTGCTAACATTGTTATCAACGTTTCATTTGATTGTTTGGTAGTAAAATTAGATCACTTCGATTATACTCGATAATTCAATAGTTAATTTACTTAAAACTTACATTTGGGTAGTCATAGAAAAAAAGCAGGTTTGAATTACGTATATTTAGTTACGAAAAGGAGTAATTTATTGAATACTATATCCATCATCTAGATAAACATGTACATCCATAAATATAGGAAGGAATAGGTAGCCTATGCAAAACATCCGAATCGTTCAGACCTGGTTAACTTCAAGATTGTACCAAAACTCAAGGAAGTTTCCTATGTCCAGTCTAGCCCCAACTCTTTGCTGTCACCGGTAATAATAATGTGGGTGCAGATACGTCGTATATAAAACAGTGTTGGGTTTACAGGCGCATCCAGAGACAAATCTAGACGTGTCGTTATTGAGACCATAGAGATGCGTTGCGAGTGCACCGTCTACATCAAAGATTGGTTATCTAATGTAAGCTCGTGTTTGTTTTGAAAATTTTATTTGTGGTTACATTTTGTTGGGAGTTTTTATTAAGACATCGATTTGTTTCACTGGTGAAATTGCCGTTATGGCTGAAATTTGTATGTTTGTGGGTAATTGTCTCAATTATGGAGAATGTGAGCTTATGAGAGCTTAGAGAGTATGGAATATCCAAAGGAATAATTAAAAACGTAAAATTTAAAATAGACGTTAAAGAAAATGGAAAAAAAAATTAACTGTGTTAAGCTGAATTACAATTTAAGTCATTAAAATTAAATTATAAATATCATTCTAGGCGTGTACCGAATATCTTTTATTATTTTTATTTTATTTATTTATTATTCACTAGTAAATTATCATTCAATTACACTAGCTAATCTAAGTTCTAACAAAACACAATAATAATAGATTACAATCAAGACAATGTCAATTTATATGAAAATAATAATAACACAAATTTAAAAATTAAATGTTAAGAAATATTATAAGAAGGAATGTCAGAAATCTTAAACTTTATTCTATGTTGCACTATCTTATTCTTTGTAAAGGAAATATTTCTTTGTCCATTTCCACCTTAGTGAATAACCCACGACAGAAAGGCTCTTGTGGGTTAAAATGGCACTAGATTTTTACTACTTTGCCTTATCCGCCATTTTTCTTAAACCTTTTACAATCTAGTGGTTTTATAGTCACCTACATAATATGCTTTAGTATTATAAAGCTTGCAATAGAGATAACCTAAAATATTATAAATTTTGATTCTAGTTGTTGTGTGGATTGTCCGGAAATATGAATCTATTTATTGCTAATAGATGTGAAAAATAACATTTGTATACACACACGCATATAGTTACAAAATTCGCGAGATACCTTTTTTTACGTATTTTTTTTTGTTTGTATTTTTTGATAGTATACTGATTAATTGCATGAATTTAGACAAATATGGCATTCCAGTCGTTTCAGCCAGATAGTAGTCTCTAAAAGTAAAATAACCCAAATTAAACACATTTGATTCAATACAAAAATCAAAACCACTATCTCGTTTAAAAATTTCACTGTCTGTTAGAACCTTATAGAACTTTTAAAACCCCAACGGATTTAAATGCAGTTTTCAATGCGATAAAAGCGAATGTATAATTTTGTATCTCTGCAAAGTCGGCGGGTTACGAATAGAAAATACTCTAGCTAAAAATCCGCGTATAGGCGAGAACAACACTCGTCAGTAGGTTGCCTAAGCCTAACACTTCCTTTCAGCTCTATATTCTGTACCAGTCTCAAGCTAATGAGCTAGCCAGCGCTATGCCGTGCTCACATAAACGAGCTTCAAGGATACAGCTTGCTTATAGTTTCAAACTATAAGTAGAACACATTAGGCCGAAATTTCGTTGCGTAGTAACGTAATAGGAGAACTTCTGTTGGGCGTAAGTTCTGTGCCAATTTATTCTGTAGAACGCAAAGTATACGCGACCGAAGTTGGTACGATAAAAAAAAAATACGGCCAATCCACACAACAACTTCTAGTCCCGTGGTGGGCTCTTATTTTCTACTAGACATCTAAAAACTTAATATAATAGACATACATAAATAGATATTTTTTATAATACTTATAAAACAGCCAGACCAAGGAGAAAATGGTTGAAGAACACTTGGCCCCTCGGCGGGAATCGAACCCGCTACCTACCCGGACCTTTGCCCAACGCGCCACTGAGGCAGTCAATTAAAGTCATAACAGCGCACGAGACACTAAATTCACACAATGACTGACTGAATCTGAACTAAATGAAATATTACTGAATTTTTGCCGAGTATGTTCGGCGCGTATGGTGTGTCGTATCAGACGAATACGTCAGAACAACAGACATACATAAACACGTCGAGGTTAGTCTCCGCTAACCCCCGTCCGTTGTTGCAACCCGACAGGCGCAATTAATATTGGAACGAAGTTCCTTATGGCGCGTTGTGAAAGGGGGCTAGACGGAAAAAAATCTAACGAAAAGTTGTCACGACACGACACTTTCGACA
Source organism: Gymnoscelis rufifasciata (assembly GCA_929108375.1). Classification (NCBI taxonomy): domain Eukaryota; kingdom Metazoa; phylum Arthropoda; class Insecta; order Lepidoptera; family Geometridae; genus Gymnoscelis; species Gymnoscelis rufifasciata. Next base: position 12,223,408 of record OV815320.1, on the reverse strand, counting down.
CGACACTTTTTGAATCACAACATCTTTTGATAAGCTGTTGCTTAATTTCGCGCCTCCCGTCATCGACTCCGCGGCGCAACGGTAGCGCGTCTGACTCCAGATCAAAAGGTTGCGTGTTCAAATCCCGTCAGGGCAATTCATTTTGTGTTTCGAAAATTTAGTTTTGGGTAAAATTCAGTTTTATTTGTAAGTTATTTTTGGTTCAAATTACATTTGAAAAAAAAATATTACAATTCCTTCACTAATTAATCGAAAGGAACTTCGTTCGTTCCGGTGTTCCTTGACACCTCTCAAGTTTTTTTTCTTATAATATTTATATTACGTAGCCGCGTTTGCTTCGGTCGTTTGATCTAACCTTTGTGTTAGATGACGATAAATATCGGACAAGCGATACTGTCGCGCATCACTTCGACTTCATAATACAGGCAAAAGTCGTTTCAATAGAAATCGTGATACGTGCTTAGATAGTATGTCTGTGTTTGTATGTCTGTGGTCAGAACCGAGAATCATCCGCGGAACTTCGGTCGGTATATTCAGTATAGTATGTTTTAGCTGTATCTGTAGCTAGTCTAGCGTCAAATATTAGACGGGGCTGAACACTCTCTGCTTACATTTCGGAGGATTTGCCTCGATGAATAAATAATGCTGCCACTGATAAAGCATCTTCTAGCTGAACGAACATTTACTGATTCGCTTTGATAGCTTTCGCTATATTATTATATTCGACAATGTTATGATAGGTTTTAACCCCGTCATGCAAGTTAATTCGTTTGTCTTCCAATCACATTGAAATGTGTTTTTGTTACGAAGAGACAGTATACATTTTCACTAAAATGGGCATGCTAATTTGTATGGCAGGGTTACCATGTCAACAGATTCCAGATAAGTATAAATAAATAAATATTTCCAGACAATTCACACAACTAGCCCCGTGGTTAGCCCCTTTTGTTGCGGGTACTAGACGTCTGATTAACTTATAATAATGTTAAAATATATGGTAAATTTGTTTTATTTGTAACAGTGAAATTGACAAATTAATTAAGACACATTCATTCATTTAGTTCATAGGTGACATTATTAAGACCGATTTTTAAGAATCTCAGTAACTACTGGTCCGATTTGAATAATTATTTTACTGTAATATGTACTTATAGTATATTTTTCGAGAAAGGCTAAAAGCTACTTTTGCCACGGTCAAATCCATAAAACATGGACAATGCCGGGGCGACTAAAGCTAGTACCAAATATAATAAAATGACATAGAATCTGTGTAATGCCTCACCAGCAATTAAAACCAGATCATGTTCAGTAAAAGTCTTTTAAGTCACGTACAAAAGTCATTTGACTATTATCAACTAAACGCTTACAAGGGAAGTTGAAATAAAAATGTTGCCCGCGGCTCCAATAACGACTTTAACGGACGTTTAACATTTTGTCGTAATGCCAAAAAACAATCACTTAACTTGTTAAATTATTGTTTTTAATATACGAATTTCGGTTACGTTTTGGATATAAGCGAATAAATATAGGTATGCTTCTATAAAATGTGTTTGAGCTGGATTTAAGTCTTCATAGGCTTAGCTCGAACATAATTGTAGCCATACTTAGAACCACCCTTCGGTTAATATTCATGGTATATAACTTTTTAACAAATTTCAACAATTACATTTATTTAAAGAATAAACCCAAAAATCACAACATTTTCAACATTTTAAATGATTTTTATCGCTTTGATAAAAATAATTGAGTCTAGAACAATACAGTCATTTCTCTCCCCAAACAGTATTCAACTCATTTCAAATCCTAGACCCCGAGATAAAATGAAAGATAAACAAGAACATAAAGCACAGAAAAATTACAAAATTCAAGACCTTTCCATAAATTTGCAAGTACGTGAGCGAAACTTTTCGTTTTCCAAACAAAATCCGCGGGACCTTTGTCAAATTACAATTTAACCCATTGTCCCCAAAAATATCTCATCACGTCCCGACAATTAACAAAAAAGTAAATTTCTTTAATAAACGACCGACTAAATTCCTTAGTACCTCGGTTAATTTCGTGGCTGGTCGAGTTAGCCTAAATCGTTAAAGTAATTTGGGCTTGAAAGATTAGATTTAAAAAGAGAGATTAGCAACTTTGTTCTGAGGTCAGTTAACGGATCATTTACGGATGGCGAAAGATAATTTTGGGCGTAAACGTCAACGTCAAAATCGATCTCATTTTGGTATGCACATTTAAGAATAGAATGAAAAATTCTTTATTACACACAATGTAAGATTTAACTTAGCATGCGTAATGGACGGTCTTATTGCTTATTGCACATTTTAGGGTTCCGTATTGTTCTATCGTTCATCTATTTTAATCTTTTGTGTAAATCTAATACATAAAATTTCCATCTCACAATGTTGGAGGTTTTGTCTGTTAACATCCGTAAGTGGTAACCCTTTGAATCCTTACACGTGATCTCCGGGTGGTGCTAAGAACAATCGCTGGTGGGAGGCTTCGGCCGCGGCTTGTCACCACCCTCCGGGCTGGGCCAGAGCGTGAAGCAATTTTTTCGTGTTTCGTGATGTGGTCCGGAGAAGCTATCTTCTAGGCCTTCATGCTTCATCTTAGACCACATCGTCACTTTACATCAGGTGAGATTGTGGTCAAATAAAGGCTTATAAATAATAAAAAAAAAAGTTGCAGTACTCCTCCGAAACGGCTTTACCGATTTTTACCAAATTTACCGAATCGGTACTAATAGTATCGGCTACTATCTAACTAAACTGAGATTGTATTAGTAACCCGAACAATGCACATAAGATAAACTTCACGATAAGACACTGTTACACATACAGTCCAGTACTATCCGATGTTACCGGACTCGCCTTTTTCCGTTTTTTTGCCAGAACCGCAGTTCCGAGCTGTCGATACAATTTGTATTGGACTCGAATTTAAACACGGACGGATTTTCCGAAAACAAAAGATTGACGGCTATTGAGAAATAGATTGCTAACTGGATTTTTTCAACCGGAAACCCGGGTTCTAACGCCTAATTCCTCTATTCAATACTTTTTTTATGCAATAAATTACTTTTGATTTGTTAGAGATAGGTTTACGGAAAATGTGTTTGTGGAGATTTATTTATGATCTTATAATCAGATTTTTTGATTTTTCTTTTGATTTTTTTTCAATTTGAAACCCTGAATTGTCGAAAGAATGGAGGTACTTTGAACATTTTAAACTTTTTAATTCCCGTCGAATCTCCCTCCCTTAAATCTCATCCCACAAACGAAAGTCCCGACGACATAAATTACTCGTAAATTAAAAAAGGGAATTCATAAAAGCCGCGGCTGTTATCTTGGAAATTACTAAGGTTTTTAACCGTAAAAAGCGTAAACTTTGAGATTTCTTGTCCCGTTACACCTCTAAATAATGTGGAAGTTTGAGAAACTTCCTATTGATTTACGTGTCCCCGGCAAACTGATAAGTTGAGATCGTTACCTTGAGAATGTTTAGGTGAAAAACTTTGTAATGGAGTGTGTAAAGTCGCTTTTTGTTATAAAGGAACGGAGCTTAGATTCTTACAAAATCTGGAATAAATGAAACCGTACTGTGGTATCCCCCCTGCCGAACTACGAACCAGGCTTTAACACAACACCCCTACCATCCCGCATTGGACCAAAGAGGCGTAGCGTAGGCCCATGTCTAGCAGTGTATGTCCAATACCCGAATGATAATGATAAAGATGATAGATAACTACACCTGTGGTGGATGGCACAAATTTTGAGAGGCCTTTGCTAGCTAGTGGGCTGTGGATGAAGATGATAACATATGTAATTGTAATGTGATTCACTAAGCATAGCTAATGAGCATATTTTTCAAAAAAATATCATAAAAATCTAGTCTATATTTTTTTGTTTATCTAATTGATTAGGTAAAGGAACGAACATGGGTAAAACTTTGTAAATCACTAGAAGTCCTACCCCGATACATGACAAAGTTGACTTTTAGAAGACTTCAAGAAGGTGTGAGTGTAGATTTTCACATGATGATGACGTTGTTTTGGTAATTACGTATTGTCCAGCTGTCTAAAGTAGGCAATACCTTTTTTTGCTAGATAAGCCTTAATTTGCCCACTATCTCATCTGATGTGAAGTGACGATGCGTAGTTATGTTCATGTCGATAATAAGGCTATACAACAATGAAGTAATTAGACAGATTTTTAAGATATTGGCCCTCTCTACTACTGAGAAGTTACTTATTTTGGAAAACACGTAATAGTATACGTACGTTTATGATTATGTGAAAATCTTTAATAAGCTTTAAGTTGCTACTAGGTTTATTTGGCCGTTTTTTTGATCACGTGCGTAAGTGTTAACTCTCGGGATCCTTACACGTGACCTCCGGGTGGTGCTAAGAAGTCTCCGGTGGTATGCTTCGGCCGCGGCTTGTCACCATCCAACGGGCTAGGCCAGTACGTGAAACGATTTTTCGTGTTTCGTAAAGTGGTCCGGAGAAGCCATCTATCTACCTTCTAGGTCTTCATGCCCCATCTTAGACCACATTGTAACTTTATCAACGTTATCAGGTGAGATTGTGTGATCAAATAAAGGCTTAGCTAACATAAAAAAAGGTTTGTTATAGTGAAAAAGTGTGTTAGTGTTTTTTTTCTTAGCTGTTGATTTCCCTTTACATAAATAAATAAATAAATAGTCATTAGACCTATCAGAGTTCTATCTTAAGCCGCCGCTGTCAGTACATATATTGCACCGCGTGGCAAGTACAGCCACTAATGAGAGCTTACTGGGCTGTTAGCGTGCGATTACTTAGCACCGGTCAATTCGATCGATTTATAACGTATAAAATTTAAGAAAAACCTTCGTTTCCAATGCCTTCATTTCCTTAAATGTAAAAAAACATAATATTATGTAATGTGGACGCGATGCGCTTTCATTTGATACCCCATACTAGTATATTTGCAGATTTTCTGTTTTCCTTCCCCACTCTCACCCCCATAACTTTTAAACGGCTCAACCGATTTTCATGAAACATGTCTAAGAACACCCGGGCTAAATTCTCCTTTTTTTTTTTTTTTTTTTTTTTTTAATGGTCGATGAGCCTTCATTTGACCACAATCTCACCTGATGGAAAGTGACGATGTGGTCTAAGATGGGACATGAAGACCTAGAAGGTGGCTTCTCCGGGCCACATTACGAAACACGAAAAAATCGCTTCACGCACTGGCCCAGCCCGGAGGGTGGTGACAAGCCGCGGCCGAAGCCTACCACCAGAGACTGTTCTTAGCACCACCCGGAGGTCACGTGTAAGGATTCAGAGGGTTACCACTTACGGACGTGAACAGAAAAAACCTCCAAAACCTCCTCCTCCTTTCATACAAAAAAAAGTAAATTGAAATAGCTCCTTCCGTTCGGGAGCTATGATGTAACAAACAGACAGACAGACAGACAGAAAGACAGACAGACACGTCAAACTTATAACACCCCTCTTTTTTGGTTGGGGGTTAAAAATAATAAGTTACTGGTGGCAATTCACGACATGCTTAAAATTAAAGCTAAGACTAAAATGATATTAGGGCCAAATATCTTCTGTAATTTCAGTCATTATTCAGCCGATTTTATGGAGGAAGGCCAATGGTAACAAGTAGAAAGTCAGTAAAAAAAAAGTAGTAAAGTAATCAATTCTCGAAGCTACCTTTATAATTCGCACGGGATTTTTAAATTGCTGTATTTCCTGATACCTTACTCAGGTATCAGGAAATACAGCAATTCAAGTCAAGAGTGAATAGGTACCATCTAGGTCTATGTGATCCATCCTTGTCCACATCGACACTTACCAACAGGTGAGATTGTGGACAAACAAATATATATCCTCCATAAAAAAAAGGTGTGTGTGCGATTCACACACGATAGAAGTGAAACTTTAGTAAATCGCTTAACCTTGTTAGCGTTTAAGATTGGCTTACCCGACAGGTAAGTCAATCTTATTTCCAATTCCGTTGCATCCGGTTTCAAATCACAACGATTCTAAAGAAGTTTCACTTCAAACACCCATAGGTTAATTGTCGTGCCGTGTTGGTTAAGTAGGAGCACACTAGACTTCCAATCCGAAGGTCCTGTGTTTAAGCCCAGCCATGCCCCTCTGGATTTTTTTCTTAAAAAATGTATGCGCAGTTTAAAACACGTGTTTTAACTGTGAAGGCAAACATCGTGAGGAAACCGACATGTTCTGACTTTAAAGAGTTTGGAGGAGAAGTGACATTCACCAACCCGCACTTGGTGCAGCGTGGGGAATTAGGGCCAATTCTCTCTTGCCAAGAGAGAAGAAAGAGTCCCTGTGTCCCAGCAGTGGGAACGTAAATAGGGTGATGATGAGGTTAATTGTAACCGCGGCAAAAAACGTTGTTCCCGGGGAAAATACAAAAAGCACGGGCAAGTCCGTGTAGTCTAAATCGAGTATTAGACATACCTAGTTGTAGGAGCGTTCTATCTTTAGCTGTCAGTAGATCCATTGCGCGGCGCGGCTAGTGCAGCCAATAATGAGAGCTTAGTGGGCTGTTAGAGTACGATTAATTAGCACCGGTCAATTCGCTCGATTTATAACATTAGGAGAGATGTCGTTACTGAGCTTAGCGTGGGTTTAAATAGTATTGTTAGAAGAGTATAGTACAATAGTAATTGGTGTTTATAGAAGAGTATAGTAATTGGTGTTTATAATTAATATATTTGTAGGAATCTTGGGAGCATAATAAAATTGCCAAGTCTTAAAGCTGTAGATAATTAGCCTGCAAAATTCTACCATAAGGTGTACAAACATGCAATTTTAATGAATTTTATGAAAATTTGATACATAAATAAGAAATCAAACAACTGAATTCGAATTAATAATAAAATTTCAATACCTCTTCTCGTGTATCTATATTATATTAAGTGTATATAAGTATTATGTGTGGATTGTCCGGAAATATTTATTATTTTCCCCAAATATTAAACCAAAACTACTATACTAAAGTCCCCAAATATTAAATTAATAAACTAATGTATACAATAAATAAATATTTCCAGACAATCCATACAAATACATCTAGCCCCGTGGTAATGAATTGAGGAATTGAATTGAGGAATATTACAATGTCCCGAAAATGTATTAGACATCAGAAATACGTATAATTAATAAACATACATACTATAGTTATTTTTTAATACACATATAAAACACCCAGACCATGAGATAGTGCTTGCAGATCATACAAACACTTGACCCTTCGGCGGGAATCGAACACGCTACCTCTGGCGTCGCAAGTGAACCTCGCCCACTACGCCACTGAGGCAAACAAAACATAAACGGCCAATCAGCATTTACATCTCCCCAGGTTATAAATTCAGAAAGGGCACAATAATTAAACCCTTATAAAGGCAAAATATTTAAATAACAAATTATTAGCAGCCCCATTGTACTGTACCGCTGTGTCTTATGATTATGAATATTCGGATGCATCCGGTCGCTTTGTGATGGTTGCTTTGACTGATGCTGTGTGGGTGCACTGCTAGCGGTTAACCTTCTTATGGAAAATAGTAAGCAAAGCTGTCTAATTTAGCGTGAACTTTGTCACTTTCTAACATACACATTATGTCAAAGTGAGTGACAGGGACAAACGAATTCGAACAAAATTTTATCTAATATAGGTTTAGTTGACAGTAACGCATTAGGGGGTTAATGTTTAAATCTAAATAAATATTGTAAAAGTGGAACGGAGTGGCGAAAGAAAGGTTGGAATGGAAAAGGTTGGAGGAAACAGATCAAAAATAAGCAAACAACAAATACCTACTCTGGTAATTTAAAAGTAAAAAACTCAATTTAGTTTTGTAAATTAATATATATTTTTTACCCCCTATCAAAAAAGAGGGGTGTCATAAGTTTGACGTTTTTTATGTATGTATGAAAGGTGAGTTTGGCGCGAGTGTTCTTAGACATGTTTCATGAAAATCGGTTGTGCCGTTTAAAAGTTATGGGAGTCAGAGTGGGGAAGCAAACCAGAAATCTGCAAATATAATCGAGTGGGGTATCAAATGAAAGAGCATCGCGTGCACATTACTAAATATTATGGTGTTTTACTTTTAAGGAAATAATCGGGAATTGGAATCGGGGGTTTTTCTTAAATTTTAATTTTAGCTACTAACTAGCTGACCCCAGCAAACGTTGTTTTGCGAAATGAAAAATACATAGTGGCCGTTTCTCAGACCTACTGAATACGCATATAAAATTTGTTAAATCGATAAAGCCGTTTCGGAGGAGTACCTACGGTTACTAACATTGTGACATGGAAATTTTATATAATTATTAGGTTTTATAAATGTGAAATTAACTATTATTATTATATTTATGTATTTAATATTGTAGCGGCTACAGGTTTGTTGCACGGTGTCGTCAGTCGTGTTTCCCCGCTCGTTAGGTGCACTCGTGTAATATTGTAATCATGTGGAAATATAGAGAATGTATTATGGAATCCATAATCTTTACAATATAAAACAAAGTCGTGAGTTACACAACTTTTAACTGGAGATCGGCATAACCGAATTCAATGGTTAATGATTCCTCTGCGTCAGGAATAGCAGAATATATATTAAAAATATTGATAAACTGTCTTTTCCTATTCAAAATGATTGAAATTAAATATAAAAAAGTTCAGTTAGTATATACGTGAATAAATCCCGTTTTTAAAATTAATAGAACTCACGATCAAAATCACGATAATTTTAAAATTGAAATAGTTCAGTAAGTATCAGTGAATAAGGTTTTATCGCCTAACTCAAATTGTCAGTGTATACGCTTGGAGGTTTTTCTATTCACGTCCGTAAGTGGTAACCCACTGAATCCTTACACGTGACCTCCGGGTGGTGCTAAGAACAGTCTCTGGTGGTAGGCTTCGGTCACGGCTTGTCACCAACCTCCGGGCTGGGCCAGTGCGTGAAGCGATTTTTTCCGTGTTTCGTAATGTGCCATGCTCCATCTAAGACCACATCGTCACTTTACATCAGGTGAGATTGGGGTCAAATGAAGGCTTATTTAACATAAAAAAACAAAACAAAATGCTTATATAAAACCTTATTAATTTATGTTTTCAAGTTACAATAATAGTCAAGTCAGTAAACAAATTCAAAATACCTTAATATACCAAATAATAATTCACATTTAATCGCTAACACTGTGACCAGTCCAGTTCTTTACGGTTGGCGTCAAGCAGACTTCGAGATTAAACGTTATGAGTTCTATGCAGCAATGAACAATGCTAATATTACTTCATTTTAAATACATATTAAGCATATCATTAATTAATATAAGCCTGGAAGATATCGCTCTTAAGCGATAAGGTCGCCCTATGTACTTCTTCCACTATATTTGTAACTATTGTTTTGTTTTTGTGTACAATAGTGTTTTTTTTTGTACATATTGAACTATTTAAATTTGTGTAGAATGAGAACAAAAGTCCTTAGTTTGCAATTTATTCAGTTATCGTGTGCTCACTTTTTATTAGAATATGTAATACTATATGTACATACTATGCCTTATTATGTAAATAGTTCATAGGTATTTTTATGAAGTGTTAGTAATAACTTTATTAAAACTGTTTGTTTTCCGATTAAAATAAAATATAAATTTAAAATTAAAGAATACCCCCGATTCCAATGCCTTAATTTCCTTAAAAGTTAAACACCATAATATTTAGTAATGTGCAAGCGATGCTCTTTCATTTGCTACCCCACTCGAGTAAATTTGCAGATTTTTGGTTTTCCTTCCCCACTCTCACCCCCATAACTTTCAAACGGCTCAAACTTTATGAAACATGTCTAAGAACACTCGCGCCAAACTCACCTTTCATACAAAATAAACTGAATTGAAATCGCTCCAACCGTTCGGGAGCTATGATGTCCCAGACAGACAGACAGACAGACAGACACGTCAAACTTATAACACCCCTCTTTTTTGGTCTGGGTTTAAAAATACTGTATACTACGAGACTAACCCCAAAAGTAAGCATAATACCATGCAAATTATTCTAAATTTGTGTAGAAAAAAATTAAGCCGAAGTAACGTAGCGTAGCTTACTAGCGAAATTGCGGGAGTCAAACCCACGAGAACCCACGTTCCCGTGGGAGTTGTAAGTTTTTCGAGATAAAATGCAGCTTGACCAAAGAATCAGCATTTCAACTCTCAGGTTTGCCGAGGAAGAGTTACAAACGAATTTTATTTATTTATTACTAGCGGCCCGCCCCGGCGTCGCACGGGTAAAAAAGTTCCCGGCAATTTTTCCTTATTTGCTCACCGTTTAGACCTACCCTGGACTACGACAAACATTTTAAAACCAAAATCAGCTTAATCGTCCCAGCTGTTCTCGAGTTTTAATCAGACTAACGAACAACGATTCATTTTTATTTATATAGATATAGATAACGAAAAGAAAAAAACACATTTTCAATAACATTAATGTGCTCAAAATGTTAATTTATTATGTATATGATGTGTGCTACAAACTGGAACTCAGTATCGTACGTACTAACAAAACTTTTCTTCTATAATAAATAATTATTTCCAGACTAATCACAGTAATCACGCAGCATCACCTAACCCCAAAGGTGTTTTACTACATACATTTTACATATAATACATTGAATAAAATATAAGTTAGAAATTTAATAAAATATAATTATTATAAAATACTCTCTTTTGAACATTGCCTTCGAATTTCTGGCAATTTCATACATATTAAAAGATGAAAAGGAGATTTGAATTCGGATTGAACGAAATGAAATACACGTCAACAACACAATAGAATAAAGAAGGGCACAGATATGACAGATTTATGCGAATTCTCGTAATTACCGCGTCTATTGTGCGAAACGCGAAGTAGTCTGAAATAGGGCTGCCGAATAATCGGTATCGAATACAACAACCTATACATTATGTTTTAATACAATCAAATTAGTTTTAACGAGTACGATTTCTAGAACCATGTAGGCAATCATCATCATTAGCACCCTACATCATCATCATTAGTTCCCACTGCTGGGACGCAGGGACTTCTCTCTTGACGAGAGAGATTGGGCCTTAATTCACCACGCTGGGCAAGTGCGGGTTGGTAAATGTCACATGTCCTTCAAACTCTTTTAAAATTCTCAGACCATGCCGGTTTCCTCACGATGTTTGCCTTCACCATTATAGCACGTGTTTAAAACGCACATAAATATCTCAAGAAGAAAAATCCAGAGGTCCGTGGCTGGATTTGAACCTACGACCTTCGGAATGAAAGTCGAGTGTGGTCCCACTTAGACAACACGGCCTTTTTGTATAGAATAATAAATATAAAAATAAATAAATCAAAATTATTTCCGGACAATCTACACAACAATATCTAGCCCCGTGGTAAGCTCTAAGCTTGTGTTACGGGCACTAGATATCTGATATACTTAATATAATATACATACATTTTTATTATACATATTAAACACCCAGACCAAGGAGAAAAGTGCTTGCAGAACATACAAACAATTTTACCCTCGAGAAAAACGAGGATATATGTAGTTAACGTGAGTAAAACCCGTTTTCAAAATGGAAAATGTTGATGTTCAACTTTACCGTGATTAAAATTTACTAGCTTTTCTCTAGAAACATTTTTTCTTCTTTCTTAGAAAGAGATTTTTTTCTTCTCTGTTAGGTTTCTATGCCATGTATGCCCTGTGCTTTTACGGAAATAAACGTTTTAACTTTGACTTTGGCATAGCGATAAGGCCGAACTTTGTACCCTGTTTTTAATTTAATAAAGATTTTTCTTAAGTTTATTTTAATTTGTGTGTAAGTTTATTTTTGTTTGGTGTACAATAATGTGTCTTCTAATTTAATCTATTCTATTATACAGATAGATTTATAAGTTAAGTGACAACCCTAGACAAAGATAAAAACGCAATCATTTCTACTTCCAAAGTACTTATAAATAAAACTGTTACTCTACTCCGACCTCACAGAGGACGAACGAGTTATAACTTTTAGAATACAATAAAAATATTCAATGCTTTCAATAAAAACAAACAACAAACTAAAAATCTATTTACTTCTGAACTTTGAATAAAATATTTATCAATAGGCAAACATCGTGAGGAAACCGGCATGTACTGTGAACTTTGAAGAGTATGAAATACATGTGACTTTCACCAACCCGCACTTGGCCAGCGTGGTGAATTAAGGCCCAATCTCTCTCGTCAAGAGAGAAGTCCCTGTTTCCCAGCTGTGGGAACGTTAATAGGGTGCTAATGATGATGATCACCTACATGGTTCTAGAAATTGCACGCGTTAATACTAATTGGATTGTATTGAAACATATACCTATATAGATTGTTGTATGTCTAGTGTCCGATACCTATTAATTAAGTTATTTAAACCTTACTTATTATGAATACAGTTCTGATAGCAACCGTTATAAAGTACTAAATAAGAACGAAATAAAAAAAAAAAATACTGCAAATTACTCAAGTGTCTTAATATCTTCCTGCAACATATTTTCCAAGTAGTTTATAAATTAAATAATTACTTCCGAACCAATTATCACCTAACCCCAAATTACTATGGGTGCTACTATCCCACACTAAGTGGGGTCAGCACAACATTTTCTTCCATTTTACACTATCAAATAATAAATTTATTGGCAAAATATAAGTTTAAAAGTCAAACATAAAATATAAATAATACATGTCACATATCCTTTTTCACACAGTACATCCATTTTTTCTTTTGCCTCCCTCTTCCCACATATCCATGCACATTAATATATTATGTATATACGTCATAACTTTCCTTGCTTCTCAGGAGACAAAAAAAAAAATTATATGTACCTAGTAAATATATCTTTTTATTTTTTTATTGATTAAACATGGATAGAAAACACCCAGACCCAAAACCGGAAATTGTATATCGTAAAATATGTGGTCCCGGCGGGAATCGTTATTTATTATTACTTTGCGAAAATTGTTTGGAAAAACATTATTACGTGTATATATTTTTCTGCATTGTTTTGATAATCGTTTAAATATAAATATTTTCAATGAAAATTTATGTAACCCAGATATTATGTTTAATTTCGAAGCTATTTAGGATAATTTAAACAGATTATTTTTTATTTATCTGTTGTTTGTTTGACCTCCGGTCGACCTCAAGTCCCTTTTTAACCCCCGACCAAAAAAGAGGGGTGTTATAAGTTTGACGTGTCTGTCTGTCTGTCTGTCTGTCTGTCTGTGTCACCATAGCTCCCGAACGGATGGAGCGATTTCGATTTAGTTTTTTTTTTAAGAAAGGTAAGTCTTGCGCGAGTGTTCTTAGACATGTTTCATAAAAATCGGTTGGGCCGTTTAAAAGTTATGGGGGTGAGAGTGGGGAAGCAAACCGAAAATCTGCAAATATACTAGTGTGGGGTATCAAATGAAAACGCATCGCGTCCACATTACATAATATTATGTTGTTTTACATTTAAGGAAATTAAGGCATTGGAATCGGGGGTTTTTCTTAAATTTTAAATTTAGATTTATGCTGTCTGTTTTACACTTTTCATCGTTTAATAATGCAGTTATAGATATTTGTTGTTTTTCAGCAACAGATATCTGACTTAAGAAATCCCAACTAATATAAGAACGTGAAAGTTAATGAGGATGTAAGTTCGTTGCTCTTACACGCATAACCTACTGAATGGGTTTTGATAAGACTTCACAGCTGAGGTACATAATGAGAATAACACAAAGGCTCGTTTTTACCGCAGTTAAATAGCATATTTCGTGGGAAAATCCATTGCTGCGAGCAAATCCCGATTTGAGTCAAATTTAGCACTAAGAAATTAAAAAAAAATATTTCAATTCACACAACAACATCTAGCCCCGTGGCATAGAATAAAAAATTACTACGCCCGTGGTAAGCTCTGAGCTTATGTTACGGGTACTAGATGTATGATAAAAAAAAACATTTCAATTCACACAACAACATCTAGCCCCGTGGTTACCTCTGAGCTAATGTTACGGGTACTAAATATATGATAAAAAAAACATTTCAATTCACACAACAACATCTAGCCCCGTGGTAAGCTCTGAGCCTATGTTACGGGTACTATTAAAAAAAAACATTTTAATTCACACAACAACATCTAGCCCCGTGGTAACCTCTGAGCTTATGTTACGGGTACTAGATGTATGATAAAAAAAAACATTTCAATTCACACAACAACATCTAGCCCCGTGGTTACCTCTGAGCTAATGTTACGGGTACTAAATATATGATAAAAAAAACATTTCAATTCACACAACAACATCTAGCCCCGTGGTAAGCTCTGAGCCTATGTTACGGGTACTATTAAAAAAAAACATTTTAATTCACACAACAACATCGAGCCCCGTGGTAAGCTCTGAGCTTGTGTTACGGGTACAAGATATCTTATATACTTAATATAATTGACATAAATATATAGATATTTTTTATTATACCTCTAAAACAACACACCCACAAACACCCAGAAACGTGAGTAACACCCAGAACAAGAAAGTTTTCCCAGTAAAGAACAAAAGTATTTTTCAGTGCGGCAAAATCTATTATTTCTCGGGCGAAGCTGTTGGCGAAAGCTAGTATAGAATATTGATAAGCAATCACTTACACAATCCGTGCATTGAAGCGACCGGCGGCGTCATCTGAATCAGATTAGTGCTGCGTCACCATTCACAACTGAGTACCTGTGATGACGTAATGCATGCTTGAAACGTCATCATCAATACTAGCCGTGAAATAGGGGTAGATGACTATATTATAAAATCTTTTAAATTTTGAAATTTCAGTTAAAATAAATATTTATTATGCATTATGAATAGTTAGAAAGAAAGAAAAGAAAGAAAGAAAAATATTTATTACTACACAAAAATTTACAATTAAAACATTTACAAAAACAATAACAAACGTAAACTAATATACCTTAAAACTATTGAAAATTTGTGTAATAAAGGGTCCCTGGCTCAGCATAATGCATCTGCCACAGGGCCCGTAGGAGCACTATGACAGAGCGCTGGTTTTCAGCCAGCCAGTTACATTTTGTTTCATATTTTAATGATAGACACTATTAATAATACCACTCAATGGTTAAACAGGTATTCGGGTAATCCTATATTTTCTTGAGACTTTACTTTTTTTTATTAATAAGTACCTCTTTGTCCTCTGAATGACAGGTCGCGAGATATTTGTGAATAACTGATTTTCGTGACCTTTCAACCTCTAGAACTTGTTTAGCCGGCACAATTAGCATGCCCACTTTTCACTTAAATTTTCACACTTCATTAGAATGCCGTTATTAAGGTGTAAACAAAACTTAGCTCAGTGATATTTTATGAAATTTTTTTTTATAGATAGATAAACATAAATTAAACATTATAAATAGTAAAAATAAACCTAGCATGCGTAATGGGCGGTTTTATTGCAATTACATCAATTCATTTTTATTCTTATCAAGCAATTTTTTTATGCTAGATAAGCCTTCATTTGACCACAATCTTACCTGATGTAAAGTGACGATGTGGTCTAAGATGGGGTATTAAGACCTAGGAGGTAGATGGCTTCTCCGGACCACATTACGAAATACGAAAATATTATAAGCCTAACAAAAATTAAACTAGATTTATGCATAATAAATTGATACATTAGAGAAGCCGTGTTGGCTAAGTGGGAGGACACTCGACTTTCATGCCGTGGGTTCAAACCCCGCCACGCACCTCTGGATTTTTCTTCTTGAGAAATTTATGTGCGCTTTAAACACGTGCTTTAACGGTGAAGGCAAACATCGTGAGGAAACCGGCATGTTCTGAGAACTTTAAAAGAGTTTGAAGGACATGTGACATTCACCAACCCGCACTTGGCCAGCGTGGTGAATTAAGGCCTAACCTCTCTCGTCAAGAGAGAAGTCCCTGTGTCCCAGCAGTGGGAACGTTAATAGGGTGATGATGATGATGACATTAGAGATAAGCGACACTAACACAATCCGTGCCTTGAGGCTGCCGCGTCATCTCAATCAGATTAGTGCTGCGTTTGTATTCATAACTTAGTACCTGTCGAAGTGCGTACCTCCATCTGCAAATGATGACGTAATGCATGTTGGATACAACATCCGCAAATATCCCACTAATATTATAAACGCGAAAAATTTTGAGGATGTAGGTTAGTAATTTTGATGAACTTCAAAATAAAATAGCTTACATTGCAGAATAACACAGGCTAATTTTTACTGCAGTTGAATGCCACTTCTCGTAGGAAAATCACTCACACTTATTTTACACTTATTTTGATTCAGATTTCTTCATCACCACAGCTTTGCTGTTATAAAACTTATAGGGTTAAGTTCGCCTTTGTACATGACCATTGTAACTAAACCTTCATGTAAGTATCCTTATTGTGTAAAATAAAAAAAATATTTATGAAATTATGGTAATCAATGATTGCGAGCAAAGCGCTATTTGGATCAAGTTTGGCATGGACATAATATGAGTTTTCTTAGTAAGGTACAAAAGCTACTTTTTACACTGCAGGCGGACAGCTAGTATTAAATATAAAGCTATATTAGATACTAGTTCTATGGAGCGGAACTCCTCTTTTTTAATTAATAAAACCCGAACTCCTTTAAGACACGATTCGATATGCTTCTTGGGCGAACTCGCTACATCGTGACCGACTAGACTGTGGTCAAGGGTAAGCCCATTTATTTAAAAAAAACAGAGAATCAGCTGACCAAACTCAGCACACGAGGATCCCAGCCCGTGCCGACGTCCACATTCGGCCGAAAAGGACGACAGAATGAAATGATAAATCATGAAGAACGACAAAAGGGCCTGAACACCACAAAAGCTCCTGCACACACCTAGTAGGTAACGTTTTGTTCTATGACTATTAAAAAGAACTACAGAAACGTAGGTTTTTTAATTGGAAAACTGTATTACCTACATCCGAAATTGATTTTTTCGAGCACTTATCATAAATTATCTGAAATAACGGTTGAGTGATTTAAGCGAGAAAGCAAAATAGCTTACAGGTAGATTAGAGTCTTTGAATATATAGTTTTGTTCTGTTACGAGTATACAAACATGTGATACTGTGTGATTACTCTGAAAATGTTTATTCATTCAAGATAATCTAATAACGACTGGGTTTTCATGCAGTTTTCAGCACCACATAGTGTACACATCGATTTATAGACGATTTTATAGAATTTTCCGCGTGCAAAGTCAGCGCAGGTGAATCGTACTTATAACCAATAGATTAATCTGATAAATTCCACACAATTCATAAGTACGTGAACAAAAAAGTTTTTAGTTGTTCAGCCACATATGAATCTGTTCTGAGCTTTAGTCATACTAAACAGATCCTTGACAAAAAGGGATACTCGCGATTTATGGCAACCCTTCGGCTATGTACATGTTGTGGATTTGTAGGATAAGGTCGCTTAGATATATAACCATCATTATCATCAGTTCCTTCCCTACACCCAACATGGTCCTAAGATTAGGCTTAGGACCATGTTTCTATGATATAAGATACACTAACAGTGTTCATATTTCAGGTTAAAGAACGTTTATTAAACAAAAAATAATTTACTAAAATTTTAATGAGAACACTATTCATTAGAATTTATTATTATGAAACATTCGGGACAGTTCATTTTAGATTTATTAAAATACAATATTATCCTTATGTATATAAATAAATGCCTACACTTCACAAATAAATCTCAAATTTCACTAATTCTTTATGGTACGTTTACCACTATTGTGTTTAATTTTGGATATTTAGGAATAATTATTACTTTTTGAACTGATAAGATCTAAATGAGTAAATTACGTCGAAACTTATGTAACTTCGTTACACTTATATAATGTTACTAGCGGCACGCCCCGGCTTTGCACGGGTAATTATTCAAAATTGTTTCAACATTATTCGAACTTTTCTCGCCGTAAAAACCATCCTTAAACTCCAACGAACATTTAAAAAAATAAATTGGCTAAATTGGTATAGGCGTTGTTGAGTTATGCGCTTAGCAACACATTTTGCGATTCATTTTAAACCCCCGACAAAAAAGAGGGATGTCATTGTTTGACGTGTCTATCTGTCTGGGACATCATAGCTCCCGAACGGATGAAGCGATTTCAACTTAGTTTTTTTTGTTTAAAAGGCGAGTCTGGCGCGAGTGCTCTTAGACATGTTTCATGAAAATCGGTTGTGCCGTTTAAAAATTGTGGGGGTTAGAGTGGGGAAGGCAAACCGAAAATCTGCAAAAATCTCGAGTGGGTTATCAAATGAAAGCGCATTGCGTGCACATTACACATTATTATGGTGTTTTACTTTTAAGGAAATTGAAGGATTCGCATCGGGGGTTTTTCTTATATTTAAAATTTAGATATATTATTTATAAGAAGATTAAGGTAAGAGAAAACATACTATTGATTGCAATGCTCAAATTGGTGTAACCGACAACAAACATAAACTTGGTTCGGGTCAATTGGTGTAACGTTAGTTTTTTGAAGGTTTTATAGTGGTGTATGTGTGGTTATAATTTTGCGTTCAAGCTAAGAATTAGTGTAAGAGCAATGCTGGTTTGCCAAGATACATACACCAACTTAACCTTCTTCGGTCATAGGAATACAACAATTCGACTTATGTAAATGGATCACATACCTACTCAGTTACAACATAATTTCGACGGAAGTCTGCAAAATTCACAGTTAAAATGTGTAGCGTAACTCTATTTTTTTAAAGCTAGAATTCTATTAGTATGCTATTCGTAAGAGCAGAAAAAAACTAAAAAAAACTGTATACTCAACTTATTTTACGTGTTTTGGTGGTTAACCCAATTGAACCTGCAACCGACGATATGTACAATATCTATGCTATATGCTAGGGTTTAGTTCTGAAAATAACTTTTTGAATGGGATTAGTTACCTGTTAACGAATTATTAACTACTAACTAAGCGACAAAATATTATCAAGCGACAATTTTTTTATTTCCGCACACGACCATTCAGTAGGGAGTCGACGACGCGACGCGGCAGATTATTTCGTGATCTTAACCCCGCTTATTGTCACAAAACTATAATAGTTAGAGATATGATGTAACGACGTTTTTTGTAGATAATGATAAGTTCTACAAAGTTGTAATTCATCACTTTGTTATATATTCAATAGTTTTCGCAGCATTCGCGATTAAAGAAAGATTTAAGGTTTAATTTAAAAAAAAAATCGCTTATTGTCACAAAACTATAATAGTTAGAGATATGATGTGACGACGTTTTTTGTAGATAATGATAAGTTCTACAAAGTTGTAATTTATCACTTTGTTATATATTTTATAGTTTTCGCAGCATTCGCGATTAAATAAAGGTTTTAGGTTCTTTTTTTTCACCATGGGTTACATTATCTGAGTTTGGTAAGGAATCATATTATTATTGAAAACTACATATAGCCTATGTCACTCAGGGATAGTGTAGCTTTCGAATGGTGAAAGAATTTTTTAAATCGGTCCAGTAGTTTCAGAGCCTATTCGAGACAAACAAACAAACAAACAAAAATTCAAACCTTTCCTCTTTATAATATTAGTATAGACTAGCGGCCCGCCCCGGCGTCGCACGGGTACAAAAAGTTCCCGGCAATTTTTTCTTATTTGCTCACCGTTTAGACCTACCCTGGACTACGACAAACATTTTAAAACCAAAATCAGCTCAATCGTCCCAGCCGTTCTCGAGTTTTAACCAGACTAACGAACAACAATTCATTTTTATTTATATAGAATATAGATTATCTATTGCTATTCACGGCCGCTTTGCCGCTTTTAACAAAAAATCTAAAAATTAAAAAAAAATAATCATAATTAAGTACTTCAAACTCATGTCAGAAAAAAATTATTGAAAACTATGTTGAATATTGAACTTTCGAGACATAGACAATAGCTCAAAGAGTATATAACCACCACGTATGAATAGCTTATCAAGAAAAAACATAGACAACCTTTAAAATGAATATTGAACTTTCGAGACATAGACAATAGCTCAAAGAGTATATTACCACCACGTATGAATAGCTTATCAAGAAAAATCATAGACAACCTATAAAAATACATCTAATTTACACTTTTGTTAACCTGTACATAATAACAGACAAATAATTAGCAATAAATTAAAATTGTGACTATAATTTGAGATTTAAACTATCCTATCTCATAATTTGGATCAAACTGCACATGGTGTGCGAGTTTGATTATAATCGGTTAAGTGGTTTAGGAGTCCATTGAGGACAAACATTGTGACACGCGATATATATATTAAGATGAAGAATGCGTTAATTATGGTAATACTTTCTTTGGTTAAAAACCTTATTTTTGTTTAATAAATGATTATTAATCATTATTATTATTATATTGATTATTATTAATAAATGATAATGATTATTAGTAGGTAAGCTAGTCCTCTTTCACTCTAACCCAATAGCCGTATATCGGACAGGCGCTTACTTAGTAATCAATCAGTGATCACTTTTGTCGGCGGTCCCGAGTTTTTTTTCTGTAAGCCAATTTAGGTGTCAGTCAAAATCAATCACCCATTTAAATTAGCGTTTATGAAGAAAAATAGTTGATGAGAATTTTCCAAAAAAAATCAATGGTCCCGTACCGCTGCGTTAACACAGAGTGCTATTGTATATTGTCGAATCACATTTTTTTGTAGGATTCGGGTAAGTGGCAAATGTATTTCAATGCTAAAGTTCACAAGAGCACTCGGTGTTAAGATCCGAAAAAAAATAATTATGTTGTGAACTCTAAATTATGACACGAATCTTCGCCCGTTAATGTACCCATAACAATATGTCAGATGTGATACAGATAATATAAATTGTTAATAAAAAAACCTTCAACTTTATCTGTACAAGATGAAAGATAATATTAATTTACTAGTTAACCACAATACTCAATTAACTTTTACATTCAGTAATAACTTTTTGTTCCATGCGGTATCCAAAATTTTATTTTACATTATAACTGCCAATAAATTCTCTGAAAATTCACAATAAAGCGATACTCACCATTACTGGAAAAATTCGTTTGGTTATTTTCCATCATTGTGAATGCACTCTGTGTTGCTAACAACGATTGAAAATAATCTATGGAGTTTTGTATACTTTCTACGAATCTACTGATTTACAAAACAATTATATTAATGTAGGAGCTGTGACGCTGCAAAATACACTCTCCATATCACGTCTTATCAAGTAAACCGGTTAAGTTGAAAACTACTTAATGTAGGGAATAAATAAATTCAGAAAACAAAACCATATCTTTCCATCATAGTGATCATTTGGACGATACATCAAATAAAACGATGGGTATTTATAAAGTTCTGTAATCCTTTAAAAGTAAAAAAAATGTTTCAATACTTGGTCTTAATTAAATAAATGTTAAGAATGGATTTAATATTATTAAGATTTATAACGGGATATTTACCATGATTGATTGTCTTTAGAGTTTCCCGATATTTCGGCACAGTTACATGCGCCATGATCACGGTTGAACATGGATTAAATAACCGAAAATCATCAATTGAGCATAATTTTCGGTGATATCTATGCATAAATTCGTCTCATACATAAAACTTAAAAATACTAATAATATAACTCTTTATTACCTACACACCAAGATAAAAACAATACAAAAATGGACTTAATGCTAAATACAAAATGCGTAATGGGCGGCCTTATTGCTTAAAGCAATTTCTTCCAGACAACCTTTGGATGGAGAGGAATATGCATAGCAAATAACTGGACGGTGTGGTGACATAAAAATAATAATAGTAACCAACCTATGTTTTCAGTAAACTTCATCACTCCACTCTTTTTTAATTTCAGCATATTTATTAGTTTTATACAAATTTTCCTCAGAATCCTGGCAACACCAACTACACGAGCAGTTAATTTCACCGCGTTCTGACTACCTATTTTTGGTAAAAACATGACAAGTTCGAAAGCAAAATATTGCCTTTTAGCGTCACCGCTCGTGATATACCTACCTGTGGTCAAATGGATAATTCGGGTTTTCAGACAAATCATTATCGGCACAGATATAATACTGTCAAGTCACATTTATAATAACTGTCAAGGTTATAAATATTATTTGGCAGCCGACTTTTGGCCTAAATAAGCTCTACTACGAGTGGCCACTTACGACCGTTAGAGATTACAACATGTTGTAATCCCGTACATTTGACAGATAAAGATAAAATATTAGTTGTGATAAATTTGTTAAATACATGCGATCTCCAACAGTTAGTGGCAGCTCGTGGTAGGGCTACAGGATCGTTACGCGATCACGAAGAAAAATCCCTAATTAGTTTTATGTTATTAATTATACGTATCTCATCCCCCTAAAATGTTGCTTAAAAATAATGCTGACGATTTAACCTTTTTACATCGGTTTTATATACTGCTACTAGATACTAGGTTATTTTTGTGTTTGTTGTGTTACAGATTGAGTGTTCTGCATCGTGAAACAAACGTAATATTTCACATCCGTCGTAATCAAAAACTTTTATAAAATTGGACGGCACACCTAAACCTAAAACTCTTTCAATAAACCAAAATGTCAAATAAAATTAAAAAATGCGAATATAACTGGAGATTTATGGTATTTTGTGGCTCTTGTTATTGTTTCAAAATTTCTGTTAAATAAAGGGGATGTTTGGGATTCAGCTATGGATTTTATATATGTAGGTAGGTATTGCGAGAATTATTAAATTATCAGAATATCATTTGCAGGTACCCATTAAAGGTTGCCTGGAAGAGATCGTTTTTTTGCGTTAAGGCCGCCCAATTTACATTTGTTTTCCTACGTGTTGTTGTATTTTATTTCCCTGTGTGTGCAATAAAGTGTTTTTGTATTGTATTGAGCGAATCAATGTGAAATGAGACACAGTTAAAGCTATTATAGAGAAGTGCAAAGCTATTCTTATTTCGGTCGATTTCCATCCCATAGTAATATAATATGGAATTTTAAGTTTTAATCAGCTTATTTCCTCATCTGATGTGGTATGGAGACTTTAACAATAATATCAATATTGTGTCATAATCATAATCAGTCAGCCAAAATGACAATTAGATCTCAGTAAGGCGGTAAAACGTGTTTAGCCAGATCTGATCGCGCCACGCACCTCTAGATTTTTCTTCTTGAGAAATGTATATGCGCTAAAGACGCTGTGCTTTAACAGTGAAGGAAAACATCGTGAGGAAACTGGTATGTTCTGTGAACAAAAGAGTTTTGAAGGACATGTGACATTCACCAACCCGCACTTGGCCAACGTGGTGAATAATGTCCTAATTTCTCTCGCCAAGAGAGAAGTCCCTGTGTCCCAGCAGTGGGAACGTTAATGACGTGAATGATTCGCGTTTATAGCCAATGGTGTAATCAGGGCTGAGTCTAACTATGACAGTGACACATTATTTAATACTTAAATTAAAACTAGCCCTAAGAACAGATGTTTGCAGGCGTATATCGTCATACGCAAAGAGTCAACCACTGAGTGCCTAACGAGGCCACCGCCTTAGTTCAAAACTCAACAGACTTTGACGCAAGTATCACATCTTGTGGACCCATTAAAAGGCAGATTTCAAGGCGAAATCTTCGAAATTCTGTACAAAAACGCTTTGTGATAAAGTGCGTCACATTTCAAAGCGAAAGTACAGAGAAATTGTTCTGTTACATTAATCTAAAGAACCCTCGGTTTGTTCAAAGCGGGTTCATACTCACTGGGTGAGAGGGCCGGGACACACTTATAGCGGGCTATTATGTGAGACAAAAAGCCTACTCTTAGAAATATAAATAAATAAATATTTCCAGACAATTCACACAACAATATCTAGCCCCGTGGTAAGCTCTAAGCTTGTGTTACGGGTACTAGATATCTGATATACTTAATATAGTAGTCATACATAATATAGATATTTTTTATCATACATATTAAACACCCAAACCAAGAAGATCGTGCTTGCAGAACATACAAACACTTTCACCCTCGGCAGGAATCGAACCCGCTACCTCTTGCGCCGCAAGCGGACCCTCGCCCACCGCGCTACTGAGGCAGTCAAAAATAAAAAATATATTATATTCTTATACATACTTCGACTCAAGACTATTTAGGTATAGTCACATTTATTTGTTTAATAACTTCTTCAATAAGGTAAAAAAACTCTATTATTTGCTACTTTTCAGTTTTTTGGCGGCTTATTATTATATATATATTTTTAAATTAAGTTTGGCTATACTACTAATTTGTCGGAACAGGAGGCCTCTCTGGGTCAGGCATCGTAGGTTTTTAGGGCAATGAGCTAAATCACAACACCAGGTATAACAGGTTTTAATTTAATGTTCTTGCTACACAAATTAACACGAAATAATATCACTGATAGATAAACTAGACTACCCTGATCAATTCTAGATTTGATTATAATCGAAATCAAATAGGATTACACCGAATTTTAGTGATTCGCCGTGGACTTGGTGCGCAAGCGACCATTCCGTTCTCACAAGTTTTGACAAGTGCCAAAACCAACATGGCCGCCCCGCCACCATAGATACGACGCTTCACTAGAGCAAAGCCGTTATCGGTATGGTAAAACGGTATCTCTTATTCGGTTATTTGGTTATCCGGCGTTACTGGCGCGCGCCGTCAAATTTATTGACAAAAATCAACATTAAAACCAATGCCTTTAAAGTTTTAATTTATTTTTAAAAACAATAACTTTTTTTTTGGTTTGGTTATTTAATTGTGTAATGATTAAATGCCATCTATTAAATGTATTGGAACTAGTTTTTATGATTTCACTTTCTGAAATGTTTGGTAATTATACCAAGTCTTGACGATTTGGCGGTAAATTTAAGGGTTAATAACGAAAATAGCTCTTGAAACAAAGTCCTAAGCAGGTATTATGTATGTAAACAATTAGGTTAAACGATTTTATTGTAAACAGACAATAGCAAATGATCTAAAAATAATGTGGGATTGAAAAATAAGAGGTTAGCTATTCGACGTTTCGTAGCCGCGTATCTTAGATTTTGATTTTCCTTTGATTAGGTTAAAAATAAAAAGATTATCCGACATTTTGTAGAAACAACAACATTCAATATGAATAATTGTATTGTATGGTCACTAAAACCAAAGACGTATTATGATTTAAAACGGGTAACACACCATTATTTGACGGTTTTTGAGTTTTCCGATATTTCGACGCTGTTGCAAGCGCCATGATCACGGAAACAACTAAATTGTCATTGTCTTTGCGATTTGGGCAGACTGTTATTCACAAAAGAAACGGTCTACCCTCTTTCTGAGTCTTTTATTGCGAGGTTGACACTCACTAGTGCTACTACCACTTGTTTCATTCTCGAACGCAACTCGATCACGACACACTACACTGACCGTGTCTTGGCGAATAACTGGTGTTACATATTTTTGAGTTTGGCATAACCGCACTACAGGATTCCATGCTCCTGACAATTGGAAGCCATCTTCACGATTGAAGTTCCTATAATTAGTCATTTAAATAGCCTCCCGAACCAATCTAGGTATATAGTGCCGCTCTGTTGAAATTACCCGTGGGTTATGCAACTCACAGTACTCACACAGCATCATTTAACCCCAAACCAAGCAGAGCTTGTACTATGGGTGTTACTTGACTGATATACTACATAGATACATCTTTTTTTTGTAAATATATACATATGATACATAGAAAACACCCAGACCCGAAAAAAGAAATTGTATAAAGAATGAAAAGAATAAGGTCAAGCTTAATAAAACCGTTTAATTTTAAATAAAAAAACTGTTTCGTTGTCCGCTGTATGTCTGTTGTGCCCACAACTGCGGCCTTAAATGGGATATGACATCAAAGTTAGACTGATCTTTGTTGGATAATGGGAGCGTGACAAACTACGGAGTTTTGTTCAATATTGTATGTTTGTCATTCCAAGTAGTTCTGTTATGAAGTGTAAACTCTTTGATGTGTCTTTGATGTAGGTATTTTTGGGGATACATTTAATGAGATACAAGTCGTATTATTCAGAATTTTTCGATACTAGATTTAAAAAAAAACGTACCAACGGTAAGAAATAGAAAACTTCAGCAAAAAATACCAACATCGTCTGGACAGGCATATAAACGAGCTTGCAGCTCAGCTACAGGGATCAGGCAGCATCCAGTTTTCTAGAATAAAGCGACACAGTCTCTAAAAAACAAAAAAAGCAACATATTATATTCCGGCCACGCTTTATTTATATTTTTTTGTGTTTTCATTTCAATTATGTACCAAACTACTAACATAAACAGCTTAAAACTTTTGTTAAATAACGCGATTACTATTTATTTAAAACCAGGTAAAACTCACGTTTTTTGGTGTCAAATAATGAGGTATAATGGTATTATAAAAATACGCTGCATATTGAGCACTTCATAGAAGTCATACACAAAGACCTAAAAACCTCTAGAAGCTACATATTAAAGTTATCTCTCCACCATTGACCAAAACAATGAGTATTCTAAATCTTTTACGTCCCTCCGTAAAACCTAGTGATGGCAACCCTTTCATAGAACGGTTCTATTTCAGTCTAACTACGAAATATTCTTGTTCGGTGAAGTCTCGTGAAACAGGCTCTATTAGGAATGGTCAGGTAACAAAAATACCACAGTAGATTGCTATTAGAAGTGAAACTTGTAAATCACTCTTCCGTTTATAATTATTGTAGGACTTATAAAAATAAAAATAGCCTTTATTTCAGACATTCACTCACACTTTTGATATTATATTTAACTTATTTTAGACACTACCTATCTGTTAGCCTTTTAGAAAAGGCCTCTACCAATTGTCTTTGTACTTTGTAAAACTTGGTTTTAGTCAAATGTAAATAGATTCGTTGTTGTGTTCGGTTTTGTTGTTTAATATAAAATACAACAAAAAATCAAAAGTATTTTCAAATTAATTTAATATCAGGTTTAAGTAATCATACCACAAATAAGCCTCAAAGTAAGCACAGATTAGGTTTTAGTTAAGGATGGAAGGTGAATACTACTTGTCATATAGGCAAATTAATATGATGGACGTTGGCCTTCCTCAAAATAAAAGGGGAATTAGACTTTAAGCCACCAAGCTTGTCCGATTGCGGGTTGGTACGCCAGAGCCTCGTAAGAGGATAAAAAATTCAAGACCTTTATTTCCATAAAATCCTAAGGATCTTCTGGCTACATATCATTGTTGTGGCTAGAACCTAGTTTTTTGTTCTGAAGAGGAATGGCGATGAGAAGTTTGGAATCTTTATTGCACATTATCATAAATCATTTATTATAAACCAAAGAAAGTTTAACGTAATTTACTTTTTTTGGACTTCCTATGCTAGTTAGAAACTGTTACAGCAAGGTAATGCCCATATTATAGTATGGTAGGTTGATACCCTACTTGTGCATAATTACTATTGATGTAGGTACTTTTATTCGCCTTCTGTGTTAAGGCATGTTGAAGACATGTTCTTTTTTATATTTATCTGTTAATGTTGTTTGCCCAGCTATAAGTTTCTTAAAATTGTAAAAATATAATAAATAAGAGATTTCAAAATACATAACTTACGTACTGTTTATGGTTTACTTTGCCACAGTTTAAGTCCAATAAACCTGTTTACGGCCACAGAGGGCAGCACAGATAAAACACTACATTGTCGTGTTATTGATGTCCGAATTATTCGCGGATGTGAACCGTTTACAGCTGAAACGTGTCCCTGTAATTACTGTTCAGATTTAGTTTGGTTCTAATCAGATAATAGTGTTTAATGCTCAGAACCAGAACCTTACGCAGGTATATTAATACCTACAAGTTGTAATGAAATATAACTTATAAATATTTCTGGACTTTTCTTTCCATCCTCGGTTGTCTGGAGAAAATCGCTCTAAAAATAATTTTTAACGCTTAGAACCTTATGTAGGTAATTATGCAAGTTGATAATGAAATAAATATTTCTGGACTTTTCTCTATATTCACGGTTTCTGGAAATTGCTTAGAACAATAATGTTAACGCTTAGAACCTTATGTATGATTTATGCAAGTTGATAATGAAATATTGCTTGACTTTTCTCTCCATCTACGGTTGTCTGAAAGAAATTGTTTTGAGCAATGAGACCGCCCATTACGCATTCTAGGTAAAGTTTTTAGCCAACACTGCTGTTGCTTTCCCCTTGCGTACTGTGCTGACCCAATATTTTAATTATATAACAGCTGTATTATATTTTTACCAGAACAAAACCTCTTAACCCTGCTGCCATTTTATTAGCAATAAGGACTATAAGCCACGAGATGGGAAAGTGCACCAGAAATACTGTAGAACATAATCCTAAGGCGAGCGGCGATATTTTAGAAATCAATTGAAAGCGTGCTCGTGTACTAGATCACGGCCGGAGTAACTAAAGTTGCCGGTAAACTGGCGATTTTAGTTTCCCGGAAAAGACTTTTGGATTTTAAAATAGGAAAAGAATATTTGATTTAAGATTAAATCGACGATTATACCTGATGATTGTATGATTTTATGAATAGTTTCCTTCTTATTAACTTTGGATATCTTAGATTAATTTTAAAGGGCTTTCAAAATAACTGGTTCTTGATGTTTGCAAGCCGACTGGCAGAAAACACCGGAATTCAAAGAAACTGCAGATCCACATCGCACAGAAAAAGATGATGATGAATATATTATAAATTTAGTTTTAAATATCGTTGGTACTTCATAGTTTTTTCATATATTATTAATAATTCCTGACCTAGTTTTATAGGTATCACTGATTTGTTATATGAAAAACAGCCGTGGAGTATTTGTCAATCAATCAATAACTTATGCACCGAGCAACATTAAATTGCCTGTTCGCTTCGCTCAGAGTCACTCGACTGAGAGTTATTGTTTCTTAGAACAACGTGGCTGAAACAGAGCGATATTTCACAGCACTCAATACTTTATGTTTATCACAAATAATCTGGATCTAAGACGAAAACTACGTCTGTATGGTGTCTTCATAGTTAAATCAACAGACGTTTTCAAAGATTTATGAGGTTTATTTATAAAATTTGAAATTGAAATATGTTGATTACTTGGACAGGTCAAATAAAAGTTAAACTTATAATAAATAAATAAGTATTAATAGTTAATGTAACTTATTCGTACACGTATTTTAGTTCTTTAAACCGAACTTACATTTTAATTTACCGTTAACTAACATATAAGTTCGCATAATTATCATATAACCATAACCAACGTAATACCAACCAACCATTTAATATACCTATACATATATATAATACTAGCTGCCCCCAGCAAACGTTGTTTTGCAAAATGAAAAATAGATAGTAGGCGATTCTCAGACCTACTGAATAGGCATATAAAATTTCATACTAATCGGTTAAGCCGCTTCGGAGGAGTACGGTAACTACAACAACAACAACTTGTGACATGGAAATTTTATATATATGACGGCGCGCGCCAGTAGCGCCGGATAACCGAATAAGAGCGAGACCGATATCCGGTTTGCTCTAGTGAAGCTCCGTATCTGTGGTGGCGGGGCGGCCATGTTGGTTTTGGCACTTGTCAAAACTTGTCAGAACGGAATGGTCGCTTGCGCACCAAGTCCACGGCGAATCACTAAAATTCGGTGTAATCCTATTTGATTTCGATTATAATCAAATCTAGAATTGATCAGGGTAGTCTAGTTTATCTATCAGTGATATTATTTCGTGTTAATTTGTGTAGCAAGAAAATTAAATTGAAACCTGTTATACCTGGTGTTGTGATTTAGCTCATTGCCCTAAAAACCTACGACGCCTGACCCAGAGAGGCCTCCTGTTCCGACATCAGAAGTGGGATCTATGGGGCAACCAAATGAGCGATATCAACAACAAATGGATGAATCCTCTGCCACAAAATTACTTAGCAACATGGAAGCGTTATTGTCTCGTGTGCTATCGATGTCGCAGGATGCAACCGTGAGTAATACTCCTACGAAGCTATTGGAATTCAATCCTGATGACTTGGATGCCGACATAGACGGCTAGTGTAACGTGTCTGATCTGATTATAAAAGGAAAACGGCTAGAAGGTGTGGATTTGCTTGTCGCGCTTACAAGTGCATTAAAAGGACGTGCCGCCGCGTGCCTTACTAGGCTGAATTTTAACGAACTGACTTGGGATGTGGTTAAACAAACTTTAATCGCAAGGTTTTCCAAACCCAAACTGTATCAGGATTATTTTGATGATATATTGCGTTTTGAAATTGGATTTAAGGAGTCAGCATCCTAAGCCGCTATGCGTTTGTGGAATTTTACTGAGCGCATACCCAAATTAGAAATGATCGAAGATATTATAACGGGGCTCGTAATATCAGTGCTATGCGCCGAGAGTTGAATGCTCATACAATCACAACCAGGGCTCAACTCTTTAGAACACTTGGTGGAATATCTCTAAAGCGACGGTTTGACGGCAGTGATAAACAAGAACCGGAAATTAAACGCTCTCGTATTTCGAATGAAAGATTTAATGGTGAATGTCACTATTGTGGCCTTGCGGGTCACAGGCCGACTGCCGGAATCGACGACGGGATGACGCTGCTCCTTCTAGCAGGCTGCAGCAATCTTCAGGATCAACTCGACCTCTGGAGGGGTCACCATCAGTGTCCTGCTACACATGTGGAAGGCCACATAGCTCCTGCGTGTCCGGACGGAAAGAGCGGTGATGGGGCCGCGGTCGTAGTCGTCAGTCTGTGTGAACATCGACCTTCGGGCGGGGCAGTTGGAGCATCCGGTGAGCGCGTTCCTTTTTTTATTTGATAGCGGATCATCTTGATCAGTTACTGTCAGTTTTTTTTCGGGTGCTGTGTGCAATGATCTAGTTTCTCTTAGCGGTATAGGTGGGGATAATATTGAGTCTTCTTCTTTAGGTGCCACTTCATTACTGAAGGTTGGCAGTCAGCTCCTAAAAATAATATTGAGTGCACGTCTCAGATCCTTAGTGAGGTGGCGATTGATCAAATAACAACGATATTGCTTTTTCACATTGTGCCTGATAGCAGCATTGCTGTGCCTGCTATTATTGGTAGGGACATTTTGGAGAAAGGCATTAGTGTTAACCTTGATAATGATACCTTG
This sequence comes from Gymnoscelis rufifasciata, assembly GCA_929108375.1. Taxonomy (NCBI): domain Eukaryota; kingdom Metazoa; phylum Arthropoda; class Insecta; order Lepidoptera; family Geometridae; genus Gymnoscelis; species Gymnoscelis rufifasciata. The sequence continues at coordinate 12,192,145 of OV815320.1, read as the reverse complement.
TCATTCAATTATAAACAAACTTCACATTTTTGTGACTTGGCTGCGGGAAAACAATTTACAGATGTAGATACAGATTTGCAGGGGAAGGAAAAAGAGGCACTTGTGACACAGTTGAATAAATACGCCGATCACTTTATCGAAGGTATACCTACAAATCGAGTCAAAACGGGGGAGCTTAAGACAGACTTAATCAACACAAAGTTGTTCAGCGTTGTCCTTTTAGACTAGCTCCTAGAATCTGAGGTCATTCGAGAAGGTTCCTCTCCTTTTGCAGGCCCTATGCTCCTGGTGATAGGGAGGGACAATTCAGAGAGTTATGGCGCGGTCCTTGTGCGGAAGAGGGGGGTCTCCCTCATGTCGTGGAGTACTTCGGCCGACGTACGACCGAAGTAGAATCTCGGTATCACTCTTGTGGGTTGGGGGCACTTGCTTTCGTACTTGCGGTGGAACACTTCAGGTATTGTCTGTACGGACGACGGTTTCATATACTGACTGCAATTCGCTTAGAGCGTCGAGGTCTAGGGTCGGTTTAACTGCTCGAGTGCGCCTGCGGTGGGCGTTTTTACAGGCCTGCGACTTTGACATAATTTGCCGTGAGGGTCGCGGAGTGGAGTGCGCTGATTGTTTCTCTCGAAATCTGCAACCCCAAGCGGACGCTCCAAAACCGGTCACTGCAGAGGCTAAAATTGTTCAGTTTGTCGAGTTACATCAAGGTTGGTTATCGGTTGAACAAAAGCGTGATATTGAAGGGATTTGACCACAAAATTCAACGACGATGAATTACCCGAAAATGTAGCGCATACTTATGATGTGACTATATACTGTATGTGTGTGTGTGTGTGTACTTATGACTTATGATGTGTGTGATGGTATTCTCTATAGAAAAGTTGTTCGAAATAAAGTAGTGTCATGGTTGCCAGTAGTACCGCGTTCATTGATTTGGACATTAATAAATCACGTTCACAGTGAGATACAGTATTTAGGCAAAGAAAAAAACTCTCGACAAATTAAAGAGCAGTATTGGTTCCCGCAAATGTCGAAATGCGTACGTAAGTTTATCGATTCTTGTATAGTTTGCAAGTCATCAAAAGGCCCAGATGGTGCTCAACCTGTTCAATTACATCCGATACCCAAGGTTTCCGTGCCCTGGCACACTATTCACATTGACTTTACGGGACAGTTGAGTGGGAAGAGCGACCGAAAGGAATAAATACTGCTCGGTAATAATTGACGGCTTTACCAAGTACGTGTTGCTAGAACATACTATGTCTATTGGTGCAGAAAGTGCAATTAAAGCATTGCAAAAGGCTGTTCCCCTTTTCGGAGCGCCTAAACGAATTATAGTAGATCAAGGGAGGTGTTACGTTAGCTCCGAATTCAAAGACTTCTGTGCTAGGCATAAAATTGACCTCCATTTTATTGCTACAGCTTGCTTACGGTAATAGAAAATGATGGTAATAAAACTGGCGTGACGAATTAGGCAATGTTCAGCTTGCAATTAGCGGCACCGGGTCAGCTGTTACTAAATACACACCCACGGAATTGATGTTTAGGATTCGAGCTCAATCATTAGGCATATCTGGCTTGGACCCTGTATAACAAAACTTACCAGCTCGATTAGAACTCGATGTTATTAGGGAGGACGCCTTAAATAATATTAAACGGGCTGCAGCATCTGAAATAGAACGCTTTAATCGCAGACGTTCAATCGTGAGTCCGTTTTCTGAAGGGGATTTCGTGTTTATTAAAAATAGCGAGCATAGTTAAACTTAACTGGATAGAAAATTTAAGGGACCGTTTATTATAACAGCTGTTCTTGAAAACGACAGCTAGTAGCTAAAGGGCTTAAATAATTCTTCGCGCTCCTACAAATACGCACGTGAAGGCTAGCGCACAGTGCCTGCTGGGCACGAAGGTTTACTGGAAGTTTCAACTAGTCTAATGAGTGAAGGGGAGACCGTGACGGCGCCGATAGATGTAGATGGTAGTGATAGCCTTCAAGTAGACAGTAGTTATGATAGATTATCTAGAAACTGCGCGTGCTCTGATACCATTTCTGTAAGCCGCTCTGATACACTAACGGCGGGTTCGGATACTGATAGTGTATACTCTGATCCTGAGCAGATTGAAGTACAGTGTGAAGTCGAATTTACTATATACTGAATAAGATGGTCCGCAGTCTTAGGTATGATCATTTTGATTTGTGTAATACCTATACTTTGTGTGTGATGATTGTGAAGTTGGTCGAAAGGACAGTGCTGTTGTTACCAGAGTCTGGTCAACGATGCACTCGTCCGGTCCAAACTTGTTGAGTGAAATGGTTGATGGAGAGTGTCGTCCGGGCCAAAGAGTATTTGGTTGAAGGGATGCACGTCTTCATTCTCGTGGGTGGTCGAAGGGACAGTGCCGTCCGGTCCATGCCATACTTTTAACTAAGTTATGGCTGGTCGAAGGGACACACTCGTCCGGTCCACACGATGGGTGGTCGAAGGGACAGTGTCGTCCGGTCCATGCAATACTTTTAACTAAGTTATCGCTGGTCGAAGGGACACACTCGTCCGGTCCACATAATTCTGTGTGCATTGAGCTGTTAAAAGAATAGTGTCGTCCGGTCCATGCTCTGCTTTTCATTAAGTTATTGCTGGTCGAAAGGACACACTCATTCAGTCACGAGTAATAGTCGAAACATTAAATGAGATGAGATCTAGGAACCTTTAGGCTTGTCAGGTTGGACGAGCGGATATCTAGGTCATGGTTGTTGTCTTGTTTCGGGACCAATTGCTGAAATGCGCCCGAGGACGGTCGATAGTCAGTATGGCCGTGACGGCGCGCGCCAGTAGCGCCGGATAACCGAATAAGAGCGAGACCGATATCCGGTTTGCTCTAGTGAAGCTCCGTATCTGTGGTGGCGGGGCGGCCATGTTGGTTTTGGCACTTGTCAAAACTTGTCAGAACGGAATGGTCGCTTGCGCACCAAGTCCACGGCGAATCACTAAAATTCGGTGTAATCCTATTTGATTTCGATTATAATCAAATCTAGAATTGATCAGGGTAGTCTAGTTTATCTATCAGTGATATTATTTCGTGTTAATTTGTGTAGCAAGAAAATTAAATTGAAACCTGTTATACCTGGTGTTGTGATTTAGCTCATTGCCCTAAAAACCTACGACGCCTGACCCAGAGAGGCCTCCTGTTCCGACATATATGTATAAGATGTTATGCACAACTCATATACATATTGTGTTTTTTTGTGCTACGGTTACATGTACGTCTTTGCTTTAACGGTGAAGGCAAAACATCGTGAGGAAACCGGTATATTCTGACAACTTTCAAGAGTTTGAAGGACGTGTGACATCCACCATACCGCACTTGGCCAGCGTTTTGAATTATGGCCTAATCTCTCTCGTGAAGAGAGAAGTCCCTGTGTCCCAGCAGTGGGAACGTTAATAGGGCGATGATGTGCGATTACGATACGTACGTATTAAAAACTCAGGGTAGTTTTTCTAGTGGAAACACCTGCTGTAAATATAGTATAGAAGTCTATTAGCGATCGCCGGCCGTCGACACTCGACGCGACGGACGGAAATTAAAAAAGTTCAAACTTTGAAGTTCTCAGTCATTTCCGCGATTTAGCGGGTTTTACTATTCTGCTCAAAGAGTCTTGGTTATCGAGGACTTTCTTGTTATGAGCTGTTCTGACTTTCAGGAAATTCGTTTTGTCATTTTAGTTTTTTTACAGAGGTTTAAAAACTTTAAAGCTCAGGGGCAGATTAAGCTGAAGATGGAATTGGAATGTAAATAAAATAGAATATACCTCCTTTACAATAAGTGCAATAAAGTTATGGCAATCCCTGCCAATATATATATTAATAAAGCTTCATCATCATATCACCCTATTTACGTTCCCACTGCTGGGACAAAGGGACTCCTCTTTTGGCGAGAGTATCAGTTCATATCAGATAGTAGTTTTATGTATAAATCTGTGTAAACTCCACTGCCCTCTCATGTTAGTAAATTTCAGATCCATCACAAGGTTTCCTGGAAGAGGTCGCTATTAGTGATAAGGCCGCCCATTTTGTCAATGCATGTAATAATGTATGTTCCGCTATTGTTAAATTATTATAATGTTGGATTGTAATAGCGTCTATTTCTCAACGGCTATTTACCGAAAATAACAAGTCTTACTATTTAAACCGACTTCCATTAAAAAAAGGATATTCTTAAGTCCACTTTTTTATGTTTGAGAAACAAAAACTTTTTCTCACAACTTTTGACACAGTCAAGAGGTAATTTCTCTAAGAAAACCTGCGAGTTCGTCCCTAATTAATTTCAAATGTACGTATGTATAATTCAGGTGCTTTCTGAGTCTTAGGTATACATCGATATTTTTATTCTAAAAGTCGGTTAAATCTTGATACAATTTTAGATCTTTATGTCAATGTATATAATCTAATATATAAAATTCTTCTGTCACGGGGTGCGTAATCGAACTCCTCCGAAGCGGCTCGACCGATTCTCATGAAATTTTGTGAGGATATTCAGTAGGTCTGAGAATCGGCCAACAATATTTTTCATTTTGAAAAAAAAAAAAATTTTGCAAAACAACGTTTGCTGGGGTCAGCTAGTTTACGATAATATCATGATGTGACCAAATTATGTGGCATATTTAGTACCCTATATCAGTCACCCATAGTACAAGCTCTGCTTAGTTTGGGTTAGATGATGCTGTGTGATTAGTCCGGAAATATTTATTGATTCATATACTATAGGTACTTGAACGTAATTGTTGACCTTGGTACAACATTATAAATAGCTTTTACTTCACAATTTTATAAAGTTTATTTAAGTATACAAAATAATGAGTAAAATACGATATTACGGCAAAAATCAATTCTACAAGTTCTTTGTCTAGACAACGAAGGTAGTAAACCTAAGAAACTCAAGGTGAATGACATTTTATATACAATTTTTAACTTCAAATGTTTACGAAAGTTTTTTTTAATATATAATTTGATATTCAGAAGCGTTCGGTAAGTTGTTACAGTAGCAATTGCCTTGTATTAATTTGTCTATGCTTGCATTGGCCCAAGTTCGACTAACATAAATGTATATTGCATGGCTTCATAGTGCCTTATGTTAATCAAATCAATGCTCGCTAGCGTTTTTTGAGATGTCTTTAATTCTTTATTTATGAATAACAAAGAGGGTTTGTAACACAGTAACGATGTCACCCCCATCGGAGATAATTTCTTAATGACATACTTATCTAAATATTTACAATATCAGCCTCAATAAAAATAAAGTAATTCTAAATACCTACATATCTATCTATCTAAAAAGCCGTGTTGGCTAAGTGGGAGGACACTCGACTTTCATTCCGAAGGTCGTGGGTTCAAACCCCGCCTCGCACCTCTGGATTTTTCTTCTTGAGAAATTTATGTGCGCTTTAAACACGTGCTTTAACGGTGAAGGCAAACATCGTGAAGAAACCGGCATGTCCTGAGAACTTTAAAGAGTATGAAGGATATGTGTCATTCACCAACCCGCACTTGGCCAGCGTGGTGAATTAAGGCCTAATCTCTCTCGTCAAGAGAGAAGTCCCTGTGTCCCAGCAGTGGGAACGTTAATAGGGTGATGATGATGATGATGATGACATATCTATCTTCCTATTAACATACTAATCAAAAACCTTTAACAAGTACTCGATGCGCATATGCACGTAAGTGCGGACTGACCTTGCGAACGGTAGGTACCTACTGACGGCGCCACGTCAACTACGTCACCAAGATGGCCGCCAATCGCAATATCAACTTGCGGGGTATATAGATTATAGTTGAACCTCGCTGGTGTAGATCATCAAGCATTTGTACCTTCGCATTCTATTTTACCATACATTTTGTCTCTTTCTAACAAACACAAAAGTCAATGTGATCGACAAGGACAAACGAATGCTAGCGTGTTATCTTTAACTGTAACTATTTTATTTATTTATTTTTTATTTTAGTTTTTTTTAACGCGCGAATATGACAACAAAGTTCATGTAGCTAAATCCAGTTTATTTTTGGCTCAGAGTTATAAAAGTTGGGGTTATCAATGATCCCAATACCAATTACAGACCCAATTAAAAACTTGTAAATCACTCAAATCAGCCGAAGTTTTCAAACAAAACATAATTAAAAATACTGAAAGCTAACTAATTACACTGAAAAAAGTTAGTAAAATGCTTTATTTTAATTGCTTAGAAAACTTTTTATAGTAATTTGTTACTGTTAATTATTGGAATTTATCATTAGGTGCAGCGTTGGACATTGGGTTTGTTTGCGATACAAAATAAATATTAAAATAAATACAAAGTTAAAATATTTAATCGTCACTCCAGCCCAATTACCAGGTTAAAAAAAATTACGTGTTGTGGAAAAATAGAAAATTTAAACTTATTATTATAATTTTTAATTATTTTTTATTATTTTACTTCATGTATATCACTGGCTTGTGCTACGGGTACCTACTAGATTTCTAATATACTTCATACAATAGACATATTATCTACCAAGAAATATTTTTTTTACTATACGTATACCTCTACATATTAAACACCCAGATCAAGGAGAAAGTGCTGGCAAAACATACAAACACTTACACACCCTCGGCGGGAATCGAACCCACCACCTGGCGCCGCAAACGGATCTTCGCCCACCGCGCCACTGAAGCAGAATACAAAGTTCGATACATAGATCGATTTCCATTTTTTTATGCACTATCATTTTTCTAAATCAACTGTAGACAATTAATACAGCGTTAACAACTGATTCTAATAATCCAAAGGCTCACATTATAGGACTTAAGTTTGTCCGCTCAACTTAAGGTCTTAACTCATTATTGTAAACAGCTTAGCGCACGCTGCCATTGTTATTATGTAATCTTGTGGCATATCACTACTGTGGATATTATATAGTTAGAACACTATTTTATGACAGGATATTCAGCATGGTTTATTATTTAGAACGGATAGTCCAAGCAAATTCAGACAAATTTTGATTAGGATGTCAATCTAAGCACTTGTTTAAAATATTATGAGTATTTCAGGTACTGAGATACAATATTTTCCACAACAGTATTTTTTTGCTTGCAATTAACGCCTTATCCACAAGATATTTAAAACCAATCTGTTTTTTTTACTATTTGCGTAACAACTAATAATCAAACTATTCGGCATTTTCAACGAATTATAATTTTTAAAATCACTTGAGACTTGATCACCTACGCTGCTGGATTTCTTTTCTCATCGATTTCCTGCAACTACAATCGGAAGCTGCCAACATCCACCGTATCCAAGTAATCCGTCTGTAAAGTTGGTCGCATCCCTAACTATGTTCCCATATAAAACCATAATCCTTAATTTTGCAATCCTTTGGACCTCAAAAAAAAAATGAAAGAAACAATGTTAAAATAAATTATTTACGCAAGTTTTCTAATTTATTTAGCGAATTTCAAACCAATGCAACCAAAGTTCGTTTACGACGCAAAAAGGTGAAATCTCGTCTCAATTTATGCTCGGTAGTTTCTTTTTCAATTTGGAGTTGAGGGTCTTTAAAGATGCAAAAGGGCGCCCGTAGGTATTGTATCTTTAAGGTCAACGTCAACTTATGTACAACGGTCATTAGAGACAGAATTGACATAATAATATTATTATTATTAAGTAGTAATTTTGCGGTCGTTAATATCATGAAATTATTACCATTTTCTTATCGAAATAGTATGAACAACTGTAATGTAATTAATTAAAAATAATTTAAAAATGTGTGGAATTGCTAAATATATTTAAAATCTATCTCTGACTTATTGTTTTACCATCAATTAATATCTAATTGTAAGATTAGGTTACCAATGGTAAACAAACTTTTGGCTACAATAGTCAGGTCCAATTTGATTTTAAACACCCTCCGATATAATATACCATATTATGTGGAAGTAGAGCTGACTTGCGCAGTGGAATAAATATACGAGAGCTTAGGTTTATTTTGCGAAGTTCATAAGATCAATCTCTTGACTTAAAAAAACTTTATCTTACTAAACATTTAGAAAAAGACATTTCGATTCTAAAGTTTTATTATTAGGTTATGTCAATTAAGAATTATGAATGTTGTTGTATGTTTGGAGAAAAATAAAGACATTTTCTTAGTTTTTTAAAGCTCCTTCCAACACTGCGGGGTCAATTTTGTAATCGTATTGCTCAAGTGTGTGCTTACCTTTCCGGTCAGTACTTTGTGTTACTGTGAAGGTTACGGTCGAGGGGTTGGAAGAGGGGAGAGGGGGAATGGACCCGTGTATTGAGTTCCGGAACTTGCATTCATTGTACGGGTCATTTTGGTTACAAATTGGATTCTTATACGGAATTATAAAATAAGGCTTATTTGGGAGTAGCTTTATTTCCCAAGTTATGGAAGATATCTTCACAATAAAACTAGAGCTGGACTCTTATATCTTGGTGTTCTTATATATTGTTTTTTCGTTTGTTTTCATTTGGAATTTTGGTCGATATTTTAATATAAGCGAGATTTCTGATACCTTTGTGTGTTGTTGACTAGCGTAAGGCCTAACGCTTCGTTAAGCAATCGCGGGCGCGTTTTCATACAATATGACACACGCATACAAATGTGTTTGACATAAAGCCGCGCTTGCCCCTTAAAGCAGTGTCAGGCTTAAAAATATGAGTTATTGGACCATTACTTATAAAGTTATATTTGGAATGCAAATAGGAGTACTATCCGAAATACAGAGCAACATCTAGCATGTGGCATTACTATATCTATATTAATTTTTAATGTGGAAATTGTTTGTGTTTGTATGTTTGTTCTTCTTTCACGGCAAAACAACAAAACTACCTGAAATTTGGTCTGGTAAGAGCTATATTTTGGATAAGGACCTAGTTTACTTTTGACAATTGAAAATTCATTGTAACACGGGTATTAGAGTATATGAAAGAGTTATTAAAATAACCGACCGAAAAAAGCGTTGTATTAAGATCCTTCTCCTTATTTAAAAGTCGGATGAAAAGTAATTGTTTAGAGACATACCTAATCCCTCGACGGGAATCGAACCCCTTGCGTCGCAAAAATAGAAATAGCTGTCAGTTAGAATGCAGGTCAAAGAACCAATTCTTAATAGAACAGAGATGAACTCCTATTGGCCTGTCTATCTTCACTGTCATATCCATCACGCGCATTTAAAACTTGCTGCAGGAGCTCGTCTATCGGCTGAACTAGCGGACGCCCTTATTACGAGTTGAATCGACTTTACGGACTGTAGAAACATATTTTGTATAGCGAGTGGACAGCTCTGTTGGCTAAGTGGAAGCACACACGACTTTCATTCCGAAAGTCGTGAGTAAAACCCCGCCGCGCACCTCTGGGTTTTGAAGTGAAACTTCTTTGGAATCGTTGTGATTTCAAACCGGATGCAACGGAAATGCGACAGGTAAGCCAATCTTAAACGCTAACAAGGTTAAGCAACGTTGCGCGACGCCAGTACTTGGATGGGTGACCGCCCGAACAAAATCTTTTTGCACAGTATTTTTTTTTGTTTTTTTATTTATCTCATTCTTTTGTCGATTTACTGAAGTTTCACTTCTATCGTGTGGGAATCGCACGCACACCTTTTTTATTTTATTATGTAAATTTGATATGCGTTTTATACACTTGATTTTATGGTGAAAGCAAACGTCAATGTTTTATACTGAGTTAATAAGCGAATAGATTAACACAGCTCTATCAGTTTTTACAATTATAAAGTTCTTATTTAGTTCAGTTCAGTTCATTTATTAATAACATTCAGTTACATGTCAGAGTATACAAAATTAGGTACTATAATAATTATTATAGAAGTATGTAAAATATAATTAGGTTTATACGCAATAAATTAAAACAATAAAATAAAATAAATTAATTAAACACAATTTAAAGTCATTAATGTCATAGATAGATTGAGATATCAGCCATTTTTTAAATTTCCCTTTAAAAGATTGTAAGGATGAGGCGTCACTTATGTCACTTTTTAAATTATCATCGTTTTTAACAATATTATGATTTAAAAAAAAATGGTACCATACCATGATTTGACGGTTTTTGAGATTTCCGATATTTCCACACTGTTGCAAGCGCCATGATCACGGAAACAACTAAAAAACCGAAAAACTCAAAAACCGTCAAATCATGGTATGTTACCCGTTTTAAATCATAATGTCACATAGGTCTCCTGGTATTCTATTATATACGGCCGTACCCATTACGTGCAACAGCTTAAACGATTTTGTAAGTCGTCGAGGTACCTATATTAGGTAACTATTATAAATTTAACATTTGCAACAACAAAATAATGCTTGTCATATCAGGGAGACAGCGACAGACAGGGTCTTGACATTTACTTTTGTACAACAAAACAATAGAGTCAGATGTATTTCAGAAACACAGTCCAGAATAGGAGCGCTGTGTTTTATCCGGCCATCGGTCTGCGTTGACGGACATCAATCTCGATTAGCTGGATTGACGGAGAGCTGCCCCCGTTGATTTTTGTTACAATTTGCAGTTTGTGTCACAAATTGCTATGGGAAAGATGCTATATTTCTATATTGAAGTGAGAACTTCTTTTGGCGCACCGCATTTAATTTTTGTAGACGTGTGAAGGTGATCCGTCACGCTATGAGGTGAAAGGGTCGCTCGCTCAGGTACACTAGGTAGTCCCGAGTATACACAAAATCTTGCTGGATTGACGGAGAGCCTCCCGTTTAGTTTCCAATTTGCAGTTTGTGTCACAAATTGCGATGGAGAATTTGGAATAGTTCTGCTATAAAGTGAAAAATTCTTTCAGCGCACCGCATACATATTTATTTGTATACTGTGGCTGATTCGTCATGCTCTTAGGTGAAAATATCGATCTGAATATAAAATGAAATGAAATATTTTTATCAATCAGAAATTGCTTTAAGCTATTGCTTAAGGCCGCCCATTAAGCATTTTGTATTTAGCTTTAAGTCCCTTATGTATTGTTTTAAATCTTGGTGTGTAATAAAGAGTTATATTATTATTATTATTAATAAATAAATAAATATTTCCGAACAATCCACACAACAACATCTAGTAGCCTCTTGGTAAGTTTCGGGTACTAGACATAATGATATACTTAATATTATAGACATACATATGTTGATATTTTTTATTATACATATTAAACATCCAGACCAAAGAGGAAGTGCTTGCAGAACATATGAAAACTTGGCCCTCGTCGGGAATCAAACCCGCTACCTCTTGCGCCGCAAGACAGGCTTCTAATAAGAATTCGTATACGTGAAAAACTTCTGAATCTCGAAGTGCGCCAGTTTAAACTATTATACTCGTACCTCAAAGTAATAAAAACAGTGTTATCCTCAAAATGAGTGTTGGCTTAAAAAACATGGCTCTTGGAGAACCATTAGTATTCGTAATTAACTTTTATTTTACAAAATCCACTTATCCCACATTCCGCGTAGAGAAAATTTAATGGCGTCCAAAACAATTTAATTGCATCATCTGCACAGCATTAGTAATTAAATAATTTAAAGTTGAAGATGTGAAACTACATGGATACTAAATATTTTGAAGTATGTAGATATTTAATCATTTAAGCTCGTAAAAGTAACTTTTAGTGTTCAATTTAGGCTTTAAACTGATTTTAATATTGACTTAACTCTAAAATAAGTACTTGACAATTATTTTTGAATATATGTAATAAAATACTCATCACTAAGCACCATTGCTGCAACACCAATATTTAAATTTAAGGAAAACGTTATTCATTTTGTTCCTTTCGTTAAGGACCTTCGGTACTACTGGGAAACACAGACACAAACAGAGCTATCGAATTTATATTACTCCTCGTTATTATTGAGGATTAACAAAATTACAAAGGGCCACCTTACTTCGGGAATGGTGAAACAGGTCGATATAATTAATTTCACATCTACATTAACATTGCATGTCAAGCGAAAAGCGAAAAATATAAACAAGCCCCCTGGCGGCAGGAAATGAAAGCGCGCGAATTCGACGTAACGCCTTCGCTCGCTGAAAACCGCAGATTAGAAATTATATTACAAGGAAATTAAAGTTTTGGTTTTGGAACGTTGTGTTGTGTAACACCTGCGGAGTTTCAGGTATATTGGTTTTTAGTTTGTTTTGGTTAAGTTTTGTTGGAAATTTGAGAGAATTTTAAATAATTTTGTTAAGCAGTCTGCCTAAAGTATTTTCACCTTTCAAGAAGCGACCCATCTCTATACTTCTTCAGCTACAAATTTGTTATTTGATTAGTTAAGTTGTAATTAATTTTATTATCATCGTCATCATCCCCGGCCTGTAATTATTCCACTGCTGGGTAGGGTGAAAAAAAAAGAATATGAAAAATGTTTCATTGCAGTAACTTAATCATAAGGTTTACGATTGTTTTGAGTCTCCTTTTAAGTTAATAATATACCTGTGCTAGGAGATCTCACTCTTCCTTCCTTACATAATCAAAATTATAAGTTTACAAAAAGTTGTATTTTAAGTACTAAAAAGTTTACAAAAATAATATTTAAATAAAAAAAAAATAGGGTGGAGCAACACATGGAAAACATATTTATTTCTTTCACTCCTGTATTATGACACAAACACTTCGAAGATCCGATACGTACACTTCTTTCGTCTAAAAAAACAGCAATCGACGAATTGATAATTTACCAGAAACCACAGTTGTTAGAGGACAGAAAAATAATGGCCCTGTTCGAATCAAAGTCAGAGTGAAGACATTCATTTCCATAGAAACTTTAAGTCAAACTTAATGAGGCGTTTTCTGCACAAGAGTTTCAAAGTACTCGTAGTTCGAGTCGACTGGCTAGAGGAGTACTTTTGTGTTAACTCACTTCCCGTAAGTTCGGTTACAACTTCTTCACAAGTGAACAGTTCTACAAAAAATCTACTCAAAAGTATCATTATTAAGATAAAGATAAAGTTTTTCAGTAAGGTCGACCTAGTTCCCGAATCTGCAATTGTTACATTTGACTTTTGAAACTATCATGGTTATTAACATGAACAACGGGATATTAACCAGATTTTTGTAGGTAAAATAATATAATTATAAATCCACTCCAGGCACTACAAGCAAACCCAGGTAGTAAGGGCACTCAGACTCAAATTAGTCATTTATAATAAAATCCTTTTAAATTCTTATCGGATTATTAGTTTAAATTTTTATTAACTAAAGTCCTTCGATATAAGATAAACTCTGAAGGGAGGTAGAAGGATTTGAGACCAACTTTTTGTTATTATTGGTGGATTTAGAAAATTTAATGGCTTATAATGGCTAGATTTGACGGTTCTAGAGTTTAAAATTACCAGTTTATACCGTGATCATGGCGCTGGTGACAGAGTCGAAATATAAGAAAACTAAAATACAATCAAATAATGATATGTATTGCATAATTTGTGCATGAAATATTAATTTAAAAGGCAAAACAGACTGAGAAAATGATTGACTAGATATTTTCAAATCAACTGACGTATGACAATCGACTAAGAGTCTTAAGGTTTAATTAATAGGATACAATAAGTGTGTGTGCTATCTCCGAGTAACATGCGACATTGGTAAAAATATAGAGCTATTTAGATATAGCTTTTATTGACATAACCAACCATTGTTTAGTTTACTCCGATTTAGTGAAATACGCCCTAAGAATAATAGAGATATTTATTTATTAGATATGTCCCTAATATATTTAAGACCGAATCATAATTATTAGAGTTAATCATTATGAGGCTTTCGAAGGTTATAAAGGTAATTATTGCCTTGATAATTATCACAGAATCAGTCATAATTATTTCGAGGACTTTTCTGAGAACCAATGGTTGATAATATTGGGAATGACCCAAATATAGTTATTAATGAAATGACAGGGATGTTTCTAATGAATAGGCTTATAAGGCTGTTGACTTTTCTATGGAAATCTGATAAAATTAGTATATATCATATAACCGTCAAAGTCTAGTCTTGTTTACTACCTTAGAAGCACAGGACATTCATGGATAGGTCAACTTAAAGTTAATTAAACTAAAATTATAAATCTTCTTTTGTAGGTACCTTCTAGATCTATAGATAGATAACATAGATAGATAGATAATATCTTTATTGCACACCAATGCTTACAGACTAACTTAAAAATAACAATCAATAGCCACATTCGTTGTACAATCGGCGGCCGTATCTTTTTTTTTTTTTTTATTATCAATAAGTCTTCATTTGACCACAATCTCACCTGATGTAAAGTGAAAAGACGATGTGGTCTAAGATGGGACATGAAGACCTAGAAGGTATGGCTTCTCCGGACCACATTACGAAACACGAAAAAATCGTTTCACGCACTGGCCCAGCCCGGAGGGTAGTGACAAGCCGCGGCCGAAGCCTACCACCAGAGACTGTTCTTAGCACCACGCCGGTCACGTGTAAGGATTCAGAGGGTTACCACTTACGGACGTGAACAGACAAAACCTCCAAATCGCTTAAAGCGATCTCTTCTAGGCAACCTTTGGATGGATAGGATCTATTAGGAACACAGAATACCTATTTTGTATGTAGCCATCATGCCTTCTTTGTTTTCAGACCACCATTATTATTACATAAAATAAATTAATTTTGTTGGAAAAACCACAAAGCAACATTTATTCCCGTGGTTAGTTCCGAGAGTTTCCGATATTTAATACAATTAGTTGTGAAATTCGACCAGAATTCAGTGAGTCAAAAATAGCTTTAAACATATACATATTTCAAATTTTATTATTGAATAACGACATTTGGTCCCGCAATTTGAAAACTTAATTTTCACTATAGTACTATATTAAATTCAGGGAGTATTTTTTAAAGGGGACTGTATGGGCAAGTTTATTACCGGCTGTAGTTAAAAGGAAACGTTCTTATCCATACGTTTTAAAGGTTATTCTGAACTAGATTTACAGATTTTGTAAAAAAATTACAGTCGGCTAAAAAGCTTTTTTTAAAGTTAAGCAGCCAGTACATGGATGGGTGACCGCCCTGATTGCATCTTTTTGAACTCAAATAATTTGTTTTCTTTCTTTTTTTTTATTGAAAATAGTGTGTTAACTACACGGAACCCTAGCTATAGTATGAATCCATCTCAAACTTCATATGACTTATTACATTATGTGAGGTCAGCGCAACATAATAAATATTTTTCTTTCTTTCTTTCTTTCTTTCTTTCAACATTGTTTTAACTTCCGTTTCCCATTGATATGATTACAAAATTTATATATAATCTTAAATTTTAAATTTACAAAGCCTTAATTTCCTTAAAAGTAAAACACCATAATATTCTGTATTGTGCAAGCGATGCGTTTTCATTTGATACCCCACTCGAGTATATTTGCAGATTTTCGGTTTTCCTTCCCCACTCTAACCCCCATAACTTTTAAACGGCACAACCGAAATCATGAAACATATCTAAGAACACTCGCGCCAGACTCACCTTTCATACAAAAAAAAACTAAATTAAAATCGCTCCATCCGTTCGGAAGCTATGATGTCCCAGACAGACTGACAGATAGACACACAGACACGTCAAACTTATAACACCCCTCTTTTTTGGTCGGGGGTTAATAAAATAACTAGCGACCGTCATGTGACTTAACTTAGCCAGTATCCTCAGTGTTGCCAGCATTCGCTGGAAAATTAATATAATCTGCTGACGCTTCGTCACAGTGCAAGCTTTAATTTTACAATCTCCGCCATAACTTGAAGATTATAAGGTTTAGTGATATTTTAAACCGCATTATTTCGAGGGATAAGACGGTTTTTGAGTAATAAATTGAGGATTGCTGACTAAGCGAAAGCGACATAATATTTATGTCGTTTTTGGGTTTGTTGTTATGAGAATCTTTGCTTTGCTTTAGTACAAACCTTGATTGTAAGACCACAAAAAAATAGTATTTATTAATAGTTCCTTAAGTAGCCTTAGGAAGGCAAGACAACTAAAAATTAATAATTAGCCCGTCATCTATATTACTCAGTAAAATTTCATATGTTTATATTTTTTTCTTGCAAACGAAAAATGAAGGTATGTAATTGAAGTTTCGCGTAACGTCACGTTTAGGTATAATTTATACGGTGAATTTTACGCCCTTTAATTTTCGTGCTTTTTTATATAATTGTTGTAGAAAAAAACGTGTCATTATTTTTAGAATGTCTAACAGAGGGACTAAATAAGCATACCTATTTTTGTATGTAGCCGTCTCGCCTATTGTATCACAGCACAATTGGGCGGGGGCGGCGACAACCACTTTATAAACTGTTCATAAAAAGTTAATAGAACTATGCACATTAAATAAATTGTATTTCGTTCCTTCGTCCTTCTATATTAGTAAACATATGTAGTATGCGTACTAGCTACTGCCTTTCTACCACTAAGTTATAAGCATATACTCTCACATTTTTATTTTTTATTTATTGCGGGTACATCTACCTCTTACGCCAGGTCTCCTGTACGGATTCTCATTAGCGTTTTAGTGCCTTGCCGATCACCGCTTTTACTTTAAAAACTTCGTAAAATAGTGTTTAACAATGCCAAAACGCCGTTATTATGACGAAGACAGTGATAATAGTGACCATTTGCGTCGAAAAATGAAAAATACGAGAAAAAGCTCGTAAAATACATACATAGACACAAAAAGACAAAGGAATTGATCAGAAAGCAGCTCACCCGCGATTATTTCACCAATACTTTCAAAAAATGAAGGTTTGTTCAACTATAATCGAGAGAATTTATATATCTACGATATTCTAGATAATGTCCTAAAACAATATTTCTTGTTGTTTCCCTTTACGTGTTGTGTTCATTTCTTGGGAATGATTCCTTCACGATATTGAGGATGGGCTAATATTTTGCTCAAAAAACCGCAACTGTGTACATTTACAAGAAATGTTACCGTTGTTGCTACCTTTGTTAACATGATTATGTTAATGATTTTTTAAGCCATGCCACATGGTTTCTTGAACCACTGCCGAGCAAATTATAATTTGCTTTATACATGTTATGCACATCTGAATCGGGATGTTGCTTTCATTTAAAATATTCGCTACAGTACTGTATCAATCTTCTATAATAATATGCATTTAGACTATACATTGTATATGACTATACATTCAGTCAAAAAAGTATCGGGAATAGATAATTTGTCTATGGTTCCCAATTATATTTTTAGTTTATATTTTTGCTGTTTGATTGGCACAACTGTTTTCCATTTTGGCGCGGATTTTGAGTTGCATCTGTTGTTTAAATCTATTATAGTGCTGTTTTTAGTTAGATCATATCTAGTGTGTACTGCGAATTTCACTATGGACAAAAATATCGTACAAAGAGTTTGTCTTAAATTTTGCATCGCCAACGGAATTTCGTGTTCGGAGTCTCTGAAAATGTAACAGAAGGCTTAGGGTGAATCGAATTTATCAAAAACACGTGCTTATGAGTGGTACATAACGTTTAAAAGCGGTCGAGATGTGATAGAAGATTTGCCTCGCTCTGGTAGGCCATTAACATCTTCAACTGAAGTTAAGGTCGCTTGTTGCTGACTATCGAGGTGTTGTGCACTCGGAATTCATGCCGGAAGGTGCAACGGTAAATAAAGAATATTATTTGAGCGTTATGCGGCGTTTAACAGAGCAAATTCGGCGAAAAAGACCAGATTTGTGGAAAGAAAATTCTTGGATTTTGCATCACGATAATGCGCATTCGCACAAGGCCTTAATTGTAAACGAATTTTTAAGCAAAAACTCAACAAATGCTATCGAGCAACCACCTTATTCACCAGATATGACTCCAGCCGACTTCTTCCTTTTTCCTAAACTCAAATTACTACTTCGTAGCACACGTTTTCATTCGGTAGAAGACATAAAGGAGAATTCGCGACGAGAACTGAACTCAATTCTGGAAAAAGCGTTTAAAAAATGTTTTGATGATTGGAATATTCGTTGGCTTAAGTGTATCGTTTCTCAAGGAGCATACTTTGCAGGCGATAAAATACATTTAGATGAATAACTTACATTGTGTGTATTATTGATCTTTTCCCGGTACTTTCTTGACAGAGTAGTACATTGTTTTGTAATTTCAGAAGAAATACTTCAGATAATTTCAGAGGTAAACAGGGTGAAATATACATTTGCTGCAAGTACTAGTGTTCTAGTTATCCAGCCTTCTGTAGCACCAGAAGTACCGCAAACAAGTACATACATACACTGCATTAGATGAGACGGTAACTAACATTCTTGAATTAAGCGAAGACATATTGAACCTTTTGTGGGAAATACCAACAAAATAATAAAAAGTATTGGACCTGATATTCGAGGCAAATTAGCAGTGCGCTGGGAACACCTGTTGACCACAGGTTTCTCTAAAGATGACAAAAAAGAACTACAATATAAGTCATGGTGGAATATTAAGTTTCAAAAACTTTAAAATTGGTTGAGGCTCCAAAGATTGACGCTAACCTAGAAATAAAAGATAAAAACAGAGAAAATATAAGGCATCCGAAAATAAGAAAATTCAGTTCGCGGCTAGCATTTCATGCATAAGCGATGCTCTTACTCAACAGCTTACGCTGAAAAACAAAGATCCGACAACAATAAAATTGTTACTTGAAGCAGGACGTCTCAGGTGAGATTCTCAATAGAGGTAATCGACAACAAGGAAACATTTCATATGTTCCACGTTTTGCGGACTTCGTAAGATCTGCAAAAGCAATTTCAAAATCAGAAGCTGAAATAAAAATACCGCTTCCCAAGAAAAATATAACAGCTAATCCACAGAAGCAAATCGTCGTCCATTTAAACCAGAAGGCTCCGCTCCACGCTGCCAGACCGGCCGGAGCTCCGACGAGGTAGGAGCCGACGACTGCGACAGCCGCCCGCCGCCGCGGCAGCCGCAGGCGCAGCAGCCGAGGCGGCCGAGACGCCACGCGGGCAGCCTCCGCTGGCCCCGCGACGCTGGACCCGGTAACGATTGGCCTATTTTTACGATCAATGGAAATTAATTAATAACAATCCTTTGGTACTATCCTAGATCAAAGGATACAAGATACCCTTTACATATCGCGATTCTCAACCTGATGAGCCTAGTTGTCTATTATTTACAGGGGCAGAATCTGTTCAATACAATGAAGCTATATCTGATCTCATTCAAAGTAGATCCATCTAACTTTGTGCACTCTGAGAGGGGCAGCTTATCCCCATAAATTCTTGTTACCTAATGTGCAACCTAATGGTAAAAACAGGATTATTTAAACTTGAAATTTATTGCAACAGAACACTTCAAAATCGTAGATTTGAGAACCACACTAAAATTAGTTACTTCAAATTATTACAGGGCTTTATTGGACTTGAAAGATGCGTATTTTCTTGTAGGTATAGATAAAAAGTTGAAACATTTCTACGGTTTAAGTTCCGGAATGTACTTTTTAAGTTTAATGTTTTACTATTGGCCTTAACACATCGCCGTCTGTGTTTACTAAATTTTAAAACCTGCAATGTGTTTATTGAGAACTTTACATTATCTATCATCAATATACTAAGATGGCATTTGTAGCTAAAATTATCATAATTGTTTACATAATATAACTTAAACGAGAATTATATTCAAAACGTTAGGTTTCATAACCAATTTTGAAAAAAATAATAATAATAAAACACAGCTTAACGAATCAAAAACCTTATTTTAATTTAAATTGACATTGACATCAATACAATTTGGTAGGTCTTCTTAACTCATCCTGTCCTGCAATACAGTATGGTTGGATGTACACAAAGAAGATGGAAATATGTAAATACCGTGCCTTGTGTAACTAACAACTACGATAGTTACATGCCTCAATACCTAAATATTTACAAGACGAATTTTGTTGGTGGTTAATTGTGTTAATTGTGGTAATAATTCATAATAAATTAATAAATCTTATCAGGGAAGATACAGATTAAATTTTTTTTCTGAAGTCAGCAAAAAAGGGTGGGGGAGTGACCATGTGACGGGGAGACTGCCATTGCTCAATGAAGTATCTCAGAATTTGAGAAACATATTAATCACCTGCAACCTTTAGCAGCTTTTATAGGTTACAAATATTTGCAATGATATATATAAATATAAATATAATATATTATATGTAAATGAGAAATTGACAAATATTGCTTAGAATACAAATGCTATTTCGTATATCAGTCGAATTTGTGGATCCTTAGAAATTATACGTATTCGCATCTATTATAAGTTCAGAAGAAAAAGAGCTAGCAGATGCTTGAAAGGGAACTTAAAAAACATTATTTCCAAAAATTTTACATCAATATAATTATTGATCTCCCAAAAATAGACATATTTGCTTTCCTAATTCACAATAGGTTTGAAAAATATGTCTCAGGGAATAGGGATCCAGGATCCAGTAAATGCATTGAATAAATATTTATAGAAATCAAATATAAACAATTATAGAGAACCATAATTATTTTCTAAGTTTTTTCCTCTTTTTGCAATAGTTTTAAGGGTTTTAAGAAAAATATCATCATTTTTAGTTTACAAAAAAGAACATAATACACGGGTCAAATACTTAAATAGAATCTTAATGAAGGACTAATTATTATTTTTTAGTAATCTATCCTATTGATTGGACATAACTTTAAGATCAACTATGTTATGTTGGTAAACACACATAAGATTCTCACTCATAGTATCCTTTCTGTGCCAAGGGCTAATGAAATACTTTACTACCTGGCCTACCTAAGCCTTGAATTCTCCAATTAAAAAAAAAAAAAAACAACAAACTTTTATGCTGTGAAATAGTACAATTAGATCCCCAGGATGACGTTTTATTATATATTTTATTATTCTAACTAACAGTCACCCCGAGCTGACGTTGAATGTAGGGAAGAAGCAGGATGGCTCTACTAAAAAGAAGCGTGCCACCGTCTTCCATAGATGTAATGAGAGTTTCAGTGTCTAAAAATTCATCGAAATAATATGAAGTTTGGCGCTGGGTAGCCATAGTAGCTTCTGTCAAAAGAAGTCATCGGTCTGCTCTATCATTGATCTTAGGATCGAGAGTAAGGTCCTATAGCCTCGTTAAAATATAAAAATAATTGGGATCCTTCAGTAGTTCTAGAATTTCTTTCAAAATGGCACCGGAATATTAATTTAAGTCTCGATTATTTGCCTAAAAAATAAGTTACGTTGCCTTTGTTGGTGACCATACACAGGGTCCAATCTATTAGCAAAATTAAATAAAATAATATTTCAATAAATAGTCAACCACAAAAAATAATAATAATAATAATTATGATTTAATAAAAACATCACGTCCGGGAGTACCACAGCCGTATCTAAATATTCCTGTCATGCAGACACTTTAAAAATATAAATCGCGAGGAAGGTAGTTTACAAGAAGCACTGAAAACACTAGTTGTCGCTGTTTACAACATTAATCACTGGATTACAAAAATAAATAAATAAACACTGTCAATAAATGGAGTTGACACTTCTATAATCTCAGCTCACTCCAGATTCACCGCCATCTCGGCCGCACACAGAGATGGTGTCACCCCAGGGTGTATCCATATACAATACGAAAAACTGCTGGTTAATTAAAACGTGTTTGCTGGAATTTATAATATAAATTATATTAAGTATATCAGATATCTAGTACCCGTAACACAAGATCAGAGCTTACCACGGGGCTATATGTTGTTGTGTGAAATTGTCTGGAAATAAATAAATATCGATATTGGTAATCAACCTGATCAGTTTGCTTTATCAATATTAAATAATATTAATATATAGTTTCTGTACTATGCAATTAACTCGAATAATAATGTATAATATTAAGTTTTATTTCGTTACTTGTGATTTTTATGATGAAAATCTACGTATTTTAATATTTCACAGGCTTTCAAAATCTACATATGTTTACTAATATAGAAGGACGAAGGAACGAAATACAATTGGAGATTAAACGAACTTACCTAAGTGACGTTCTATCCAAATTGTATGAGTTCCTTCGTCCGAAGATATTAGATCCCTCCCAGCCCTTCCCCATGTTTATTTATGTGAAATATTATAGATTTTCAGGCTTTCAACTAAATGAGAATCCGTACAGGAGACCTGGCGTAAGAGGTAGATGTACCCGCAATAAATAAAAAATAAAAATGTGAGAGTATATGCTTATAACTTAGTGGTAGAAAGGCAGTAGCTAGTACGCATACTACATTATGTTTACTAATATAGAAGGACGAAGGAACGAAATACAATTTGTATAGAACGTCACTTAGGTAAGTTCGTTTAATCTCCAATTATTATTATTATTATTAAAAAATACTATCATCTTTGCGGACTTGTAAGTGTGCGCTGTCCCTGTAATTCGCACCCTATGAGCTAACTGATGAGGCACGGAGAAGGAGGTACCTAATCATTTTGGCGCACATTTTTATTGTTTGCGAACTCAAAACTTTTTGAGAGTGAAAGGATTTATTTACATGATTATTTTATTTGACTGCTGTGGGCCGTCCATAAATCTCGTGATCTTTTTAAAAGCACCTTGAAACGGGTAACCCTGATTAGACGGATTTTGAGTTTCAAAGCAAGCGCCATTGTTTGCGCTTTTTGCATACATTACCATATAGCAAGGGAGTACGCATGCACTCTATAGATTTGTACTACTTTGAAAACTCACGTGGGTTAACGGGCAAAAGCTAATAAATCATAATAATTAAGAAAAAAACGTTTTCTTTCGCGATGACGCGTGTAGCCACGACGTGACGTAGTTGTAGCCACACCCACGCCAAAAATCGTCTTCGCTTGAATACTGCGTTGCGTTGTTCTATCTCGTAACGATGTAACAGGTTAGTCAAATAGTGTTAGCACAGATATACGCCGTAGCTTGATAATGTAGCCAAACCATTAACGAAATATGTATGCCGGCAACATCGTTGCAACGGGAAGAATTTTGGCGAAAACGCGTATGCCAGTACATGGTGATTTTAGTTCGCCAACGTGATACGAATCTTTGCCCACCTTTCGTCACTCTTTCACGCGTTTTTTGGAGATAGGATTTTGCGTGAGAAAGTCTGAATGCTTATTATTTGCGCTCATGATCGCGGCACGTCGTTTTTCTCTATCCCTTTCACATGTTTAATAATATTATATCTAAAGAGCTTCTTTGAGTGTGCTAATCTCTGGAAATACTGGACCAATTATTCAGTATTAGATAGTCCATTGAGGAATCATATCGAGGCTGTAAGCGATAGTGTTTGTGAAAAAGCCGCCCTTTTCGGTCCGTAAAGAACAGTCATACAGCAAGCAAAGCAACCGTCCAAGCAAAAAAGCCGTGCTGGCTAAGTAGGAGCGCACTTTCATTCCGAATGTCGTGAACTTCGCCCACCGAGCCACAGAGGTCGTCAAATGATAAATTTAAAAAGACTAAATGGAACTTATTTTAGTTTCACGATATGCTTCATCAAATTTGCTTCTATATTTCCTTTATTTACTTCAATTGCCTTATATTAGAACTGAAACTCCTTTCATATTAGAACCGAACTCCCTTCCAAAACAGCACTAATTTTTATTTGAACAATTAAATTTAAAAAAGTATAAAAAAAACAACGTGGTGCCCTGGGACACCAGGTAGGAACGAAGTTCCTTCGGCTAATGTAGAATCGACACAATTTGTAAATATGAAAATAAGCGTGGCTACTCACGAGTAGAATGTATCTATAATGTGAGTATTCGCCACGTGCTTGTCCATGAATTCATGAGTACCTATATACTTTGCATTGGTGGAGTGGAGTGGTAATAGAGAGAGCTTCTCTCTCATCTCATCATGAGAGAACGAAAAGAAAGAAGGTGAAAGAGATAGGTATTATACAATAATCGCTTATGTATACGATGTCGCGCCTACGTACGTCTCATTTAACGGTTTTATTTCACGGACTTTTTCTTACGGTTTAATTATCACATTTTTTTCAGTTCGATCGCGCAGCAAAATCCCTATCTCCTCCAAGCCTGCCTTAAGGAACTTCGTTCAATTTTTGATATTATCCGGTGATGTCCGTGACCCTTCTAACATCTAATTAAAATACAGGTAAATTTTATTTCTTCCATAACACTTTAATTATTGGCGTGACTTTAATTAGTCGTTGGTTGATTGAAAGCGGATTAGCTCGAATGGTTTAGGTAGGTAACTAATTAGTCAAGAACGGCTCACTGTTGGGGCTAAAAGGTTATCCATCGACTCAGCGATGCATCAAAAAGAACCAACTGGAGGTTACATTTATCTGTATTTAATTTTTAAGAATTATTATAGAAGCACCAACAGACAACTAATACTGTGCTCGTCAACCCGCTTGCCCAGTGTGATTAAATGTAATGTAATTATATGTCCTGCAGTGGACGAACATAGAGAACGAACATCAAATACCCGGAAGCAGAACATAATAGGTACCTAAATTACACAAAGTCTAGGCGACATGAGACAGGTAACGAATTGCGCCTTAGGTGAACCTACGCCCTTTGACTAAGGTCCAAATTATGCAAATTATAGTACTGAAATAATAAAATAAGGTCTATCATTATCTAAAGTACGCAGAAGGTACACTCGTGAGGTTACAAACATTTTAATTATCCTCAGATCCACCTTAACGCCGCCTCCCTAAACGAACGCCCGCGCATTTATTAATAAATAGAAAGCAGAAGCGATACTCCGGGAAAGATTATCCGTGAAATAATTGTTGGTGTGTTAGATTGTTGATTGTACTCGTATTAGGTTGTGTTAATTATTGTAGGTAATTATAATTAGTCTCAATTTCATATTTCGCGTTTGTTTGGATAAGAAAAAGTAATCCTTTATTACCTACACACGTTAAAAGGGTTAACAGCTGTTTTGCGAGTAACAGTAAGTACTTTTAGTCCGCAAAAATATATCGTGTAGGTATGTACGATTCGATTTTAAAAATAATCAATTATTGTCGGAAATTTAAGAAGTTTTTCTAATTAACCTCTCTTTAACAAAGTAAAAAAAAATTACTTGAGTTATAATTTGTTTAAATTTACTTTAAAATTATGCGCGCCAGCGTTTTCACAGTGAGACGCTTGCTTTTGTGTAAAATTTACGCGCGTGCCGTCAGAACGCCGCTGCCGCTCTTAAAAATGTATAAATTTTTTGTTATAATTGAAATCTTAAATTAAATTTGATCTATAAATGTTCCATTAAAGGAGTGGGCACAACATGGACATTCGTCTTCTCCATGCTTATATTAAGGCCCACCCGTTGGGAGACTCGATTGAGGCCTTCGATCATTATACCAAGTTTCTCCGTCGACTTTGCCATGACCACGATATCGTCAGCGAATCGATGGCGAGTGATGTATTCGCCGTTGATGTTCCGTTTTACACATCACACTGGTTAGGCCGTAGCATGAAGCTACTTTTTTCAACTGTTTCCTCGTGTTCCTACTATTTTGTCTCATTTTATAAACATTATTGTATCGCAACTATCTCCTACAAATTCCTAGCAGAGCTCGCGGTCAGCACAACTCTTGATAAGCTTCTTACTTTTACCCTATAGTGAAGTCAAATTCAAAGTCAAAGTCAAAATCATATATTTCCTAAGAAACACAGGGCATACATGGAAGTACCACGTTTCACGGAAGTACAAATACATCTATGTTCAAGTTTCGCATCTGTCTCCTACTATCCCGCACAGCAGAGCTCGCGGTCAGCACAACTCTTGATTAGCGCGAAACAGCAACGTTTTTATTTTTGACTTAATTAGACGATCCGCCTCAATGGGCTTTTGAGGGCACAAACTCTTTAATAAAAACACCATTATTTTCTCCACTCGACGAAAAGTCCGCTTCGCTTTGAACACGGTGCAAATTGAATTTGTTTTGAAAAAAGAGTACAGGTATAAAGCTGAAATAGCTAGGTTATTTGGGACGCGGAAATTGATTTAATTCGATGTAAAAATTCATACGTAAATTTCTAAAAGCATTTGAATGTAAATCGCAAGCTCTGTTTTGGACGTCCAGCAATAAATTCAAAGTTGCTGGTTCAAGTTGCAAGCATTCTTTTGAAATTGTCCTTGGTCTGGGTGTTTAGTTTTTTATATATGCATAATAAAAAATATCTATAAACATATAAATATATGTATTAAGTATATCAGATATCTTGTACCCGCAACACAAGCTTAGAGCTTACCATGGGGCATCTAGCCCCAGTTGTTGGGTGGATAGTCAGCAAATATTTATTTATCCTTTTGAAATTGACACACTTACACTTTTGATCAGGACACTTGCAAACACTAACTAATTATTTTCAATGACATCGAACACTCTTCTATCGGCATGACCGTGAAATAACCTACAGTCAAAACCACTCAAATGTATTGGTTATTGTGTACTTTATGCCACGTACTTAAGAATAAAGCATTATATTCGCAGTCAACTCTCAGCTGGCTCCGATAATTTCGGCAAATGTGTGTTTTTACTAAAAGTCCCGAATCCTGTTAGTGAAAGGGAGCCGATATTGTTAAGCTGGTAATACACTGGAGGTTCGTAAAGTACTCGCATTTATGTAACGGTAGAAGGAAAATTACTAATACATTCCGCATTACGTTCCAAGAAAAAACAGTTCAGGTAAATAAAAGAAAATAAAAAAAATATATATGTATTTTATTTTTTAGAATGCCACCTTTTTGTTAAGTATAAGAAGGGAACCAAAAAAACAATAATAAGTCCGTCATTGAGAATTATTAAATACAAATAAAATATTAATCCCGTTCCAGATCCCTGCGTTCTGATGATACTTTTAGACTCAAAACACCGTGGTTAGGTGTTTTTTCCTTCAATTCACTGTGCGTGCCATTAAACTTTGGAACGCTCTACACGCTGATATCAGGAAAGCAAAATCTCCACCAATATTTAAGACTCTTGTTTTTAAATATTACCTATCTTTAAGTTTCATACCATCTCCATACTACCTTTTGCCGAATATAAATATATACTTATATATATGTGTATAATATTATGTAAGTATGTGATTTATTATATGATATGTATGTAATTAAAAGTATATCATATTTATTTTTAATTTTCATGTACCTACCTACATAGCTAAAATCCTGTAATATTGTATTTCATCTGAATTAAATTGGTTAATACTGGTATCTCCATTATAATTTGCTTCTCTCGTCTTATTCGTGATTTATGATTTTTGTCCATCCCAAGGTTGCCTGGAAGAGATCGCTCTCAGCGATAAGGCCGCCCATTGATTCACAATTTTTGTACATTTTTATCATTTTTGTTTGTTGTGTTCATTATAGAGTATCGTATTATTATGTATTGTAATCTTACATACCGGGAATATATCTAAACCATTTTATGGGTTGCTACTAGAAATCTTATAAATAGCGCTGCAGCAGCACGCGGCCATTGCGAGACGCAACTCAAGCAAACTTCGGTAAATTAGGTTAAGTACGAGTCGCGGGTTGCCACTTACGACTTTTGGAAAGTGAAAAATCTGTCAAATGCATGGGATTACAACATGTTGTAATCTCCAGCAGTCGTAAGTGGCAAAACGTGGTGGGCTACAGCTAGGTTTTTCGTAGCCCCATCACTATAGTTCAAGAAGTATAGTAGAATTGGTGCTCCAATGGATTAACTTAGCTACTCTTCGGCTTGGTACTTTTCAAAATTGGTGCTCCAATAATGGAATACCCAGCAGCAACACACGGTAGTCAGCACGGCGGATGTCCATACAAAGCATAACTATGGATCAACGATATCTGCAATAAAATGATTTTATTTTTATTTATTTTATTTATTTTAAAGCGCCACAATGGCGAGTGGTATGCTCACAAATGCCGCCATATTTTGTATATAAAATTTCCATGTCGGTAATGTTAGTTACCGTACTCCTCTGAAACTGCTTTACATATTTTTACCAAGCTTTATATGCGTATTCAGTAGGTCTGAGAATCGGCTATTACCTATTTTTCATTATGCAAAACAACGTTTGCTGAGGTCAGCTAGTCTTAAATATAAAATTCACCTGTCACAGTGTTAGATACCATACTCCTCCGAAACGGCTTAACCGATAATTATGAAATTTTATATGCATATTAGTCAACCCGACGGACTTTGTCCTGTCCACGTCTCAAAAAACAATATCTAGTTGACCGTATTGTGAATCTAAACCATTCTCGAACCCACTTAAACACACACAACAAATTTCATCAAAATCGGTCCTGCCGTTTAGGAGGAGTTCAGTGACATACACACTCACAGAAGAATTATATATATAAAGATTCAGTAGGTCTGAGAATCGGCTACTATCTTTTTTCATTTTGAAGAACAACGTTTGTTGGGGTCAGCTAGTATATTGATAAATTATGTAGGCATCAGTGTGCTCCCACCTTTTGGCTTTTTGCAGAGAAGTGGGTATGGCGTGTAGCTCTCAGTAATGCACAATTAATGTAGCCGCAGCCGAAGACGCCGAGATTGGTCTGGCGAGGTCGGGCCGGGCACGCTGCTACAGACACACATTACACACATGCCCTTATTATGCCCTTTGTATATGCTATTATATTATTTCTGTATTTCCATCATTCGAAAACTTAAAAACCAACATTAAATTGTAATGTATGTATTTTATTTTTCATACTATTTAGGTAATAAAAAATATCTATATACAGTCGTGGTCAACTAATTAGGGACACTCTTTGGTTAAACCTAATTGTGAATTTATTTTTTATTTTCCAACGAGTCTAAAGCATATTCCATATCTCTTACATGTAAGTATAATTAGTAATTTATGTGCCCGATTATACAAACAATAACAACTTCTTAAACATTAAACCTCTTTACAGTATAGCTGATAGATTATCGTAGTGCTATTTGTTCAAATAATGCTGGCTGGCCATTTAATTAGGGACACTGAGATATTGCGTTCTATTTCCAAAATTTGAATCTCAATACTTTTTTACTTCTTCTCTTATTGTTTCGTGGTAGTTTTGGCGGCAATCCCGATATTTATTTTAAGTTTTGAAAAATATTTTGAAGAAAAATGGGTAAAAATAAAAGTTGTGATCCAACACTACGAAAAATTATCATGAAGTTTGTTGTCGAGCATGGTTGGCCATACCGAAGGATAGCAGAACATTTAAATTGTTCAAAAACTATGGTATACAATGCAAACAACATGTCAGACGCAATAACACAGATTTAAATGTGCCCAGAACAAAAAGATCGAGAGAAACAACTCCGCAAGAAGATAGAATGATAACCAGGTTAGCTAAGAAAGATCCGTTTCTAGGCTCTATTTTAATTAAACACGAAGTGTTTGGGACAGACGAAAGAGCTGGTGTCTCAGCGAGAACCGTTCGACGACGTCTGGTAGAAGCAGGGTTGTTCGGAAGAGTGGCTCGCAAAGTACCGTTGTTGAAGAAAGAACATAGAAATGCTCGTTTGGCGTTTGCACGTAAATATGGACATTGGACCTACGCCCAATGGCAACATGTATTATTCTCTGATGAGACCAAGGTTAATTTGATTTCTTCAGATGGAAGGCAATACGTACGGCGTCCAGTAAAAGCGGAAATGAATCCAAGATTCACAAAAAAGCAGGTGAAACATGGCGGTGGAAACATTAAAATGTGGGGTTCATTTTCTGGACGTGGAGTGGGACCTGTGAGGAAAGTTCAGGGTAACTTAGACCAACATCAATACAAGGCAATATTAGAGGAAACGATGCTTCCCTATGCTGAGGAGCATCTCCCTTTTATATGGACGTTTCAGCATGATAACGACCCGAAACATACCGCCCGTTCAGTCAAATCGTTTCTTACCAGTCAGTCAGTATCGGTGCTAGATTGGCCAGCAAATAGCCCGGACCTTAACCCAATCGAGCACCTTTGGTACGAAATCAAGAAAAAGTAGCCACTTATCGTACCACAATTTTAGATGAACTTAATGAAGCTTTTTGTGAGGCATGGGCAAACATTCCTGTCGAAACATGCCAGAAACTGATAATGTCTATGCCACATCGGTGTCAAGCGGTAATTACTAACAAAGGTTTTGCTACTGGGTACTGATTTTACACGTAATAAAATGGAGCTGTTAAAGATATTATAATACTGCAGATTATTAGTTTTGTTTAACTCTATTTTTCATTATAGTTTACTGTCCTTAATTAAATGTCCAGCTACAGAATTATACCTTAAAATTGAATACATGGTCAACCTTTGATATTAAATACTTTTTTCTATTTATTTATTCTTTTATTTACAGCCATTTAAAGCATAATAATCGGAACAAATTATGCAAATAATAGTTACTGAGAAATCAATAGGGTTTTATATTTGTATGTACATAACCGGTTATTGTTCTTCACTATCTTGCATGTCCCTAATTAGTTGACCACGACTGTATGTATGACTATTATATTAAGTATATCAGATATCTAGTATCCGTAACACAAGCTTAGAGCTTACCACGGGGCTATATGTTGTTGTGTGAATTGTCTGGAAATATTTATTTATTTATATGCTATGATCTTTGTGCACCGTCTTTCGTGTTCCTAACAGATCCTATCTATCCAAAGGTTGCCTGGAAGAGATCGCTTTAAGCGATAAGGCCGCCGATTATACAACAAATGTGGCTACTGATTGTTATTTTTAAGTTAGTCTGTAAGCTTTGGTGTGCAATAAAGATATTATCTATCTATCTAAATTCATACCATTTAGATTTAAACGGGATATGTACCTACCATGATTGAAACTCGAGAGACAATAAAGAGTATTGATAACCATGATAGTTCAAAAGTTATTAAATTCATATTTTTAAATTATTTGTGCATTTTAAATGTCGTAATATTGGCAAATGAAGTGATGTGTGACTTTGATTGGCGGTTAGCATACACAACATTTGGGTTAAATATTAATGATTTTAAATAAGTGATAAACCTCACTTTTAATGTATCTATTTATCTTGTGTGTGAATTATACGGACGCGTCTTAATCTTTTTCTGCATAAAAATTTAAAAACATTTTAGGTCGCATTGCAAAATACCTAATAACGCGGAAACCTCCCGGGCGCGGAGCGGTGGAAGTAAAAAACACAATTATACTCCATAACATCAATCACAATATATTATATGAATATATTGTGATTAATATATAGTCATTAGTATGACTATATATCGTATGTTGTATGTATGTTGTATGTTGTACGGATGTCGTATGTTTAGTAACATACGACATCCGTTAGAATCTTAGAATCGCATTGTATGCCTCTGCTGGGCCAATTGCCACCAGCAGTCACTTTACATCAGGCGAGATTGTGGTCAAATAAATTCTTATTTAGCATAGAAAAAGTCAATCAAAGTAAGGGAGTACTATAATTATTTTTGATAAAGATTAAAAAACAAACATACTATTTCCATTGTTTGGTTTTACAAAACTTAGACACGTCAAATATAAAATACAAGAAAATAAACATAGGTGCTTCAAGATAAATCTACACTAATATTATAAAGAGGAAAGATTTGTACCTATTTTTGTATGTTTGTAATGAATAGGCTCAAAAAGTACTGGGCCGATTTAAAAAATTCTTTCACCAATAGAATGCTACATTCTTCCAATTTGACATAGGCTACATTTCATTTTGAAAAAAAAATAGGGATCCTTGGTATAATTTGAACAATGTAACCGAACGTGTAGAAAAATGAGTCCTAAAATGTCTTTCCTCGAATGCGCTGCCGAAACTATTAGCGATAGAACAAAATAATGTACTACAATATTGAAGAACATCATAATGTCTACAAAAAACTCCGCGGTAGCATATGTCCAACTATTGTAGTTATGTCACTACAACAATTATTTTCATTTTAAACATTAATGAAAATGCTAACCAAATTCAAACCATGCTATTTATGTGTTTATATTAATCTTATATATAAAAATGAATCGCAAAATGTGTTGCTAAGCGCATAACTCAACAACGCCTGGACCAACTTTACCAATTTTTTTAAATGTTTGTTGGAGTTCGAGGAAGGTTTTTACGGCGAAAAAAAACAAATTATTGCCAAGAAACCGGGCGAAGCCGGGGCGTGCCGCTAGTAGGAAATAAATTTATCGTATCTGGTCGCTTCGCTTTTTTATACTAGAGAAAAGAAGCGATTAGAAACTCTAGCTCCTTTTTGTATGGAAACTTTTTTTGTTAGTCTTTTTTTTGATTTTCTGTTGGAGCAGATTCCGTCCCAAGCAGTTTTGTCCTCAAGGATTTTATATAATAGGCTCACTAGCGACATCTAGTTTTCAAGGAAAGCACTGCGTAATAAACGTGTAGGTACGCGATCGGCGGACTATTCAAGGGAACAAACACGGCTCATTGGGCTAATAGAAATATAGCGGCAAGTGGGAGTAGCCACGGAGGGTTCTGCCGCTTAATTTTAATAGATTTTATTTATTTATTGGAAAAATCAAATACTAAAAGACGTTTAGTACTAAAAACTGAAGAGTTACGAGTATGTCACATTGTCATCATCATTCTATTGCCTTTATCCCACATTACGTGGGGTCGGCACAACATGTTTTTTCCTTCCGTTTTCCTCTGTCACTTGTCATCTCAATACTCACTCCTTTCTTATGTCACATTGTATAAGCTTAATATAAAACTTTATATCGTTTTTATTCTTATAAAAAAATACCACATATTGACAGTTGCAAGTCTCTTTCAACCGAGATAATTAAATACCTTAGAGCTTCCGTTCACTATGCGACTTATCATCAAAAATCAACGAATTCCCACAAATTAAGAATCTAAAAATGAGTTCCATTGTCAATAGTAATTATCCTAATAATTTAAATCTTACAAACATTTTGGACAAAATATTTTAGCAAATAATATTTTTCAGAGAAGGGTTTTATGCGGTTCAGTATTGAATAATTTATATTCATTTTACGTTATTCCGTTTGTTCAATAAATTTGCTTTAAATAGAATAGAATAGAAATCTTTTATGTGCAGCTAAACATAAATTAAATCAACATAAAAATTATACAACTTATAATCATAGTTAAACAAATAATTTAATAAATATAAATATGCTCTAAAAAGTTTATACAAAAGTAAAATTATTTTGTTTCGGACAACATTTCAAATTAGCTATTACATTATGTTGAGGTCCATATCATGTTAGTGGCAATGCATCTTATACGATGCCATTTTGCAAATAGGTTCAATTTAATTAATTTACACAATACCAATAATGACTGCCTCACTGGCGCGGTGGGTGAAGATCCGCTTGCGGCGCAAGAGGTAGCGGGTTCGAGTCCCACCGAGGGGTGTTTGTATGTTCCGCAAGCACTTTTTTCCATTGTCTGGCTGTATTATATGTATAATGAAAATATATATGCATGTATGTCTATTAATATTAATTATATCAGATGTATAGTGCCCGTAACACGAGCTTCGAGCTTACCCCGGGGCTAGATGCTGTTGTGAGGATTGTCCGGAAATATTTATTTATTAATTATTAACACAATGCGAGCGAACAACAACTAATAAAGAATAGAGATAATTTTAGCTGCTGCCTTTGTATTGTAGTCTAATATGTATCTAAAATTATGATAACTATTTTTTTTAACAGTCGAAACTGAACTTACACTGTTATATTGGACTGAGGGTTCCGTGTAATAGGTGAGACCACTTAAAAATAATAATTAGTCCGTCATCCAAATTATTCATTTAAATTTTATAAGTTTATATGATTTTTTCTTGCTTTTAAACGTCACGTTTAGGTACGAATTCAACACGAGACCCGAAACTTTATCACTATTGGATTCAAAGTTTATAATGAAAGTCCTGTTTTTATGAAGTAAGGAACTGGAAATTTATGTTATATATTTTATATTAAAGTGTTAATTACTAAACTCTACCCCAACGGGGTAAAGCATTTGTTGGAAGTGTGTAAAACTTCAATATGAAGATTTTATTAAAAACATTGCGACATATTAAACCAACAATCTCCCATGTATGTATTTACTATTTGGGTAGGAGTTAACCTTAAAAATTGGATAGTAGTGTATCACCATACCCATTGAAATCGTTCGCAGTTCCGATAGTTGTATCAAAGGAACCCCACAAACTCTTGTTATTATTGGAAAGTGAGCCCAAACTTTTGTTAGCCTAATTAAGAGTAGGAAAAAATTGGGATAACGCAAGTCAGTCGTTTTTGCGAGACGACGCATGCGTGGTGCGGGGCGGGCGGCGCGCGGGCTGAGCGACAGGATGTAGCGGGTACTACTAATATTTATAATATAAATACAGAATAATAATGAGCAAAAACGTTCATCCGTAGAGGACATTAAATTATTGATTTTATTTCATAGACTACTAGCTGATCCCAACAAACTTTTTTTTGCAAATAAAAAAATAGATGTGGGTCGATTCTCAGACTTACTCAATATGCTCACAAAATTTCTTGAGAAACGGTCAAGCCGTTTCGGAGGAGTACGGGAACGAAAACTGTGACACGAGAATTTTATATATAAGAAGATATCTTGATTAGCACGACATTACACTTTGACACTCTTGACATTTTTCCTATAATGTAATCTAAATTTTATTTTACTTAATATCAATCAATCGATTTTAGTGTTTAGTTAAGTTAATATATCATTACAATATTTAAAATACGATTTTAAATTGTTTTATGAATAATTTAATATAAACCGACATATTTAACCGACGAATGAAACGAGGAGATTCTCGATGCAACGTGTATATTTTTAAAAGCCCTGTCGGACCTCGAAGTATACGCGCAAGGCATAAGTGGAAGAAGAATCCAACTGTCCCGTTCGCAGGGGATACTCGCAGGGTAATTTCGAAATAGGGTTTCTCATACCGCGAGCTGTTCATACAAAATACATAAATATTTATAAACCAATAAATACGTTACAATTTCACTTAGCAGCGGTCTCCACACGAGGCAAGCCTGTATTGCGGGAGACCTGTTACAATTAGGTTTAACCAGGTATAGAAAACAGTGCATGAAAACAAAAGAAGTGATAAAATAGGACAAATAATAAAATTCATACCATGGTATGAATCGTCGAAGTCTCTTTTAGAATACTGTTTCATTTTCGTAAGCATATCTTTCGAACTTTCAAACGCATCAACGACTTTAAAAGTAGATGTTATGATATACATTTCATAATCCTGCGAAATAAAAAAAAAAATATTAAAGTACTTAATTTGATTTCAAGGGAATTCGTGCTTGAAACGATTTTATATCAGATCACATGATCAGATTTCGTGGTTATTATTTTATTTTAAATGACTATCTAGTTCCAATCCATAAATTAATTATAAGGCAAAAATACATTACCAAAATATAGGAAAAATTAACAACTTCTTTAGACTGGTAAAAGTGGTAGAGACAACCTGCACAAAATCTTATCACTCACATAAGCACCTGATATTTATTGTAGTTTTTGAGATATTCAACTTTTTTAGTTATTGTATCTCTGGCTTCGTTGACAAAAACTGATTATAATTTCAGACCAGAGTTGTGGTTTTTGGCACAAACATAGCTGAATGTAATAAAAGCGATGTAAAAATAATATGTTGCTGTACCAGAATATTTCCAAAATATTTTATTACATCGTGTATATAGATTTATTAGCAAAAATGTATTACATTATTTTTTCTATTCAATAAAGCTCTAAAATATGCCGTGTACTTTAATTTTGACTCATATTCAAATAAATAATTCTTCTTGTTATAAACATCCTGAATCACAAGATATTTATGAAACAAAGTGATCACCAGCAAGTATCTTTATATTATCTCTGATCAGTTAGTGACTTGCGCCATACACTAAAGTGATTGGAGCGTGAGAGGCTGAAGAGGGAAAGGGACGGAGATATTAATAGTAACCACGTGAACCGAAATAAACATCTGAGCCAACATGTTTTTAAATTAAATAAAGCGAAGGCGCTTTAATCTGGTTTGTCAAAAGTCTAGCTTTAATATTATTAGTAGTTTTGCTGTAGACATGGAATATTTGTAGTTGATAATTGCTGTAAAGTCTTTCACGGTACGTCATAGTTTCTTTATTCATCATTGGTAACATACTGTACACCGGATTTCTTCAATTCTAATTGAAATAAAACAATTCATTTCAATACACTCAGAAAAGACGGACAAACGGCAAGACGTCCAATAATCAGTAACATGAAATACTAGCTTCCGCCTGCGGCTTCACCCGCGTGATAATTGATTTTCTCGCGATAAAAAGTAGCTTTTGTCCTTTACTAAGACAACAGCAATGCCCGTGTCAAATTTGTGGTATTTTCTAGCGATAAAAAGTAGCTTGGTATTTTTTTTTTGATTAGAGAGAGAGAGAGAGTAAGAGTATAGTTTAATAAGAGTACCAGAGTCACCTGATGGGAAGCGGCTATCACAGCCTATGGACGCCTGCACCATCAGAACATTACCTGCTAGCTGCCGACCCCTTAAATGCTTCAGGATACCCCTTTTTGAAATAACCCATACTATAGTCAAAAGGGAAAACCTCGGGCGGAAAGTAAGTTGAGTTAAAGATGATTACTGTTTATTATTGCACAGAGCATTAACTATAGATCCAAGAAATATCCATTCTTGCTATAGGCATGATAACTACATAAAAAACAAAATATTTTGTTGAGTCCGTCTGTTTGCCCGTCCAAAAATATTGGGCACCAATTTTTGATTTATGAATTTTATAAGAAAGTGCAATTGCGAATTAAAGTGCTGAAGTGGGGGTGACTGCGAAATTTTGTACAAATCGCTCAGTAACGTTACGTCACGCGTAACTTAAATGCACTGTTATATTAGGTAATATATTATCCTATTATTACCTCGCCTCTGAAGCGTTGCACCCTATGCGTAACGACGCGTCCTATATTATTATGTATGTATATAATATAGGACACAATACATAATCACAAAATTAATTAATTCAAAAATTGACTAGAGACTCTGTTCTTAGCACCATAACGGGTTAGCGTGCACAGTGTTCCAAGAAAAAAGTTGACATCTATGACGCTGGATGAAATGAGAACAAATAACATTTTTATAGTCTGTGTCCGCGACAGCGAATGCTGAATCATACTGAATAAAAAATATAGTTAAATCTTTAAGAACAATGCGATATTAAATAATTTCTACAATAAAATCTACTAGTTATCTCCAACTTACATAGAGATAACAAACTTCTTTCATAAACCGAAATCCAATTTCAAAGCATATTTAACTAAAACATTACAGAATAAACTAAAAGCTATCTAACTTGAAGACTTTAAACTTGCATAAGCTCACAAAAACTCATAGAAACATAAATAACCAAAGTC
Organism: Gymnoscelis rufifasciata; assembly: GCA_929108375.1. NCBI lineage: Eukaryota > Metazoa > Arthropoda > Insecta > Lepidoptera > Geometridae > Gymnoscelis > Gymnoscelis rufifasciata. The sequence goes on along the minus strand of OV815320.1, from coordinate 12,154,660 downwards.
ATATTGAAAGCGAAATTCAAAGAAACAAATATTCCCCGGGCGCGGGGTAGGGGAGAGGTTCTACGTTAGTCGTAGCTAAACCGCGGTTCGTAGCACCCGCTACGCCGTAGCGCGTCTACGCGAACCCTCGATTGTGTGTGTGAGCAGTGTTTGTGTTGTGTGTATGTGCTTGAGGTAAATAAGTGAATTTAATACACCAGGTTTGATATTATTTTATTCACCCTAACCTATTAGCGAAATCTCTGTCATTGTTTTAAGAGGATGTTTTCTGCATCTGATCTTAGAATCTAAAACCGTAAAAGATGAATAACGCTCTAATAACTCTGTGAAGACCAGGAGATGTTATTCAAGGAAAATATCAACGAATTTCTCGTGCCCTCGTTTCTCACTGACATAATTACTTACATAGGCATAACACATTTATTACACAGCTCTTATTAAATGTTTTGGGTGATGTTCTTGCATTAAACAGAGGACTACATACCATGCTACTATCGCATTAGCGTTAGGATAAAACATTACATAGCTTTGAGATGATGGAGGATTATTGATAACGAAAAGTAGAGATTTTTTTAGTTTTGTGAATGTATGAACCATAAATCGTATAATTTTGCGAAAGTAAATAACTGGTAATTACATTTTTTTAAAAGGGCATTTCTTTTTATAAAATCAGTTTATCAATTTACCACGCCTGAGGTTGTAATACGAGTAAAATATGACTAAATATTATGTCGAAATATGACGAAGAAATTTTCAAAAACAATTAAAAAAAATACAAATTCAGAAACTGGCATTTGAAATAGGCTTAAAACATAATTCTCACATTTACACATAACACACAAAACTTAAAAATCGGGTTAGTTAGTAGAAATTAAAATGTTTTTATAATTATATTTGAAGTACTACCCTTAGATACAATATTGTAAAATAAATTGTATACCTCTACATGTTGGATATAACTTCAAGTCTAACTAAGTCGCAGAGATTGGAAGGTTTTACTAAACAAAGTTCATTGGCCTTGTCCCCATTATCTCAGTTAAATGAAAGCTATTATTCTAGTTAATTCAGAGTATATAAGATAGAAAATTAACTTATATAAATATGCCGATCAACGAACGTGGCTCTGGGGCACCAACCCGCATTAGATAAGCGTTCATATATTTAAAGAGACCTATGTCCAGCAATGTAAAACTCTTTATTTATTTATTCGTTATGGAATAAATGGCTTTTTTATTTAATTTTATTTATGTCCAGCAATGGACGTTTCATGGCTAAGAATGATGATGATATTTAATATTTTTTTATAGAAGTAACTTTGTGCATTGCAGTAATATTGCTCAAAACATGGCTTATGGTGTTCTTAAGACGCTTATATAAATGAATATTATTTGGAAAGTTTATACTCAGACTTAATTAATCAAGTAATCAAATATGGCGAACATCCTTTCAACGAATTATTAATTATAATTTCGTTAAAATAATTAATATGAGAAGCTTCTGACCCCTGTGTTAAAGCAATAGGAACGTAAAATAAGAGTGTTTATGAAAAGGTTTTCAACATAAAAACTATATAGATAAAAATAAGCAAACTTTTCAATTTCCTATTATCTTGATGAATGTTATGAAACTACTTGATTTATTAAAGACATTGAACGAATTTATTTTCCCGTTCTTTGGTTTTGTTCGAAACGAAACGAGAAACTAAATTATTTGGCGAAGATTTTGTTGAGGTACTAAACGTGCTTTGCTTTTAGCTTAGACTATTTGCAAACCAGATTTAAGCTAAATTAGTGCAGCGAGTATAAGTAGTTAAGGCAGATATCTTGATTAATAGCTTAATTACAAAATAGAATGTTCAAAACTCGTAGATTTTGAATAATAGACGAAAACTATCATAAAATTTTAAAAGTCAATAATTGTTATCGGGGATTTAGATATAGCACTGAAAATTCTGTCTGTTCACGTCCGTAAGTGGTAACCCTCTGAATCCTTACACGTGACCTCCGGGTGGTGCTAAGAACAGTCTCTGGTGGTAGGCTTCGGCCGCGGCTTGTCACCACCCTCCGGGCTGGGCCAGTGCGTGAAGCGATTTTTTCGTGTTTCGTAATGTGGTCCGGAGAAGCCATCTTCTAGGCCTTCATGCTCCATCTTAGACCACATCGTCACTTTACATCAGGTGAGATTGTGGTCAAATGAAGGCCTATCCAGCATAAAAAAAAAAAAAAAAAAAAAAAAAAAAATTCTGGTTATTTGTAGGTGGCGCTATTCACACCCTGGAAAAACTTATGAAAAAGATCCAAAAAATACTTCCCCAATAAATAATGTTACTACCTCTTTATATATATTAATATCACCTTCTTAATTATATTTCACGGGATTAGACTAAGATCCAACCATCTGCCACTAGATGGCGTTCCGAGTTTTCCGGTTCGATCAAGGAACTCTTTTCTACTTAATCTGTGGTTTTCTGAGCTACAAAATGTTTATAGACAGTCCATTTGGTTCCTTTTTGGTAGCATATTCACAACATGCCTAAACCTAATTATAATGACGTCATATGATTATATGAATATGAACAGGTCTCTGTATTTATAAATACTACCATCCCACACAGTGGTCAATAGAGGCCTAATCTCTCTCGTCATGTAGAAGTCCCTGTGTCCCAGCAGTGGGAACGTTAATAAATACCTATAGGTATATAATTTGTTATCCTTTATTTATTCAATAAGATAATACCTCTTATAAATAAATACTGCAGTCAAAATCATATAAATAATATTCATAAATAAATAAATAAGCTATCAGAGACTTCCATATAATGTATGCGAGATACAGCCTATAACGTGGAGTGACATAGTGCCTCTATGTTTAGAAAGGACTCCGATATTTGTATGTACTTCAGAGAAAGGGAAATAAGTCCGGCCTATTTAAACATCAGAATAGGTATGGAGCTCTTTGAAGATCGGTTTATTGCGTCTCACTTAAAACTTGATAGTACCCTGAGGGTCAATCGATCCCTTGATATCGTGTATCGGAATGTCAAATATATTATGGAAATAACGTCAAATAACGAGATAAATGTGATTTATCTTTATCGACTGTTGAAGTGTCCTTTGATTTTGAGATACATCGTATCTCACTATATCATTAAAAGATTTTTTTGTGGAAAATATACATCTTTGACAACCATAAGTTTAAATTCATGATGAGTTAAACTGTGTCTCCAAATTGTCCGACATGCAATGCCTGCAAAAGACAACATTGTGGCTTTAATATAACTATAGGTATATAACAGTACCTTATCAGACCTTCTTTCGGAGTATGTTAAAAAACTTTACCATGGAGTACATAATAGACCTTGTAATAATTAGTTATAAGTTAATTTTATAAGATGTATTATGTGAATTATTGTTTTGTTTGTTATACCAAGGTGGCTTACTCGCATAAGCTAAGAAAAACCCTTTTTGTTGATTATTAAAAAAAATTATGTAGAATCTAAATAATCTTTATTAGTGGGTTCAGAGTAAAAAGTAAAATTAGTAGCAAAGATTCCGTGAAAAATAAGTAAGAAAAACACATCAACACAATACAAATACACACCAGCCGTATATTCTGTGTAAAATTTGTTACAAAAACACACCAACCGTACATTCTGTGTAAAATTAGTTACAAAAACACACCAACCGTACATTCTGTGTAAAATTAGTAGCAAGACGCATAAACCTTGCTCGCTGACCCGGAGCAGGACTATCACGAACAAAAGGCTGTGAGACTACTACCGTGTAATCATGTCACTGCTACAATGTTGTTCGCTAGATTTTGTCTTTTTGTTCTTTCAAACTAAAAGAACAATACTACTCTGTGTCTAGATGATAATGTAGATATTTGGAGGAGGTCTTTACCCTAAACGGGTTGACGGAATCACAATTTGTTTTTCACATTATTTTATATTACATTTTTTGATTAAATAAAAACCTTTTTCTATTTTTAAAAATTAAATCATATCTTCATATGATATATAGCAAAGCGGCCTAAGTAAGCATGAATTTGGCTCTTTCGAAAATACATAGGAGTAAAAAAAATCACACAAATAAAGTGAGCGACAAGGACAAACGAAAGCTATCGACATTCTATCTAATATAGGTTTAGTTAACTATTTTGCATAATACATTTCATAGGAATATACGAGTTATGCAACATTAAAGCGAGACATCATGCAACATTATCATACATTTAACGCTATTTTATGCAGCCTAGTTTCCATCCCTTAAAAAAAGCGTTTTCAATGAGACTATGCGCTTTCTTCTCCGTTATCCAATTATGATGATTATAATACTATGTTTAGACTGAAAAAAACCGTTAAATTTTAATTTGAATCCTTGGGCTTTGGCTCTCTTGGGGACTGTAATAAACAGGACAGGTAAAATATGTCTGCAACAAAATACTTCTAAGATATAATAACTAAACTTATATTAGGGAATCCTCGAAGATTAAACTTTCCTTGGTCTGGGTGTTTAATATGTATAATAAAAAATATATATGTATGAAATCTATCAGATGTCTATTACCCGTATCAACGGTTAAAATAAACCATGAATGGATTGTCCGGAAATATTTATTTTATTTTTTGAATCCCCTGGGGGTTTTAACTGGAGCATGTGAAATTAACTGTTTCCAACAAAAGACGACGTTTTCCATGTAATCATGTAGTTCGTTACGTCGCAGTTCGCTAGGTTTTGTCCTTTATCTTATTAAAGCTAGAGCTTGCGGAATTACTCTGCACCAAACGGGTGAAAATGAAAATCTTAACATAGATTCAGTCTGATTTAAGACTATACTTGTATTAAACCCTGTCACTTGATTAAAGGCCGATTTATACAACGTCGGAATAAAGTTACCAAACCAATAAATTATAAGACTGCAAATTGAAGTTGTATGACGTTCCGCTTCAATGTTTTTACACTTTGGCAATTTTATTACACCATCTTACAATATTTAAAATAAAATAATGCTTTGTTATTTTTAAGATGTTGGAAAATCTCCCCTGAAAAAAAAATGCCTTGTTAACTTAAGTACAGGTATTTTTCACTTTCTATCGATAAAATCATAAGACCAGGAAATAATCCCCACTTCCATGTGACCACGGGGAATCAAAATTACCCGTAGACCCGGTAATGGGTTGACCCACTGGGACCACGGGTAAACACTCCGGTATGTAATTATGATGAGAATAACTGTGTTTTGATAAAAAGCATTTATATTAAAATTCGAAATGCTTTGAATTTGGTAAATACCCTTATTAAGGATTCTAGAAGTTTTAGATTTCATATGGATTTCAGTGGAACAAGTGAAAAAGTTATAGATTGCATTGAATGATGACTATAAACTATCTGATTATAACTATCAAAGTTTAAGCCATTTTTTCCATAAAATTACGATAGTTCAACGTATGCATAATATTATTACCGTTATTATGGGATCTTCAAAGGATATAAAGTGTGTTTTGATTCCCCTGGGGGATTTAACCGGAACTGTCTACTAACAAAAGGAAATGTCTGCCGTGTAATCATTTAGTTCGTTACATCGCCGTTCGCTAGATACTGACCTTAATCTTATTTAAGTTTAAGTTATTTAAGTATCTATTTAAGCTAGAGCTTGTGGATTTACTCTGCAGCAAACGAATGGAAGTGAAAATCTATAAGTCTGGATTAATACTATTTATACTGAATTAGCACTTGACTTGAAAACCAAGATTTTTTCAACTTTACTCATTTTACAATACAAAAACACTTTATTGTACACACAGGGAAACATAATACGATACAACAACACGAAGGAAAACAAATGCACAATGGGCGGCCTTATCGCTAAAAAGCGATCTCTTCCAGGCAATGTTTGGATGGAAAATAGCTTTGATGAAATAATAAGTAGGCAGAGGTATACAAAAATTAGGTTTATAAATGTGAATGTAAGTTTGTTTGTTACGCCTTCACGCGAAAACTACTCAACCGATCGTCATGAAACTTTGTACACATATTTTTGGAGGTATTAAAAGTAACATAGGATACTGTTATCCCGGGAAAATATGTTATTCCACGGGACAATACATTTAAACGCGGGTAACACCGCAGGTCTCAGCTAGTATTAAATAAAACAATTCAGATAGATTACAATGACTCCATATGACAAATATTAATATACGCGTACACAAATAAAACTAAAATACATATATATGTATATATACATAGATAAATATTATTATTATTATAAGCCCCCTATGTCCCACTGCTGGGCATAGGCCTCCCCCCATTTTTCCCACAACTCCCGATCTCCGGCCACTTCTCGCCAGTCATGCAAAAAACTGTCAAGCTCGTCCCGCCATCGTCGCCGAGGTCTGCCGCATCGCCTTCTCGCTAGGTCTGGGTGCCACTCGGTGGCTATCCTCGCCCACAGCTCTTCTGGCATAAGGCACACGTGACCAGCTCAGTCCCACTTCAACTTGGCGGCTTTTAGAGCTACGTCGGTCGGTGTTTCTGACTCTGTCCGTACGTTTGACACCCAATATGCTGCGCTCCATCGCACGTTGAGTGACTTGAAGATAAGATAAATAAATAATAATAAATAAATATATATATATTAATTCTAATATTTGACATTTAAATACAATAAAACCCAAAAGAAAAGCTCTAATTATAAATGTAATTTGAATTATACCACTACGGATACTACAGATCCTTAAAAGCTATTTTTTAGCTTTTATATATTAGTAGATTATAGTGTCTTGATTTGATTACAATCCCAAACTTGATTAAAATGTCTTTACTAACATATTTTGGCTGAAAACTCTAGAACTGTTTGTAGAGCAGTTGATTTAAGAGCCATTCGTTTTTTTACTCCATTGCCGCTGTATTCGAAGTTTAACCCAGTTCCGCGTGATTTGTTAGTGGCGGGTTTAAGTCACCTCATTGGTGGAGAGCCGTTTAAGTAATATTTTAACTTAAACTTGCAAATGGTTGACTGAAGAATCTGAAGGTTGGTGGACAAGTTAGATGGTCAATCAATCTATAATTATTACATGCATAAAATTGGTGGACTAGTTAGATGGTCAATCAATCAATAATTATTACATGCTTAAAATAAAAAAGAAGAGATCGCACCGAATTTATAAGGCCGCCCTTTGTACTTCTTCGTCATAATGTGATTATTGTAACTATTATATTGTTTTGTTTTTATAAGCTAGTAAGCATTTATTGTAACAGAGCAAGGAGTTGGTTGATGATGATTGATTTTACAGCCTTATTATATACTATGTATATATGTATATCTATGTCTCAATATCTATAATAAAATACCCTCTTACATCTTGCGAGATCATAATAATGGTCTTGGAAAGGGGTACCGACATTTTTGCCATAACTAGGTACCTATGGTCCGCCATTTTGAGAAAAAGTTATTTCACGGCCAGTGATGAAACTCATGTCTGAATAAATGTTCATAAACAAAACTTTATTATGTTAATCACAATACAAACATAACTTATAAGCATTCACAGTTTCCAAACAGCGTGATTAAAAAAAAACCTACTTATAGCTAAATTTGAAAACATGATAGTAAAACCCCCGATTCCACTGCCTTTATTTCCTTTAAAGTAAAACACCATAATATTTAGTAATGCGCTTTCATTTGATATCCCACTCGAGTACCTATATTTGCTGATTTTCGGTTTTCCTTCCCCACTCTCACCCCCATAACTTTTAAACAGCATACCCGATTTTCATGAAATATATCTAAGAACACTCGAGCCAGACTCACTTTATATAGAAAAAAAAATATTGAAATCTCTCTATTCGTTCGGGAGCTATGATGTCCCAGACAGACAGACAAATAGACAGACACGTCAAACTTATAACTCCCCCCTTGTTTGGTCAGGGGTTAAAAATACAACGACGATATATAGACCAATAGGAAACCAAACAACGAAATTCTCAGAATGTGAAATTAAATAAATAAATAAATAATAAATATTTCCAGACTAATCACACAGCATCACCTAACCCCAAACTAAGCAGAGTTTGTACTATGGGTACTAGGTGACTGATATACTTCATAGATACATTTTATTTTTGTAAATACATACATTTGTACAATACAAAGAAAACACACAGACCCGAAACCAGAAATTGTAGATCGTACAAGATCTGGTCCCGCAGCGGGAATCGAACACGCCTCAGCAACCTCCTGCACCTCAGGCGGACTTTCGCCCACCGAGCCACAGAGGTCGTCAAATCACTATGTTAATGTTAAGAAATGGACTTTACATTCTATTAATTCAGTAATGATGATGACTTACGGATCCGAAACGTGGTGCTTCACTATTGGTTTTATGAATAGGCTCAGAGTCGCTCAAATAGCTATGGAAAGGGCTATGCTCGGGGTTTCTCTACGGGATCGAATCAGAAATGAGGAGATCCGTAGAAGAACGAGGGTCACCGACATAGCCAAACGGAATAACTCTTTGAAGTGGCAGTGGGCAGGCCACATAGCACGTAGAACAGATGGCCGTTGGTTGCCGAAAGGTTCTCGAATGGAGGCCGCGGATTGGTAAGCGCAGCGTCGGACGCCCACCAACAAGATGGACAGATGACTTGGTCATACTTGCTGGCTCACGGTGGATGCAAGTGGCGACCGATCGGAATAATTGGTCGTCTTTGAGAGAGGCTTATGTCCAGCAGTGGGCGTCTAATGGCTGAAATGATGATGATGATGAATTCAGAAATATTCAATGTAATACAATGCATTATTGTTTTACTTCAGAGGGCATTCACCTCAGCGTTACGAATGTGTAAGTAACAGGTGAGTTTCACGACTCCCAGAATCGCGTTATGCATTTTATGTGTATTCAATTTTATACCTTACCGTTGACGGTTTAAGGTTCCATCGAGATTTTAGAGTGCTAACAGATTTCCTAGACCGGATTTAATCTCTGTTTTAATACATTAGTTGGAGTTTGAGAGTATTAAAACTAGCTTAGGTCGGGTAGGATTGAATCAGATCGGATGTTATCGAGATGACTGAGGAGCACGCTATGTGATAACTACATTGTAAATTACAAATGTACACTAACGTAATCTTAATATATATAAATCTCGTGTCACAGTGTTTGTCCTCAATGGACTCCTAAACCACATAGCCGATTATAATAAAATTCGCACACCATGTGCAGTTCGATCCAACTTAAGATTAAAAAAAAAAAAAAAAAAAAAAATTAAACTTCATCCCGCGTCTTTGCCCGCGTAATAGTCGATTGTTCCGCGGTAAAATAAGCTTTTGTCCTTTACTAGGAAAACAGTTATGACTGTGCCAAATTTGATTCATTGAAATGAATGAAAATTATTGAAATGTTGTATTCGCAGACATTACACACTCGCACACCGGAGTGAAAAACGTAGAATGTATTATTTTGATATTTAAGCTATATTATTGTGAAGTTTCAACAAAATTCATTCAGTTGTATTTACATCCTCACAAACTTTCGCGTGTATAACATTACTAGCTGCCCCAGCAACGTTGTTTTGCAAAATGAAAAATAGATTGTAGCCGATTCTCAGACATAATGAATATGCTCACAAAATTTCATCAGAATCGGTCAAGCCGTTTCGGAGGAGTACGGTAACTAACATTGTGACATGGAAATTTTATATAAGACTAGTGGCCAGCCCCGGCTTCGCACGGGTTTTTATTCAATTTTTTTTCTCGGCAATTAATAGATTTTTTCTCGCCTTTTAAACCTTCCCTAGACCTCCACGAACATTTCAAGACTATGATAAGATAACGTTCAGCCGTTCTCGAGTTTTAATCAGACTAACGAACAACAATTCATTTTTATTTATAGAGATTAATTAGTCATTAAATAGTAATTATTAGTAATCTATTGATAATAAAATTATAAGTCATAGTTAGTAGAATAAAGCCACCCCTATTTTATACGTATAACGAAAATATTCTAATATGAGAGTTTTATGATATGATAAAAATACCACTTTCAATAAGTTTCGCCCCGAATGTTAAAGAACATTCAAAAAGACTTATCCTTTCACCAATCCATTTTACGTTCCAGTACAGTATGGATCTAAAACTCGAGTAAGAGACCCCATAAGCGGCGGACTTGACTTATGATGAAAAGGAACGTAAAATATTATGAGATGTACTATTTATGATTGAAATGTTAAATTTACAACGATTATGTGTATAATGTACATATCTGCCGTGTCAAGCGTATGTCCGTTATCTTAAGTTACATGAGTTGCGCGTAAAAGGTGCAAATCGTATTTTAATGACATTCTAAACCATGGAGTATATTCCTTTAAAGTCTATTCTTGTTCAATTCGTTGAAAAAAGCTGTCACCCTATCTCATGCAACTATGATTTTGCCTCTCTCTGTCATGGCAATGTCTAGTATTTTTACATACACTAACTAGGCGTGACAATAATTTTACTTGAAAATATGGCTATCTCAGTTTACTCTAGTTACATACATGATATAGGCACGACGGGCGCCCAAAGATACAGGAGTTAGCCCAACCAGACCACGTTTGTGATGAGTGTGATTGCCAGTTTTGTAACTCATACAGAGCTCATTTGGAAAATCGCAACCTATCAAAACAGCTGCTAGAAGAAGATTCCAACGACTCCGATGATCTGACAAAAGTTTTTACAGCAGACATGCAGAAGGCCATTTATTGTATGCCGAAATTACAAACAAAAGATTATTATTTCTCACGGAAATTGGTTTTATTTAATGAGACATTTGTGTCTCCAGGTAAAAACGAGAAAGCTTTCTGTGTCGTTTGGAATGAAGGCGATAGTGGACGCAAAGCCTACAATATTGCTTCGTCATTATGTGCACTTCATTGTCCACAACGCTAAACACCAGAAAGAAGTAATTATTTACAGCGACAATTACTCAGCCCAAAATAAAAATCGCATCCTCTTCACAGCAATGATTCGGCTTATAAATTTAGAAGACTTAATCGACGCTGAAAAAATAAGATTTGTTTATTTGGAGCCTAGTCACTCAAATATGGCTGCAGATGCAGTGCACGCGTGCATCACAAATACATTTTCCAAACATCAAAATTATGTACGATCTTTACGTCGAAAAAATAAGAGATTCACGAAAACACAAATGATAGAAATATTTCTCATAAAAATATGGTGAAATTATTGACTAACTAAAAAAAACGCATTCCCAAAACAATTAACATACAGTCATTGAAAATAGTCGAATTCCGAAGAGGTTTGACTAACATATTTGTCAAAAATGCATATAACGAAGAAAGTTTTAAGGAATTGAAAGTGTTACGCAAAAATGCACTGAACTTGGCGGAAAAATATTTAGTAACCGATTTACCAAGGGAGGAAAGACAAAAGGAGTGATCAAGGCGAAGAAAGACCAATTGATAAATTATGCGATTCTCCTCCCAGAGCCTATCGGAAGTTTTTACCTCTATAGTTACATTCAAACTTTGATCTCATATTGTTTTAATTAGATCTATGTATACTGTGTTACTTATATGATTTAATTATGTATTCCAAAACATTGATTCAGGTTTTCTTTTTCTGTTTGATATATTATACATTTCACGATTTTAATGTTTTGATTTTTGTGTCAATGACTGAAACCTGAATATTAATGACTCATCAGCATCACTTATTTAGACCTAGAATTTGATCTCGCACTCGTACCTGGTTGTTTTAATTATATTTATGTATCCTATGTTAACAAGATTTAAGACTTGTTAGTCTTATTGGAAAAAAATGTAAGTACTAAAGTATTGAACCAGGTTTAGGTTTGCTGTGTATTGCTGGAGCGTGGAAAACAAAATGGAATTTAACAGTCAGAAATGTAATGTGATGACTTTCGGCAAAATGCGATGCCCGATTCAATTCGAGTACAAACTCAACGGTATTCCAATAAGTCGATCTACCAATATTAAAGATCTTGGAGTTGTGTTCGACCGGGGGCTCACATTTCATGACCATATTATATCAGTGGCCAAAGAATCTTTCCAGCGCTTGGGATTCGTTCTACGAAACTGCAAAGACCTCAATAACATATCGGTTATTAAGCTCATCTTTAACTCCCTGGTACGCAGTAAACTGGAAGCGAGCTCATGTGTTTGGCACCCACATGAAAGCACGTACGCTCTTATACTAGAAAAGGTCCAAAAAGCCTTCCTCAGATACTTGTACAAGCGACTAAATGGATATTATCCATATATGTATCCGACAGCGTTTCTTTTGGGCTGCTTGGAATATAACTCTTTGGAGGTAAGAAGATCGAGCGAACAATTACTATTCATGTCTAAAATACTTCGAGGGATAGTTGACTGTCCTGAATTACGCAACGTTTTGTGTCGCCTCTATGTGCCTAATAATTACTGTCGATCTAGGAGACACAGACTGTTCTCTGTCCCAGATTCCCGCACTAAGGCACGCTCTAGCTCCCCCATTCCCCGGTCTCTCTCCGCTCTTAACGCTCTCCTGGCCCTACGTCCTGACTGCGATGTATTCGCTGGAGACTGGAAAAAGCTCCAAGATGCATGCTTAGAGTTTTCAGAGCTCTCCACTTAATAATTGTATTTAACCGTGACATTATTTAAATTATTTATAATTCTAACATTATTTGAAAACACACCAATTTCAATTCAGCTAATTAAAATACATTGTTAATTTAATTTTAATTATTTTCACTATTTTATTGTTCCTGTTTTTATGACGCATGTTATTATCTGCATAAACTAGTTATAATATTTGTTTTAAATTAATTTGACTCAATGAAATGATTATTGTAATTTATCATTAATGTGTATTATGTATGATTTTTTGTAATAATTTGTATAATAGGCCTAGCCGTTCAAATTATATTAAATAAATAAATAAATAAATAAATTAATCATTAATTTCACCTTCCTGGCGTCTTATTCCGAGCTAAGTGGTTATTCCATAGGAAGAAGGTATTATTTGTTTCCAAGATTTAAACTTTTTTATTTTCAAAATATAATCATAATCGGCTCGGTATTATAACGGAATATTAAACGCATTTATTATTAGGGGGTAGGGAAATAGAATAGCAACATTTTATGAAAAAATACTGGTTGGTAGGTAAGCTAATTCTTAAAAAGTTTTATTATCATAGAAATTGTTGCCACAAATAATCACTTCCTGTCAGACCTATTTATGGTAACTCATACTTAACTGACATAGGCAACACCTAACGAATTAAGTCAGTTTGGCACAAGTAGTGTATTTTAAGTTACAGAGCGCGTAAATCAAGCTTTGTATGGAGACCTTGTTATGCCTATCTTAGTTATCGCTAATAACTCGTAAAATAATTAAGATTTCAATATTTTAATACCTCCCCGTTGTTTAGAAGCTTGCGACTCGTTATTTTATGGAAAAAAAAACCAATAAAATTATCATATTTTTTCAAAAAAGGTAAATAACTGAAAAAAACTTTGAACGGCCATTGCTCAAAACAAGGTTTTGCAAGATACACGAAATAGGTGTGACACGGCAGATATATCGAATACACATTCATAACTTTTTAAGATGACTTAAAGCGGGTAACATTCCATAATTTGACGGTTTGGAGAGGAAAACTCACAGCAAAAAGTAAATAAATATTTCCAGACAATCCACACAACAACACCTAGCACCGTGGTAAGCTCCAAACCTTGTGTTACGGGTACTAGACATCTGATATCTATACTAATATAATAAAGAGGAAAGGTTTGATTTTTTGTTTGTTTGTTTGTCTCGAATAGGCTCTGAAACTACTGCACCGATTTAAAAAATTCTTTCACCATTCGAAAGCTACACTATCCCTGAGTGACATAGGCTATATTTAGTTTTCAAAAATAATATGATTCCTTACCAAACTCCGATAATGTAACCCATGGTGAAAAAAAAAGAACCCAAAATCTTTCTTTAATCGCGAATGCTGCGAAAACTATTGAATATATAACAAAGTGATGTATTACAACTTTGTAGAACTTATCATTATCTACAATAAACGTCGTAACATCATATCTCTAACTATTATAGTTTTGTGACAATAACCGATTTTTATGAAAAAATAAACCTAAAATCTTTCTTTAATCGCGAATGCTGCGAAAACTATTGAATATATAACAAAGTGATGTATTACAACTTTGTAGACCTTATCATTATCTACAAAAAAACGTCGTTACATCATATCTCTAACTATTATAGTTTTGTGACAATAACCGATTTTTATGAAAAAATAAACCTAAAATCTTTCTTTAATCGCGAATGCTGCGAAAACTATTGAATATATAACAAAGTGATGTATTACAACTTTGTAGATCTTATCATTATCTACAATAAACGTCGTTACATCATATCTCTAACTATTATAGTTTTGTGACAATAACCGATTTTTATGAAAAAATAAACCTAAAATCTTTCTTTAATCGCGAATGCTGCGAAAACTATTGAATATATAACTAAGTGATGTTATTACAACTTTGTAGAACTTATCATCATCTACAAAAAACGTCGTTGCATCATATCTCTAACTATTATAGTTTTGTGACACTATGCGTTGTGGAGTGGCAGGCGTCACTCGGGCACGAAGGTACGGGAATAATCTGCCGCGCGGGGTCGGCTCCCTACTGAATGGTCGTGTACGGAAATAAAAAAACTGTCGCTTGATAATATTTTGTCGCTTAGTTAGTAGATAATAATTCGTTAACAGGTAACTAATCCCATTCAAAAAGTTATTTTCAGAACTAAACCCTACCATTATAGCATAGATATTGTAAGTACATTATCGTCGGTTGGCAGTTCAATTGGGTTAACCACCAAAACACGTAAAATAAGTTGAGTATACAGTTTTTTTAGTTTTTTTCTGCTCGAATAGCATAATAATATAATTCTAACTTTAAAAAAATACAGTTACGCCACACATTTTAACTGTAAATTTTGCAGACTTCCGTCGAAATTATGTTGTAACTGAGTAGGTATGTGATCCATTTACATAAAGTCGAATTGTTGTATTCCTATGACCGAAGAAGGTTAAGTTGGTGTATGTATCTTGGCAAACCAGCATTGCTCTTACACTAATTCTTAGCTTGAACGAAAAATTATACACCAATATAAAACCAACTTTCTTCAAAAAACTAACGTTACACAAATTGACCCGAACCAAGTTTATGTTTGTTGTCGGTTACACCAAATTGAAGATTGCAATCAATAGTATGTTTTCTCTTACCTTAATCTTCTTATAAATAATAAATCTAAATTTAAAATATAAGAAAAACCCCCGATTCGAATCCTTCAATTTCCTTAAAAGTAAAACACCATAATAATGTGTAATGTGCACGCAATGCGCTTTCATTTGATACTCGAGTTTTGGCAGATTTTCGGTTTTCCTTCCCCACTCTAACCCCCACAATTTTTAAACGGCACAACCGATTTTCATGAAACATGTCTAAGAGCACTTGCGCCAGACTCACCTTTTAAACAAAAAAAACTAAGTTGAAATCGCTTCATCCGTTCGGGAGCTATGATGTCCCAGACAGACAGACACGTCAAACATATGACACCGCTCTTTTTTGTCGGGGGTTAAAAATGAATCGCAAAATGTGTTGCTAAGCGCATAACTCAACAACGCCTATACCAATTTAGCCAATTTATTTTTTTAAATGTTCGTTGGAGTTTAAGGATGGTTTTTACGGCGAGAAAAATTCGAATAATTTGAAACAATTTTAAATAATTACCCGTGCAAAGCCGGGGCGTGCCGCTAGTTCTTTATATAATGGAAATACATGTAATATATATCTTATTATAAATATTGAACACCCAGACCAAGATAACTGGACGAATCTCAAAACATAAAGCCGGCCACTGTCTGGATCCCACAGCGAAAGCAGATTGGATATGAACCCAATTGTGAAGAGGTTGGGATGAAATACCTGAGTGCAACAATAGTGCATGGATGCGAGTGGAATACAGATTCCATTTTCTTTGTGAATGGCTGAAGTCTAGGTTAAAGCATTATTTGATGGTACCTACCACTCAACTCACTGGAGATTGTACTACGACAGACGCTTGTTATATTGAACTGAAGAATTGAAGTACCATAGGGAGTGTTGTAGCAGTTATTTTTGGTTCCCTCGTTCTTATTTATATCATACATATTGTTATTACCTAAAAAAAAAATCGTTTATAAATTTTGTTTTATTAATTTTACGTTAACGTGTCTGTGAATGCCCTGTGCAATTTTTTAGAATATTTTTTTATTATTATTTTTTATAATTTTAAAGAAATAAACGTTTTGACTTTGACTTCATCTTAGTTCTTTCCACACAAAGGTTGCTCGGATGAAATCGATTTTTGGAGAAGAGGCCGCCTATTGTACATTTGTATTTTATATATTGTTGTATTTCCATTTTGCAACGTGTACAAAAAGAAATAAATAAATATTTCCGGACTAATCACACAGCATCACCTAAGCCCAAACTAAGCAGAACTTGTACTATGGGTTGGTTAGGTGACTGATATACTACATAGATATATTTTTTTGTAAATACATACTTATGATACATAGAAAACACCCAGACCCGAAACCAGAAATTGTAGATCGTACAAAATCTGGTCCCGCGCTAATATTACAGAGTCATGTGGGTCAAGGTGTGCGCATTTAAACTTTGACGCATCAGAAACTCAATAATTATTTACTACTACTGGTTCTGGAGAGGGGGGCTACCGTTCCTTAACTCTATATAGTTTTCGAGATACTTTGAATGCGCACACTTAGACGCTGCGCACACTTGACCCACATGACTCCAACCCTAGTACGCGATTTTCTATGCAACCACCACACTGGTAACATAGCCGCGCTCTTCAATAGGCAAGACGACTACATAAAAAGGAGGTATTCTGAGATATTTAGTTCGTTTGTTAGGCGGTCCAAAAGTACTAGACACCTATTTTATTAATAATCTAAATAACGGACTAATTATAAGTTTTCCTCTACCATCTATTCGAGTACAATTTCTTATATCAAATTCAAAGTGATCTAAGAAAGGTCTAAGAAATACTAAGAGATTTTTGTCTCCAAGTTGTCGCTTTGCCATATTAGTACAATTTTAAGAAAAATTACATCGAAACCAAACTTTAAAATTTTTTCAGAAAAGGAAATTACTAGCAACGTTTATTATTTGATCCTCATTTATAAGTATCTGCGCGCACCAACTATGATTAATTATTCAGTACTATGAGGACAGATTTCTCAAAATAAGCGGTAAGTAATAAAATATATTTTGATTAAATCAATTCTATGTTTAGCAAAAGTAAGACATGCCAACCAATTTCTCGTAATGATGAGAGACAAATTCAGATTATTGTAAGGAAAGCCCGTGGGAGGCATCCACATTTATAATTCAGCTGCCTAAGTGGACGCTGTATTTTGCCTCAGGGCTAAGACAGGGCGGAATTTGCAGGCTTATTTTTGATATAAATATAGAGGTATACATAGGAAGAAATATGTTATATCAAATCATTCGTCAACACTTGTAATATGACATACTTAAATAATGTACGCTGTACGGGTATACACAATACTCTTGCTTGCTTTTTTCGACGTAATTCTTGAAATGACGTATCTGTATGAGGGTATGGAAAAGATTTGAAAATGTTACCTAAAAGTTAATTTATACTTTGATGTCCGATTATTATTATTTTATGATTTGTTGTTGGTGAAATCAACTAGCTGGTTTTTAGTGTTTAATTTTCTTTGTTTGTTTTGCCACGTATAAAATAATTCAGCTGAGTTGAGGCTTCTTCTCAGCAAAATTGTTTACATATCAGAATAGCATAAGCTCCTTTTTAACGCTGTAAAATACTACATTTTGCGGGAAAATCTGCAAGCGATCCCCGATTTTGATTTTGAAAGCTGTTGTCAAAATTTGTAAAAAATATATTTTATTTTGTTAACACGTTACAAATAAAATATAGTAAACTACAGTCAACAGTCAGACAAAGAATCAAATTTCAATTTTGTAACAATTAAACCAGAGCGGAAACGATTGAATTACAACTGTTAATTGTAACTTTGTTATTCCGTTAAAACAACAGTGACCAAAATAACATTAAAATAACAGATAAAAACACACCGCGAATTCCGCTACAATCAGTATTGGCACTTTCCCCTAAAAATAATATTTACGTTGGTAGGTATTGAAGTACTCTTCGGAATATCAATTGAAATAAGTCAGTAGATAAATGGTTGTGTAGGTTTTATAACCAAGTTTCGACCAGTCATTGTGTATAAACTTGTGGTTTATTTTATGGTGGATCAGCCTTCATTTGATCACAATCTCACCTGATGTAAAGTGATAGGTGGTGTCTAAGATAGGGCATGAAGACCTAGAAGGTAAGATGGCTTCTCCGGGTAAAAAATATTTCACACACTGGCCCAGCCCGGAGGGTGGTGACAAGCCGCGGCCGAAGCCCACCACCAGAGACTGTTCTTAGCACCACCCGGAGGTCACGTCTGAATTTGTCTTATATGTATAATAAAAAATATCTATGTCTTTTATATTAAGTAGGTATATCAGTTGCTTCGTACCCGTAATACAAGCTTAGAGCTTACCACGGGGTAGATGTTGTTGTGTGGATTATCCTGAAATATTCATTTATTTTATTATGTATATTAAATTCGGGTTTGGTTTAGTTTTTGAAAGGAAGTTTTTAATATTTAAAAGTAAGTTAACATGGAACGTTCTTTCGAAACAACAATTTTTTTGAGTAGTAAATGTACCTATTGATTATGTCGCTTGCATATTATGTCATCTTTCTTTTTTTTACTTTCGGTGCTTTCCGTAACGTCGTATATCTAAGATTTCAGAAGTATGTTAGGAGCTTGCTTCATATAGAAATTATACTTAAAATCATCAAAAAATTCTTCGATTTTTGAATGTCTCAATTGTCTGTCTTGACTAAAACTATTTGTTTAGAAATGCATTGTTTATTACAAAAATTGTATCTTTCCATAAAATTAAGAGAATTATTGATTTATCATAATACAACATTTTTACTTATCGTATTTACTCTGAATAGGTATTAACAACTAATTTATTTAGTAATTAATATAAGTGAAGTCCGCCATTTTGTTTTTATTTTCGTAACCTTCCGCCGCGCTCGCCGCTTATCTAGGATCTCAGAATTAGGTTAGGGGCGTAATGTAAACGTTTCATCCCCAAAATATTATCGGGAAACGTGAATGTGCAATGAAATAGACTTTTGTATGGAAAATTGGAATATTGCTACACGTTCCTACTACAGTCCAATACTGAAGAACGGTAATGGAGCAGAACCTCCTATATTTTTAACGGATTTTTTTGTGGACTTTGCGCGAAGGTTGGCCTGGTTTTCGTCGAATATATTATTTTTTTGTCTCAACCGAGTTGTGTAAAGAGCCGGTGTTAATTTGACCTAAAATATTTATTTAGGACTAGTTTTCCACGTCGCAGCTTCAAATGAGTTATAATTAACTTTTCCACGGTATATATTTTTTTTGGGTTAAAATGTAGGATAAATTAGTTGGTTATATATTTAAATAATTAATTTTCAATTATATGATTACAACCGTTATGTGTCTATAAATGAATTTAAGACTAAACTCAATGACATTTTATTAAATAAAGCCTATTATTCCATTGATGATTTTACTAATGACCACAATATTGCACGAATCTGATTTCATCATCATCATCATCTCAGCCGTAAGACGTCCACTGCTGGACATAGGCCTCCCTCAAAGATCTCCAGTGGTTTCGGCTGGCAGCGGCCTGCATCCACCGTGAGCCCGCAGCCTTCACTAGATCGTCCGTCCATCTAGTTGGTGGACGTCCTACGCTGCGCTTGCCGATCCGTGGTCTCCATTCGAGAACCTTTCGGCTCCAACGACCATCTGTTCTTCGTGCTATATGGCCTGCCCACTGCCACTTCAAAGAACTAATCCGTTTGGCTATGTCGGTGACCCGCGTTCTTCTACGAATCTCCTCATTTCTGATTCGATCCCGTAGAGAAACCCCGAGCATAGCCCTCTCCATAGCTCTTTGAGCGACTCTGAGCCTGTTTATGAGACCAATAGTGAAGCACCACGTTTCGGATCCGTATGTCATCACTGGCAACACACATTGATTGAAGACTTTCGTCTTGAGGCACTGCGGTATATTCGATGAAAAGACGTGTCTTAGTTTTCCGAACGCTGCCCATCCGAGTTGGATTCGGCGACTGACCTCTTTCTCGAAATTGGACCTACCTAATTGGACTGTTTGTCCTAGGTATACGTATGCGTCAACAACTTCGAGAACCGAATTCTCAACCATAACGGGGGCGGGCACAACATGGACATTAGACATGACTTTCGTCTTGTCCATGTTCATCCTGAGGCCCACCCGCTGGGAGACTCGATTGAGGTCTTCAAGCATTGTGCTGAGTTCTTCCATCGTCTTCGCCATGACTACGATATCGTCAGCGAATCGAAGGTGAGTGAAGTACTCGCCATTTATGTTGATGCCTAGCCCTTTCCATTCTAGGAGTTTAAAAGCGTCTTCTAATATAGCGTAGCGTTTCTAATAGCGTATTAGAATCTGATTTAGTGTCGTTATAATTATATTTGATTGATTTTCTGACATTATTATTATTATGTGATCGTTGTTATTTTTTTTTCCTAATTTGATTTATTATATGGACATTTTATTTTATTATGCACCAATTTAATTTACTGTTAATAATGTTTGTATGCTCTGGTAGCGGAATCAATTGTTCGATCTAAGTCTTAATAACTGACTGCATGTACCTATTGTTATTGATTCACAAACAATAAATGATTATTACTGATTATTACTGATTATGTTACACCTACGCGGAAATAGAGCTATTTCAAACGTACTAATTATCAGCGTTTTGAAAAAAGTATTAAATTTTGTGTAACCTAAAATTATGCATGGTGCTTATAATATTGACAACAAAGACCCTGTATGCAACCCATGTGTGCAAATAAATGATCTGTTTTCTGTATTCTAATAATAAAAGTAAGATAAAGAAGTCTCTGAGTAATTCAATAAATTTTGTCTACAAACGAATAAAACTTTCTGATTTAGCCACAGTTACTATGCGTAGCTTTAAATATGATTAAAATTAATTCCAGATCAGATTATTCTTAATCGGAATTCCACGAGTAGTTCCAAGATGGACCCTAGTGTGTCGTCCACTCAGCCATCATGAATTATAAATACGACAGCTTCCTCGAGAACTGCTACACTAATTTGAAATCGCCTTCATTAAAAGCAACTTAACAGTATTTAATAAATAGTACGTACAGTCAACAGCGAATGTAGGTGATCAAAATCAACGTTTCGAAACATCTTCTAGCGTGAAGTGCTAGATGTAACAAGTTATACCAAAGTTTCAGTTCGAAATGAAGTTTGAATTAGTCAAAAGTAAACGATCATTGATCAACCGTTGGCGGGACGACTTGGATGTATTTGAGCCCAAGTGGATGAACACCGCTAAGGACCACGATGCACGGCCCGAGAAAAGAGACCTTTACCCAGCATTAATTAATATAGGTTAATTCATCACCCTATTAACGTTCCCACTGCTGGGACACAGGAACTTCTCTCTTGACGAGATTAGGCCTTAATTCACCACGCTGGCCAAGTGCGGGTCGGTGAATGTCACATGCCCTTCAAACTCTTCTAAAGTTCTCAGAACATGCCGGTTTCCTCACGATGTTTGCCTTCACCGTTAAAGCACGTGTTTAAAGCGCACATACATTTCTCAAGAAGAAAAATCCAGAGGTGCGTGGCGGGGTTTGAACCCACGAACTTCGGAATGAAAGTCGAGTGTCCTCCCACTTTACCCAACACGGCTTTTTCAATAGGTTAATTAAAAAAAAAAAAAAATACCGTGGATCGAAAAAAATATAATACCTACTTATGCCACGTTTTTTGTTCCTCTACTTCTAACAATCTATAATAATCAGCAACTTTTGTCTTAAATCACTGTACATTTGGGACAATATTTTATCAGTTTATTTTGCTGTTGACTGTACGACAGAGGCACAAATATGTAGGTTATTTGTACAAAAAGCTTACGCCTTGAGCTTACACGAGTAGCTTATATTAGTAGTTTTGTTATAATTACTAAATAAAAATAATGACTTATCATCTTCTTTACTACTTTTTCACTAGCGTTACCCGCGTTATAATAGACTTTACCGCGGTAAAGAATTACTTTTGTCTTTTACTAAGAAAACTATATATCCGTGCCAATAAAAATACGAAAGCTTCCTCGAGAACTGCTTACAGTAATCTGAAATCGTAATGATCCACATCGGGAGTTGATCGCAACAATTGATTTTTCCACGATAAATGCATTTTACCGATAAATAGTAGCCAATGTGTTAAGAATCTTGCTTTCGACTTATTGTTATGTTCTTCCGAACAATATACATAATTCTTACATAATAATAGTTAATATACTAGCAGCGTAGCGGCCTTAAGAAGGCCTAAAGACCAACTTTTAAATATTTTTAAAAGAAACAATAACCTGAGAGATGTTCTTAGATTATCTGTAGTTATGTTTTTACTTAACGAAATTGGATCACCAGTTCTCAAGCTAATCAATTAGATTAGATTAGACAACAATTTATTGCACACCACACAACAAAAAATACACAAAGACTAAATATATAATTTTAATGAAATCAATCATGAATCAATACTCTGTCCATCCCAAGGTTGCCTGGAGGAGATTGCTAATAGCGATAAGGCCGCCCTTTGTAAACTGTTTATTAATTAATTAAGGTTTTTGTTAAGTTTATTCTTTATTTGAGTGGTGTACAATAAAGTGTTTTCTATTTTATTCCATTCAATTTTGTATGTTATATCCATACAATTTGGCGACTTATTTTTATTCATGTGTAATAGGACTCCTTGTCATCTCAATCTGAGATATTTTAGATGTATATTTCATTAAATGTATTTGTTGCAATAAATGTATAATATTATGTTGTAAATAATTTTAATGTGTAATAATATGGCTATTCAATACTATTGTATGTCCGCGACGGATAAAACTGTTGATACAATTTTTACAATAAAGATTTTCTTTCGTGCTTTATAAACAAAGATATGAGTATACACAATTTGAAATGATCAGAATACTCACTAGTACCTGCAAGATTAAGCCCCGGTGTGGAGTCCACTTAGCCTGCCTGAATTATAAATACAACAGCTCCCTCAGGAACTGCTTACGATAATCTGAAATTGTCTCTCTTGATTAAGAGAAATTGTCTTGTCTTTCTTGACATAATTCTTTGCAATACGAGCAAAATACGGATATTCGTTAGACATTTTCCTGTTTTGATATCCTTGCAGGACTTTGTTATATTTAAGAAAGCAGTTAGATTTTATTAACATGGATAATCTAGAGAGGTTGTCGTTTTTTTTTTAACCTAAATATAAACAAAAAAAAAACAAACAAAAAAGCCGTGTTAACAAAAAGCCGTGTTGGCTAAGTGGGAGGACACTCGACTTTCATTCCGAAGGTCGTGGGTTCAAACCCCGCCACGCACCTCTGTATTTTTCTTCTTGAGAAATTTATGTGCGCTTTAAACACGTGCTTTAACGGTGAAGGCAAACATCGTGAGGAAACCGGCATGTTCTGAGAACTTTAAAAGAGTTTGAAGGACATGTGACATTCACCAACCCGCACTTGGCCAGCGTGGTGAATTAAGGCCTAATCTCTCTCGTCAAGAGAGAAGTCCCTGTGTGAGCAGTGGGAACGTTAATAGGGTGATGATGATAATGATGAAATAAAAACATTTGAATCATTATTCATGATAATTTTCTGATACTTTAATATTATTAACTTAAGTCCCCCACCGCATAACCGCAACACCGCCGTCTTTATGTTCAGGAAAAAAACAAATCTTAAAAATGGATCATCTTGCAGTTTTTAGCAGTAAAAAGACTAATTCAAGAGCAAGGTTTTGGTGTAGTAAAAAATATGATGTTCAAACTATTGTAGTGAAAAATCATGCATTTATTTCGAAAATTTGGTTTATATAAGTATCTATGGCAACTGACAGTAGCAGTCAAATTGCATTGTGCATACATTATGGCAAAATAACGATTGCCGCGTCAGTAGAAATTACTTCAACTGAGGAACTAAGGTCACCTAAGGTCATCGTATCAAGCCTACAATAAACTTGCTGAGCAGTATTTTTTTTGCTTGATTAGATTTTATTTGACCACAATCTCACCTGATGTAAAGTGACGATGTGGTCTAAGATGGAGCATGAAGACCTAGAAGATGTTTTCTCCGGACGGATCTAGAAGATGTTCAAAGTCAAAGTCAAAACGTTTATTTCCTTAGAAGAACATAGCCTACATGGACAGGTCAACTTAAAATTAATAAAACTAAATTGCTTAAATAACAAATATCAAGGAAATAACATTGTCTTGACAGCTCGCTTCAATGTTTTATACTGAGTTGAGAAGCGAATAGAACAACACAGCTTTATCAGTTATTACAATTTTGTAGTTATTACAATACGAAACACGTTACATTACGAAACACGAAAAAATCGCTTCACGCACTGGCCCAGCCCGGAGGGTGGTGACAAGCCGCGGCCGAAGCCTACCACCAGAGACTGTTCTTAGCACCACCCGGAGGTCACGTGTAAGGATTCAGAGGGTTACCACTTACGGACGTGAACAGGCAAAACCTCCATTTTTGCGTTCGTTTCGCAACTACAAATGTCTAAAAACTGATATTAAGCTGTGTTGTTCTATGCGCTTCTCTAATCAGTGAAAAAAAATAAGCTATTATTTATTTATATATTGTATTTTAAATATAAAAAAATAGGTACTAAAAAGTTAATCTTTCCATGCTTTTAAGGAAATAAACGTTTTGACTTTGACTTAAATTAATATTGTCATAGTCATTAATGATGTGGGTATTGTGAATAATACATGGACTATTACAACAATACTATTCGACTATTTAATTATTAAGGAAATATTCACGTCAATGTTTAGTAAGCTTCAAAGCTGTAATTAATTAGGCAGCATGTTCCATTGACAGTACAAAATTCAATGCAAAATTATCGGTTAGGCAATTCCAAACCAATTCCGGATACAATTATAATTATGATTATAGAAGTCACGTAACGTGACGCGCGATTGTAACACATTATATACAATACGACATATTTGTAAATATGGACATTATTGGATATGTTTTAGTTGAGTTAATGAGTGTGTGTGTGTGTCCAACCGATTTCGATAATGGTGACAGCCTTCATAAATGTACTCGCATGTGTCATATATAGCCTTTTTTTTTCAAAAATACAGGAAACGAAGTCGAAATCAGTATCTGTGCTTTGTCGATATGGAGAAAGTTTTTAGCAGTACCTTGAGAAGCACTTTGGGTCCTTAAAATAATAGGAAGTACTGAGAAGTTTTTAAGTTAACGTAATCTAAGTTGAAATGTGAAAATCATGGGCATATTTTGTTGAAAACTAAAGGGTTTTTACTAAAGAATATTTTTTATAGTACCAATACAGGTTAAGTAGGCTTAAGCTTACGTAAATGCTTCGAGAACAACGAATAGAATTTGAAGAGTTTCCCAAATAGCTTTTCCATTCAATTAAGGTATTAAAATATGATTTTGTGAGAACTAAGACTCTTACAGTACTTTACCATTTGTATGCATTGTTGAGACAGATACTGTAGTAGGGTCTCGGTAAAAAAAAAATGTTTTCTTAGTCCCACGATATTACGAACGAGCACAAGCAGTCCGCCCCGATTCTACACGGGTGTTATCACATGATCAGAAAATGTAAGTCACTTCGTTCTTCTTCCTTTTTATTTATTGTTATTATTGACGAACTGACGAACAATCCACTTAACAACATCTAGCCCCGTGGTAAGCTATAAGCTTGTGTTACGGGTGCTAGACATCTGATATAATTAATATAATAGACATACATAGATAGGTATTTTTTATTATTATACATACTAAACACCCAGACCAAGGAGAAAATGCTTGCAGACACACAAACACTTGCCCCTCGGCGGGAATCGAACCCGCTACCTCTTGCACCGCAAGCGGACCTCCGCCCACCGTGCCACAGAGTGCTGTTAATGCTGTTAACTGCTCGAAGGATAAAAATAATGATGCCAACATGGCTACTATTGACATAAATATTGTGACCAAAACGTAGACATTATTTACCCTCTGATTGTGGCATCCATACTGTTTTACTCCATTATGACTACCTCAACCAAGAGGCAGTCTTACTATACCTAATCTGTAAAATGAATAAATATTTCCGGACTAATCACACAGTTAATCTGTGGTTACAAATTATAAATATAAATTTAAAATTTAAGAAAAACTGCCGATTCCAATGCTTTAATTTCCTTATAAGTAAAAAACCATAATATTTAGTAGTTAGGGCAAGCGATTCTCTTTCATTTGATACCTCACTCGAGTATATTTGCAGATTTTCGTTTTCCTTCCCCACTCTCACCTCCATAACTTTTGAACGGCTCAACCGATTTTCATGAAACATGTCTAAGAACACCAGGGCCATACTCACCTTTAATAAATAGCTCCATCAGATCTTGAGCTATGATGCCACAGACAGACAGACAGACAAACAGACACGTCAAACTTATAACACTACTTAAGGATTTTATAAGGATCTTTTTAGGATTATAAGGATTCTTTTTGAAAATAAAATATAGCCTATGTTACTCAGAGCTAGTGAAGATTTACAGTGGTAAAAAAAAATCTGATCCGTTTAGTAGTATGAGAGCCTATTTATTACAAACAAACAAATATTTTTGTTTTTAATATTAGTGTAGATAAGCAGTATAATAGTTTTATTAAACAGATTTTTATATTATTTGGAAAGTAGCCGCTAGTTCACATCTTGATTAGAGAGATTGTATCGAAGCAGCCCAGCATTAACGACTATCCGCTTCATTGCAATATCGCATCGATATTTTATCGATTCTGCACTGCGATTTCGATAATTCGGTAACTAACGATGCTTGTCGAATAGATAAGTTTTATGGGAAATTGATGACTTCTTCCGTACCCTAATCGTATTATAAGCAATTCCATGATGATGACACTTTACGAGGCTGTATGCCTCATGTTAAATTATTGAAGTTTTTCAGTTTCAATAATCAACTTTGTTAATTTATTTAGATTTTTGATTGTTGGGATATTCAAGTAATTATTTTTTATTCTTGATAACTAGACTCCCATTGTTTTTTGGTTATAACCTTATCGAATCAACGATGTCTTCTTCTTCTTCTTTTATTAGATGGCGTCCCAACGATGTCTTCCAAAATATACGGACATCGGCTGTTGACGGCCATATAGCCAGTCACGGACGCCAACAAAAATAAAAGAAGAAGAAGTAAAATTATTGTGTAATGTAATTTTATAGCTAGTATTAAGTATAAGAAATACCTTTACTGAATGGTTGTCATAGCTGGAAAACGGCTCAAAGTCCAACAAACCAAACTAGTAATTTAAAAAATAAATAAATAAAAGTAAATAAGTAACTTGTTCCAGAATTCAATATAATTATTTGTAGAAAAAGAAACGTCAAAGTCATTACCGGCAAGTCAATATCAAAGTATAAAAATTACAAACCGGGCTATAGTAACCCTCTTTTATCTTTATCAAAGCCAATAACATATTTATAAATTGTTTGTACTATGCAAAAAAATAACATAATAATATCGAAACTGTGTTACAGTACAAAGTGCGAAATCTGTGAATACCTAATTTAATATTTTATACATATTAATTAATTATTCTAATCGACAGCTAATATTCTTACATTATTGGTTTCATAGTATAACACACTTTAACAAAAGCTCACTATAGTTTTATATGACTAATAACCTAATTGAAGTCCAAATTTCGAGAGAAACACGATATTCGACTGAAATACCATTTCTTGCGGTTCCAAGGAAATATTGTTTTGCTTTTAAAACAAAACCGATGTTAAAAATTTAAAAGCCATTTACCACGCTGGCCAAGTGCATTAAAAATGGTAATAGGAATTCCTAGCAAGAACCAAAGTTAAACGATAAAGATCATTTATTTGCAAAAAACATGTATAAATGGTTTACGTATCTGTGTGTAGGTATCAACATGTTACCACAAAAAACACAATAGGTAAACATTTTATAAGTAAGTTACAGCACAAACTAAACTAAAAGACTACACTATGTGCAAAAGCTTAGAAAACCAGGAACCAGGATCAAGTGTGTCATCAAAGTCTATAGTTTACAGTGACAATCTATTTGCCCGGCTCTAAAGTGTTAGAATAGAGCCCCTCGACCAATATTACAACAGAAGTAAACTCCAGAGCCCTAGAGCCCACTACGACTGCCGCTGACAGTTCCTTATTCTACTCATATTCATACAGCATTCGATATTTTTCTTTTTATCGAATACCTATTCTTACAACTTACATTTCTTTGTAGGCGGCTTCTGGAAATACTAATACAGTGATCTCACTTACATATTCGCATAGAATTGCTGTGATTGGTTTCATGGAAAGGAATGTTGTAGGTATATTTGTTCGATACGGTTTAGTGAAATAATGATAGAATGTTATGTGGGTCTTGTTATGTTGAGAAAACACTAAATGAGACAGTATACTTAATTCACCTGAGGTAATTTAGCCAGGTATATTTATATTAATTGTAGTATTTGTTTTCGTCTGTCTGTCAAGCGGTATCTCAAAAACCGTGATAGATAGATAGTTGTAATTTTGAGGGATGATGGTATAACATCAAATACTAAAAAACACATTAATAAATACCATTGTTTAATCATTAGAGGCTCCCATAACAAACGTGATTTTTATAAAGTTTATTTTTTTTATTTTAATAACAGCGATGTTACGCGAGGCCATTTCTTGGAGTGGTCAAAATGCATCGTTTAGTACTTTTTTTTTTATTGTGATTTTTATTATTGCTAAATGTGTGTTCACGGAGCCCTAGGTGTATTCCATCTCATACATATTGTTATCTTCATAATCTGATATTTTTATTCTTATCTCTATTTCCATTAAAAAGCCCTAGTTTATCTAACCTACATATACCTACGACAATTTTAGTCATAAGTCCCTCTCTCTCGTTCCTTCAAGCTTACACATTCACAAGGTTGACATTAGTGTTTCAAATTGCGTGCCTCGACAGAAACTTAAAATTTCCTTTGTCTATATTTCCATCTCATTTAATGTCCAGATCTTTGACAAGGATTCGGAAATGTTCATGACAAATAACCTAGGTAGCTTCCTTCTTCTGCAGAAGTCGTACACCGACGTTTGAGGGCCTTCACGAAGAAAAAAACATGATTAATTTGAAGTTAATTGCATAATATATGTTAGTCTATAAGGTAATTATTAAGATACCTTTGTAAGGTATTTTATATGTATGTATGTAAGGTATACGTGGTTTGCGGGGCATTACCTACCTAGTTACACAGTTTCTTACTAGCACAGGAGATAAAGTCCTAAAGACTACGTTAATGTCGTATAGTTATGTAACACTTTCTTTGGTTTTTAATAAATGATTGATTTCTAATTGCCACAACATTAAAGAATATAAATACATTCATTTATTTTGACACCCAGAGACAATCACAAAATATTAAATCCTTCTTTCGAAGATTATCTGAGATATTACTGAGCTTAAGACTAGCACGTAGTAGCTGCAGATTTGTAGAATATATTTTATGGTTGATTGAACTTACCTAAGTGAACTTCGACCATAATTATACTAATTGCTGCATTCGTAGAGATTTATAACACATGTAGTACGTTTTCTGTGGTACTGCATCATCTCACACGTATTCAGATCTTTAAAACCTTTTTAAAAAAGAAAGAATATTTTTCGCGATTCATATTGAGGGTAGTAGCGGATACTCGGCTTGCTCGGAGGTCGTCGTCGGAGCTGCTTTCATTCGTTTAGAGCTGCAATATGAATAAGGGGGACCTATATTAACACTTCCATAATTCAAAAAAGGGTTGAGCTGAAAAAACCAGCGGGTGGGAAGGGACTTTAAATCTCTACGAATGCAGCAATTAGTATAATTATGGTCGAAGTTCACTTAGGTAAGTTCAATCAACCATAAATTATACATTCATTGCTGCATTCTACGAGATTTATAACACATGTAGATGTTTAGCGCATAATTATGGAATGATAATATAAGAATAAATTAAACAAATATCTTTGTAGATCATTAAAAAATAGAAATATATTTTAACCACATATTATCAGGAGTTATCATATTTATTCAAAATATGGATTACAATTCACTTAATGATTAAGTATTTACATTAAAAACTGCCTCAGCAAAAGTTCTGTCTCGTACAATGTCAGGCAAGGGTAAGTTGAAAAATTTTGCAAAACAAAGAGAAGAACCCGACCAGCCCGCGGCACGCTTGATGACGTCCAGGGACACGCCGGCGCGTCCCGCGCCTGACGTCGCGTGCTGTGCGACGAGTACGTACACACTTATATCTATCTATTCCGCTGTCTTTGAGAATGTTCTTAATCCAGCGGCTTATAGTCTGAGAGCTGGCGTTGTGAATAGGGCGTTTAATGGTTAAAATTAATTTATCTGTGCTTGGATTATCACGAAATTGTGTTGTCATAGTTAAATATGTAGAAATAACTTTTCCTGGGCAGACACTAGGTTTCTGTTCAAAAAAGGGAATACTCAATCTAGGGTTTTTTCTATTAGGTGCAGATGTTTTTATAATATCATCAATGTTGATTTCAAAACCGCTTTCTGTAACTGAAATGTTGTCCCGTAGACAATGCAAGCAGAGTTACTAATTTTTTAGTTATTACTTCCAAACTTAATGTTTCGTTAGGAAAATATTTTGAAAGGTATGATAACACAATATTCGGGTCCCAAGAGCATTGGTATTTAGGAAGATTTGGCTTAATTTTAAAAACACCCTTAAGAAATAGAATAGAATATTTAATGAATTCCAATTTAATGTAAATGCGTCAATTTCATAAGCACCTGGATCTCGTTTCCATGATACATACTTTGGACATTTTTTATTGAGCCTTGAAGCAAACAAGTCAATATCTGGTAAGCCAAATTCATTAATTATTTCTTGAAACCAAGACTCGTGCAATTCCCATTCTGTATCCATATTTGAAATTCTCGAGGCCTTATCAGCTTCAATATTATCACGTGACCTAATGTATGAGGCGTAAACGTAAAGACCTCTGTCTTCGCACCACTGCCATATTTGACGTGCTAAGTCATTAAGGTGGGGAAATTGAATACCACCCATCCTATTGATGTAGGAAATGGCAGTAGTATTATATATTCTAAGCAGAATTTCAACGTTCTGTAAATGCTTACAAAAACATTTTAATCCCATAAAAGCAGCAAGTAATTCTAAATAATTAATGTGGTTTTTTGTTTCCGAAGATGACCAAAACCCGTTAACACTTTCCCCATTACAAAAAATTCCCCATCCAACAAGAGAAGAATCGGAGAATATTTAGTATTCATGCCTAGTATTTAATACCTATGCGAATAGGGTTATCAATATAATTGATAACCCTTTTCCACCATAAAAAATCATCAGAAAGTAAAGAACTTATATTCATTTTTGCTTCGTAATTTTGATAATATGATAAAGCAAGAAATTTTTCTCTTTCAAATCTTTTGGTATACACCCAGCCGTATGCCACGGCGGGGCAAGCTGCGGTCAATATACCTAAAAATTGTGCAAATTCGCGAATTTTTATTGATCTACTGTTAGAAATCTTTTGAACCATATCATAAATCTTTCTCTCTTCTCGTTATTAAGAACAAATCCTAATTGTTGTAAAATTTTGATAATATCTGTTATTGTATCTAAACAAGAGTCATAATCGTCGGCCGCGCACCAAATGTCATCCAGATATGCAACTAATTTATGGCCTGCGTTGCGAAGATAAGTAAGTACAGGTTTCATCAACTTTGTGAAAACAAAAGGGGCCGAACACAAACCAAACACATGTAAATTCATATAGAAGGTTATGATATCAAAATCTCAAATACTTCCTGTAATCTTTGTGTACAGGTACAACAAAATAGGCTTCCTTAAGATCTATGGTTGCCATGTATGAATCTTTAGAAAATAATTTGGTCGCAGTACGAATATCTTGCATTTTAAAATGTTCTTGCTGTATGAATTTATTAAGATTTTTTAAATTTAATATAAACCTCTGTGTACCATTACTTTTTGGAACAAGAAAAATAGGAGAAATAAATTGGTCATCAGATTCTGAACATAATTCAATTGATCCCATTTGTTTCAGTTTCTCAATAGAATGTACCAATATCATTTTCTGAAAAAGGTGGATTACTGGGCTCAACGATTTGTTGCGGAGTTGTACAGAATTTTAACTTATAACCTTGAACCATTTCTAAAATTTGGGGATCCGTTGTTAAACGTACCCAGTTACTTATATAGTATTGTAGACGGCCAGCATGCTGTACCTCTGTTATCGGCGACGAGTGCGGTGGTCCTGCACCGAGCGGCGCGGCGGCGGTGGTTGCGGCGCGCGGCGGCTCGCTGGCAGCAATCTCCTTGCGGCTGGCGGGGGCGGCGGGGGGTAGTACTGCGAGGGCCCGGGCGGCGCGCGCGCAGCTGTGGGCCCGCTCACCCGGCGGGCCGGACCTCGCGCGTTTCCCGAGGGGTCTGGTTGTTTGCGACTCGAATATTGTTGCGTTATCGATTTCTTGATTTGAAGGCTAGTTTTTTCAATCGATTTTGAATGTTTTATGTTCTCTCCCAAAGCATCTCCAAAAAGAAACTTGTCTCGTTTTACATTTTGTATAATGTTGATAAAATTTTTATCGAGCATTGGAATAACTAATCTTCTGCGACTCATCGTTTCCTCATGATGTAAATCGAGGAAAATTTGGTTAATCTCCGATATTTTCTTAATTATGTCCATTTTATCTAGGTCATTGTGAAGCAATTCTGTTGTCAGGTTAACTAAACCTGCGATTCCTCATCCAAGCTGATTTTGTAGATGCTCAAGCCGCTTATCTCGATTTTTGGCGGTTTCATTTAATACGGAAGCTACCTCAGGATTTAGTTTAGGTGCTTTAGCTAATTGAAAATTTTCTGGTATTATCAGCGTTTTAGTTAACAAGGTTTCTTTATGCTCTTTTGCTAAACCATCGACTAGGATTTTTCCCAACCGTTCAGAGACAGATAGTGGGATTTTCTTCCCATAAATTTCTTCAGACTTTTTGGCTTCTCCGAGTGCTGCCATAATTTCGTCAGGGATGAATTCCTCAGCTGAATTTTCATCTGGTTGACAGGGAACAACCATTGACTGTACATTGTTCGAAACATGATCGTTTTGTTCAAAAGGCGTTGAACTGCTTTGTGGGTGGTCCACGTCATCGATTGGAATAGGCAACAGTGTATCAGCGATTTCCTCTTTATCACTCGCGTTTTTATCTCCGGCATATTGGTCAAGTTCTACTTCCTCTTGGTAATTGTATGCAGAGTCGTAAAACGAGCAGTGACCTTCAATGAAAAATAAAAAGCTAAATTAGCTTGTAAGTTTACTTTCTAGATGACATCGCGTGCCACCCCTTAAGAAAGTAAGTAATAATATTTCCAGATGACATCACGTGCCACCCCTTAGGAAATATGTATAAGGAGGAAGTACAAAATATAGTACCTACACCTGATCATTTAAAATCAGTTCATATTTGACATAATTATGTCCATAATTATTATTTCCGGATGACATCGCGTGCCATCCCCAAGGAAATATAAAATTTCAAGTAAAGAAAAAATTGTTATATTAAATTCATAACCAACCTTCTGTTTGATCATAATTGGACAATACTCCTTTTCGGGTTTGTTATTCTTTCTCCAAACGTTTGATTTTACGTTGGATCTCATCGTCTGTTTTCTCCTTTGTTCTTTTTCCCATCTTCGTGCACTTCACAAACAAACTTTAAATTTCCGATAAATAATTTTGCCACAGTGTAGGTGATGCAACACACGAAAAACGAATGAAAGCAGCTCCGACGACGACCTCCGAGCAAGCCGAGTATCCGCTACTACCCTCAATATGAATCGCGAAAAATATTCTTTCTTTTTTAAAAAGGTTTTAAAGATCTGAATACGTGTGAGATGATGCAGTACCACAGAAAACGTACTACATGTGTTATAAATCTCGTAGAATGCAGCAATGAATGTATAATTTCGCCGCACATCTGTAGAAAATGTATCTATAATATGTCGTAGATAGTTGTTAAATTTAACAGAAAATGGTGAAACATGACCTAAATCTAAATGTTATTACAAGTTTATAATAAGTATTTAATGTAACAAAAAGTTTGAATTTCAGTATGATTTTGCATAAATCATAGCTCTGATCTTCTATGTTAACATTTTGTTATTATAAAAAAAACTGAGTCCTAATAGTGTGTTTTATTAGCTATATGTGTAAATACTAAATCAGTGATTTGGTAAAAGCTCCATTCAAATTATTTCTGTGCATTGACACAGAAATGCTATTACTTTTTAAATTATCATCGTTTTTAACTATAATAAAACCCGGAACGGTACCATGAAAAATATATCGGAAAACTCTTATACCGTTAAATCATATGTAGTATGTTACCCGTTTCCAGTATTAACAAAATGGCTGTTTTATAAATAAAATTGCAATGCAAACCAATCAAGTTTAATAAATATTCGAACAGCCTCCAGACTCCAAAACCCTCTAAATCGCCAAAAATATTGTAGTCTATTCTAACCTCAGACTAAAACTAAACATACAAATTCATGAACTCTAACGCGAAACCTTTTAGCTGAATCGCATTAGGCCTTCAACTAAAACCTACCTTACCGGGCAACACTTAAAGTAGGATCTTATCTGGCTGTCAGATAAGAGCAAGTTTCTACCAGTTTCTACCAGTTCCTACCTAATTTGTCTGTGCTTATCCAGGAATCTGGTGGTTTAGTGGCGGGGTGGACTGCAATATTTCTGCACAGTATTTACGTACCTGCTACGTAGTTTCTTACACTGATTGATAGCAGTGATACTGCTTGGACAGAAAACAATTTGCATTGTGAAGGGTTCTACTTTTTATTAAAAAGAAGGAGGATGTCTTCAACTCGATTAAATGTGTTTTTTACACGGTTGGTCGGTTTGCTACGCGTTATCTCCGTAATTTGAGAAGGATTCTGAAAATTCTTGTTTTATTCGAAAGACGCTGAGTGGTCAAATTGTCCACCAAATTTTACCACGTCAAAATCTAATGACGGGATCCCAAAGAAATCGTGAATAACCCGGGAATTTTATAGCATGTTGAATTTTAAACACAGTTTATATTTTTAAACGCAGTTTATATTTTTAATTATTAGTCGTAGTTTAAGAATGACTAGGATCCGTATACACGTAAATATTATATTTGAGATAACAAAGGTAGGCGTTTGGTATCTCAATTATTCTCTTGATTTGAATTTGTCTCATTAATATAGTTGATGTTTGTTGATCAACAAATGAAAGTCTACTGAATTTGGCTTTGGATTCTATATTAAAATGCACAAATCTACAAATAATCGTATATCTTTTGAAACTTTTATCCTCTTTTTAATAAATTCGTGGAATAATAAACAAGTAGACAAAGAAATGGCAACGCTGAATTGATAATTAAATATTAATTGTATTATGACTTCCTTTGATGTTGAAATTATTCACTGATTCCGTAAATAATCGAAGTAACTATAGATATAGTAGCTACTTATGTTCTGAAAAAGCAAATTATAGCAGTACTTTTGTTTGTGAGTAGCTTAGGACATTTTGATGTGACTATTTGCGTGTGGTCGCAGTCTGGTCGGAGACATCTGAGAGACGGAAATTGTACACATTTCACATTTCAGAAGGTGTCTTCTAGTTTCTAAGAATGGAAGCTTATGCATAACCTTACCTTATGTTTAAACATGTTGAGCTTATTAGAATTGTATAAGGTTCTTATTTCGGACTACTGTCAGTCAGTTGGCGCAGGTTTCATCGTTAAAGAGCTGTAGTATCGACTTTGATAAAAAAAAAATATTTTACCTGTCCAATATTCTGCTAAAAATTGCAAATCACTGCGATCAGCCATCTTGTTCATCAGTCAAATCATGAGTCCATTTTGATGGTGGACGTCCTACTCACCGTTTTCTGATCCACAGTTTTCATTTTAAAATTTTCTGTATGATTGACCATCTTTTTCTGATAAATACACTTCTTAGATCTGCTTAATAATAATAATAATTTAGCTCTTTATTACACACCAAGATTAAAAATAATACAAAAGGGACTTAAAGCTTAATACAAATTACATAACGGACTGCCTTATCGCTTAAAGCAATTTCTTCCAGACAAACTTAGGATACTGCAAAATTTTAAAATACGGTGTTTAAAATCTTAATTAACGAGTCCAATATAGCAACAAACAACTATGACTGTTGGAATCGTACAGTCGCATTGAAAAAGCCTCGATGATACATCGCAATCTGTTAATGGACATGTCCTAGAAATATGCTTGTGCTAGCTTTGACAGCGATATGGGAGTCAGTTGCTCCGTCAGAGTTCCTCCATTGATGGTTTATGTGTTTTGTACTTGACTGTACATAGTTATGAAAATAACATAAATCCCTATTTCCCTTGGTCATCGCTTCATGGGTGAACTGATCAATTCAGTTTTTTTTTTGGTAGTTGTGTTTATTAGTTAAGATGATATAATTACTTTGAAAAAGTATTGGTATTGGTTGAATATGTATTGAAATAAAACGGCCACTTAAATTTTTATCTTGGAAATCGTTTACGTGGCCGTGTATTTTATTATTTAAATTTAATTTCTTAATATGAAACATATCGAAAAAGCCTACATTTTGTGGATTTTTCTTTCCAAGTCCGTGTTCAATTTGTTATATCGATAACCCCGTCCGATCCAAAATCTCTAACATAACACTTAAAACCCCCATTATACCGTGTTCAAAACTAATGAATGACTTCAAGTAGGTAAATTATTCAGAGCATTTTACCTTTGAAAATGTTGTTTTTAACTCTGATTATTTTTAAATGGCCGTTAGTCACGAATGTGGGGCATGGGGCATGGTTGTATCGGCCGGTGTCGCACACGCGAACAATTATACAGGAATCTTAATGGACATTTGAGACTGGATTTTAAGTTCTGCTATGTTAAAAATCGGTATAGAATGAGAAATTTTGATGATAATGAGATTACTCCTCAAAAAGAAAACTGCTGGTATTTGTTGGTAAAATTTTCAGATACCAATAATTCATTTTAACATTGAATACTTTAAGCCCCGATCAGATCAGGCTAAACTCGTTTTACCAACTGAGATCAAATTTTCATTATTCAATGGTTTTACTAGGTTCAAGAAAGCTCAATTTTATAAGGATAACTATTCATTATGTACAGAATTTATAATTAATCCAACGTTCTAAGTTATTTTATTCCGATGATGAATCATTTTTAAATAGTTTAAAAACGATACCATTTAAAAATTAAAAAGATTAAAAAGGTTAAAAAGATTTTGTTGCAATAAAATATATATTATGTAACCATAAATATTCAGAATTTTTATTGTTATTTATACAATAGTTAATGAATTTTAAAATGTATTGCTAAATTTATTAAAACTACGTAAATTGTTAGCTGTAGCACTGAGTCGTTTCCGGTTGTCAAACCTAACCTAACTTTAACGACTCACGACTCCAGCACGCCATTCTGTTTCTGCGCTTCGTAGCGGCTAGGCCTCTAAAAAGTGAAAAGTGTGGTAGTGGTGTGCTGGTGGAGACTGTTTTAAGGTTAGTCACTAATCTGTAATAAACTGTGTAAAAGTAATCAATATATTTTTGAGCGGTCTTAGGTAAATTTACTAAGTTAAATAAATAAATTAATATTTCCGGACAATCCACACAACAATATCTATCCCCGTGGTAAGCTCTAAGCTTGTGTTACGGGTACTAGACATCTGATATACTTAATATAATAGGCGTACATATATAGATATTTTTTATTATACATATAAAACACCCAGACCAAGGAGAAAGTGCTTGCAGAACATACAAACACTTGACCCCTCGGCCTAAGTAACCTATAAACATCTCTAATTATTTGTAGCATAAAATGGTGAACTTGGGGCTAAGACTATTTGTCGATATTTGGTTTATACAAGAAAAATCACTAAACACGGTTTTACAAAAGTTTTCATGAAAAATAGGTTGCGTCTCGAGACACAAGTGATAACTTTAAATAAGTTGGTTAGAGTGAGAGAAGACGAGCCTACATACCACCGTATCCGTGAGAGAAAGGGAAGCCAGACAGACTTTTGCCGTGATGCGTTACGTTACAAATCACCCTCATTCCAAGCTACGAGTATCACTTCAAAAATATTTATATTGATATCGACGCATGAAAGGCTAAACTTACTAAGCGATAGTACCCCATACTGTACATACTACTTACTATATATATTACTTAGTAAGTTTTATTTTTTTATGCTTAATAAGCCTTTATTTGACCACAATCTCACCTGATGTTAAGTGACGATGTGGTCTAAGATGGAGCATGAAGACCTAGAAGGTAGATGGCTTCTCCGGACCACATTACGAACCACGAAAAAATCGTTTCACGCACTGGCCCAGCCCGGAGGGTGGTGACAAGCCGCGGCCGAAGCCTGCCACCAGAGACTGTTCTTAGCACCACCAGTCACGTGTGAGTGTGTGTATGTGTATTCAGAGGGTTGAAACTTACGGTCGTGAACAGACAAAACCTCCAAACCTCCAAAGTTTTGCAACATACTAAGCCTTTCATGCGTCGATATAATAATGTTAAATAATAAACATTATATTTGAAAATCCAAGGCTTAATAATCCAATTTATGGTACAATGAGGACAAATTAGTCAGCGTCAATACCGCAGCGTTCCATCTTAATTACCTAATACCATTATCAAGCTCGTAAATTTTAAAGCTATATTGACTAAAGCTAATTTCCTATTGACTAAGGCTCATTTTCGACTAAACAAACACAAACAGAAAGCTGTCAGGTAGCCACATTGATGCAATATTCATAAGCTAATTATCTAATTTGAGTTACAAATGTGTCGGTTCGATTCTTCATAATTTATGTAAAGACGTTCTGACCCGAGTAGAAACAGGACAAGGTTAAACTATGGCTGACCTGAAGGCATTGGTTTCCAATCAAAATTTTAAAAGGATTTCCCAATAATAGGGTTGGATAGATTCCTTTTGGACTGAACTATTAAACTTCTTAAATTATCATGGTTTTTACAATAAGTAAAAAATCAAATCATTGCATGTTACCCGTTTTAAGTCTTAATATTGAAAAATTCACGGACTAATGAAAAATAATAATAATTTTGAAATAATCGTGTGTTCAGAATGAAAAATATTCTGAAAAAGTTGAACTTTGAATTTTTGCCGGACTTCTTTTATCTCATTTACATAACAAAACTGATTACTAGTTGGAAACTACTTAATTTTCCTCCTTTTAAACGGCCAACGGTTTTTAAGCAATGCCTACCTATTTTTAAAAACCGTACTGCATTATTATTCATGTATGTATTTTAACCAACTTTCAACAAAAAAGGAGGTTCTCGTTAACATTTATTGAATAGATTAAAGATGAAGGTTTCCGTGAAAAGCCGGAATGAGCCAACTAGTTATAATCTAAGATATAATCATATCACAATGTTAGTTACCGTACTCCTCCGAAACGGCTTTACCGATTATTATCAAATTTTGTACCTATGCGTATTCAGTTGGTCTGAGTATCAGCTACTACTACTACTTATATATTTTTCATTTTGCAAAACAACGTTTGCTGGGATCAGCTACGAGTAGTTTAATATACCTCTAAAAAGGACCGTGGTAAGCAGTAAAGCTTGTGTTTCGGGAACTTGACATTTGATTTACATATAATGTATATAATTTAATTATTATACATTTAATTTGAATCAATATAACTACAGATCCGATACATTTCTTAAAAACATTTGCGTATTCAACACACAAATAAAAAATGTTTAGGTAGATAATGTAGAATTATCTGATATTTTTGGTCCATATTGAAGCTGAATCCGACCTTTGTACGCATTGTGGTCTGTACTTTACACCTGGGAGACCAAAAATTTACGCGGGCGACCCTCCCGTATATTTGCTGTGCCTCCTAAACTTCCCGGCAGAATATCTGAAAGTATATCTCTGTCTGATTCACTTTTTGATATAGAGGTACAAAAAGTACGGTTTTTTATTGCTATTTTTCTAATGTTATAATTTTAGATTGGAACAGAACTTATAAACGAGATATAGACTGCTCAAATTCTAATTCTTGGTTGGGTGGACTAACTGCACTGACGTCTTGCTTTGGAGTGCATTCCCCCCCCATGCCTAGTTAGGCCCTAACCAACAAATACAAATAAATTTATTCATAACACCAAGTTACATGTCAGATGTAAATTAAGTTATTTATTGAATAACATTAATTAATTAACAAAAAGTTTATAAATTTTCCTGTTACAATTCATAATTTTGATTTATATTTTATTATACAAGTACAATTCATTGTGTCTTTATAAAAATAATTACAATTACAATTCTGGCAGTTCGTAGAGCTCGTTTATCGAGTAGAAACTCTTGTCAAGGAGCCACGTAAGTAACCTCGACTTAAAAACCGCAGTGGAAGATGCATCCCTCCTGACGGTGTCCGGTAGCCTGTTATACACCGAGGGACCCATCACGTACACGGACCTCTCCGATTTGCGCAGTTTGTGCGGGGGTACGACTAGCAGGTGCGCCCGATTGTTGCTGCGCAGTGCTCGGGAGGGGTTTACTCCCCTACGATTGTAGCTTTCCAGGTTGCTGTGTGTGAACATTGCAACTTGAAATATCAACTCGCAAGGGAGGGGCATTATTCCTAGCTCTTTAAAGTAATCGCGACATGACACATCGTTCTCCAAACCCACGATGGCACGAACCGCCCAACTCCTTGATCAGTTCACTGCTCGATTTAATGTCAGCTGGGTGACCAGCAAACATCAATTTAATAATACTTAATTACATTACGTTTCAATTAATTAATAAATAAGCAGTTTAACAGTCACCTAATACCTGTCATCATCATCATCATCAACCTATCTTAGTCCACTGCTGGTCATAAGCCTCCGCCGTCGCCTGTCCTCGGCTTGACAGCATCCAGCATCAACCTGCAGTCTTTCGCAGGTCGTCATCCCACCTGGTCGGAGGGCTTCCCACACCACGTTTGCCGAGTCGCGGTCTCCACTCCATAACACACTTACCCCAACGGTTATCAGATAGATGATCTGTACCACGATAATACCTGTAGTAAGTTGATTAAACCGTCAAAAGTATAATTTACTGCCGACTTCGTTCATTAATAACTTAAAATGTATATTTCTGTACACAACACAGTATTTGTTTGTATGGGATCCATTAAAAGGTTAGCTTGATTTGATAACAATAATCCATTATTGATAAAAGTATTCAGGGAATAGCTAAAATCGTTTGAACAATACACGTAAACAATATTGTTAGGTGGGGTTAGCTAGTGCTGTGTGATTAGTCCGGAAGCATTTATCTAGTTATTCATTATAATTCAATATTTCAAATCAAATTTCTAATACACTAATTGACTATTTAACTATTGACTGCCTCAGTGGCGCGGTGGCTGAAGGTCCGCAAGAGGTAGCGAGTTCGATTCCCGCCGAGTGGTCAAGTGTTTGTATGCTCTGCAAGGACTTTCTTCTTGGTCTGG
This sequence comes from Gymnoscelis rufifasciata, assembly GCA_929108375.1. Classification (NCBI taxonomy): domain Eukaryota; kingdom Metazoa; phylum Arthropoda; class Insecta; order Lepidoptera; family Geometridae; genus Gymnoscelis; species Gymnoscelis rufifasciata. The sequence goes on along the minus strand of OV815320.1, from coordinate 12,112,652 downwards.
GTGTTTAATATGTATAATAAAAAAAATATAAACGGAAGTATTTTATATGAAGCTTAGCAGATATCTAGTCCCGTAACACAACCATAAAGATTACCACGTGGCTAATGTGTGAATTGTCCGGATATATTTATTTATTATTTGTTTATTTAATTATGCTATAATTATTTTATTTTTGCTTTTACTAGACATTAAGGATTAGAAGTTACAATGCAACTGGAGTTTTACTGGAGGAGGGTCTAAAATTACCCCTGTATATTTTTTTCGCCAAAAATTGGTTTGGTTTTCATATTATAATCGAATTGTCTGTTCCATTCAAGATCCATTCTTCTGTTATGAGGGAAATAAGAGGGCTTTTTTGTAGTCAGTATTTCTATACCTTTTTGTTTTTGTAACAACATCTACTAATTATAAGAAACTAGACATCTTTCATAATTAATCCCAAAAGCAAGACTAGTAAGAACTAACAAAAAAGACTTCAACAGAAACAGTATCTTAGCGTTCTTTTTCAGGGTAATTAAAAGTCTTGGACAATTTTAACTCGAATAGTGCAGAATAAATTGTTACCGCTGGGTTAGTTTCGCACAAGAATCTGAGATGGTGAATTTTCTCCTTAGACTTGGGACTGTTATCGTCTAAAAGTCGAAGTCAAAAAGTTTATAATTAATGAACACGTATGGATTCGCCACGTAGGTCAATTTTTTCCGAGATTATTAAAACAATACTATTTAAACTTGGAAAGAAGATGTATTCTGTGAACCGCATTAAGATTTTCACTTAAATATTAATGAGAAACAATAAATAATTTGAAACAATAAATTCAAACATCAACTCTGCAGCGTAGAGCAAATTAAACCTTACTTGAATTATCATTACTCAAATCTGTACAGTATATATTACCACGGTAATATTATATCACAGAGCATCACGGCATTTTCCCGGGTTGTATAACCGGCACCTTATTTGGAGCAAGCCGCGTCGTACCGGAAACGGCTCGGACACGTGACGTAGTTCCACCGTCACTGTAACGGCTAATGTGCATGTGTGGTGCATGTTGTAAGCTGTTACGTTAACTACTATTTTTGGTAGGTGTTGGGGAGGGCTAGGCATGATTTGCTTGTTACAATATTATAAAATCAAAATAAATATTATTTTATTTAATACTTGGTACTTTAATACTTGGTAGTGGGTTCAAAACCCGCCTCGCACCTCTGGTTTTTTTCTTGAGAAATTTATGTGCGCTTTAAACACGTGATTAAACGGTGAAGACAAACATCGTGTGGAAACCGCCATGTTCTTAGAAATTTAAAAGAGTTTGAAGGATATGTGACATTCATCAACCCGGACATGGCCAGCGTGGTGAATTAAGGCCTAATCTCTCTCTCGCCAAGAGAGAAGTCCCTGTGTCCCAACAGTGGGAACGTTAATAGAGATGATGATGATGATGATGACAAATAATAAATTTATTGAACTAAATACTTTGAAATTTGATATTAATATTATTATTTTTTTTTAATTGTGAACTAACTTATTTTTATTAATTTAAATTATCGTGAATATACATAAAAGAGTAAAGGCCTCCTCCAAAGATACCTAGATTTCTCTATCTATAGCGCCTTCTGTCCTCTTTTTTACTGACTTTCAGTGAAATAAGAAGGTTTTCAATACGTCACGTATGTTTTTTTTTACCAGCCGTCTCTTCAATCTTGTCAGCCCATCTGCTTCTAGGTATTCCTCTTTTTCTATTCTGGAGCGACTAGATACGATATATCTATTTCCTATTTATGTTTAATGTGTTTGTATTTTATGCGTTGACTAGCTATGCGTTGAAAATTGAAATATACTAATAAATTAATTTATATCTGGTATCTTTTTAGGGTAAATCTTTTTTGTTAGATTAGGGCACACACTAATAGTTAGAGTAGTTTGCAAACGCACAAACACGTTGCAGCGAATACGACTTTATTCAGGAAGGTATATTTAAATAAGTAAATAATAATTCTTTATAATTAAGAGATATGAGGCTTAAAGGGAAGATCTACTAAACTATTATAAGATCTGTCGTAATGTATGGATCTGAATGTTGGCCTGTAAAAGGGACGGATGAAAGTAGCACCAGTGACAGAAAAGTTGAGAGGAAACCGGTTGGCATGGTATGGACATATTATGAGAAGGGATGAATGTCATGTGACGAAAAGAGTGTTAGATATGTGTGTGAAGAGGTAGGCCAAAGAAAAGATGGATGGACTGTGTGAAGGATGACATGTGTAAAAAAGGAGTGAGTGTTGAGATGACGAGTGACAGAGGAAAATGGAAGGAAAAAACATGTTGTGCCGACCCCATGCACATAATTTGGGATAATGGCAAGATAATGATGATGAATAATTCTTTATAATGGTGCGGCTACATTAGTGGTCGAAGATTCGTAATAGTACCCACGCTACGCATCGTCTTCGCTGGAATACATCGGGTGTTCACACGATATTCGCCGTAGTTACCATCGTCTGCGGAAAATTCGTCGAAAACAATTCGCCGAATCGCAATTTGCCGCTGTAGTTTCATTTCTTGATGTTTGATTTCTTGAATTGTGATTCGGTGAATTGTGTTTTCGGCGAATTGTTCTCGGCGAATTGTCATTCGGCGAATTGTTTTCGACGAATTTTCCGCAAATCAGTTGCCATAATGGTGACAAAGCATTTAATTTAGGCCGAAAATACCTACAGTATTATTTATTACCTTCTTACCTCCTTCGAAACTCATCTATCCCTGCGCTGTCAGTCCATATCTTGCACCGCATAGCAGACGGCACCGTGAGTGCGATAGTCGCAAATAAGCAAGAAACGTTATAGCACATAAACACACTGTTTCGGCACGCTCCTTCGCAAATTAAACGGGAGGAATTCTCTTTGAGACAAAATGTTGGATTAATGCGTTTGAGTAGTTTTAGATTACGAAGTTTAGAGGTTAGGAGTAAACAAGATAGGATGAGACTATCATCAACACTATATTAACGTTACCACTGCTGGAGCACACGGACTTCTCTCTATATGAAGAAAATATATCTCTATACTAAAATATTTTATTTCAGTAAATTAGCCCAAATTTCACCATTTTATATTACAAGTCGACTTTTATAATATTGAACCAAGTCCAATCATTAAAAAAGACAATTTGATCTCATGTAGGCGATAAAACGAGTGAAGTCTGATCTGAATCGGGCCCAATTAAGTTTACAATTTAGTTACATTGAGTCTTATCTCGCTCTTCCTTGGTACTGAAACAAAATTATTAAATGTTTTCAAAACGAATAATACATCTCAAAAGTAGAATAAGAAAATATTTATTGTTAGAACCCGTACTGAACTAAGTTGACAAACAACAGTTTTCCCAAATTGGGCGAACAATAATATTTTTTGTTCTATAAAAACAATTATAACAAATAACAACTTTTTATTTATAGATAGTAAAACTAGCATAGATTTTTCTCATACCATCTTAATTTAGCCCAACGCATTTACCAATAACGCCAGAGGTTTATGGTTGAGGAGGGAACGAATTAAATTGTAGATCCACTGACATTCTAATGAGCAAAGACAATGAACAAGCGAGTAAAGATGTTGCGGTTCGCGCTTGATGAATACTGTCTGTAATCGGCGAGTTATATTGCTTTGTTAACCAGATTATAAAGGTTAGGCATCATCATCATCACTGAAGGGGAAATACATAGTAAATTGAGACGATATATTGCATAGACGTTTTTGTTATCGTCTCCAGTCAGACTGCCGTATTGTTAATCATTATTTAGTTGGCTAAGCAAAAAATCAATCACAAAAAACTCGGATAATTTCTCCGAGTCTCTCCTAGTTTTTATGTGGAATCACAGTATAGTGGGACGATATGTTGTGTAAAGGTTTTTGTTCCCGTCTCCAGTCAGACCACGAGTGTGTCGCGCACTGCCACATTATTGATATATTTTTAAGTTAGCTGAGTGAAAACTCGGAGTCAAAAACCTTGCAGAATTGCTCCGAGCCACTTTTAGTTTTTATTTAGTTTACCCATACACACAGTATATTATGACGATATATTGTGTAAACGACGTGAGTGTGTCGCGCATACGTTGGTCATACATTGTTGATCATTTATTAATTTGGTTTTATTAACGTGTGATACTTTGGGTTGCTCAAAGAGACCTGAGAGAAGTCTCATCTGAAGCCGAAAATCTTTCATACTGTGTCTAATGCCGTAATGTCACTGCTGGGACACAGGGACTTATCTCTGGACCAGAGAGATTAGACCTTAATTCGCCACGCTGGCCAAGTGCGGATTTGCGAATGTCACATGTCCTTCTCACTCTTAAAGTTCTCTACACAAGCCGGTTTTCTCATGTTTCTGTTCACTGTAAAAGCGCGTGTTTCGTGCACAAAATTTTATTAAAATGAAGATTTAGACTTGAATAAATAAAATAGAAAAATAAATGTGAGATATTTTGACCACAATAAGCGCATTCAATATTATGACGTTTCTTACTTATTAGATAACTACTACCTACCTAGACGCTTATATTAATTTAACGCTCACTGTACCTATTTTACGTTCACTCTGCTAAAATGTCCATGTTCACGCAAATGCTCAGCAAAATGTTACATTCAAATGCCCATTTGTCTGTACATTTATGCTGTAGCAAAATATCGAACGGCTCTTTGATTTGCTCTAATTATATAATCTATCTAAATTTAACTCCGAGCAATGTTCGTAAGTGTCTCTGAGTGTCTTATAAATAAGCAAAACGTTTCAAATCCCAAGTAACCACAAGCACAGTTAAAGACAAAAGAAATATTTACTTGTTCAAAATAACTCTTCTTGTTGACACAGTTTACTGAATGTATACATTTAATCCTCTGAGTAAACAACCCTTTAAGGGTTTGTCTCCCTAAGTTTTGACTTCATTAAGAAGAAGATTAATCTCAGATGGGATAGGATTAGCTCTGTAGGCATTTAACCACTTTGCAGGAAACAAAAGTACCGCAGATGTATAATTATATTCTTGATAGAGTTCATGGTAAAAAACAGTTATGTATTAGGTGAACAAAATGGGACTGACTAATTTTTTTATATACATAATTTTTTTTCGTTTCGGATTTCATAGTCAATGCAAGTCCTTCGTCTAATTTGCACGTAGTATATAATATTTTAAGATAGGATGATACGCAAGAATTTTAAACGTTCATGACATGAAATGCAAACCGCCATTTTGTGAACTTAAACTAAAAGATTCGGTACAAAATAAAAACTAGTTATTCCATCATAAATGTAGCTAATCTTTAGCTTTAAAAAATAATTTAAATTACTTGTCGACACCACCTCGATATATAATTAGTAATTCAATCATGTATTTTGGTTGACGCGTGAAATTTAAAAATATTGTAATTAAAAGTTATTGTCCAATGAAATTGAAATGTTGAAATTGTTTTTATATTGGAAAATCTTGTTGATATGAAAATGTTACTTTATTTTTTAATCTGGCAGTTTTAATTTAACAAAATATTATTGCATGTTTTTCTGAATATGTTACCGACTAACAAATATTTTGTCTCCATTATTAATTGTATGTTTTTATAAATACACCTATCTGATTAGTTAAAGGTTAAGTAGGTATATACATCACAAATACAATAACTTTATTAAAAATCATACAATAAAGGGACAAATTATTTAAACATTACAGAACAGCGTTTTTCATTTTCAAGAGCCGTGCTGGCTTACTGGGATCACACTCGATTTTCATTCCGAAGGTCGTGGCTTCAAACCTCGCAGCGCACCTCTGAATTTTTTTGCGTTTTTTTGCCAAATGCTAACATCGTGAGGAAACCGGCAGGTTTTGAGCATTTTGAAGAGTTTGAAGAACATTATGTCATTCACCAACCCGTACTTGGCGTCATTTCAAACTCATTGTGAATTTGATTTTTTTTTCGCAACTTTGACTACCTAAACTTATAACTAACTTATATAATTAAATTACGAAATAATATCTTTTTCACTGTTGAAAAAACCAGGACAAAGTAAAAAACTTTAACTTATCTTAAGTTGGTACCTAAACAAATAGATTTCAAAGAATTCAAATAAAATTTACATAGCAAGTACAAAATAACAACTTACAAGGAACTACAAACAGAAATGCGACTTTAGCGTTTGATCCCACCGAGTTGATCCCTCCCATGTTTCCTTTGATTATAGTATTGGGATTATTATAGTATTCAGAAAAAGAGCTGTGTTATTTTAACGAGAACCTTCGACAAGAATAATATGAAACAGCATTTGGAAACATAATAATGTACGCCGTGGATTCTACGAATAAATACGGTTGAACCTCTGTAATTTATGTTCGAGAATAGGTAGATGACTAAAGAAAATAATGAGCCCGTCATTTAAATCATTTATAAAATAATATACACCAATTTTTTTTTATCGTGTAAAACGTAAAACAAGATGAAACTTCAATACAATGCATGGTCATTGAAATTTCGCGTGACGTAAAGCTTTCGAGCGATTTTACTGAATTTATAGTAACCCCCACTTCGGTACTTTGATGCTCCATATCTTGACACTTCCTCATTAAATTGTCAAAGCGAAGAATGGTTGTCCAGTAGTATTGGGCGAGCTATCAGAAGAACTAAACAGAATACCATTTTTTTGTGTACAAATCATGCATATTGCTATTTTACATTTTTGTTATTTAAAACAGTCCTAAACTACTATCATAATCTTCTGAAATATTTTGAAATCGGTTTACTTCCTAGTTCCTGACATAACTCTCTACAACTCAACATTCATATTCACTGAATTCGACTGAATTATCTATACTTATAATTATTAAGATCGTTCCCTCGGGAAAAACCATAAAACACAGTCCGCCATGGCGTGAATAGCTAGTCTTTATATATAAAAATCTTCTGTCCGTGTATTATTGAACTCCTCCTAAAACTGGACCGATTTTGATGAAATTTTTTGTGTGTTTAAGTGGGTTCAAGAATGGTTTAGATTCACAATACAGTCAACTAGGTGCGAAGCGGGGTCGGACCGCTAGTAATAGTAGCTAGCAATAGTAAAGTAGTAGTGTAAATAAAGTCCCTATTTGACGATGATCGTTAAATGATAGAGATATCTAAATAAAATAACATTTCACCCTTTTCAATCTACGGTACAGTAAATAGATTTCCCTCACACTGTTGGCTAAGCTGTATATAATTCCAGAAAGCACTGATAAACTAAATCGGGGTTTTATTTACAAAACAGAAAGGCATAAAGCCCGTAAACCTTAATGTGGAAAAAACCCACTTGAAAGTAGTTTCAAGAGTATTAAAGCTGGCCAAGTTATCCTTTGAAAAAGCGCATTAACATAACAAGTTTGTGCCTTATCTGGTTGCCGGCCGAGCGTGAATGTCCCTTAAGATGTGGTCAAGGAGGCCGCGACAAAGCGGGTAGGCAAATGAATAAATATATCGGGGAGACACCCTGTATAAGATAAGAAAGGACGTAGGAGAAAAGACGCATCGAAATGGACTACCTTAATGTAATATCATAACATACGCTGTATAGTTACTATACAGCGTATGTTATGTCTACATACTGTATGTAGAATAGGAAAATTACGAACAGGGCTAAAAAAAAGTGTCTCAAATCAAAGTTAATATTTATTTAGTTTAATGCGTAACCCAACGTGAGGTTATGTCAATCGGTAGCGGTAGAGGAATTTTTAATCGATTTACTAAAATATAAGGTTTCTTTTGAGACACCTTGTATACACAGGGACTTCTCTCTTGACATGAGAGATTAGGCTTTAATTCACACTGGCCAAGTGCGTTTTGATGAATGTCACATGTTCTTAGAACATGCCAGTTTCCTCACAATGTTTTGTCTTCCGGTCGTGACGTTGAAGGAAGTGTATAAAGCGCGCGGAAGGTGTGCACCTGGAGTTTGAACCCTTGAACTTCGGAATGAAAGTCCACTGTGCTCCCACTCAGCCAAGACAGCTTATTTTCTTTTTTTCCGCTAACTTCCTACTAATTCTCTTCTAACTCTTTATTATGTTTTATGAACTAGATGCTCACTATATATTTTGATATATATTTCTTAATTAAAATTGTTGTCGCTTTCTTCGAACCGCACCTTAACCATTAGTTGGTATCCCGTATCTAAGAAATAATTCCTATTAGCGAGCTCCTTTGACACAGAAACTAAAAGAAAGTACTTTGAAAACTGTATTTTTCTTGGAATGTTGCCGGAATCGCATTATTTCTAACTTACGTGGACTAGCGAAAGTTTCTATTTATTAACGAATTTTTAGCGTTTTTTGGTCATGGGTACTTCTGGGTCTGATATCCGGGCTAAAAATTTAAGTTTCGAACTGAATGCTGAAATTTAGCGTCGTTGATGTTGTTATTGATTAAACTGGTTTGACTAGCTTTTTAGAGTTCCGTACCTAAGACATACCCAAGACTTTGTCGTCTGTCTGCCCGTATGTCAAATGGCTGTATCGCAAGACACGTGATAGATAGAGCGCTGACACTTTGAGGTAAAGGTTATTTCTCTTGTACCTATAACAACAAATACCAGAAACATAAAAAAATATTTATATGGGCTCCCCAACAATAGTGACTACACAAAGTTAAGCCACGGGGGCTTGACTGCTTTCTTTCGAATATTTTTTATAACCCTAAGGCCTAATCTCTTTTGCCAAGAGATAGGTCCCCGTGTCCCATCTGTGGGAATGTTAATAGGGCGATGATGATGATGATAAAATATAAAATAAAATGATCGTCAAAAGCGTTTCCATATTATATCGAATATGTCTCATGAATTCTTAAGTGAAAATGTATTCCATTTTCACTCAAAAGCCTTTGCTGTAAAATTATATTATAATATAAATTTTCAGTTGATTATAGCAATTTTAAACTGTGCGGTCAATTAATATTAATTCGATTTACGCAGTTGCTCAAACGTACAATGTTAATGAAATATATATAAAAATATATTTATATGAATAAGCTACAGGGGAAATATGGTATATATGTGTGTCTGAACTAGGTTAACCCTGCATCTCAGGCTAAACATAAACAATAGGCAAAAAAATTGTGTCACTAATTTATATACATAGGTTAAGTACGTATCCTTAAGTTAGTTTATTTAAAAGAGCTGTGCAGCTGAGTTTTTGCAAAATATTGAATGTGGGTACAACTGTGTTATTACATCAGAAAATGTTAAGTATTTCTTCATAAGCTTATGACATACATAACCCATTCTGTATACAACTTGTATACATTATTTAAAAATGTTACAAGCCTGCACACATAGTAATGTAGGTCTTCCAAGTAATTTCCCACGTATGCCAACATTGAGTTATTAACAAGCCTGTTATTTAGTGGCCATTAGCCGACCTCAGTGATTCATTAACGTTCAGTAGTTATGACACCCCATTAGCTTTTTATGGGCCAAGAATGTTAAATAAATATAAGAAGGGCAGAAAAGCCAGGCGATATAGTGCGCTGTTGTGTTTTATTCGTAAAGCCATCATTTTTCGTATTCATTTGAAAATGCGTATTCTAAGAATTTTTAAGACGTAGTTAATTTGCTTCCGACGATTTTTCATTAAAATCAAAATAAGCCCAGTCTAGTAAAGGAATAAACTTGAGGTTACAATATTTTATTCCAAATTGATCAGCCATTTTTCTATTAATCAAAGATTTGTTTGCCCAAGCGAATCTCATCTAAAATTAAACGAACTTTTCGATAAAACAATGGACCATTGCAATATTCATCAAAAACCGTTGGAATTTTCCGAAACAGAGTGATTTGGAAAGTAATAAGTCTCGCTCGGCCAACAATGAACCAATATTCTTAACTAACGAACCGTAAACATACAATTTTCTGTACGTTTCCAACCGGTTTCCAGATGGTGACGATTCCTGATTACACGCCAATTTCACCCTTATTGCTACAAGGGAAGGGAAGGCATTAATTTTGGTAAAAATTTTGGGGTTTTTCCTCAAATTTTATTGTGAAATGGATCGGATGCGTATTCATGGAAATGGCTGGTAAATTGTAAATAAGTTGTCCGATAAAAAACCGAACAAACTCGGCCCAGTGAGCCGTATGCTGAAATTTTAATTGATTTCAATGCGAAATTGTGCTCTTGAAAAAAAAAATCCGGATATTTAAAAATTTGATACGTTTCGGTAAAGTTTTGCAGGAAATGCGGACGTGAACCCCTTCCAATGGTCATGCCGATATACCTACTGTGACTAACTTAATTACTAAACAAACTTTTTCCGGTTTGTTTCAGATTTTCGATTTAAATGCTCAAAATTTTTTCCATATCCATATGAAATTCAAATACCGATTTTATCGGCATCCCTTGTGTATATAAACAAAAGTTCCTTCATACTTTTATCATCATAATTTCAACCACAGAACGTGTAGGTACTGCTGGAATTGGGCATCCCTAAATGACTTACATTTTTACCGGAACTGGACTTGAACCCACCGTGAACTTGTATCTTTCACCAAATCATCTGTCCATCTTGTTGGTGGACGTCCGACGCAGCGTTTCTCGATCCAAGGTCTCCATTAAAAATAATAAATAAATAAATATTTCCGGACTACTCACACAGCATCACCTAACCCCAAACTAAGCAGAGCTTGTACTATGGGTGTTAGGTGACTGATATACTACATGGATACATTTTTTTTTGTGTAAATACATACTTAAGATACATAGAAAACACCCAGACCCGAAACCAGAAATTGTAGATCGTACAAAATCTGGTCCCCCGGCGGGAATCGAACCCGCAACCTCCTGCGCCTCAAGCGGGCGTTCGCCCACCGAGCCACAGAGGTCCTCAAAGCATTATGTGTGTAGGATCAATAAGGTGTTTATTTTCGGTGTTATAACTAGAGGGCGTCCCTCATTTTCCTCTCGTTCGTTCTCATAAAAGTATTTCGTGGACGTCATGAATTTCTACTTATTTAATTCTAATTAAAACCGCCGTAATCCAGCAACTTACCATATCTGTCTGTTTGTTGACAAACGCGACCGCACTTTTCGATCCGTGGTCTTTATCGGATTACGTCTTTCACTCCACAAGTCTAAGCAACCTTAGATAAATAGTATATAATAGGGCTGCCACTTGCCACATTTCACCGGTAAATCTATAACACCGTAAACTGTAAATACGGATACAGATATTCGAATGCAAATCCTACCCTTTCGACCGCACCCATTTATTCTGATTAGTTAATTTCTGAACGTACCTACGAATAGCGGTTATGCGAAACCGTTCGTTACTAAATTACGCTATTGTATAGTTTAATTAAATTGGGTCGGCCCTAATTTTCGGCGGTCTTTGATTGAATCTAGTAATGTTGTAGATATGGATGATAGCTGGGTCACTTAGGAAATATTTTTTTCTATAAACGTGCAACTAGGCTTTCAATTTAAAAAGAAAACAGGTTTCGTTTAAATTCACTTATAAACGGTGGTGGCTCTTAAAATACCATAAATAACAGAAGTTAAATTCTAACATACAAAAAGCTTTTTTAAAAACAGAATGAAAAGCTTTTCATTCTGTTTATAACAAACACAAAATAAAGTAAACAAGCAATGGTTAGCTATGTCAAGAGCTATCTCGTTTTGTCACATGCGAGTGAGCAAAATACCTCAACATTATAACCATAGCATTATTTTACTCTGAGATGGTGAAATAAGCCCTTAGACTTATAACGGGAAACCACCAGTTTATGCGGTGATCTTGGCGCTTGCAACAGCAGCGTCGAAATGTCGGGAAACACAAAAACCGTTATATCATGGTATGTTGTGTGTATGTGTAGTGTGTGGCAGACCGATTTCGATCACGGCGACAGCTTATATTCCTTGATGCACCCGCATGTGGCTTATGTAGTCTTCTTTCTTTGAAAATTCCCTCGAACTCTGGGGACATGTGAGTACATTGTTGTTCACATAATTGTAATTGATTGCCGTAGGTGGTCGGGCTTTTAATTCAGCGCGCCTTGAGTCCAGTTTTCGGCGCACCGTCTATAGGTACTCGAAATTGTGTACCTTTTTTAACCCCCGACAAAAAAGAGGGGTGTTATAAGTTTGACGTGTCTGTCTGTTTGTCTTGGTCTGCGACATCATAGCTCCCAAACGGATGAAGCGATTTCAATGTAGTTTCTTTTTATATTAATGGTGAGTTTTGCGCGAGTGTTCTTTAAAAGTTATGAGGGTAAAAGTGAGGAACGAAAACCGAAAATCTTCAAATATACTCGAGTGTGGTCTCAAATGAAAGCACATTACAAAATAGTATGACTTTTTACTTTTAAGAGAACTAAGGTTCAGGAATCGGGGTTTTTTACAATTGGAAATTTTGATTATCATAACATAGGCCCTCCATTCTGGTCGCTGTTCGGCCTGTTTTTCCCATCGATATGTCTCTATATCACACCATATTATGTGCCGTTGTAGCACGTTCAACCTGAGGAGTTGGTACGAGAATATTACCCGTAATAAGTCTTCATAAGTTTTCAGCATTAAACCTTTTTTTTAACAAAGTGATAAACCCCACTTAAAGGTTGAAACTAATATTCTAAATACCAGCGAGATGCGGGACTCGAACTCACGTCTTTCTTTATACGCATGGAACATGGATGGATTCATTATAATGTTTCACGAGGAATCTTTATAATTATCATTTGCACCCTTGCGTAGACAGTGCGCTATGAGTTCGCAGTACAATAATTAGAATATAATAGTTGATGTTATGCACGCTAAAATTGAATTGAAAATCTCTGCGGTTTCATATGCTACAGACAAACGAGGGTTAATGTCCAATATTGTGAGGTTAACCTGCGATTGGCATAATACATTCTGTAATAGGAACTGAATATTGTGGTTTAGGTTTCAATTTACCTGTTCCAACTTATTTACGTATTCTATAATTAAAGATTTTGTGTATTATTAGCTTATAAATGTTTATGTTTACGCACCTCTGGATTTTTCTTCTTAAGACATTTATGTGCGCTCTAAACACGCGCTTTACTTATGCTTACGGTGAAGGCAAATATCGTGAGGATACCAGCATGTTCTGAGAACTTAAAAGATTTTGAGGGACTTGTGACATTCACCAACCCGCACTTAGCCAGCGTGGTGAATCAAGACCTAATCTCTCTCACCTAGAGAGAAATCCCTGCGTCTCAGCAGTGGGAACGTTAATAGGGTGATGAAGGCGATGATATGATTATGTACGGGTAATATATATATATATTATAATATGAGCAGAGGGGTGAATAGCTTACCATTGATGTCAAAGATATGTTATGAGGTCGCGCTCTTAAAGTTGGTTCTATAATTCTAATACGGAGAAAGGGTTATTTTAGATTGAACTGATTCTGCAATAGAAAATACTACAATCTGTTTTTTGGATCCATTTAAATATAATCTAAGTACTTTTATAATAAATTTATAATTTCACAAAGGACGCTTTGAAAGCTTTTGAAGTTTATTAAGATAAGTGAGATGCTGACGCAATTAAAGATGTATGGGTATGATGAAAATAATAATTCAGTTTCAGTTCTTAGTATGAGGAACATCAAAATTCATTGTTTTTTTTTATTTTTGTTTCTACAGTGTAGTTCTTAAAGTTTCGTACTAAAGTGGCTATGACATACGGAAGGACGGATAGACAGACACGACGAATCCATGAGTTCTGTTTTATGCCATTAGACTTACGGAATACTAATGAAAGGAAATGCACAGCACATTGTAGTAGCTATACGAAAGTATTTTTAAATTCTATGCAGAAAAATTAAGACAAATTCGTAACCTTCGCGCACAGGATTCAAACCGGCATCTCCGGGATAGCACCCTGACGTGATAGCCAATTACACCAACGCCAACCAATTACAAAATAGTTTAACCTGCACAGTGAGGTTTATTACTTATTAAAAATCATTAAAATGAATGAAGTATTAATTTTAAAATACGTTTTATTTATAGGGCAGGTGAATTCAAAGAACGACAGAACTTTGAATATGACATTAAATAATAAATTACTACATAAAATTTGAGAATTATTGCAGCTGTCTTTGTTCTGCCAAACGGTATACTTCATTATGAAACTACAAAAACTTAATCTTTTTCTGCATAAAATTTTAAATAAAACAACGTAAAAAGTGATTTTTATCACTTATTCAAATATAATTAAGATTTTCTTAAACTTAATCTGTAATATTCTCGTGAAAATTCAGGTTTTAAAATTGATTAACGAAATTCAATTTAATACTCGTAACGCGCCGTAGCGCCGCCATTTTGATTCAAATTTATTTTATTAAACATAATTGTTTTGACCATAGAGATCAGTGTTTGAATTTGAATTTTAGGCCCTCTAACAATCATGCTTCTTTCTCTTTCTAAAAGAAAAATATTTAGTCTTCAGTCCCTTGTATTGCTTTTTCTATAGATTTTGAAAGCTGAATTTTTCGAAAATGTATAATAATTTTCAAAGACTATCTTTCCTTGACAAATTATATAGTGGCAAGATTGGCGAGTATATTTATGAAAAGATTTACCAAAATAAGCGGATTAACAGATGGTCGTTATGGCCCAAAAGATTTCAAGTGGATCGTCAAGCGCAGCGTAAATACCAAATAGTTTACGAATTAAAACCGTTACTTGGCAACGTAATTCGTTACAAACTAGATTGATCGAAAACTTAGTTCCATTTCACCATTCGCTATAAACTCGATCAGATCAGGCTAAACTCGTTTTATAGCCTAACTAGGATCAAATAGTAATTTTTCATTAGTCAAACTTGGTTCAATAAAACTTGATTTGTAGCATAAAATGGTGAAATTGGGACTTAGGTAGTGCCCGGTTGAAGGCCAAACGAAATGACGGGAAATCGTTGAAAGACTTTTACAAAAAGTGCAACTTCTATGGCTGAAGTGATGTTGGCGAAATATAAGGTAATAGGAACAAAGCAAGTCAAATATATACCTACCACACCTTATCAACGTGTCTATTAATATATATGTATGTACTCCCACAGCTGGGAAAAGCTATAAAAATTCCCTCCACGATTCCCATCTTCTGTTACCAATACGTTGTGAAAATAAAATAGAGAGGAATCAAAATCAGCAAACAGCGTGCAGCGCCCTGCTCGCCCCACTAGACACAAGAGTTTACGCCTCGCGTACTGTCGGGCTCAAATGTCACTTTAATGTCACATACATATATTTAAATATATTTGAAAGATACAAGATCATTTATTTCCATTATTTGGTTTTACAAATCTTAGAAACGTCAAAAATAAAATACAAAAAATTAAAACAAATTAAACATAGGTGCTTATAGCACACGTTACGGCGCTCCCATGTTTTTGGAGTTTCGGGAAGAGGGTATATTACCAGAGTAAAAAGTACCATATAGCCTTCATCGATAAATGGGCTATATAACAAAGAAATAATTTTTCAAATCGGCCTAGTAGTTTCTGGGATTAGCGCGTTCAAACAAACTCTTGAGCTTTATAATATAAGTGCAGATGTGTATTAATAATAAAATAAATATTTCCATTATTTAAGGAATTTTTCGCGTTGTTTTTCTACAAATTGGATTTTGTCCCCCATTTTCGTTAAATGGATTTCTTAAATTATTATGTATATATTTTAAATTACCTAAGTGTGAAATTTGAGAAGCTGATACGAATACTCTGCTACATCAAGGAAATATTCTCGATCCAGAATTTACCTCTAAAATGATTGTTGTGGTGCAAAATAGTATTGACCTTGATAGATGTGACCTTGATGATCTAAAAACACTATACAGAATAGTGCACAATGCGCTGTAATCCTGTAATATTTTATTTTATTTGTAATACATTTATTAATACTCGTTACTCCATACCAATTTGCTACTCCCGTCTTATTCGTACTTTATGATGTGTGTCCATCCCAAGGTTGCCTGGAAGAGATCCCTATCAGCGATAAGGCCGCCCATTGATTCACAAATTTTGTATATTTTTCTCTTTTTTTTGTGTTTTATTGTAATTTTGTACGCTCTTACCCTCACTTCCCCGACCGAGACTTAGAATTACTATGCAGATTTTTCCAAAACCACTTGACGCTGCAACAGTACTAGCTATAAAATCCTCTCATTCGTATTCGCTCGCTCGCGCCCGTCACCGACACACATTCGATTCAAACGTGCTACTCGATAGTCCGCGACTGTACCGGTATATTCCAGCAAATTGAAATGTCAGCCGATCGCTCGATGTTTGAATTTCCTACATTCTTTAGATGTGGCCGGTAATTAGATGTCGTATGACCATATATTCAGGGCTTAGAAATCACTGCTGGATTTTGACCTTATTCTTAAGTCATAAGGGTTCCGTACCAAAAGTGTGAAACGGGGACAGAGACTTCATTGTATGTCTGTCACCAGGCTGGATCTCAAGAATTCTGGTCTGGATGTTTTCTATGTATCATAACATAATGTCTGTATTTACAAATAAAAATGTATCTATGTAGTATATCAGTCACCTAGCACTAGCACCCATAGTAGATAGAATCTCTGCTTAGTTTGGGGTTAGGGATGCTGTGTGATTAGTCCCATAAAACAAACGTGATTTTTTATGAGGTTAAGCGACTTTGCATGAGGCCAGTACTTGGATGGGTGACCGCATGGACTTAGCCTGTATATTTTTGCACTCAAAAATTTATTATTTTATTTTCTTTTTTTTGTTTTTTTTTATTTGTGTATAAACTGTACTACTCTAAGTTTAGTGTAGTATGAGTTATCTTACATATCAAATTTATTTAATAATAACCATCATTTTTTTGACTTTCAGTCCCATAATAATATGGTAAATGATCACGTTCTAAACAATCCGACAGCTAATATTAAAATTCATAAACAGATTTCGCACAAACAACACATCTCTAAAGTCAAAACAATTATGTTAAAAAATAAATGTATTTTAATCAAAATGGCGGCACCACGCGCGTTCCGAGTTTAAAATTGAATTTTGTGAGTCAGTCTCGTGGGCCCTGTGTTGGCAGAAAACGCTGCACTTTGGATTTTAAAACCTGTTTTTTCAGGAAAATTATATAGAATAAGTTTCATAGTTTTACAATGCAAAGTATAATACGTTTGGTCTAACAAAGACAGCTGTAGCCATTCTCAAAGGCAAAAGTTGTGTCATTGTTTAAATGCACACGCCAAATGTAGGCCTTTTGAAATAAATGCTTTTTGTATAAAATTTTCATTTTGCTGCTTGAATATTATATTGGTTAAATTAATTAATTTAATTATAGAGTCTTAATGGTTGGAACAAGTAAATTGAAACTGAAACCACAATTATCAATTCCTATTATATGAATTTTTATTTAACCAAAAAGTTAAGGAACCTGCTTGTTAATGTACTTCAGGATAACTCACAAGGCTCGGTGGTTAACAAACAAGGTCTATGAATGTTGTAATAATGTGCCTTTGGAACTGAAATAAAACAGAAGACTATAACATTTAAAAACTTGTACCTATCGTGTATCTATCGTATGCTTAACTTCGCTGTCAATTCTGAGTAAATCTTTTGATAAAGATATTCACCAATCGACCCAACCCATGCTAAATTTTTTTCATGCCGTTTTTCCGGCTTAGGAAGGAGAGTAAAAGAACTCATGATTGGACGGTAACATATTGTGTAGTTGTGTAGTTGATAAATCTATGTAGTTGAAAAACTTTGCAAGAATCCTAACCTTCTTCTCTATTTGAGATTGATAGATATATAGCAAATACTTTATTACACACCAAACAAAAAATCTAAATTTAAAATTTAAGAAAAACCCCCGATTCCAATACCCTTATTTCCTTAAAAGTAAAACACCATAATAATGTGTAATGTGCACGCGATGCGCTTTCATCTGATACCCCAATGATACCTCGAGTATATTTGGAGATTTTCGGTTTTCCTTCCCCACTCTAACCCCCATAACTTTTAAAAGGCACAACCAATTTTATTGAAACATGTCTAAGAACACTCCGCCAGACTCACCGTTCATACAAAAAAAACAGACGCACAGACAGACAGACAGACACATCAAACTTATAACACCCATCTTTTTTTGTCGGGTTATAAAACAATACAATAAAAAATTAAAACTTAACCTAGAATGCGTAATGGGCGGTCTTATTGGTCTTGAGTCCATTTATTTGCCAACAGATAGCGCCACTAAATTTTATTCAGAGGCATCTTAGAATATCTCACACCAACACACAAATCACCAAAATTACCTTGTACGGTTTTATGTAGTCAAAAGTTGACTATAAATCCCTTAAGTAATAAAGATAGTTGAGCACCGTCGTCAACAGATGGCGTACAAGAAGCAAGTAGCCTGACGCGACACATATACAAAGCGTCTAAATTGGAAACGTCGCAGAGACACGCAGACGTGTTATTTGTTACCGTGGTGTGCGGTCCAAGTTATCGCATTCAATAGACGTAATTCTCAGTTTAATAAAAAAAAAGTGTGTGTGTGTCAGCTACGACGCACGATTGGAGTTTACTCCTTACGAACTATAATTATTATGATATATATCGAATAGAAAAAAAGGGTAAATGGAACGCATCTGCTAAAATGATAAGAGAAACAAACATATATCTGTAATTATTCAGATTATTTATATTACTTCAATAAAGCGTATTGCATAAAGTATGTTACAAAATAATATAAATAAAATACAGCAATACCTCTTTGCGCGATACTTCGTAGTTGAGACTACGAAGTATCGCGCAAAGAGGAGACCCCGAGAATGAGATACGCTGTGTAATGTATTCCATCTCATTCTTTTACACGTTCAATCCTACAGATATATATGTTTGTCTCTTTCTACGTAACGCCTCAACTTTCGTGTTACACTTTTTGATTTTACTCCTCATAAAATTTACTTACCGGGCCTTATAACTCAAATCGTTTCTTAAAGCTGGGTCCACACTTGTATCATTTCGGCGTATCGTATCCCCGTCACGTATTCTCGGCGCGTATCATGATCGCTAGTTTGGACGCAAACTGATACACGTTAATGATACATGCCGTATCCGATACGGCCCGATCCGCACCCGATCTCCAATGATCGCGTATCAAGATACACCTCGACGTATTTTGATACTGTATCATGATACTGTATCATGATACTGTATCGTGATACACCCCGAACCATCCTGTGTCGGTTTTTCCGCGATCATCAAAGGGGATACGCGTTGCATTGAACAAGTTTGGACGTGAATGTTTGATGCAGTGCTGCCAAACGACGACCTCTGTGGCTCGGTGGGCGAACGTCCGCCTGAGGCGCAGGAGGTTGCGGGTTCGATTCCCGCCGGGGGACCAGATTTTGTACGATCTATAATTTCTGGTTTCGGGTCTGGGTGTTTTCTATGTATCATATATGTATGTATTTACAAAAAAAAATGTATCTATGTAGTATATCCGTCACCTAACACAACCTACAACAACTACCTAGTACAAGCTCTGCTTAGTTTGGGGTTAGGTGATGATGTGTGAGTAGTCCGGAAATATTTATTTTATTTATATTTAATGCTGCGGCAATTACCGTGTTCTACGGCTTTCAGGCCAAAATATTACACAATGCACTGCCTACGGCTGCAACCCTGTAGCCGTAGCAGTTTCTACGGCTATTCGCAAATTCTACGGTAATTGATTAAATCCGATGCGCGAAATTACTCACTTCTCACTGACCCAAATATGATTTGACAGGAGATCGAGAGGAACAGCACTTTGGGATTGTCGATTTTGAACATCGGAGTAGCTAACTGTATTCGATTAATAATCCAAATATACCGAAAGCCAACACTGCAAAGTTGTCTATGGTTGTATGGACTTTGCTACTCTTGAAGTTACTTGTTACATTTTCTTTTTGAAGCGTCCATATTGTAAAGTTAAATTTGATACGCTGAAATGATACAGTATCACATAAAAGTATAAAATGAGCGTCCATACTTATGATACGGATACTCGATACGCCACGCCTGATCGTGATACACCGAAATGATACAAGTGTGGACCCAGCCTAAGGAGTAAACTCCAAAAAAACTCAATAGTTTCAACCCTCAACACAGGTTTTATTTAACCCATCGCGGGCACCAGTATCACACTTATTGCTCAATAATTCACTGCTCACTCCTACAATGTAAACATTGTAAAACCTTGAGATAATTATGTAATAACTAATAAGTGTTGAGAAAATAAATATCTTATAATTATTATTTTAGGAGAGGCGAATGAAATAATTCACAAGCGTAATCGTGGTCTCGGTACGAGTATTAGTCAGTTTGCTTGTTACCGGCTCACATGAAATTGAAGATCCATTTTATTTAAATGTTGAGATCTTAAAGTTAGTGCAGAAAATTACGTACAGGCTATCTTTTAACCCCATAATTTAATGACTCCATCTTTGCGTAAAATAGTCAACATAGTACCTACCTACTTGGATACGGTGAACCCAGATTTAATTCAGAATACTTTTAACCGGTGGGGTGCCAGAAGAAAATTCCGTATAATACCGGATGTCGCGCTAAATCGCTTGTTGGCTCCGCAATGATCATAGGTCTCATTATATTTCGCATACCTTTTTCAAGTATTTCTCATCCGAACTGGATGTTTTATACCGTTTAAGAATAATCAAAAGATTTTCTTAGTGTTTTGACTAAAGAAAATCCACAGCATACCTTTTTAAATGTCTTTTAGCGAAATGTATTTTTAAAATGACAAATAACCTTTAAATTCTTCAACTACATACTTTCTATTGACACAAACCACACTTTTGTATTAATTATATTCAAATCAAAAAGCTTACATATCTATTTATAATTTGCAAGCAACTCACAGCAATATGAAGGCTCAAAGTCAAAGTCAAAGTCAAAACGTTTATTTCCTTAGAAGCCTATGCTTACATGAGTTGAGAAGCTCGTAACAATAACAATGGACAAATATTAATGGAATACTGTAACACGATCTGACCGCAAATTAACGACATGTTATTTAAAATTCACTTTTTTCAAAATATTAGTTAAAATTATTATATTGAAATCCAGCCAATGAACATTTCCAATCCATTGTCAACGAAATCAAATATATAACTACATAGGTTTACTTAATTTTACTTTGTTATGAATTTCCAAAGATAGCGTTGTTGAATCGGGAACAACGGTGTACCTAGAGTGACCTAGAGGCGCTGTACGCTGGCGGGGCATTTTTCCCTGGGAACCCTCGTATTCACACCGGTACCCCAAGGATTCATCTATTCACCACCATTCATCTATATTTGTAATTATCATTTTACTACAAAAATAGCTTATAAAGTGAGGATTCTCACTTATAGAAAAACCTTTAAGATATAATAGTAATTAATGAAAGTACTAATTCCATCGCCTTCTCTTGAAATTATCAGCTTAAAATAAATTCACAGCATAAACTGAGGGGCATGCATAAAACCCCTTTCGTCTACAACTCACACCACCGCCTAAGAAGCATCCCTATGCTTTCAAACTGGAAACTAGGAGTGAAAAATGTCCCCCTGTTGTTCTTTGCACACTGCCAGAGACTTTGTTTTGTTTATCGCGGCACAATTATGATAAGTATTCAGATAGGGCATTGTGGTTGCACTTTACAATGCTGAAGAATGCTTTTGAGCTGAGCAAGGAAGCAAGGAAATTGTAAAACTATTGTTGTGACTGTTTGCAATGCGCGTATTATGCTATCAGATGCACTTTGCCTGGTGCGCAGCGGATTGAAATCATCACTATGAGACTATAATTTTATAATATTATCATGGGTTTTAACAATAATACAACTTATTAGTGATAAGATACCATTAATTGACGGATTTTGATATAATTCCGATTTCGAAAGCTCCATGCAATTTCACGTGATGTAGAACTCCGAAAATATGCTACGAATCTGAGATTATATTACCTTTCCTACCTATATTTAGAGTTTAAAATTTGAATAAATGTCTTACTCAAATCATCAAATTTTCAAGAGCGTCGAATAAGAGCTGTCCATATTGACAGCTCCTCTATTTTTTGTTATGTATATAATTTATTTAGTAAATTTTATGTTTTTTGAGTTACAGTTACTGCGTTTTAAGTCTTGTAACGAAGTGGAGTTTGTGATGTAAAGACTAAAGATAAATGGACCACGCCTTGGAATTTTGCTACACCGCAGTGTGCGTTGTTTCACGATATCGTTTCCCTCGAGTTAGACAACCTAAATAATGATGTTGGTTTACTCTGCCCGTTGGCAAGAAAGCTTTGTCATCAAATCGTCAAAAATTTACCACTTCTGCAACTAAACACGTAGCACCGTGCATTCAGCATATATGTATATTCAACTATAGCTTAGTAGTGTGGGATTTGAATTGGCAATGGTGTGCCTGCAATTAGTAGAATCAAGGCCTGCTTTATAGATTTCCATTCGGTTTTTGTTAGCTAGGATCCAGCTAACATAGTGTTTGTTTCTTCGCGTGATATCAGAATCTGTATACTGTGGTACTTTTTCACCCTATTAAATTATAGATACATAATTATCAGCTAATCATAAAGCTTATATAATAATAATAAAGTAGTCAGCATAACGATGCAATCGTCACATGTCTTTGGCTCATGTTTCTACCTAAGAAACTTTTATTAATTATAGTATATTTGGTTATACTTATTTATTCTAACCTGCTGAGACTGATTTTGGTGATAGACTATAATAAATAAAAATAACGTTTTAAATAAACCGACTTTAACAACTAAATAGAACTTAATAATAAGTAAAGCCTTTCTATAAGTAATTAATATTTTATACTGTAGTTTCAATTTGTTTCTTCTTTTGAGCCGGTGTCATCCAAAAATAACACACCATAAATGTCAAAATCATTTAGAACGTTACATCTCAGTTTGATAAGGTCACGAATTCTAAAAAACTCTGACCTACTATCTCCTATCTCATTCCCAAAAGGCCCAAGAAGAACATTTTCCTAACAGAGCAAAGGTTATCCCTGTCTACGTGATACCCATGTTGAAAGGCTGATGGGAGATACGGACGAATGTGTGAGTTATATTCACAAACAAATAAAAGAGGTTACATTGGTATTAATTTTATATTGTTTGTCAATAGATGGCGCAGTTTACAATAGTTTATGTGCTAGTTGCGCTGACCAGAGGACGCTTGTAGAGTGAGGACCCTAGGCTTACCAGTCAATTTCCATTGAGAAATAAGTTGTTAATATTAATACAATGTTTTTTTATTTAAAGCCAAATTATCCAATTGATGTGGCCTTGAGATTGATTATTGCTAAGTAAAACGGAGTTTATTATCAACTGCCTATTCCAAGCAATTAGACGTTAGTTTTGAGGGTTATTTCAGTTACAAATTTATGAGACCAGGACAAAAACGCAAAATTTACTTAGGAGTAAAAGGACAACGTTGCATCAAATTAGACATCCAAAAACGCAGAATTCTGAAAGGCATTATGCAAAACGTGTAAATCCAATTCTTTTGAAAATTCCTCGTATACAAAATTTAGTAAATTCTATCCAGAACTCTTTGTTCATTTCTAAAACCTCTTTGTTGCATAAAACATTTCGTACCTGCTTTGTCAGACAATTTAAATGCATTAGTATGTAAATGAGAAATGACACTGAGACTTAGCTTCGTACAAAATTGAGATGTTTAAAAGGCTGTCATGATATAGTGCACTTTGTTAACAATCTAGCTTAAGTGTCCCAGTTGTCTGAAAAGAGCTAAATTTCAGCTGATATCTATCCGATGAGCCCTTTTAAATTTGGACGAAAATATGCACTGGTAATTATTTTTATTATAATTCCGCCATTATTGTAGGATAGAATGATTCAAGAGGTTTGAAATGTATAATTTACACCTTTGTAAATGCGGTTAGCTAAATAAGGTATGCATAAGCATGTAAATAAGGTGTTTGAGCATCTCTAATAATGCTTCGGCAATCAATAATAATAAATATATCCGGAAAATCCATACAAGAACTCATCTAGCCCCGTGGTAAGAGCTAAGCTTGAGTTACGGGTACTAGACATCTGATATACTTAATATAATAGTCATACATATATAGATAATTTATTATGCATATCATTAGGAAATAAATGCTTGCAGAACATACGAACACTTGACCACTCGGTGGCACTGGAACCTGCTACCTCTTGCGCCGCAAGCGGACTATTGCCCACCGCGCTACTAAGATAAATCTGTGTTATATAATTTTCTATGATGGTTGAGGTATTTACCTGATATACTCAAAAGCATCAATAGTGTGTTTGTTTTTCTTTCCTGACAATGAATCATTTATTCAAAACCGGAGAAAGTATTACATAATACTTACATTAAACTTGTCTTTTAGGACTTTACCACCTGTGCTACATAGAAATAGTGTAACAGGTTACAGCAATAGTCATATAGTGATAGTAAAATTATATGTCACATTAACAGCTGGTTTTTAGTACTAGCACAATCAAGTAGTCAAACCTATGCTTTTATTCACTAAACAACACGGAGCGTTACAAGGCAGGTCAAATTATCTACCACATAAATAATAACCTTACAGACTATCTTGAATATCATACATAAATTAAAACTAAGGATTTTTTTTATAAACGCATCCCTGGCTGCGGCTAAACCTACGCGTCTTCTCTCAGTAGACAGACAGACAGAGAGAGAGAGAAAACATTTATTGGTACATAAAACCAAAAATTACAACAAAAAAAAACACCGTACATAAATAAATAAATAAAACTGACGGATCATATACACATAAATTTTGCAGTTGTGTGTGAGAATAAATGTTTTTTTTTATTTATTTTTATTCTATACTAGCGGCCCGCCCCGGCGACGGGTAAAAAAAGTTCCGGCAATTATTCCTTATTTGCTCACCGTTTAGACCTACCCTGGACTACGACAAACATTTTAAAACCAAAATCAGCTCAATTCATTTTTATTTATATAGATTATGTAGATACTCAATGACTAATCTAACTACCAGTAGCTCATAACTGGTAAGGATATGAAATCCTAACTCGTTGAGACTTTTTGTCAGTTCTCTCATAGGAAAAAAGTTAGCGCGCGTGTCTGGAATGGACAAACTATTGCGCGTTATGTGGTGATATTTAAAGGTATGGTGGTTCTCAGAGCGTGTGTGAGCTTAGATATATTATATTTTAAAGGGGTTGGGAAATCATCATGTAATTTGGATTTTTTGCATAACTTGCTGTTACACGAGAACGTTTTATGTTTAAATCCCGATTTGCTAACTATAGACAAATATCCTTTTAAAAGCAGACTTACTCCCCGTTTCCACTAACGACAAATGAGAAAAATATCTATTTCGTTTTCATTATGTATACGACATCATCTTATTTAGTCCCAGTTGTCGTTTAAATAAGCAAAATATTCTGCAACTTGTCGCTTTGCCTAAAATTTAAACCAAATCACATCATACCACTAAACTCTGTCACTACCACCAAACAAACTCATACTTACAGTTTACTGCTTAGTTATTGTGTTATGTGACAAGTTATGAGGGTAAGGTCAGATGAGTCGTTAAGAGGTATTTTGTGTGATAGTTAAACGACAAAGCTTGATGGCTGTCGCTTTAGTGGAGTAATCGCTTTATCGGGAAACTTACAGTTATACGAGGAAACTGTGGTATGCTCGTAGGGTAAAAGCAAGCCATTTGGGAGAATATGTGGTAATTTTTCCTCGCAAATATGTGGATAGTACGAAATAATTAGGGTCATATATACAGACATAGGGGGCTTCACTCGATAATACAAAGTGCAGAAAAATTTCGACCTATCACGTGATGACACGTTGGTGTAATTGGTTCTAGCACGTCAGGGTGCATTCCAGGTTCGAATCCTGTGCGCGAAGATTACGGATGTGTCTTAATTTTTTCTGCATAAAATTTAAAAACATATTAACATAGTTATGTACAATAAATACTATTTAATGTTATTGGTCAGTTGGTTTGTAATAAATGTCCTACCAAAGGACAAAGCTATACTAATATTACAAAGCTGAAGATTTTTGTTTGTTTTCTTGAACGCGCTTATCTTAGGAACTACAGGTCCGATTTCTAAAATTGTTTCAGTGTTTAATTAATCTCATTTATCGAGGAAAACTTAGGCTAACTTCTTACGCGAAAAAAAATCCCTTTTCTACTCGTATATCAAGTTATTAGGCAAAAGATTAACATTATCTGAGACTTTAAAGAAATTCTGATAATTTTTTTCAATGTCTTAATATTTAAAAAATAAAAATAAAAACAATATGTTACTACCTATGATTATGTGTAGTTTTTTAGAAACAGCAAATTATTAACTATGTGTTTTGAGACTGAGATTGAAATATTATTTATTAGTATTTAAATCAGAAAACTTCTAATTCCTAATATCTAACTTTTTGTTTCAGGTATGTTATGAAATAACGGAAGTATTGTTGGGTGCGTTATTGTCTTGTTTATATTTTGAGAGAAGACTATTGATTGATTGATTTTTGTTTATTGTGCGTAACATCACAAAAATTGTGTGGACTAATTATCATTATCAATAATCAATCCCTCGCCATTTAATTTTTTTTTTAGTTTATCCATTAAATTTTAAAAGTTAGTTCTCCAGTAGTTATGCCTAGTAGACATCCCATAATTGATATAATGATGATAGAGGAAAGAATGTATGTATAATTTAGTTTTAATAAATTGTATAAGCATGAGATACTCATACTACGTTTACCATTAAATATAACACATAAATAAGCAAACAATATTTTATATTTAAATTTAAAAGAGAATGATGATGTTTGTTGTATCAGAGCCCGTTTTACCCTTTGAGTACAGAACCTTTAGAACGGTTTAAATACTTGTATAAACTTCAGCAGCCTTTATTCTCACCGGATGAAATTATAACCTTGAGTAAAACTGAGATCAAAGTTTGCAAAAGGAAATAGTTCACAGTATTACGACTGAAGTTACACCGTTCTAGCGAAAGTTCACAATGGGGCGGTTCTTAGTAAAATGTTTTTATTATGTGTGTTTAATTGCGGAATGTTGGTTACATAGAGTTTAGAGGCAGTTTAGAGTTTAGTGTTGGCTGAGTGTGATCACGCTCGACTATAATTCCGAAGGTAGTGTGTTTACACCCCGACGCGCACCTCGGGGTTATCCTTTTGAAAAAATTATATGGGATTTAAACACGTAATTTAAAGGTGAAGGCAAACTCTCGACTTTCATTCAAACCGCGACCGCACCTCTGGATTTTTTTCCTTGAAAAATGTATGTGCGCTTTAAAACACGTGCTTCAACCGTGAAGGCAACATCGTGAGGAAACCGGCATGTTCTGAGAACATTAAAGAGTTATAAGGACATGTGACATTCACCAACCCGCACTTGGCATGCGTGGTGAATTAAGGCCTTATATCTCTATTATGTATTTATGGAGTTAAGTAGTTGGATACTTAGTAATGGGTATTTCTAACCCCCGACCAAAAAGAGGTTTTTTATAAGTTTGACGTGTCTGTAGTCTGTCTGGGACATCATAGCTCCCGGACGGACGGTGCGATTTCAATTTAAAAATCAAAATTAAATCTTGGTTGTTTAATTTGTTATGGGGGTGAGAGTGGGGAAGGAAAACCGAAAATCTACTCTAATGCTAAATCTAATCTCTGCAAATATACTCGTGTGGGGAATCAAATAAAAGCGCATCGCGTGCACATTACAAAATATTACTTACGGTGTTTTACTTTTAGGGAAATTAAGGCGTTGGTATCGGAAGTTTTTCTTAAATTTTATACGGTATGCGTTGCCGGACACTCAATCATATGAAAAACGTCGAGAATGTTCTTTTGTTCCGTCGCAGTATGCGTCAGCGGCGAGGGGTAGGCGCGGTGAAGCGGGGAGGTGTACAGCACAGCGCGGCGTCATTCTCGGTTCAACGCTGCGGTGTGCGGTGTTTGGTGTGCGTCACGGGTCAAATTGTTCATGTTCACATCTACCTTGGTAGCTGCGGCAAAATCAACTGACCACCTCTCCGCAGGGTAATGATTTATGATTATGATCTTTGGTACTACAGCCTGATCTACTACTACTCGTATTGCTTATTGTGTCTACGTATTGTCAACTCTACTGTCATATTGCCCGTGGGGTATTTTTATCATCTTATCCTGGGGACGATGATATCAGATTTTCAAACATCAACCTAGACGCCGTCGAACAACAATCGGATAAAAGAGAGAGAGAAACATTTATTGACACATCACAACACAAAATTCAATAAAACAAAGAAAAACGATAAATAACAACATAATTTTGTGATGTGTCAAAAGGCATAATGCAACCCCACACTTAGAGCGCGGAGGTGCGCTGATTTTCAGACGAGACCTTGAAACACAAACATCACGAGCGACGACTAAATGTTAAACATAAAAAAAAGATATAAAAGTAATAAAATTAAACAAAAACAAACAAAGCGGACTAAAATGATAACATTATAATAATTATAATAACTTGTTTTAAACACGCGTTTATTTAACCCGCGATAAGCGTGATGGGTTACCGTCTAGCTCCTTTATATTTCGAGGGGGCATGTCGAGTAGCAGATATCCCCTAAACGAAATGATAAAATTGATAATACCCTCTTTTTTGTTCGAAGGCTTAAAACAGACAGGTAGTAGCTTAAGGAAAAAGAAATCACTAGAAAGGATACCAACACGACTAGTCCACTGCCAGCTTATTTACTGAACAACGTAAATGTAAACCCCCACAAACGAAGCTAGCGGACACAATCGATTCTGTTAAATGAAGCGAGAAATACCGACTGACCGTCGGATTCCTTTGACCACTTCAGAGGACTACGTTTTTTAATATAGATAAATTCTTAGGGTTTTATATCTAGTTGTGTATTCTGCCTTTGTTTGAAGCTATGTCGTTGCGTTGTTGAAATACTAACGCTTCGATAAATTTAAATGGATTTTTGTTTAATTTGAAATTGCACTCAGCATAAAATTGATGTAAGCGTAAACATTAAACCAAAATGATATAAGCAGTTTATATAAAATAAATTAATAAATATTTCCGGAAAATACACACATCAGCATCTAGCCTGGTGGTATAAGCTCTAAGCTTTTGCTACGGGTTGAAATAAATAAATAATAGTTTAAATCATCAAAAATGGTTAAAATAAGAAACATGAGTGAGTGAGATACTTTGAATTTATATTATATTGATTACTCTAGACGCTTATACCAAGTAGACGCTGACTGCACCTAAAAGTTTTGAAAATTTGTAATTTTGACGTCCCTGAATTACAATGCGGGGGTTGCCAATACTTGCCATGCTTAGCAGCTGAGTTTGGGAGCATGCAGTATACAGTCATGTGGTCATCTTTAGTTAGTTAGTACCACCCGCACCATTTTTAGGTATAGTTGAGTATTTTAAATTAATGCTGGTCGACCCACTAAGTATTTTTGTCTAAAATATACCTAATTCAGTCGAATTATCGACTCAATTTCGCCGAAGGTTCTCCTGATGGACCAATTTAGCTCGACTTATTCCCATAAATGGAGCTAATTATATTATACAACAAGAGCCAGTATAATTTACTTTGGGTTTCGAGGCAGCAATTGTATATAGCTACATAGCTACATGTTAGTCTACGAAGACCAGAGATATCACTTAACTTACAGAAAGTAGTCGCGATGGTCAATTGCTGTCGTGTCCACATACACCATGCCGTATCTGCACAAACAATCTGCCCATAACAATAAAGTGACCCAATATAGTCCTGAGACATTCGTTTTGATGACGGCGTCTTTTGCATTGCTTTCTGTTAGACGAAATTTGCTTTAAATATTCTCCGGAATATGACAGTAAAGCTGACCTGCATCTTTACAGAATTTTGGAAAAGATTATAAAAAAAAAACAACATATAATTTTTCTTGCAAACTAAAAAGCAAGATGGTATATTGTGTGCATTAAAGTTTCGCGGGACATAAATTTTCGTCCAATTTGTCCTAAATTTGGTCATCGCAAGCCCCCTGAATTCTGATGCTGCATAACTTGGCATTTTTTTACTAAATTGATTAAGTGAAAAATAAGAGCCTGTATTTTTGGATGAGCTAACAGATGGAATAAACTGTGTCTACTTTCTATGTAGGTATTCATCATACCTATTAGGTAATGTAACCAAATTGCACATCAAATATATTACGAATCAAACGCTTTTTAAAGGTGTATTAAGGAATATACATTTTTATTTCAAGAAAAGTTATGTAAATCATGGTACATAAAGAAGAATTGACAGATTGCGTCATCTATTTAATACCGAGAACTAAAGGACGGTGTGGATCTGACATTATTGACATTATTGAGCATAAGTACCTTTGTATTGTTTGTGACAACGCTTGTATAGGAAGGAGCTAGCAACGTCGAGAAAGAATTTCAGGCCAGCTGATTTTGTGATAATGTCGTCCTTCTTGGTCTTTCGGTTAGAGTCTGGGCTATCTGTCTGGTGGTAGCGGTAGAGTTCATTAGTGCGCATCCTACCTGTCCAGGTGATAAAACCTTGGATTTTAAAAACATTTTAAGAGGCGTAATTTTTAATATTTTGTTTCATTAATCGCTCAACAAATAGCAGTATGGAAGGCCTACAGTATTTGTTAGTCAATTATTTCCTTTAAGGAAGTATAATCAAAATTTCGTTACGAATTCAGTTGATAACTGATTAGCGTTATTAGTCATCATTATTATCATCATGGTCGTTTTATTTACTATTATAATTCAAAATCTATACTTATATTATTAAGCCGAACAGGTTGTTTGAACGCGTTAATCTTAGGAACAACTCCAATCTATGATAGACTAGGTGTAAAGGTGTAATATAATAAACAGTCTAACTCAGCTATCCGAGCGTTTCACTAGTCGTCCCATGGCCCTTACATGGCGACCCTGCCAAATATACCGATTTGAAAAATTATTTCTGTGTTAAATAGCCCATTAATCGGAGAAGGCAATAGACTAGGTTTTTTCCCGTGGTAAAATACGTTGTTTGAAGTCTTAATTGGTAATTTAGAACAACTGGAAATATGTACCTAACTAGATATGTATGTGACTTTAAAGTCACTGGAAATATTATAGTATAGAACCTCTGTAAAATGCAAAATCATGAAGCAACACCACAATGAAAAACAAGTGACAAAGCTTTAAAAGAAAGGGCGCGGCGTGTTCCTACATACATAAAAATCCTCCAATATCCAAAAAGCAATCAAAACCTTTCTCAGTTTGTGTGATTGAAGCCACCAATCGGTATTAATCTTAAGTGCAGCGTGTTAGAAGCGCCTTCAGAACGTTACGA
The DNA here is from genome assembly GCA_929108375.1 of Gymnoscelis rufifasciata. Classification (NCBI taxonomy): domain Eukaryota; kingdom Metazoa; phylum Arthropoda; class Insecta; order Lepidoptera; family Geometridae; genus Gymnoscelis; species Gymnoscelis rufifasciata. The sequence continues at coordinate 12,081,174 of OV815320.1, read as the reverse complement.
CCCACGCCATAACCACGCTTTATGGAATCCTTCATACTAGCACCAGATCCGGCTTCACACGTGCTTTAGATTTTATGTTTTTCCTCCGAGAAGTCAATCCATTACAATTTTATAGCCATACGGCTGCTGTTTCTATAGTTTTATTGCTAGCTTCATATGGGGTGTCTTGTTTCGATGGGGGTTTATCCGGTTAAAAATGTGGTTATGTGGTGGATATGGTATCAGAATTCATAGTCAATAAGTCTCGGATAGAAAACTGCTGTCTTAACAAGTTGTTTATCATTTGTACTATCTTTGTGTGCTATCTGCACTGATATTATAAAGCTGAAGATTTTGTTTGTTTGTTTTAACGCGCATACCTCAGGAACTACTAGTCCGATTAGAAAAAATCTTTCAGCATGCGATTGTTCTTTTAATTATTATAATAATAATCATTTATTTCAGGCATCTAGGGCCCATATAAACGTATACCTTATAGACTAACATACATAAAAATATAAATCTTATAAACTAAAGTGTCAGAATCGTGGATCGTCTGTTACGGCGGTGTCGCCTTGCAGTGTAGGCGACCGATGAGCCGATAAAGAAAAGAAAAAGGCTACGATATACCGCGGGTCAGTCATGTCAGTCTGTAGCTTCCCCGGGAAAATCCAAAAACACGGAAAACGCCGTGGCATTTTAAGCTAGTTGTTGATAATATGGCCATATAAGGCCCTATATATAATTTTTATGAATATGTTGTTTATAAAAACCGAGGTGGTTCCTTTATTTGCAAGGCAAAACTTCCATCAGTTCTCAGCTAGTAACTTCAAACGCACCGCTTGCCACGCAGCAGACGTACGTAAAAATCTTATTTAAAAGCACCGTTATTCTACATTTTCCATCATGTTAACTCTATTAGCAATTTCAAGTTACCTATTCAGACAATGGCCGTAATGCTGTAATCAAAGTTAATAAAACATGAACTGTCAGTTCTAACTGGATCTGACCTTAATCAAAGTTCAAAGGCTCCGAGCTTGGGGAAATCAAGTTATCTGATATCTGAGGCAGGTAGACTTGTCGTGGACAGAGTAATTACCACGGTTATGGAACATTGCGCAGTTTGCTTAGTTCAGTTTGTACACATATATCATGCACAGCCAGTGATAAATTGATATATAATCTAATATAGGCGATTAATCCGAAATAGTGGCTGAGTTGGCTAAGTGAGAGCACACTCGAATTTCATTCCATGGGTTCAAACACCGCATCTCTGAATTTTTCTTCTTGAAAAATATATTTGCGCCTTAGAACACATGCTTTAACGGTGAAGGCAAGGCAAGTGAAGAAACCAGCATGTTCTGAGAACTTTAAATAGTTTGAATGACATGTGACATTCACCAACACGCACTTGGCCAGCGTGGGGAATTAAGGGTTAATCTCTCTCGCCGTCCCTGTGTCCTAGCAGTGGGAACATTAATATGGTGATGATGATGATGTTGAGGCGAATAATCTGAAAAAACATAACAAATTGTTTACTACTAGGACTCTAGACGCTTTTGTTTGACGCTGACTGTATGATGTAACCTGGGAAATTATTGAATGTGCTTGAAGACAGATAGAGATTATACAGATAGAGAGAGTAAGCACTTTTCATAGATTTACAAATTTTTTCTTTGGAAGGGGATTGCATCTCACCGTGAAACCCGTCTTGTAAATTAAATAAATTATAAAAAAATTTATTTGTTCTGACTTCGAAACATTTTTTTTTCAGGGTTTGATATTTCAAGCTGTGCTAATTAATATTGTAATTTTTAAATGGTGTAGTAAAATAAGTTGTAAGATTGTTTATCGAAGATAATGCTTTTGGAAAAATAATAATATGCAACGAAATCTTTTAAAACTATATGATAGCACATTTCAGAACAGCTCGAAATATATTTTTCTTTGTTAATTTACAAGCATTCAAAGTCAAAGTCAAAACGTTTATTTCTTTAGAAGTACAGGACAGGTCAACTTAACATTAATAAAACTAAATTGCATAAACAAAAAATATCAAGGAAATAAAATTGTCTTGACAGTTCGCTTCAATGTTTTATACAGAGTTGAGAAGCGAATAAAAATAATCATTTAAAAAATATATGATGCCTACGTAACAAAACGATAACCTCCTCTTTTTAAGTTGGTTGACAAGATCGTTTCATTTTAAACAGATACAAACTATTTCAAATTGAATAAACTTGAACAAATGGAATTTTATGCATCGATACAATATTTTATTCTGTGCGCTGTGACACGTTTATGTAAGGTAGTTCACAGAAATCGACAAAGGAGATTGCATTGTCAATAATTTGTGTTAAGATGAGATTGGTTTGTCCAGAGACTCAAATTCTTACAACTTTGTACGCCTTATATTTCATAGGGGATACAAAGTTTTCCAAACAGATAACAGTAAGCGATGTGTCGGACAACCACTAACAAGATGGACAGTTATAGTCTCCAGTTTTCAGACTTTATGGTTGCCACTTACTGTACTTTCAATCACTTTAGTATGCTCGACGCATGCGGACTAAAAATATCATAAGGGACTTTAATGTTTAATACAGCATAAACCGTTTTTTCAAGGCTGCGGACTCACGGTGGATGCAATTAGCTTTCGATCTAAATGATTAGTCATAAATTCATAGGGAGGCTTATCCAACAATTTGGAAGACCAGCGGTGGTTACTAGCGTCCTTAGTAATCTGGCAAATGCTGAGGTGGAACCAGTTTTTGTAGCAAATTATACTGTAAGTTCTATGTTGTATTGTACTGACACAAGACACAAAATTTTGTTTACAATACAATACACTTTATTGAACGCCAATTTATAAAACAAAAATTTACAAACAATAAAATATATCCATATAATAATAGTGTCAAAATGGGCGACCTTATCTCTTAAATCCGTAATCTAATCAGTAATCTTTATATAATCGACAGTGGACGTCTTACGACTGAAACGATGATGAAAAATTCATTTTCAATGCATATTTCCTATATAAAACAAATGAAATCTCATGTGAACAGTATAATTTTATTCTGTGCCAGTAGATAACGTTTTACAGCGTGCGGTCCGATGCAATTGACGCGAGAAGATTGCATGAGGATAGCGGCGGTTTATCTGTTATTTACTGTTCTCTGTGTCATGTTTTATATTTTAAAATACAATGATTTTCCATACGAGTATTTTACATTATTTCTTCTCCTTTATGTGCTTCGGTAGAACCAACGGCTCAAACGTCGTTGGGTAGAACTAATGTGGCGCGAATCGGAACCAAGCCGTGTTGGCTAAGTGACACACTCGACATTAATTCCGAAGGTCGTGGGTTCAAACCTCGCCGCGCATCCCTAGATTTTTCATGTAGAAAAAAATATGTGCGCTTTAAACGTGTGCCTTAACGGTGAATGCAAAAATCGTGAGGAAACCTGCATGTTACAAGAATTATCTTTGAAGGGTTTGAAAGACATGTGACATTTATCAAACCGCACTTGGCCAGCGTGGTTAATTAAGGCCTTATCTCTCTCGCCAAAAGATAAGTCTCTGTGTCCCAGCAGTGGGAACGTTAATAGAGTGTTGATGATGAATCGGAACCAAGATCCAAACGGCTACGCGTCGATTTCTTTATGATTATGTGTAATTTGCAATTTGTGTGTACAAAATCAGTTAATCATTATTAGTACTGAAAAACCAGTGTAAACAAAATGTAATTGTGACGTATAATAATATTATCAATAAATGACTATTAATGACTATTACACCTATTCATGAAGAATTCGAAGCGCAGCCGATCTGGGTTCTCAAGGCACAAGGGCTCTTGTCGTTTTTCTTGACATGACATTCGTATATACACTACTCAACAAAGTCTAGGGAACAAGCAACAATACTTCAATTTTTGTGTGAAAACTCGTAAAAAAATACTGGTCACTAAAATTTATAATAAGGCTGGAATAGGAATAAATTATTTGTTCGTAATTCAAAAAAAATTAAACAAAAGCGCGAAAGCTTTCAAAATAAGAAGGAAAAACCGAACTTGGTCGCAGAGTAAGGGGTCTGCTAGCATAAAGTTGTTGTGATTTTTGTCATGTATCGTTTTTTTTTCTTGTGAAAAACCATTACCGCCAACTTTTTCGATATTTTTGAAACTCTAAGCGTTATGTCACGTCGTCATTTACCGCGGGAAGAGATGCTTAGGGCTGTGGGTATGTTGGAAGCTAGACGCAGTCAACGCGATATCGCGGCCGCTGTTCACACACAGCCAAGCTTAATTTGCCGATTCTGGGCACGCTACAGGGCTACAGGAGATGTAGCCAAACGTCACCGAGGAAGATACACCCATAGACATCCAAACTACCCAGAGACAAGATCGATTTCTGCAAAATGCTGCAAGAAGGCAGCCCCAGATTACAGCTCGCCAGTTGGTAGGAAGACTCCAGTCCCAGCACCAAGTGGTTATCAGTGACCAAACTGTCAGGAGAAGATTACATGAAGTCAATCTCCGCGCTCGCAGACCATTTAGAGTTCCAGCTTTGCGAAATGGAAATCGAGGGCGTCTTTTATTGTGGGCTAATGCACATTTGCGATGGACCGACAATCAGTGGGCACGTGTTCTCTTTTCCGATGAGTCTCGCTTCGGATTTCATCCTGATTCAAGGAGAGTGCGTGTTTGGCGTGTTCCTGGACGCCAAAGTAGACTTCGAAATCCTCAGGAAGTTCATCCTTATCAAGGCGGAACGATCATGGTGTGGGCTGGAATTCGCCTGGGTGGGAGAACTGATCTCGTTCGCATACCAGGCAATTTGAACGCAGAGCAATACATTGAACAGGTAGTGCATATTATGGTCACCCCCCACCACCAGCAGTTTGGCCAAGATTTCGTGTTCATGCAGGATAATTCACGCCCACACTCCGCAAGACAGGTGATGAATGTGTTCAGCGAGCACAATATCACGGTATTACAGTGGCCTGCTCAGTCCGCCGATCTCAATCCAATAGAGCATGCATGGGATTTAGTCGGAAGAAGAGTTTTCAGTGATTTTCCTCGAAATTTGAACACGGAAGAAGAACTTTTTTCGCATCTCTCCAGAATATGGAGCCTTATTCCAAAGGCGACAATTGATAACTTGATACTCAGCATGCCACGCCGATGTAGAGCCGTGGCTAATGCCTTGGGGGGTCCAACGGATTCTTAAACAGCTGCAAATAATGTTTTTTCATTTAATTTCCACGTAAGCGTCATATGTTTTTGTAATTTGAAGATTTTTTTTTTTGTTTTTTCGCACTCTTTTAGTTTTTTTAATGAAACCTTATTTTTTTACATGAACGCTTTTTATTTTATTGCATAACTGAAATCAAGAATAAATTTCGCTTCTTTTGATGTATAACATCTGGGACAAAAAAAAGTTGAATTAAAAGTATACACTAAAATATCCTTGTTCCCTAGACTTTGTTGAGTAGTGTATTTACTTGTATTTAACAAAGACACTAATAAAACTATGTAAGTACTTATTAAGACCAATAAACTAATTTTTATTCCTACCTTTTCTTGTCCGTCTCGCCGTTCGAAAATGCCTAAACATTTTCTCCCCAAACTGCAGCCATTATCTTTAGCAAAGTGAACATTTATAGACAAAACAAAAGCACTGCTATCCGCTAAATCTCCCCGAACTTTAACCCGTTCCCGTACAGAGGTATACAGGTGGGTACTTTAGGCTCGTGCAATTTACGGCCTAAGTTTTGGATGTGGGATGTTGAATTTTTAACTTTACTTGCAAACTTTTATGTTTTAATTACAGTTTGTCGGTTAATTTTGGAGTTTGGAGTTTCTTTTGTGGCGTGGTTCATTACGGGATCCGGGATTTTCTGGCGAATTGTGACAGGAACTTATTATTAATAAGGTTCTGTAGAAGTGTAAATACTTAGTCCATGAAATAGTTTTGGCTAAAAAAAAGGACTTAGATAAATTTTGGATTTGGTTTTGACTAGTTACTAAGAACCAGTCAAAGAAGCGCTTAAGGGCCTTATGAGCTTCTTTTACTGGTTAGCATCAAGAAATTTATGTAAATATAATCATTAATTTGAATTATAATATTGTATTGTGTGTTTATGACGTAAATTAAACTCTTTCTATTCTATTCTATTTGCATTTCCAGTGACTTTTCGGCTATATACTGTAACAATCAATTTATATGAAATAATAGCATTAACTTTGTGTCTTTTGTCAGATTAATAATAGTTTTTTCCACGGTAAAAAGTAGTTTTTCTTCTATAATGTGACAACGGCTGCTATATCCGTGTCAAATTTTATCCAAGAGGGCTTAGCTCGCAATAATGAACTGTGGCATTTTACCGAGATAAAACGGACTTATTTGTTATTCTGTTAATAAACTATATTACTGTTAAGTTTCATCAAAATCCCTTTTGTAGATTTTGAGTGAACGAGCAACAAATACACTTATATATAAACAAGCTTTCGCGATTATAATATTAGTGTAATACCTGATTCTAGGATTCCAACTGATATTAAAAACATTTACTGCAAAACATAATCCTATTTTAGTTCGAACATCAATGTACAGCAAATTTTTTTGTTGAACCTTTTTTATTACGAAGAAAACCCTCTTGGAATCCTTCTTATCGATTTACACCCTAATAAATAACAAAACTTTGATCCGCTCGTAAATTGAAGCGTGTTAAAAATCCTTTCTATCCTTTGTTAACATTAATAGATCGCTCATTTCTTTGGGCGTGATTTTACAACGGGTTCAAGGTACCATGTTACACGAAGGGTTAAACAGTTTTAGAAACTTCAATGATATACATAACATTTAATTAGATTACAAAAAAAAAGGTTTATACAAAAAAAAAATTGTGCCGATTGCTGATTTTTGAAAATAACTCTTAAATTACTAGATAATTCGTTATAAAATTACAATGGAGCCAACGGCGATAATAGAAACGACGTTTTACAAAAGAAAAAAATGTCTTTCACTTTTAGAATTATTTCAATAGACCAAAAGTGCTAGATATTTTAGAAAAAACTATATACGCCACGGCTTTTTCCCGTGCTTTATGGACTTTCTCGCGGGAACATCTTATTATCCTAGTAGTGTAAATATGGTTAAGCTGCCTCATATCATTCAGAGGCAGCTTCACCATATTGTAACTTGAATCGATCTATTCAATTCAACTAATCAGATACCTAACACCTATTATGAATCGTTCAAGCCACTCTGATCGCTTTACTTTTATGATAGAGTGATTACTTCATGCAATCAGATACCAAACATTTATTATGAATCGTCATCTATTCAAACCACTCCGATTGCTTTACTTTTATGATTGAGTGATTACTTCATGCATCTAAGAGCAAGAGTCCAGAGGCTAGCAATTTATCAATTATTTTATAAAATAAGTTAGTTTAACGATTTTGTTCGAAAGGACCACCACTAAAATGTTTGTGAATTGTTTTCAATTTAACCTAGGTTTATTATATTCAGATGAATGCTTTACTTTATAACCTACACCACATAGTTACCTATTAATTTAAATAATAAAACAACTGATTTAGTAAGGATATAATATTTATTATGAATATATCACTTATTCAAACATACTTAATTACAATTTAAGGAATATTATCTCTTATATAATTATCTATTTTAATAGTATCTAATAGTTTAGTCTAATCTTAAGGTAAGAAAGTGAAATTGAACGTAAGCAAAATAGCTCTTACAATGAGTGTTCCATTAAGTTCCTACATATAAGTTGAATTATATCTTTTATACGAGCATAAATATCATCACTAGATACGTTTTCGACAACATGTTGGGCACAAATCTCTGCAGAGCAGTTGCATATTGATTTTTCAACGTTATCAAGTTGATTGGCATCAAAAACTTGTATCCTAATGAATTTTGTACCTCTTACAACTTTTTTAAACATTGTAGTGATTGGCTTATTTTGCTGGTTGTTCTGAATGGAAACTTCAAGGTTCCCTGGGCTTCTTCTGATGTAATCAGAAAGATTTTCCATTCTGGTTGGAGTTATCGGAGGTGTCACCGGGTATGTTGGGAACACGGGTGAATAGTTCCAGTTCGACATCTGAAAACAAACCATACATTAGTTACAATCAAAACATTTGAAATGATAGTCTTGTTGAATAATAGAATAAAATTCAGATTATCTCTTTTAACTTTTAATTTAAAATTAAATATGATTTTTACTTACCGACATTTTTTACAACTTCACGGTACGAGAGCTCCCAAAAGATAAAACTATGATTTACATCTGCAGGGGTTCTTATTTATATAATTTTTCGTTAATTTTGAAATTTGTTTTAAAGTTTAAAATCGCACATCATAATCTATTGAATAATGCAGTTTTTTGCTGTGTTGGCTTAATGCACAGGGAAGGCGAGTGCAATATGATTCGTCTGTTTAGAATTATTATGATTATCGTTTACCTCTGACTTCGTTTGCGTTTCATCCATGGATATTAATCATAGCTTTAGAAGAAACTAATTCATAAAACCCTAATAAAATAATGGCTATCGATTGGTACAACTTTTGTTTTTTTTTAATTGGTAGTTGTAGGACAAACAAAATAAATATTTTCTGTAATAATATTTTTGTAATAAAATCTATATAGGTAACGATTATAGCGCGTCGGTTTTAAATATTTAAACAAAATATAATTTGATCATTCTGTCTCTACTTGAGAAATGCAAACTAAGTAATCATATATATCATTATCTACCTACCTAATTTAATTTAAGCGAGTGAAGTTTTACGAAAGTAGTTGTATGATATTGTGAGATATGCACTAGCTGCAAAATTTTGCATCTATTCAGATACAGTCATCGTCACAAATTATCGGTATGATATTTTCACACTATAGGTACTCGATATTCATTGAATAGAACACAATTCTTTGCTCGTGAGTGTACTACCCCAAATAAGGATTACCAATGCTGATGCTTCATGATCTGTGTATGGATTTTTAGCACAGTCAGCTATAATACAAAGACATCATCCTGTTAGTATACAACACACACAATGAAATTTGGAGCAATAAATACCGCAAAGGTCTGGATCAAAGTTATCACTCGCAACAAGCAAATCAACCGAGCAACACTCCTGAAAAATCTACTTGGACCATCCCAAATAAAAAATGTAAGTATTAAAGTTTATTTTATTATTAAATGTACTCCAATAATTTCATAAAACAGTTGATCTCATACTTTTCATCATTAACAGGTCGAGATCGATGCCACTGCTCGCAGACGACCTCTTCCCTCAATCAGACGATGAGGTGCAGGTGGAGAACAAAAGGATGGACACAAAAGAAACGAAAAGGTGAGTTATACTCAGATGCTTAAATAATAACTGTGTCTGTTTCTCTTTCGAAACGACCCGTTCGTTTTCATTAAATTACGATGACAAATAACGGCTAAGGCTAATTGAGTGCATGTAATTTGAAATTATTTCACTGGTTTGTGTAACTTTTTTTTCTTTTATAGATCACATGCATCTGCTACAGTGCGTGAAGAGCCGCCGATGAAACGTTCGCGGACCGCTCATTCCTCGAAGACAAAGCCTGTTATCAAGCCAATCACACCGGTTCGAGTGACGGCGCAGGATCTCTTTGGAGATGACAGTGATGGTGAGATGCCTACCCCTTCTTGTTCTAACGAAGCTCTGCAATCTGTTTTTATAAATAAACTGTCGAGTGGTCTTTCGAAACAGATATTACCTGATAAGAAAGGTTCACACTACATAGAAATCAAAGTATTTAGAACAGATGAAGTTGAAAAAGTTTTGCCAATAAATAGATGGCGACACTCTGTGTCTGCTTTAAAAATAAGAACGGATGCTAATGGCGAGCTTTGGACACATTTAGCCAATGTGATGAAAGCTGCAAGAAAGGAGTTTAGAGGCGTGCCTAACCATTATTTATCTAACTATAGTGTGCAGTTGTAGTGTGCACTTTGTAAAATAAAAATATTTAAAGCTTATATTTAATAATAATTACATGTATTTTATATTGAATGTAACTTTATAATCGTTTTGTCATATCCCATACTTGTAAACATTGATGTATCAATAAAGAAATTAATAACATTATTTACTTTTCTTTTCTTTACAGTCAACATCAATGATACCCGAGAGCTAATGAGTGATGAAAATGTTGTTAAATGTGCCCAATGTGATTTACAAATAAACAGAAAACAGTTTCAATATCATTTGAGAACAGAATTACATAAAATGAATAATATTGTTGCAAGCGAATTTAAAAATATTTATATAATTAAAAGTGCATTTAAAAACCGAGTCATTACTTACTGTGTGAAAGTTGAAAATGAAATGTTTATAACACCAGAAGAGTTTTTATATAATTATGAAACAAGTATTTATAGAATCATAGAAATTACATTACAAAAACACAAATGCCTTAAGATTCAGTTTGAATTATTCGCATTTTATATGTTACCAAAAACGAAAGAAAAGGAATTGAAATCATTTAATACGAAATATGAAATATTGTATGATATTAATGGATTCAACGAGACCTATCGAAAGAAAACAGTTGAAACATTAAAAAGAAAACTAACTGAATTTGAGCACACACAGTCCGGTTGGACATTTTTATCACTCAGTCATTTAGAAATTAATATTAATAAATATTGTCCATTGCGAGGAGGTACATATATAAAGCTACCTCCTTACGTGGCAAATACCAAAAGCTGTGTTAATGTAAAGAATAATGATGAATGTTGTTTCCTTTGGAGCATTATAGCCGGGCTTTATCCGTGTAAAAAAAACTCAGACAGATGCAGTTCCTACCCACATTATTCGAAAGTTTTAAATGTTAATGGAATGAAATTTCCTCCTTCATTTCATGATATAAAGATCTTTGAAAATAATAACTCAGATATAAGTGTTAATGTGTATGGTTTCGATAAGAGAAATAAATATGTAACTGGTCCTCTATATATGACTGCTAATAAAAGAATGAATCATTTCAATTTAATATTTATTGAAAGCGATAAAAAAGGTCACTATTGCTTGATAAAAAATTTGAAGAAACTAGTGCGAAGGCAACTAACACAACATAGAGGTTCTTTTTATTTGTGTGAAAGTTGTTTGAGTACTTTTATGAATAAAGAAAAATTTGAAAAACATAATTGTTCCAAAGTGTTACAAGTATTACCGAACCCTGATACATATTTAAAGTTTGAAAATTTTGACAGACAACAAAAAATTCCTTTTATTATATATGCGGACTTTGAAAGTTTGCTAGTGAATTATTCAGATATGGCTCAAAAGTCGAATACTACAAAGTTTAAGATTCATAAACCGTCTTGCTTTGCTTATTACATATGCTGCTCATTCGACAGTTCTTTAAATAAATTGGTTTCATATAGAGGTCCCGATGCAGCTGAAATTTTTATTAAAAATTTGATGGAAGATGTGAAATATATATATGATAAGATCAAATATAATACTCCTATGAAACAGTTAAACGAAAATCAGCAAAATGAATATAATTCAAGTGATTATTGTCATATTTGCAAACATCTATTGTTCGGTGATAAGGTTTGCGATCATGATCACATGACTGGAGAGTATAGAGGTGCCGCACATTCATATTGCAACCTCATGTTCAAAGTCTGCCCGTTTATACCAGTTGTATTTCATAATCTATCTGGTTACGATTTACATTTATTTATAATGGAGCTAACAAAATACGACGGTTCAATAAATGTTATTCCTAAGACTAAAGAAAAATACATAACAATCACAAAGTCATTTAAAATGGGTACTGAGAATAATTATTCTATAAAAGTAAAATTTATTGATTCTTTTCAGTTTTTGAATGCAAGTCTAGATAAATTGAGTAAAAGCTTGAATGACAATGATTTTAAACATACTTCAAAATTTTTTACCACCACTTACCAGTTTGAGTTGATGAGAAAAAAAGGTATTTATCCTTATGACTACATGGATTGTTTTTCCAAATATGAAAATAAATACCTGCCTTCTAAAGAGTTGTTTTATAACAGTTTATTGAAGCAAAATATTTCTGAAATCGAATATGCACATGCAAAAAATGTTTGGAAGGAATTTAACATAAGCAATATGGGTGAATACACAGATTTATATTTGAATTGTGATGTATTATTGTTGACCGATATATTCGAGAACTTTAGAAAAATGAGTTTGCATCACTTCAAGTCAGATCCAGCTTATTATGTAACTGCTCCTGGCTTTAGTTGGGATGCGATGCTCCTTTATACTGGCGTTCAATTAGAATTAATAACTGATCTTGAAATATATCAAATGTTAGAAAAAGGAGTTCGAGGTGGTTTAGCGCAATGTACATTGAGACATGCTCAAGCAAATAATAAGTACTTACCAAATTTTAATCAATCGAATCCATCCAGTTTCCTCATATATCTTGATTGCAATAACTTATATGGTTTTGTTATGATGAAAAAATTACCCATAGCTGATTTTAGATTCATATCACCAGAACAAATAAATTGTATAAATATTGAAAACGTTTTGGATGACAGTGATTTTGGATATATTTTGGAAGTTGATTTGGAGTATCCTAATCACTTACATAATGCACACGGTGAATTACCTTTTTGTGTTGAGAAACTCGCTCCACCAGGCAGTAAATCTAAAAAACTAATAGCAAATCTGTATAATAAATATTGTTATGTGATTCATTACGTCCATTTAAAGGAATGTTTAAAACAAGGGCTAGTATTGAAAAAGATTCATCGTGTCATTACATTTAGACAAGAAAGTTTTCTTAAGAAATATATAGATTTGAATACAAGTTTGCGTCAAGCCTCAAAGTCAGATTTTGAGAAAGACTATTTCAAACTGTTAAACAACTCAATATTTGGTAAAACTATAGAGAATAAGCGAAAGCAAGTGAATGTTAAGCTGGTATCTCATTGGGAAGACACCAATAATGTGACCAATAAATCGATCGGTGCTCGAAAACTGATTGCCAAACCAAATTTACAATCTGTATCCATTTTTTCAGAAAACTTTGCTGCCTTTCAGTTTAATCTAGAAAAAATAATTTTGGACCGACCAATATATGTCGGATTTACTGTGTTAGAGTACGCAAAACAACATCTGTATCAATTCCATTATAATTATATCAAACAAAAATTTGGCGACAATGCAAAACTTTGTTATACTGATACTGATAGTTTGTTATATTTAGTTTATACAGATGATGTGTATAAAGACATTAAGAAGGATATTCAAAAGTTCGATACCAGTAATTTTGCTGAAAATAATGTTTACAGAATGCCGAGAATTAATAATAAAATACCCGGTTTATTCAAAGATGAGATGGCTGGTGAATTAATAACAGAATTTGTGGGGCTAAGAGCCAAACTTTACTGTATTAAGAGTGCTAAAGAGGTCATAAAAAAAGCCAAAGGTGTATCTAAGTCTGTAATTAAATCTTTAAATTCACAACATTACACAGAATGTTTGTTTGACGATAAAGATTTGAAATTTAAGATGAATATGATTAAGTCATTGAAACATACTTTGTATTCACAAGAAGTAAATAAGTTAGTTTTAAATCGAAATGATGACAAACGTTATATATTACCAAATCAAATTGATACAGTAGCATGGGGTCACTACGCATACACTTGACTTATTTTTATCTAATTCGTGTTATATTAAATGTGAATAAAATGTATTCAATGTATTTATAAGTTAGCGGTTGCTTGTTCTTAATAAATGAATATAAATATACTGACTTTTAAATTGTTTATTTTACTCATACAATTTTACTCTATAAAATGGGTATAACATAGCAATAATAATCATTTGATAACAATGAAGCTTATGAAACAAACGTTAAGCTTGGATATTAGCCCTATTAATTTGGAAACAAAATCACGGCTATCAAAACATGGTGAATTGTTACCTAATAGCATTCGTTGTTTGATTTGTGGGCCATCTAATTGTGGTAAAACTAATGTAATGGTTTCTTTATTGTTACATAAAAACGGTCTTAGATTTAAGCACTTGAATTTATACACAAAAACCTCATTCCAAAGTGTATATTGTTTTCTCAAAGAAGTTTTATTAAGAGTTCCTGAAATTAAGTTTCAGGAATGTAGTAATAATAGTGAAGTTATACATCCAAATGATGCATTACCGAATACGGTGATGATTTTTGATGATGTGGTTTGTGAAAGTCAGAGCAACATTCGTAATTATTTCACTATGGGTAGACACAATCAAATAGATTGTTTTTATCTTTCGCAAACATATTCAAGGGTACCGAAACAGTTGATTCGCGATAATACAAATTTATTATTGCTCTTCAAACAAGATGAAATAAACTTAAAGCATATATACAATGAGCATGTAAATTCAGATATGTCATGGAATACATTTAGGCATATTTGTCATAATGTTTGGCGAGAAAAGCATAGTTTCTTAACTATAAATAAAGACTCTGAATTAAATAACGGTAGATATAGAAAAAATCTAGACACCTTTATATACTTATCCTGAAATAAAATATCGTCATTTGCAAGAGTTAAGTGAAAGCATAAAGACAAAAGATGAGTCTTAATATTAAAGAACAGATAATAACATCATCAAATATCATAAAAAATAAACTCAAACAACTTAGAAATATAGAAGATCAAAACAACCATGAACTCAATAAAATGTTTAAACCTGTTACAGAACCTTTAACACAATTAATAGAATCTAATCAAAATAATGTAAAATGTGATTTTAATGTGAATACTATACACATGCCGACCAAATTAAATGATGCCACTACCTCCACACCATTAAAGGTATATGATTCATCGGATGCAGATTCAGAAACAGTACATTATGCTTCGGGCTCTGAATATTTTACTGATGTGGAAAACAATGATAACAAAGACGTATCTATAACAAAAAAATATCTGAGTGGGCTTTATGATATAAATATTCCTTTCGGTGTCCGGAAAGTAGGTGATCAGTTAATGATGGGTAACTGTCTAGTTAAAATAATTTCCTCAATCGATGGTGACATGGAACCATGTAGAATCAAGATTGATAATGCTGAATATCAGTTGACTGAAGGACTTAAAGAGGTGTTATTACATAAAAAACCGAATCTAGAATTGGTTACTGAAAATGATAAAAATGCTTATAAAAACATCTTGTTAGAAACGAATGCTCATAAGCGTGATTATGATGATAATGGTCAGATAAAGGGAGACAAAGGTGAAAAATATAAACAAATTATTAAACCCATGTTCATCACATCAGCAGTTGATAATAGTAAAAAAGTTGGTGGTAACATAAACGTATTGAAGAAATATAGAAAAAATACGGATTTTATCTATTGGGATGACCCTAATGAGCTAGTTGAGAGATTAAAACTTCTCATTGCTTCCAAACAAGCTGGAAATACAAATCAAGATAATGAAATTATTTCCATCATTGAAGAACTACAGGAAGCGGGTATAATAAAATCATAAAAACATAGTCATGATAAAAATTCGTTTAGTTGTTAAACGGTTGTCAAGGATTAAAGAAGCTAAAATGAGTAAAGAAGATGTAGTGAACGAAATACACAAGAATGCAAGAGTAAATTTTCTCCGAAGATGCGTTGTACTCAAAGACATAGATGATCTTTGGCAAGCTGATCTCATTGATGTACAAAAAATATCAAATAATAATTCAAATTATAATTTTATACTTATCGTTATTGACTGCTTTTCAAAGTACATTTGGGTGAGACCCTTAAAAAACAAAGCTAAAGATTCTGTAACAAAATCATTTCAATGCATTTTGTCTAATGGTAGAGTGCCTATAAACTTGCAAACAGATTGGGGTAAAGAATTCTACAATAAAAGTTTTAAAAAGCTTATGCAATTGCATTCTATAAACCATTACTCAACGTATTCAACTAAAAAGGCTTCTATTGTCGAAAGAGTTATAAGAACTGTAAAGGGTAAACTTTATAAGACGTTTAGTTTGAAAGGTAATTTTCAATGGGCTGATGGAACCTTAGATAAAGTTGTGGATGATTACAATCATACTCAATATAGAACTATTCAAATGAGTCCAGTCCAGGTTAATAAGGATACAAAACAGATTGTGATGCATAAATATAATGTTCTGAATAAATCAATAATTAAAAGAAAAAGCCGTTTTGCTGTGGGTAATGTAGTACGAATAAGTAAGCACAAAGCACACTTTGATAAAGGATACACTCCAAATTGGTCGACAGAATTATTTAAAGTAGTTGAAGTTCAGAATACTAATCCACCAACGTATCTGCTGGAAGACTCTAGAAAAAATAGAATTTTGGGGTCATTTTATGCTCAAGAGCTTCAGAAAACAAAAAATCCTGATGTGTATTTAGTTGAAAAAGTACTAAAGAAAAAAGGGAGTAAAGTGTTGGTTAAGTGGTTAGGATTACCACCTCAAGAAAATAGTTGGATTAGCAACACTAATATATTATAAATATCAAGTGTAATTTTGTCATTCTTCGTTTACTTATGGAAGGGAAAGGTCTTGTGAATAGTGTTATAAATTATCTACCGTTTGAGTTACATCTTCCGGGCTATAATTATTGCGGACCAGGTACAAACTTACGGAAGAGACTTAACAGAGGTGACAAAGGTGTTAATCAACTTGACGAGTATTGCAAGCAACACGATATTGCATATATGAAAACAGATAATTTACAAACCAGACACGCAGCAGATAAGATTTTAATGAAAATGTCTAAGAAACGAGCATCATCATCTTCAAATGCGAGTGTAGGAGAAAAGCTTGCCGCGAATATTGTTAACAAAGCAATGCTGACGAAGCTTTCAAATGGATCGGGCTTAAAAAAAGGTTTTAAAAAAGTTGTTGCATATGCGAAAAAAAATATCCGTAAAGCAAAACCGAAATGTAAAAAGCTGGCTATCGATTTAGCTATTGCTGCAATTAAAGATCTTGGATCTGATTCTGAGGTGAAAATTCCACGTGTGATACCGCTACCGAAGACAGGAGGATTCTTACCACTAATACCAATAATTACGGGGCTATCTGCTGCTGGTGCTCTAGTTAAAAAAACATCCGCTATATCACGCATGGTAAAAACATTTCAGGTGGCACAAAAAACATGGAATGTGATGAAAAGTCTAAATCAGAATTTTGAACCGGTATGTCTAGGCAATGGATTACAGCTTAAACCATATAAAGGTGGTTTGGGTATTTACGCCTCGACAAAAAACTGAATAAACAGCTACCTGATCGTCCTCTTACCAACATTGATATAATGAAATATTCAAAAAAACATATTCCGTATTTTAGAGGAGTATTCATGAGAGATCAATTACCTAAACAACCACGCAAAATTGAATGTGGTATAATTAATTTGGATAACTCTAAAAATCAAGGAACGCATTGGGTAGCTTATGTTAAGAGAAATTAACATATTGAATATTTTGATAGTTATGGTGATCTTAAACCACCGACAGAATTTATAAGGTACTTGGGTGACAACATTCGCTATAACTATATTAATTATCAGGGCAGTCATCCATATAACTGTGGTCATTTATGTCTAAAATTTCTTGAAAATCGTATGTTTAATTTCAAATAAATTGTATGATTGAAACATAATAGTTCAGTATTAGTCTATACTTTGAATAAATAAGTAGCATTATTTACTACAAATATTAAATATGATTGATTTCAATGTTAGAAAACGTAAGAAAAGTGGTGGTACATCTACAAAAACGAATAGTTTAACCCGTGATTCCATTAAACGCGCACGTATCGTGCCAGCTCTCAGTGAGATTAATAAAGAGTTTTTAAGAAATTTGGGTTTTAAACTATGAGTATCTTGCAAATTAATGAAGCGCCTCATTTTGACAACTCTATCGAGGGTTATGAAGTGCATTCCTATACTCCATACACCAATAGCTTCAAAGAAAACGATGAAATACGAATACCAATTAATCAGCAAGACACTTATCTACTCCCTGCAAGCAGCTCCATTTACATTGAAGGTTGTATAGAAGTATATACGAAGGATGCTGCGGGTAAACTTATAAGAAAGGAGAGTCAGCTTAACAATAACCCTATACCGTTTCTTTTTCATGATATAAGATATGAGATAAATGGCGTTGAAATTGATCGTATTAGACATGTCGGTATTACTTCTACAATTAAATCTTACATTTCAATGAATGAGGGAGAAAGTAAACAGGCTGCTCTATGGGGATGGAACTTGAATGGAACCAAATCTGCAAAAGGTGTTTTTAATGCAGTATTGCCCCTTAGTAAACTATTAGGATTTGCTGAAGACTATAACAAAATCATATTAAACTGTAAACACGAATTAATTATAACAAGATGTAAATCTAATCATGATGCTCTCATACTTGATAATAATAATCATGTGATCGTAAATATTGAAAGAATTCAATGGCGTGTACCCCATATTAAAGTTTCCGATCGGGAGAGATTACTACTCTTAAAACAGTTAGAAAAAGATAAGCCAATACAAATAGCATTCCGAAACTGGGATACATATGAATATCCATTGTTACCTAAAACAAAGAAGCATTCATGGTCCATTAAAACTGCCTCTCAACTTGAAAAACCTAGATATGTAATATTCGGTCTTCAGACAGCTGAGAAAAGTTTAAAGGATAGAAATTGTTCACTGTTTGATCATTGTAATTTAACTAATGTTACATTATTTTTAAATTCACAAACATATCCATATGATGCACTTAAACTTGATTTTGATAATGGAAAATACCGTATATTATATGAAATGTACATGAGATTCCGTCAGTCTTATTACAACTCTCCAGTTGACCCGCTGCTTGATATCACGCAGTTTAAAGAAAAGGCGCCTTTGTTTGTAATAGACTGTTCAAGGCAAAATGAAACATTAAAAATTGGACCAGTTGATGTAAGACTTGATATAGAAAGTGATAAAGATTTTCCTGACAAAACGAGTGCCTATTGTCTCATTATCAACGATCGTATTATAGAATATAAACCTCTCACGAGTACAGTTCGTAAGATATCATGAAGCTAATAGTCGATGTTCAAGGTTTCAAAACTGAATCAAATCAGTTTATACCAAAAGAGATAGCTATTCTGAATGGTGAAGGAATACAAAGTTTTTTACTACGTCAACCTTATCCATTTTATGATCTAACCAAAAAAGAAATGAGACAGGTTGACTGGATTGAGAGAAATAGAAATATATATTGGAAGGAAGGATTCATACCTTTTTCAAGTTATAAACATCTCATTTCACCTCTACTAGAAAATAAATGTATTTATGTAAAAGGCGATGAAAAAGTAAAGTGGGTAACAGAAATGTTTAATAATCATAATGTGGTAAACTTAGAAAATTTTAAATGCCCAAACTTTTATACTTTGTACGATCATTATAAAAACTGTAGTGATGTCTATAAATGTATCTATCATAAGAATATCTGTGCTTTAAAAAATGTAATTTGTTTGAATAAATGGTGTATTGATAATAAAGTTGTAAGTTAACTCAATTAGATGTACTCATTATACATAAGATCTTGTGTAGTCCTTATAATGTTACTAAGTAGTTTTAATAAGTGTTTTTTATTTTTAATAAAATTGTATCCTTACTGAATAAGTTGTTTTAATATGATAAATACATGTCTACTGTAAGTAACAAAGTATTTTTCATCTGAATATAAATATAAAACAATTCACAATCATATCGGTGGTCCAATCATAATTTGTTATTTGATTCTGAGTAGATGATGGATCTGATGGATTGAACAGAGTTAAAAGAGACCAGTTGCACAATGAATTGAACTGAGTAGGGATCAGTTATCAATTCACAATCATGTCGATAGTCCGATCATAAATTCTTTATTTGATTCTGAGTAGATGATAGATCTGATGGATTAAACAGAGTTAAAAGAGACTAGTTGCACGATTAATTGAACTTAGTAGGAACCTGTTACCAAAAGTGGTTTGAATGGAGCACAATCAAGGAGACCAGTTGGAGTAGAACGATTCAAGTTACAGTATGGTGAAGCTGCCTCTGATTTAGGTATCTGATTAGTTGAATAGAATAGATCGATTCAAGTTACAATATGGTGAAGCTGCCTCTGAATGATATGAGGCAGCTTAACCATATTTACACTACTTATCCTTTAAAAAGTAACCTATAGCCTTCCTCGAAAAATGGGCTGTCGGACACTGAAAGTATTTTTGAAATCGGACTACTAATTCCTGAGATTAGCGCGCTTAACACTAACTCTTTATAATATTAGTATTTATACAAACCATGTTGGATATTTTTGAATAAAATGAGATTAAAGAACTTACAAGCTCACAAACACTGATCCCTCAGTGGATATAGAACCCTAAAGGGTATCTTATAGCCGCAAGCCGACCATTGCCTAGTGCAAATCTAATTCATTTTTTTTTATGCTGGATAAGCCTTTATTTGACCACAATCTCACCTGATGTAAAGTGACGATGTGATCTAAGATGGAGCATGAAGACCTAGAAGGTAGATGGCTTCTACGGACCACATTACGAAACACGAACAAATCGCTTCACGCAAGATTAGTAGTAATAACAACATCAGGAAAGAAAATTGCAAATTTCTCCACCCCGATTACGTAGGTGGCAAAATTTTATATCGGAAGCCGCGTACGTTCATCTAATAAGCTTAGGAAAATAACAAGCTGTATGTTCGGAAATTTAAATTATAAGAGCCGATATAAGCCTTTGGTGATTTTGTCGCTGCGTTTTGCGTTACGGCGTTCTGTAACGTTCATCATCAACCTACTTACATTCAACAATATACGGTAATATACAGTAATATAATATACGGGTATATATACCATGATTCGAAGATAACTAGCAAAAAGAAGAGAATATAAACGTTACGCTGAGTTTTGCTGACATTGAATATTTTTCTTCGATTTAAATATTGATCGGGTCACGTCAGATCCCCCAGGGATGGAAGGGCACAGCTAACTAATCTTAAATTCTCCAATCGCCCAAGGCAATAATTAATAATCACTGTATCGAAAAGGGTCGAACACCAAACAATAACGATAAACCAAAACTTATACCGATAAATAAGGAAATACGCAGAACACCCTATTCCAAATATCTACAAATATCAATAATGTGGAAGTTTGACTAAGTCGTTTGTTAAATAATGATCCCGACACGCTTGAACGAACGCAGCTCTCCTTAAGATTATCAAAAAATTATACATTTTCTAAGATAAATCCGTTCGCGGGATATTCCAGAATCTGGAAAAGTATTTATTTATTTATTAAAATAGTTTCCACTAATATATACTTAAAAAAAAAACATTCTGAATACCCTTTGGGTTTGTTTAAAATGAAACGTCAATTCCTCAATAACTTATAAGATTACAAAAAAGAAAGAAAAACTAAATGATTATTAAAATACATAGAATAATTACAAATTATGGTACCTTACCTTACTAACTCTTGAAAGTAGCACAGAAAAGTTGAGAAGAAATCGGTTGGCATGGTATGGACATAATTATGAGAAGGGATGAATGTCATGTGACGAAAAGAGTGTTAGATATGTGTGTTGATGGATATGTGGGAAGAGGTAGACCAAAGAAAAGATGGAAGGACTGTGTAAAGGATGCCATGTGTAAGAAAGGAGTGAGTGTTGAGATGACGAGTGACAGAGGAAAATGGAAGGAAACAACATGTTGTGCCGACCCCACGTAATGTGGGATAAGGGCAAGAGAATGATGTTGGTACCATACTAACCCTTAGAATCTATTTCGCTTTCCAAGCTCAAACAAGTCGATAAAACAACGTGCTTTCAATTGTCTCCAGACGCCGGCCGAGCGGTCGATATATTTTTCGATTTTAAAGGAAGACATATCTTTATCCTTTCTCTGTATAGGGTAGATAACTAAAAAAAAAAAAAGGTGTGTGTGCGATTCACACACGATAGAACTGAAACTTCAGTAAATCGACGAAAGAATAAGAAGAATAAAAAAAAAGTGTGTGTGTGTCAGCTACGACGCACACGCACTATTGGATTCTACTACTTACGAACTATAATTATGATATATATCGAATAGAAAAAAAGGGTAAATGAACGCATCTGCTGAAATGATAAGAGAAACAAACATATTTATATCTGTAATTATTCGGATTATTTATATTACTTCAATAAAGCGTATTACATAAAGTATGTTACAAAATAATATAAATAAAATACAGCAATACCTCGTTGCGCGATACTTCGTAGTCTCAACTACGAAGTATCGCGCAAAGAAATTTAAATAAAGCATTGTATTTGTGTCTCTTACCATTTCCGTTTCATCTTTTTGCATCCGGTTTGAAATCACTACGATTCTATAGAAGTTTCACTTCAATAATAATAAGTCCATCATTTAGATTGCAACTAAATTAGTAACCATATTTTTTTCAGCAAGAAAAATCAGACGGTACAGTGCATTGAAGTTTAGCGTGACGTAATGCTTTCAAAATCAAAGTCAAAGTCAAGTCAAGCAAATGTCCTAAATGTAAGCGTCCCATCTTTGATGCTTTTTATCTTAGCACTTGATTATTAAACTGATAAAGCAAAAAACAGTGTAGTAGGTGCAGTATTTGTGGAAGGTCATGAGACGGACTAAACAGAACATAATAATAATAATAAAATGTTTATTTTGTTACAAATATATTACACATAAATTGTTTAGTACATAGATTGTTACAAAAGGGGCTTCCACTCAGCATTATGCTACAGCAGACTAATCTACTGTAACGCTGGTCTTCCGTGGTAACCGACCGGTGCAGAGCGTGAGTGCACTCTATTTACAAAAAACTTAAAAACTATTTACAACTTACTTAAAACATAACATAGGATAGTGTTCAATATATCTATTTCTTACGTATTCATCATGCATATTATAGAATGTACTCAACTATAACTAACAAGAGTCTGAAGAAGGAAACTTACTCTTGTATATTGGTATATTATTTACTTTTTTAAAACGATTTGAAAGAAATAATTCCTTTGTATATGTATGTATAAGCTTATCTTAACACTCGAAATAGATATTAAACAACACAATGCCCTGACAACAAATAATCAGCACCCCTATTTACGTTCCAACTGCTGAGACACAGGGACTTTCAGCTTTTGAATGAGAGATTAAGCCTTAATTCACCACGCTCACTGGCCCAAGTGCAGTTTGGTGAATGTCACATGTCCTTCACTCGTCAAAGTTCTCGTAGCATGCCGGCTTCCTTCCGATGTTTACCTTCATTTTTTCACTAGTCAACAAAAATTCACTAAGCCAATGCGGTTATTTTAGATTTGCGGTTTTTGGTTTTTGATAGCAAATAGTATAACGAGGGATTACCCCAGAAAAGACCACAAATAAGCTAGCCAATTAAGTTGAAAAGGGAGAAAAACTCGGCCGAAGGTATTCCTTTATTCAGCCACCATTGTTCACCCAGGTCGCGTACAAAAAGGGTGTCGATCGGTGTGCATTACCCACGTAGAAACTTTAAAAATTCTAATCCTTTCAAAAACATTTTCCGCTCAAAAATTCCAGCGTTCCATGTTTAAAATTAATAAATGGAAATATCAGACCGCTTTCTGCGTTCAATCGAGTAAAAACTGTTTACTGGTAGCCTCTAAGAAGCTCAAATAAATTGAAAATGTACACGGCGAAATCGCTTAGTATTTGAAAAATTTGTGACCCTATTCCGTCGTGTTAAGGTCTATTGTAATGCGGGAATTGTGCATATCATGAATTTCTAAAACCTTCGAGATCCGTCTTAGGGTGATGACGTGTCAGTTCGTGCCTTTGAGTAGATGCGATACACAGACATACATCTACCTAGAGAACGTAGAATGTAAGCATCATGATTTGTATTATAAATCTAAATTTAACATTTAAGAAAAACCCCCGATTTCATTGCCTTAATTTCCTTAAAAGTAAAACACCATAATATTTTGTAATGTGGACGCGATGCACTTTCATTTGATACCCCACACGAGTACATTTGCAGATTTTCGGTGTCCTTCCCCACTCTCACCCCCATAACTTTTAAACAGCACAACCGATTTTTATTAAACATGTCTAAAAACACTCGCGCCAAACTAACCTTTCATACAAAAAACTTAATTGAAATCGCTCCATCCGTTCGGGAGCTATGATGTCCCAGACAGACAGACAGACACACAGAAAGAAAAACGCGTCAAACTTATAACACCCCTCATTTTTGGTCGGGGGTTAAAAACCAAGTGTGCAGACTTTGGCCTGTATTATGTAGTCGAATGTGCTGCAATAACTGCTTCAGTGGCGCGGTGGGCGAGAGTGCGTTGCGCAAGAGGTAGCGGGTTCGATTCCCGCCGAGGATGAAAGCGTTTGTATGTTCTGCAAGCACTTTCTCCTTGGTCTGGGTGTTTAATATGTATAATAAAAAATATTTATATATGTACGCCTATTATATTAAATATATCATAAATCTAGTACCCGTAACACAAGCTCAGAGCTTACCACAGGGCTAGATGTTGTTGTGTGAATTGTCTGGAAATATTTATTTATTTATTATGAAGTCGAATTGATGCGTGACAGTATCGCTTGTGTAATTTTATCGTAGCTTAACACTTAAAGTCAGATCAAACGTCCAAAGCAAACGCGGCAATGTAATGTGAATATTATTTGCGGCCGTTCCGCTGCAACAACGGATGAGTTATCTAGGTAGATGTATGTCTGTGATAATAAGATAAATACAATTCATAGGTGTTCCCCACGAATTCTGATATATATTTCTGATATACGACGACAGATGTATTATATTCTATTATATATTTATTTTAATCTTTTTTACCTTTGAATTTAAATAAATATTGCAACGCAAACCATACCGCAACTGATTAGATGTTCATCAGCATAAACGCTTTACTTTGGCTAACCGCACTAATATTAAAATGTGTTCTTAATGTAGTAAAAACTTAAGTGCAAATTGTTTTTTTTATGCAATCATACCTATCTGTTGCAGGAAATAAGCCACCTTCATCCTTCATCTATTGTTATTAAGTATATCAGATGTCTAATACCCGTAACACAAGCTTAGAGCTTACCACAGGCCTGGATATTGTGTGGATTGCTCAGCAACATTATATTTTTTTATTTTATGATTGAACTTTGAACACAAAAGTCATCTTATTGTTTAAAGGTTTCTAGTTAAAGGTGCATGGCGTAGCAGAACAACCACTAGTCCATCAACTTTTAATCTAGTAATATAGAAACTAGTGATTGGCCTTCACTACATGTGCTTATGCTCTAAAAATTAAAAATCCTATTAAAAAAAAATATGTATTTTTAGCTGTAAATTACATACCTACATTACCTCTTAACTCTCTATGGCTGTAACTATGTGAAGCTGAATTAAATAAATTTAATTGAATTATGCACATGTTATAAAAATAAACTACCTTAAAACCTAGCTGTTAGTTTTCCAAAAATAGTGAAAATAAAATAGTCCAAAAAGTTCTCACACATCAAACACATTTCCTCCACCTCAATCCGCGATATTCTTAGCCTGGCACGTACAAATTCAAATCCTCCAAATATTGGCACAGAATTTGCTTACAAAATAGTAAATGCACGATCGGGGATCCAACATCATTTTACAATTTCATCGGCTCACCTGCACTCATGATATTCTGGGCACGTACTGTCATAATGCAAAACCTTTATGTAATACTGGTGCATCTCATACAGGCGCAGCTATGCGATGATATGTCAATTTGTTTATTAAGTTTATGGAATATAATGGTATGGATTTTTTTTAAATGGATTAATGAAGAAAATAAGCTTTTGTGGTGAAACTTAGCTGGCAAAGATTACCCAACTTAAATAACTACTTTATTATTTTAAACTTTACAGTTTATCGGAGGTAATTTTTTTTATAAATGAAATGAATTCCTTAACGATTTTTGTGTGTTTTTAAGCATTTCAGCGTGTATTTTTAGTTCTCGAGTTGTTATTGTGATTGTTTTGTTATTTCAATTTAACTCGAGAACCTATTAACCGATCGTTATAAAATTTTAATGGGGCAACTTTCAAGCAACAGCATTCCAATAAAAAATAATATAAAAAATATATAATCACCTCAAAAGTTAATTAAGTACTTAATTAAACCAATTTAAAATAGAAACTTCTAACTAGCCATAATTTTCAAATAACAACTAATTCCTCTGTACTTTCAGGTAACTTACCACCGTATAGTTAACAAATTATAATACACCAGCATTTAACCTCTGGAGAGTTATGCGACCTATCCGGGCTCGCAAATTGCAGCTAAATTTTAATGGCTGCACAAAGTAAGGTGGGCTTTGGTGTGGCGCACTCGTGTTATGCACGGAGTTGGCAACATTTTATGACGACGTGATTTTTAAATCCACACCAGTTTTGTTTTTTTTCAGTTCAAAGGTAAACACTGGTTGGTTTTTTCGTGTTTCATAATGTGTAATCGGTTGAGCCGTTCAAAAGTTATGGGGGTGAGAGTGGGGAAGGAAAACCGAAAATCTGCAAATATACTCGAGTGGGGTATTAAATGAAAGAGCATCGCGTGCCCTTACTACTAAATATTATGGTGTTTTACTTATAAGGAAATTAAAGAATTTAAATCGGGGGTTTTTCTTAATATTTTAATTTATTGATAATGCATGTGTTAGGTATTTTCAATGTATCCGTGTCTGGTGGGGTATTAACTTGCTGTAACACAGTTTCTAACTAGCACAAGAGGTTAAGTCCTAAGGACTGCGTTAATTATGTAATACTTTCATTCGTTTTTTTTTAATTATTGATTGAGTAAATACTGTAAATATCTATTAATTTAGAACAAAAAGAAACTTCTAGAATTTTTTTTTTTTTTTTTTTTTTTTTTTTTTTTTTTTTTTTTTTTCACACAGCATCACCTAACCCCAAACTAAGCAGAGCTTGTACTATGGGTGTTAGGTGACTGATATACTACATAGATACATTTTTTTTTTTTCGTAAATACATACATATGATACATAGAAAACACCCAGACCCGAAACCAGAAATTGTAGATCGTACAAAATCTGGTCCCCCGGCGGGAATCGAACCCGCAACCTCCTGCGCCTCAGGTGAACGTTCGCCCACCGAGCCACGGAGGTCGTCAGAGAATAAGCACATATCAGTTCTTGCAACTACATGAAACCTATATTCCAAACTTTGTAACAGTCATCTGAATATCAAGTGGAATTGACTCTTATAACCCGGATCATAAAGTTTTTATTCAATTGTCTGACCGAGCAGTCAGTCCAGTTCAAATGGTAAAGCACGGTTAATGCTATAGCGTTGCGAACTACAACAATTGCATATTGTAAGTTTCAGAACAAAAAAATCTAATATTTAATATTTACGTCGGAAAGGAAGGTGACTCGTAATATTATTACAGGTTTTTTTTTACTTTGCTCTAAAAAAAATTACATAAACTACAAATAAGTGATTTAAAGAAAAGAAAAATATATATATACGCGTATCTAAGTAATATTTTGATATGTGTCATGATTATGATTTCTTCTTTTGCTTAAAAAACAAATTAAAAGCTTAAACTTTTTAGATATCTGATTTCAGTGTAATTATCATAATTAGGTCGTCAAAAAACGTTTGATTATAATTTTATTCCTAAATTTTACACTTCGAATATAAAACTGTACATCAAAAGAAACATCCAGAACAATGGAAATATCTAACAGTTCTTGCAACTACTACGGACATTATAGCGTCCGAACTTTGTAACAGTCATCAGCAAATCACTTTTACGAGCAATTAGCTCTTATCACTCGGAACATAAAGTTCAAATTCAATTGTCTGACCGAGCAGTCAGCCCAGTTCAATGGGTAAAGCATAGTGTATGATAAAGCGTAACACAAACTTGCAGAATATCCACTTGATTGCTTAAGAAAAGTTAATAGTTATTTTCTTACAAACGAGTATAATTTGTTAAAAATAGATTTTTCCGCGATAAAAAGTAGCTTTTGTTCTTAAATGGGACAATAGCAATGTCCATGTCAAATTTGATGTAAATCTGGCTTCGCTCGCAATAATGGATTTTCCCGAAAAATGTAGTATAATACCTTACATCAAAATCTATTCAATAGTTTGTGCGTGAATACGCAACAAACACCCTTACATTCTTACATACACACAAACTTTCGCGCTGATAACATTTTATTTTATTCGGAATTTACCTTTAAATGGTACTAAGTCTGTTTTCTACTAAATGTTACACAATTTATAGTTTCCTTTTACACAAATTATCCACTTTAATATTATTCCACTTCAGCGCTTTTAAAAACCAAATTAATCATCGACTCGTTTCATTGATCTTTTGTTTCATCCGTAAGTATATGAAATATGGTAGGTATATTTTAAAAATAATGAAAAACAGATGAACACGGATCGGTAACATTTACTTCACAGTTCATTTATGACAATCTAAAAACTTATCATCTTTAGATTAATAATAATATTTATATTTCCCGCTTCGCTTCAGTAGCTACATGCCTTTGATAGAACTCTGAATTGACAATTACATTGTCATCCGGGCGGGCATGCTAAGCGTACAATAATCGAGTGAACCAAATCGATATTCGAATCGAATGGAACACGCACTAATTGCTCCACTCGACCGTTGGTCTAAGCAGTTTTATAAGTCGAGTACTATTATTGTTTTTATATTGATTTCTTTGCTTTGGTGAAAATTTTACGACGTAAAGAGAATTGAATAAGATTATAATGTAGTTTCGGCAGTCTTTATATGGTCTAGATAAATAAATAAATATTTTCTGACAATCCTCACAACAACATCTAGCCCCGTGGCAAACTACAAGCTTGTGTAACGGGTACAAGACATCTGATATACTTAATATAATAAAGGTACATATACATAGAAAATTTTACTATACATTATTTATTAATATTGTAAATAGCTCCACTGACTTTTTTGTTGCTCATGATCCTGTCTATCCAAAGGTTGCCTGGAAGAGATCGCTCATAGCCATAAGTCCGCCCATTGTACTCAAACATTATAAAAAGAAACAGTAAAAAATTCTTTATTTGTTATAAAATGAGGTACAGTATCAAAACTAAGGTCCCATCAGCTCCCGAACTAGTTAAAAACTGTATTTCAGGAGCCAGTGGCTTCTCCTATATTGACTTATTACAAAAAATAAGGTCAAAAACTAAAAGTAACTTATACAAACAAAAAATTTAATACAAATAAGAAAGAAAAAAAAGGTGTTTGTGCGATTCACACACGATAGAAGTGAAACTTCTTTAAATCGACATAAGAATGAGATGAATAAAAAAAACTAAAAAAAAATACTGTGCAAAAAGATTTTGTTCGGGCGGTCACCCATCCAAGTACTGGCGTCGCGCAACGTCGCTTAACCTTGTTAGCGTTTAAGATTGGCTTACCTGTCGTTTTTTCCGTTGCATCCGGTTTGAAATCACAACGATCATAAAGAAGTTTCACTTCAAACGAAAGAAAGAAAAGAAGAAATAAATTATGGTTATATACTAAGTATATGTTAATTATTTGTGTATTTTGTGTGGTGTGCAGTAAAGTGTTGTCTAATCTTATTTAATCTAAATATAAATTGAGCAAGTAAATGCCACACCATCTAGTTTTGTTGAGCTGATATTTTGCATTAATTTGTCATTCGCGTGACAATACAATAAATTGTGCTTATGTGTGTCAGACCAATTTCGATCATGGCGATACACCATAATATTCCGTTATGTATATAACAATGCAATATGTATTATGAAAACTAGAGATAACCTGATGAAAGAGGGATGGTTGGACTTTTTTTATTCATCTGAAAGTGTTATGAGAAGACACATCAAGTCACATGGTTAACTATTATAAAATTGTATCACGTAATTACTCCACTAACGACTCACGTTATTAAATAGTTGTTTCAATTTTAATTAGGATTAATTAAATTTATAAAAAAGTCAGTCAATGATGCCAACAAAGCGGATATGGCTACACAACATGATACCATTATAACGAAACATATGAAAAGATTCTCAGGATAAAACAATTTTCTTATTTTAAGAAACATATGAAAGGATTCTCAGGGTCGAAAACAATTTTGTAATTTCATTATATTAACCAAGTAATGTTATGTAAAATCTATCTAAGCTTCGATAACATCATTTGAATTGATTATACGAACCTAGTATTTTGTGGTCTTACATAAAAACAGACCTTACTCGCTTTCTTAAGGTTTCGTACCCAAAGGGCCCTTTACTTTTTATTTGTTTTGTTTTTATGTTGCAAAATTTGTTTAAACTGTACACGGGCACTACTAATGATACTACTTTCGCTAATACTATATTGTAGTATGAGACCATCTCTAATATTGCACGCCATTGCATTACTTAAATTTAACATTTTTTTAAAATTTAAATTAAAGTAATGGCGCGCGGGAGAACGGTCGCGGATCCCGGGTGGTGCTAACAACAGTCACTGGTGGTACTTCTGCTGGGGCTTGTCACCACCCTCCGGGCTGAGCCAGTGCGTGCAGCGATTTTTTCGTGTTTCGTAATGTGGTCCGGAGAAGGCTACCTCCTAGGTCTTCATGTCCCATCTTAGACCACATCGTCACTTTACATCAGGTGAGATTGGGGTCAAAAGAAGGCTTATTCAGGATAAAAAAAATCATCAAAGGCTGTTGAAATGTATTATTTTACGTTTCTATATTAGTAAATTGTTCAATTTAAGACGCATCTCCGTAAAATCATTAGTGGACGCTGATTGTTTGAAATATAGAACGAAGTTGTAGGTTGGGTTATGTTTATAAAAAACCACAAAAAACAGAGATCGTGCCGCGGATGCGCCAGAAAGCCTAGTCAATGTTTTATTTATATTATAACGTTTAAATTCAATAAAGGTGATATGACTAAAAACTTGCTATCCACCAATCAGGTAACATTGCCAAATAATACACTCAGCCGCGATTGGTCAATTTGTATTGATTTGTGAACTGTTAGTTGATAAATTTACGGCCGGGCTTCGTAAAATTTATACGTAAAATAATACATTCCAACAGCCGTTGATGTTGTTTGTTATTTTTCCGGTGAAATAACTTCTACCACTCTCGCGGTCGGCACTGAGGGTATATGCTTTTTTTTTCACAGAACTCTCAATAACGATGCTGGCAAACGTTCTTTTTCCCGCTTGCTATAGTATTTTGATACAAAACCTGTTTATATCATACGACATCTACATTTAGTGGTGTAACAAGGCTGTCATTTATTTATTTTATTTTATTCGGAAAACAAACAGTTACAATTACTTTTCTAAATACACATATTAATGGCTACTAATCATTTATATGTTTTCGCATATTGATTCTAAATAACACACGAAAACTTTCAAATATCAAAATTAATAATAACTTAAACTTAACAATATAACTTAACTCAACTTAACATAGCCGGCAAACGACCCAAAGCCTTATAATTTGTAATTTTGCCTACATAAAATACATTGAATGTTCCTTTTTGACAGTTTTATTTAGTTTAAATTACAGTCATTTTTATTCTTATTCAATATTATGATTATTTATGTCCATAATATGAACCCACCTGTGACATAAATTAAGTCACCAGTACACTAAGTTTGGACACTTACTACTTTTTGTTATTCAATGAATTATTTAGCATCGTGGCCGGTATATAGTACAAAAATTTCATCACTGTAATAATTTGTTTTTGCCTTAGAGATCCAGTTTCTCTGTTACAAGAACGGAATTTTCAGCATTCTTGTTCAGAAAAAATAAAATGCTATTCCAGCTTATTGTACAATGTAGTACCTAATTGTTATTGTAGTTCAAAGCGGTATAATTTTTAAAATGTTTGTATTTAAAACGTAAAAGTAATACAAATCAAACAAGTAAACAGTTTTAAGGGAGGGTTATGTCCAGCAGTTGACGTGCTACAGCTGAAATGATGAAGGATATCGATTAACCAAAAGCTGTTTCACTTGATTAGATTAGATTTCATTAGATAGGTAACACTTTATTGTACACGCTGGATGCAGACCAGTGTGTGTTGTGTGGGTATTTATGTGCCACACAAATAGTTTCACGATGGATGCTGACCACTTGCTACTAAAGTAGCTGGGCATGTTAGAGGCAAGTTTATATTCAGTAGAAGGCCCATTATAGACTCCTTGCTTGCAATGATGATGGATATAAAACCCTTCTGATTTCAGCTTCAGATATCATTTCAGCAGTGGCGTAAATACGATGCCCTTATTCAACCACCAATGCGTAAGTAATTAAACTATTCATTCGGAATAAATGAGGTTGATTTTAATTAAATTGTATTATATCATAAATATAACATCACTAGTAGTGCCCCGCGGTGTTACCCGCGTTTAAATGTATTGTCCCGCTGAATTACATATTTTCCCGGGATAAAAAGTATCCTATGTTACTTCTAATACCTCCAAGAATATGTGTACAAAGTTTCATGATGATCGGTTGAGTAGTTTTCGCGTGAAAGCGTCACAAACAAACTAACATTCACATTTATAATAGTATAGGATTCATCTTAAGTTTATATTATTACTTGCTTTAACCGCGTAATAAGGGATTTGGTCGCGGTAAAAAGCAGTTTTGTAATTTACTGGGAAAGCAGCTATGTTCGTGCCAAATTTAATCTAAATCGGGCTTCACTCGCAATAATTGATTTTCCCGCGAAAACTGATATTTTACCGCGGTAATAAGTAGCCTATATGTTATTCTGATGTATAGGCTATATTGTGGTAAAGTTTCATTCAAATCCATTCAGTAGTTTTTACGTGAAAGAGTAACAAACATCCATACATCCATACTTACAAACTTTCGCCTCTATAATAGTAGTAGGATTAAATAGTGCAGCGGAATGTGATTATGCGGGCTGACTTACCTCTATAACTGAACGCTGGAACGTCGTGAAGCGTTTTTTTTATGATAGATAAGCCTTCATTTGACCACAATCTTACCTGATGTAAAGTGACGATGTGGTCTAAGATGGGGCATGAAGACTTAGAAGATAGTTTCACGCTCTGGCCCAGCCCGGTAGGTGGTGACAAGCCGCAAAGACTGTTCTTAGCACCACCCGGAGGTCATATGTAAGGATTCAGAAGGTTAACATTTACGGACCTGAACAGAAAAAAACCTCCAAACGTCCTTTTGTGTTTATGTGTGTGTGTGTGTGTGTGTGTGTGTGTGTGTGTGTGTGTATGTAAAGGAAACATACTAGTTTTCTCACAACACAACACAACTTAGATTAAGAGACTCAAACAGCCTTTCTCTCGAGACTTCAGCTATCTATATACCTAATGTATATACCTAACTTCTTCCTTATTAATTCACTGAGAAGAAACAGAGACAATAGACGAAAGAAATTAAGTTGGTTTTATTTATAAATCTACAATAATATGTAAATAACTGCTCATATACACGCGATAACCTCAGAAGAGCCCTAGTTTACAATAATCAAAACGTACATCGCAATTCAATACTAAATTTAATGATTTTCAATGGTATCCATTTAATCCGATAGCTTGAAATGTTTGGTTATTAAATTCCACACACATGTTGAAATCATCTCTTTTCATGATAATTTATATTAATGAATTTATCGAGTAATTACATTTTACGTTATGAACTATTGTTAAGAAATTGTGTTTATTATTGAACTGTCAATTGGCCGTAGTCACATAGAATGCGGGTATATTTTCTAAAAAGCGGGGCATTGTGGTGTTGTCTAATTAATAAAGCTTTTTCCATAGATACTTGATATTTTCCCTTGGCAATATGTAGCAAAGTTATTTTTTATAACATGAGCTATTTTATAGTGAAAGTGTAACAGAACCTACAGACTCGCAGAGTGATGATATACAGACTTATGTCGGTGATATGTTTGTGCATAGTTAATTTTCGTGTATGTCAATATCAATAGAATGTTAATATAAAGGTTATTGAATAATATTATTTTCTGCCTTTGTTGGTTATTTTACGAAGTCTTGAAGATTGTGCGGTAAATAAATGCCCAGAATTTTCGCAGATTAGCCGGAATAAACTGACAAATAGACATACAAAGATTGTAAAAACTTGTGACGTACGTAGTTAATAAAAAATTCAGTATTTCAGTGGTTTTTTTTTGACTGCAAATATGCACTTTGCGAATGTAAAAGTACGAATACTAATTTACTCTCAAATATATAGAGAGTTACACTTTTGATGAAAGAAAAATAACGAAACTCTAGTAAATAATAATAAATATTACCGGACAATCCACATAACAACGTCTAGTCCCGTGGTAAGCTCTAAGCTTGTGTTACGGGTACAAGATATCTTATATACCTACCCTAATATTAATAGACATTCATATTTAACACTGCGCCACTGAGGCAGTCGGTAATTTTTGAGTAAATCCGGTTTTAAAATGAATTTATGTACGAATGTAAGTTATTCAACGCAAGTACATTACGAAAGCGTGTCAAACGTTGTCCAGTTGCCTTGTGCAGCCATTAAAATGGATACGTAATTTGTCGGGCAGCGCATAGTTTGCGAGTTAAAAGCCAAAACTAAAGCTATGAGTTATAACTGGTTATAGCAGTGTGGAAGTTAACTAACGAGTTGCTGTCAGTCACATAAACGAGATTATTCTGGTCTAGGTCTTAGGCCTTACGCGGGCGCGAGAGCGTGTTTAAGCAAATGTGCTACGTCGCGGAACCCGTAACGGATCACTTTTGTAGGTGTTTGTCATATCGTCGAAGATACTGCAATAGCGCTGAACTACCATACGCAATACCGCGAAACTGCAAAAAGTAGCGAATTTAAAATTTAAGTGTATTATGCCATATAACCCGAACTACTAAAAAACTTTGAAATTTTCTGCCACTGACTGATGACACTGCAATAAGTTGCGTTTATCATTTTGAATACTGAAATTAGAAA
Source organism: Gymnoscelis rufifasciata (assembly GCA_929108375.1). Taxonomy (NCBI): domain Eukaryota; kingdom Metazoa; phylum Arthropoda; class Insecta; order Lepidoptera; family Geometridae; genus Gymnoscelis; species Gymnoscelis rufifasciata. The sequence goes on along the minus strand of OV815320.1, from coordinate 12,046,057 downwards.
GTATTTTTCAACTCCTGAAAAGTTATCAATAAATAAATGTTTCCGGACACAGCATTATAAAGCATATAAGTGACCTTGGATCTACTAAGTAGAGTGTATGGGACACTAATAGGGATTATTGTATTTTTTTTAAATGTAATGCTTAATTAATTTAATTATTTATTATTATTTTATTTAATTTTTAATCTTTAAACATTGAAACTCTAAGAAATTTTAACACCTTTTATTTCTATGCAATAACTCTTTCGATTGACATACGCTTCACAACGAGCCGCAAGTTTTTTTTTAATCTACGAATGTATTCTTGGTTTTTGGAAACCCTATCTGTACGTCATAAACTCGAAACAAGAAAAGAGTTCTCTCTGAGAGCAAACCATACAAAGCCATCAACTAAAAAAATGCGATCGAAACTCCAAAACGACAAACGAAAGAACGTTACTAAGAATGGAATGCCAAAGATATTTTTTGTACCTTCACAAAAACCGAGCGATTGCTTAAATAACTCTACCCTTGAAACATTTACCGAAAACTAGTGATGGGAAGACAGTCGGTAAGACTTCTTGGGGAAAAAACTGTTTTGTTTCTTACTGCACACAATATTCTATGCTGAAATTGTTTAAGAGAACAGAATTGGAAATATTGAAAAGCTGGTAAACATAGGATCAAAATGCCAAGTTAAACAATACGACTAATTTTCATATTCTCTGTAACCCCCACGGGGTTGAAAGCAAATATATAAAATAATGGTTATTATAAGTTATTAAAATTTAATGTTAATTTAATAAGTTTACTTTTGATCAGATGCCAAAGTACCACTAAGAAAGGATTTTACGAAAATCTATCCCTTGGTTCACTTGCGGTTCAAGGGGTAGCTTATTAAATTTGCATTACCTACTATATTATTAAATTAAATCAATATAGAAAAAAAGAACAATTAAAAATTGACATTCACGTTAGAAAATAGTCAAATTTGTTTCAAATTACCGATTCAGAATTCGAATCGAAAAAATATGCCAAACAAACATTACACATACCAAATAACTCGAGAGGAAACCCGAATAACTCGAGAGATAAAATCGAGAATCGCATCACTACAGCAAAGAAACGGAATTATTTATCAACGTCCGAGAAATGGCGGGATATGACGAGGAGACGAAATAAATTGGAGCGATGAGTACTTCAGATTTGGGGCACTATTGGATTTTCGCTTTTATTGACTACCTTCCGGGACACATTGTGCAACCTGGAAATATAGATGGAATTTTAAATGGCGGGTTATATGTTATCTGACTATAGTGAGCTTTTTATTTATCAAGCTTAATGTATGAAAGCTGGACGTGGCAAATGGCTCTTGATTATACATGTTGAAAAAAAAACATCTACCCTCACAGTACTTGTTATATTAGATACGTGGTGTCTTAAATAATTAAGACTGATAATTTGGTGCCGAAAATCCGACATTTTGAATTCTATGTATGTACATAGATCACACACGCATCATTAAATCCAATGTTTTATCAAAATGAGTTCAGCCATTAGCTTGATATTTAGGACATTACAGTACACAATACACAGTCATACAACTCATACGTCCGTACGTACCAAAAACGATGTTGTGCGCTAAGAATATAGTAACATACAGTACTTTCTCACATTATAATAAAATTAAACATTTACATGGGAAAAAATGCAATTTAAACTTTTTATTGAAGCTGTTTTTATTTGAAACTTTTTAATTTGTTCGCGTCGAGGGGGAATTGAATGTTGATACTGCTTTACGAGACTGATATATTAAGAGCCATTATAGAATGAAGTGGTGTAATGTAACCATTACATTGTAAAACGGAGCTATTAATATATTTATTATTATTGTAAGATACTGAGACGGTGCTCGCTACGCTCACTCTTATCAATGATGGCGTCTTTTTCGATGTAATAGTTTGTATACAAAATTCATAGATGTCGCTAGGAAATTAGATAGCGCTTGTGAAGCGTATCACTCTATAACGAGTTTCTTGCACTGACACGGATAAAATGTCCTGTTTTACGTTTTGGGTACGGAATCCTTCAAAGGATGTGTGAACGATTACCTAGTTTTTTTTTTTTGTTAGATAATCTTTTAGTTGACCACAGTCTCACCTGATGTAAAGTGACAATGTGGTCTAAGATGGGGCATGAAAGCCTAGAAGGTATTAGATGGCTTTTCCGGTCCACGAAAAAATCGTTTCACGCACTGGCCCAGCCCGGCCAGTGCAAAATAAGTATATTTCTGGGTGTTTTAATACACATAAGACTCTTACTTAGAACTCTTATTTTTAACTGGAGTCCAAATACTTTACAGTACAATATGCCTACGGCGAATATTCGTGTCAGCGCAATGTGTGTGGCCGGGTACATCACTGCAACGCGAAGTATTCGAGCGAAAACGATGTTTGGCGTGGACGTTACTACAATTACATCACTTCAGAATCTTGCAGCGCGCAACACGACAAAATCTTGACCCACTAATATAGACAAGAAAATCGCGTATACCCGTTCACGATGATTTTAGCGCTCCAACGCAACACGAATCGTCGCCCGCTGATTTAGACGCGCCATGATAGGAATTTGTATGTGTTTGTATCTAAGCATATCTGTTTGTATCTATGTACAAATAGTTGATACAAACTCATGTTTCGGATATTAATTAAGCTTGCAGAGCAGGTGTTCCGTAGGTTTACAAGATTATTAGCATTACAGGATCAGTCAGCAATGACTGATGAGAATAGGCTGAATGTGATTGGGTACGATATAATGTGGTAATTAGTTAAATTATGGTCTAATTTGGCGTAATTAGAGAACTCCGGGGAGAATCAAATGTGTAAGTTTTTTTTTAACAGAAGCACCAAATTACTTATCTTAATATTAAAAAATTAAGATTACAAGTTTTACCATAGAGTTTTTGTTTGTTTATTGTACCTAAAATAAAGTATAGGCGTTTATTTGAAACCTTTTTCTTAATTTGAAATCGGCAAATTAAATCTAATAAGCATAACAATTAATTAAAAGCCTTTAATTATTAAATATATTTTAAATTAAAAAAAATATACAATTATGTTTTAAAACAGAATGGCGTAGTGTATAAAATGGCTGTCTGCTGTGACGGCCAGCTTGTAAAACAACGTTAAACGCTCCATACTCCTCGAAATGTATCTTTTTTTTTAAATAAAATCAATCTGTTATTAATTTGATAATTTAATATGTTTCTCAAAAAAATATCTAAAAACTTCAGCAAAACAAAATGGCGAACATTACAAGATGGCATAGACAACCGTAGAAGCTGTGTATCCGGATCCGTAGATGTCACCGGCAGCTTGTAGAACACCGTAAAACGCTCCACACCCACCTACCATAAATTCTAATCAAATCCCGAATTAAGTCCGTCACACGCAAGGAACGGGGTTGCGAGCACGTTCTGGATGGGTTCAACACAATATGAGCTAATGCAGTAGGCTTGGTATTAAGGTCTCTCAGTGTCACAAGAAAAAAGTCCACTTGTAGCGTATAAGGTAGCGGGGTCGTTGTGATTGACTAATGTTTTGACTGGAACTTGGGATTTTATATGTATGCAAGGTAACCCCAACTCTACTAAAATAAGCCACGACATGAGATCATAATTTTAAAATTCATAACGTCTGTTTATCATCGTAGTAAAGACATTTTGGTAACGATAGGAGGTAGGCAAGATCAACGGGTATGCATACCTAGGGGTCGCTTATCATGATAATTGAAAAGAAATTTGCCGAAAACATTGGAATAAAAACTGCAAAATAAGACTTTTTGTTATATTATGTAACATTAAAACACTACTGACAAGGGAGTCCGTACTCTTTTTTGCTTAATCCCCGTAGACGTGTTATAACACGGTTACAATTTGGTTTAACACGTAAAAGAGCAATTTTAATATACATTACAAGATCATCATCATAAGCAAAAAAATACTTAATGTCACGTTTGATTTATTTTTAAATCCATTATGCAAAAATGAACACATACACGTGATACTTCTGTTTCATACATATCGTGCATTATTCCCGTGTAATTTTTACACAACCACCCGGGAACGTTATTTTGCAAGTCAACATGCGTTTGTTGTGATTAACTAATTCAGAAACATCCTGTGATTTATTAGACATTGTACGTGTTGATGATTGAACGACGTCTACGGGGATTATTCAAAATTATGATGTGACGGCGGTGAACGTTGTAAAAACATGGTATAATAAACTAAATTATAAATAACAACTGAATTTAAATTACGTAAGTTATGATTAGCTAAGTAGTAGTAAGCAGCAACGGAGGGAAAAGCGGCGAGAGCGCGGTGGCGTGGAGCGGTGCGGTACGGTGCGACAGGATGTGATATTTTATGTGCAGTGTATGTGTGTGTGTGTGCAGGATTATTAACACTCCAGGGTCTGTTCTTAGCACCACCCGGAATTCACGTGTAAAGGATTCAGAGGTTAACACTTACGGACGTTAACAGAAAAAACCTCCAGAAAACATTTGACATTCACTAACCCACACTTGGTCAGCGTGGTGAATTAAGGCTCATCTCTCTCGTCAAGAGAGAACGTCCCTGTGTCCTATAAGTGGGAATGTTAATAGGGTGATGAGCATGATGATGATGAATACATTTCGTTTATCTAGTTGGTGAATATCTTACGCTGTATTTCCCGATCCGTAGTTATAATTCGAGAACTTTTCAGCCCCAATGCCAATCTGTTCTGCATGCCATATGAATCATTTAATCTACCCACTGTCACAATAACTTGGTAACCAGTTTGCCTATGTTTCTACCCCGAGTTCTGTTGCATATTCATATCCAACTAGCTGCCGCCCGCGGCATTGCCTGCGTAATACTAGATTTCCCTCGGTAAAAAGTAGCTTTAGTTTACTAAGAAATAGACTATAAGTCCGTGCCAAATTTGATCAAAATCGGGCTTTGCTCGCAATCATTTATTTTCCCGCTAAAAAGCGGTTAAAGAAGCGCATGTGTTATTTTGATTTTATTTTAATTTTTTTATTTATCGTATACAAAAAAAACATTTTTATTTAATACTTATATGGCAACAAAAACCACTAAGGTTTACACTAGTGCTAAAGTGTAAGCTACAAACATATTATATTATTGTAAAGTTTCATGAAAATACATTCAGAAGTTTATGCTCGAAAGAGCAATAAAAACACTCACACACACACACACACCTTGAACACTTACAAAGTCACATCCTCGGAAACTTTCGCGTTTATAATATAAGTAGTATTTTGTAATTAAAAACTCATTATTAATTCGATGTCGTTAAGAAACCCTTCCCCACAAATTCCTTCACTGCAAGTTACGTAAACAGAACTTGGAAAGCGGTCTTAAATGGTAGTAATGATGATGATGTGGTCTCATCTCTCGTTCTTAAAATATGCAATCGTTAAAAAGTTATCATATAAAAACTCCCCTAATTTGGCTTTACGTAAGCCTGACCCAGTCAAATTTAATTTAGGATGCAAAATACATAAAGTAATACTGTGTATCTCATTAAGGGACCCTATCGGACGGATTAAAAACGGAAATATTCGGGAATTATGGGGCCCGTTATAACGGATCCATTTCGTTATATGTATTGTTGATGAGTTCAGGTTATAATATGTTTCTTTATTATAGCTCATATTGTCCGCCTGCACTTGTACTTATAATATACTAGCGGCCCGCCCCGGCGTCGCACGGGTATAAAATTTTCCCCTAAATTATTCGAATTTTTCTCGCCGTAAAAACCATCCTATCTCTCAAGTTTGATCGAACTGCACATGGTGTGCGAATTTTATTATTCTCGGTTAAGTGGTTTAGGAGTCCATTGAGGACAAACATTGTGACACGAGATTTATATATATTAAGATTTTTTGTTTTGGGGTATAAAGAGAGGGGTGTTATAAGTTTGACGTGTCTGTCTGTCTGTGGCAGCGCTTCCAGCTATCAACGGATACAGCGCTTTCAATTTAGTTTTTGTATGAATGTTTATCTATTGAGCGAGTGTTCTTAGATGTGGTGAAAATAGGGTTTGCCGTTTAAAAGTTATGATGGTGAAAGTGGGGAAGAATAAACGAATATCTGCAAAAATACTCGAGTGGGGTCTTAAATGAAAGTGCATCACGTACATAACACAAAATAATTTATAATAAAAAAAAATAAGTTAAAAAGATTTAGTCCGGCCGTTTACCCATCAAGTACTGGCCTCGCGAAACCTCGCTTAACTTGATAGAAATCACGTTTGTTGTATGGGAGTTTCATAATTTTTAATTTATAAATATGTATTTATTATTTCTTTTAAATATTTGTTGTAAAGAGGCAAGAGAAACACAGAATCCCCCAAAATTTCAACTCTTTCTATCACGGTTCTTGAGATACAGCCTGGTGACAGACAGACAGACAGACAGTCAGACAGACAGACAGACGAAGAAGTCATAGAAACTCCCGTTTTCCCTTTTGGTACGGAACCCTTAACTTCTAAGCGATATCAAAAATAAATAAACTCAAATCACGTCGACTATGACGCAAAACGTTCAAATTGTGCATATAACGTCGAATTTTATGTAAAACGACATGTTTGTGCAATGTGCCGTGCGGGATCAAAGGCTCGACTCGCTTTAGCCAAAGTGCTGCTTGCTATGGCCGTTTACTGCTGCGAGGCTAAAATTTAACTGCGCAAATAATCCGTTTTGCTAATAATTCTTTAGTTTTGATGTTATTACGAGAGCTCACGAATCGGCAAACGCCTACCAACAGTACCAGAGTAGGACGTCTACCAACTAGATGGACGAGACCTGGTGAAGGGGGCTTGCGGTGGTTACAAGCTGCTACCGACCGAAGTCAGTGTAAGTAGGGAGGCCTATGTCCAGCAGTGGATGTCTGAAATTATGATGATGGTGAACGAGAGAGTTAATAATTAGATTTTACTGTTATAACTTTTTTTCGCACTTGGCCAGCGTGGCGTCATTTTATCTCGCTCGTCAAGAGAGAAGTCCCTGTGTCCCAGAAGTGGGAACATTTATTACATATGATATAATATTATGATGATGATGAACTTATTTTCAACTGCCAAATTAAAATAGGTGGATTTTTTTTAGGGTTGATTCGATACATGCTTTGGGAGAATAAAAGAATCCAGAGTTAAAAGCTCAATACTCAAATATCAGTACGTGCTTTAAAAATCAAAATGTTTTGTAACAATTTAATTTTATTTATCAATAAGGGTAAGCATAAAACAAAAAAAACTGGTATGATAATGCCCTCAAAAATCATAAAGATTACTAAAAATAAAACAAAATAATACACTCACAAAAATATAATTCAAACAATATGTAGATATATTGAAATAATTCTAATAATACCGTGAAAAAATCTTTAATATTTTCGATGGAAACAGGTCAATCAATGGTATATATTCAATTCAGTTTAAATCATATTTCCAGAGCTACAAAGTTCAAAATACGTTGTACTGAATTGTTTTTGTTAGTTTTTAATGTTTGATATTCTAAAAGTAGTTTAAAGGATTCGTGGTAAATTTTTTGTCGACATTTTGAGCACGTCTATTGTATTTAAATTTTAGAAACTGAGAAAAACGCATATTATATAATGTTTATTATTGTACGTCCAGTGCAATATCATAGGCATATCGGCATCTTTCTAGATTTCTAGATGTTCAAGCTTAAAGCTGATTGCTTGTTCAACAACGGGTAACATGCCATGATTAGACGGTTTTTGAGTTTTCCGATATTTCGACGCTGTTGCGAGCGCCATGATCACGGAAACCACTGAGTTGTCTTTGTCTTTGCGATTTTGGCAGACGTTTATTCACAAACAAAACGGTCTACCCTCTTTCTGAGTCTTTTATTGCGAGGTTGACACTCACTAGTGCCGTCAAAAAACGTCAAATGATGGTTTGTTACACGTTTTAAGTCATAATACTGTTAAAAACCATGATAATTTAAAAAGTAAGAACATTGTTTCATTAAAAAAAGTAGATAGTTATTAGCAATAGGTTAATATTAACAGTTTGTAAGACATATTACAATGATTCATTATTAATAAGAGACATCGAGTTGTAGCTGATAGATGACGGTACGTTGTTTTTTTTTTCGGACAATCCACACCACAACTTCTAGCCCCGTGGTAAGTTCTAAGCTTGTCTTTCGGGTACAAGATATCTGATATACTTAACATAATATACATACAAATATGATTATTTTAGTATGCATATTTAACAATAAGACCATGGAGAAAAGTGGTTATAGAACATACAAACACTTGACTCCTCGGCGGGAATCGAACCCGCTGCCTATTGCGCCGCAAGCGAACCTTCTCCCACCGCGCCACTGCAGCAGTCAACCATTATAATAATATGTTAATGCTTTATTTAAACATATATTAGTAATTGTTTCGTAAAAAAGAGAAAAAATAACAAAAAAAGGTTACAACACGATAACGAGTAGTTTCTAAATTCAAACTGACCAATAAACATGTCACAATAAATATAACCTCTAATTCATTGGTCGAATAAAGCTTATTCGAAGCCTATTGGCCAACACGCTCTGGGGATTCCAATTAATTGGACTAATACTGAATTATACATGCATCGTGAATTTACATAATTATTCTGTAACTATTTTCATTACATAATAGACCTAGTTTCCAATTTTCAGAGCAATATATTTAAAACGCGCTTTAGAACACGTGCTATAACGGTGAAGGCAAACATCGTGAGGAAGCCGGCATGTTCTGAGAATTTAAAGAGTTTTAATTATATGTGACATTCACCCGCTCTTGGCCAGGGTGGTGAATTAAGGCCTTATCTCTCTCGTCAAGGAGAAGTCCCTGTGTCCCAGGAGTGGGAACGTTAATAGGGTGATGATGATGTTAATTTACACCAGATATTATAAAGAGCATCGAACATCGTTGGCATACCTACTCGACCGCCTTTTGGAAAAATATTTGATTTGGCGGCCAGTGATGAAACTCATGTCAATCGACAGAGTAAATGATTACAAACAAAAAGTGTTCTATGATCAAATCTCCTAAGTGATACGATTTCTGAGATATTTGGGTCTATAGAAAAAATCTGTCACCTGAGCTACTACTTTACTTTATTTTTCTTTTTCTGACCTTAATATCTCAGAAACCGTATCACTTAGGAGAATTGATCATCGGAAAGATCTGTCGGTAGACATAAAATACATCACTGGCCGCCGACTCAAGTTTAAGTTTTTTTCAAAATGGCGGACTAGTAGGTATGCCAGGCTCCATACAAAAATGTTCGATCCCTTTTGTCCTTTTAGGGTTCCTTACCAAAAGGGTAAGAGTGGACCTTAGTAAGACTTTGTTGTTTGGCTGTCTGTCCGTATTTTACAATGCTGTATCTCAAGAAATGTGATAGAAGGACAATTAGCATGATGACTACATAAAACAAACTAGGTATTTTAAATAGAAAAAATAGGTATGTAACATTTTTCGCTTAATTAATCTCTTATATAGCTATAAAAATCAATCGCAAAATGTGTTTCTAAGCGCATAATTCAACAACGCCTGGACCAAATTGACCAATTTTTTTTAAATGTTCGTTGAAGTTCAAGGATGGTTTTTGGAATTTTTCAAATTTTCCTCAATCCACTCCGGATTGAGGAAAATTTGAAAAATTGCCCGGGAAATATAATGGAATAAAAACCGCGCGAAGCCGGGGCGGGCCGCTAGTTTAATAATAAAGTGCCAAGATATAAAGAGCATCAAAGTTACGGAGTGTGGTTCGACTTGTGGCGCAGAAATTTAGTACATATCGTGCGAAAGCCTTACGTCACGCAAAACTTTAATGCAATCGTTTTGATTTTTCGTGCAAGAAAAAATAAAAAATACCTACTAATAATTTTTCCTTTAATCAAAATGAAGCCCAGAAATATTAACCTTTTCTATACTCAATTCATTAATTGTTGTTTACACATTAGCTGACTTAAATATAAGACATAGTTATTGTAGTATGTGTGTATTTTCTTGAGATTGCCTCAATTTCTAAACTCCTCGGTTAGTGTTTTAGTGTAAAATCCGAACTAGGAATGTAAAGTACACCATGTTTGATGTATAAAATATCAGTAGTGGTAGAAAATAAATTTTATAAAATAGTCGGCAGACTTTAACCTACATGTGTTTCAAATCTGCTTAGAACATATTCTTACCATACAAAGGAAAATTCAGCAAGACTGTTATACGAGACAGAAATAACGATTTAATAAATATTTAACTATTCCCTTTGCGAAAAAATTATATCTAATCTGTGGCAATACTTACCAGCGGGGCCATACCAACATGAAAGACTTAGCCTAGCCTTATGGAGGTTTTCCCCTCAAATAACCATACGTGTTCACTAGTGTTCTATGTTCCTAATTGACTGTTAAATATGTTAAATGCCTTGGAAAATATTTGCAGTAAATTATTTGAGGGGAAAACCTCCATAAGGATAGGCTAAGTCTTTCATGTTGGTATGGTTCAAAGACTTGCCAATTCATGGCCTCCATTTGAATACTATTCGGCCATAACGACCTTCTTTTCTACGCGCCATATTGCCGCTATAGAGCCGTAATATAGAACTCATGCATTCCATAGAATATAAATATAAGCTATATCGAAATCATATAAAAATCCCAAACATATTCCTTGCCACAGCACATAGCAAAGTGTTAAAATTGTCACTGCATCTGACAACTAAATAATTTAGTTAGGTAACTATTAGATGATAATGTTTTCGTAAATTATTATACATTTATTTTTAGTTGCTTGTAACGTTTTTAAGGTTAGCCTCTTTTAGATTTTTGTTAAGTAGTAATATTATGTAAGGCTTTATTTATTTATTTATTTTGTACCAGCATGCCAACTTAAATAAAATTAAAATATATACCTATTTCCGGACAATCCACACCACAATATCTAGCCATGTGGTAAGCTTTAAGCTTGTGTTACGGGTACTAGTCATCTGATATAATAGACCTACACACATTATACATATTTTATTATACATATACATCAATTCGTTCCCATCATCCATCAGAGAATGCATTTGTACAAAAGGTGGAAAATTGTTACAATAAATAATTAAATAAATGATAAGACTTTTCTGCAGACCGTACAATACCGTAAATTACGGCTAATGGATTTGGGCCCAGGGCTATATCGGTGCATAATTGCATCTGTATGAAGCCGCGGACGCATTTTAATATAATTTCGAAACGTCCTATCAAAATTTACACATTTCCCTCGCCAAATTCGAATTTTATCGCATCATGCGTTCGTAATCAAATTTGAAAATTTAGCCGTGATTTTTAAATAGTTCGAAGAAGATTTAGTAAACGTGATTTTGGTGGAAATAAGTTAATAAAATATTTGATTTTCTTTCGAGTTTCCCAATATTCAAAAGTCAAATTCATATTTTTATATTTCAAAAGTTATATAATTTAATATTGTTCACAAAAAACGTAAGTAATTTATTAAAACTCAGTTTCAACAAAGAACATTCGAGTTAAATAGAATAAAATACTTTTTCGTATATAATATAACATTGGGTTTCATAACCTCACGACAATGGATTTTTAAATTAAAATATACCCCATAACACCTATTAATACAAGCACATAGAAGAATCCCAAGCAATGAGCGAGACGAGGCGGGACAAAACAAACAGACAAACATAATTTCATATAAGAAAAGTACTCGACAAACTGGTGCAGACATAGACAAAAACATTTTTCCAAGAGCTATTTATAGTAACCGATACGACTTCAACCGTACGTAGTTACCGTACCGAAGTTAGTTTTCAATTTCCCAATTTCACCATTGGCTATGAATGTGATCGGGTTTTTTTTTACGTTTATTAAGCCTTTGTTTGACCACAATCTCACCTGGTGTAAAGTGACGATGTGGTCTAAGATGGGGCATGAAGACCTTGAAGGTAGATGGCTTCTCCGGACAACATTACGAAACACGAATAAATCGCTTCACGCACTGGCCCAGCCCGGAGGGGGTCACAAGCAGCGGCCGAAGCCTACCACCAGAGACTGTTCTTAGCTCCACCCGGAGGTCACGTGTAAGTGGTAACCCTCTGGGTTACCACTTATGGACGTGAAAAGGATCAGGTTAAACTCCAAAAAAAAGGCTCGTTTTACCGCGCCTAACTGAAATGTAATTGTCATTTTTCAATGGTTGAACTTGGTTCAATGAAACTCTAATTGTAGTATAAAATGGTTGAATTGGGGTTAAGATTGCACACGGACATTTAATTGCTTGGTAGTTTTCTCGTAATGTAATCAGCCGTCATACTGGGTCTCGTAATATATACTGGGTCTCGTATTTGTGGATTTTGAACAAATCTAACTGTGATAAATGAACTTATCATTATGTTAATGTAATTTGAGTACTTCTTTAATACGCCGTGAACTTTGCCTTGATAATGTTTGTGTTAAAGAATAAGAGTACGGACGAATTATGTCTACACTGTAGTGTGTATTAATTTAGAAAAAATCATTCGCTTATCCATTTGGTATTTTATTTGGTATTTTAAGTATTATATTGCTTAATCCCTGCTCTTGTGTCTACTGAAGACACAATATATTATCTTATTTATATAAAAATAAATCCCAAAATGTGTTGCAAAGCGCATAACTCAACAACGCCTAGACCAATTTGGCAAATTTTTTTTTTTAATTTTAGTTGAAGTTCTAGGATGGTCTTTACGGCGAGAATAATTCGAATGATTGCCGGGAAAACAATTTAAATAGTTACCCGTGCGAAGCCGGGGCGAGCCGCTAGTCAATAAATAAAACCTAAGTTACCACAAAAATAAAAAGACAATCGTATCGTATAAATCCTTTTGAAAAGCAAACAAACGTAATAAAACTTCGCGTGTGTAATTGCGGCTTGTTCTGAGCTCTAATTGACCCCTTTCAAGTGCGATGTGACAATTTAAATGCTAAATCGTGGAATGTAAAACCTCATTTCAAGGATATGTTTTGTGTGGAATATTTTTTTTATTTAGTGGGCACACCGTTGTTTTTGAAATCAGAATAGAATGAATCGTGCTTTCAGTGTTATAGTAAAAATACGACTAGTGAAATTGCCTAACGGATTAGTTGTGTTATTATAATCAAAAAAATCTTAAGTCTAGGTCAAAACTTGTTTTTCCTTAGATATACAGCGCATACATCGACAGGACAACTTCAAGTTACACAATATTTTTTTTAAGTATCATGAAATTAAAATTGGCTTGACAGTTCGCTTCACTTTTTAACACTGAGTTGAGAAGCGAATAGAACAACACAGTTTATCAGTTTTAACAATTTTTAGTTATTACAATTTTGGAGTTCTCATACATAATTGTATGTATGAGAACCAAAATTGTTACCTATTACAAAATTAACATTAACCAAAATATTATTTGTTGAAATTACTGTATTTTTGTGTGTATTTGTTGTAGACGCTACATGTGTACAATGAACTCTATCCATCCAAAGGTTGCATGGAAGAGATCGCCTTTAGTGAAAGGCCGCCCATTGTTTCACTCTATACTAAGCACACCTTTATGTAATATTTTTCATGATGTTGTATAAAGAATATTGTATTGTATATTGGAAGCTAAAGCTACCTAGCTAGTTCATATGAAATATCTGCATCGACTGTCAAAATTTGAATTTGGCATTAGAGTTCCATTCAAAGACTCGATCCAAAGCAAACCAAACACAATTAGTCATGTCGACGTCAAGAGGCAAAATTTCAATTTCAATTTTCGAACGCGTGCAACGTTCGCGTTAAATGAAATGCAGTACGCGCCAGAATTCTAATTCGAATTTGGAACTTCGATTCTGCTACTGCTTCAATTTATGGCGGTATGAGATGGGTAAAAGAGCTTTTTATTTATTCGGAGGCAAATTAATAAATAACAGAAGGTAGTTACTAGTTACAGAAATAGTTTTCTGATATTTTCGGGCTTGGGCTTAGACTGTCTAAAACTCAATTTGAATTTATTTTTAACCCCCGACCAAAAAAGAGACGTCTTATAAGTTTGACGTGTCTGTCTGTTTGTCTGTCTGTCTGGGACATCATAGCTCCCGAACGGATGGAGCGATTTTAATTTAGTTTTTTTTTGTATGAAAGATGAGTCTGGCGCGAGTGTTCTTAGATATGTTTTATGAAAATCGGTTGAGCCGTTTAAAAGTTATGGGAGTGAGAGTGGGAGAAGATAACCGAAAATCTGCAAATATATTATACTCGAGTGGGGTATCAAATGAAAGCGCATCGCGTGCACATTACAAAATATTATGGTGCTTTACTTTTGAGGAAATTAAGACTTTGGATACGAGGGTTTTTCTTAAATTTAAATTTATTTATACATTCGAGAAGATTAATATATTAAGCGACGAAACTAAGTCTGTAAATCACAGCGGTACGGACACATTCGTACGGAACTCGGCTTGGGCTATTCGAAGTCAAAGTGAAAACGTTTGTTTCCTTAGAAGCACATGGCGTATATGGACAGGTTGAATTTATTAAAATACATTACCTAGGAAATAACATTGTCTTGACAGTTCGTTTCGCCCAAGTCTGTAGGTACCTCTTAAGTTTGTCGTACCAACAAAACGTATGTGATACACCCAACGCGCAGATTGATTATTATGCTTATAATGATTATTTTTATTTTATTATAAAATAAAGACGATTTGTAAAATAATTGTAAATATATACGAGTATAATATGAATAATGATTCCGTTTGGTTGACTTGGTAGAAACTCCTTCAATTTCAACAATCCAATTTTAGTCTGAATGTCAATTCAGCAACGATTCCGAATCTTTCCATCAAATTATTATATCAGACAATATTAATAACGTAATTTATTTCTTGTTTCAGATGAGTCGACAGTCGAATTGAAACTTCAATATATTATAATTAATATTGTTGATCATTCGTACTTATAAATGTGGCTGTGGGCGAAATTGGGTGTTAAGTGATGTGAAACACAAAATCGTGTCAAATGAAGTGATAAGTGGAATTTTGAATCATAAAAAAAATTATATCGGGATGGAGATTAAATTACTTTATATAGGTAGAGGTTGTGGATAAAATAAATTATTTAGGATTAACGTAAATAGGGTAAGAAATTAGATGAAATACTATCGCTGGTCCAATTTAAGCGTGAGTGGTTCAAATTGGTCAAACGTGGGTGAAGTTGGTCCAAAGTGGGGGAAGGTGGGTCAAAGTGGGCGAGTGTGGGTGAAAGTGGGTGAAGTGATGGAGTGACAGTCAAGATGCTGCCAGGGTTGTGTCGTTTGCTGGCCACTGCCGCCGTGGTCGGGGCCGCCTTGTTCGCCAGGGCCGCTAAAAATGGTAAGTGGTAGATATAATTTAACCTTAATTACTCTATAAAACATGAGTAGAGGCGTCCAGACAAAAAAATGTAGTAACATGACCAAGAAAATATTATATCTGATGGACAAAATACTTACAATAATTATACAAAATAAAGTCGTTACTATGTGGTACCAGTTGATGTACTATTTAATGTGGGTTTAACCCGCATCAACAAAATTCTATGTTATTTTTAAAGAAATACTCAAGTTTTCTCAAATCAAAACAGGAATTTATGTATTTTGTTTCCATCAAAGAATGATCACGGCGGAAACTTAGTATTTTTCGCATATCGATCATAATATTCTTACCACAGCATCATTGTTATATTTCTACAGATTGGCACAAAACCTCAATGAATTACGCTTTAATCTCTATCATGAATCACTCCGCATTTGGTAAAAATCGTATAAGAACTCCTTTAATAATTCTTGAATTTATTCCAGCCAGATATTTTGAATTAAGAAAACAAAATACCACCTATAAAACGAACTATCTACTATATAATATTCTAATCTATAATCTAAGCTTTTAAATTACGAACGAAAAAGTAACGTATATTTATCTTTTTTTTTTACCTTATTTTAAAATTATGAGAGAGGCTCGTATTTCTCATTTAATTTCTCATTCCTGCCTTCACCCCAAATCTTGTAAACAATGCATCAATTTAAATTTCCGTTCATGCCAATTTCTTTATTTTTTAACGCCTTTTCCTGCATGCCACAGATAAAAAAATTCGTTTCAAGTAAAACCGTTTTGCCGACTAACATTCTAAAATTAAGATAAAGGTTTTTCGATCGACTTTGATACACTCTAATAACACATAGTGGTCAATCTCCAATAACCCTTTACTTCGTAGACAATAACAGAACATGAAAATTCACTACTTCAGTTCCACATAAATTCCCAATTAGGCTGATAACGCGACACACAAGAAATGGAGCTCAGGAAACAAAGCACTGTAATCTAGATCTCATAGTAGCTATACTATGTAGTACTATGCACTAGCTGAGTATGTAATCCCGAATAGCAGTGTACGTTAACTGTTTGTGAACTTGTATACAGATAGGGATGGGAAAATGCCCATGTTAAGCCGAAAAGTCAGAAAATTCCGAAAAGTGCTCGGCAAATATTAAGGAAAATGTTTTAATATTTTCTGGTAAGAAATGTTTTTAAGTTGAAATATTTCTGTCAGCTCTTTCCAGGGTTTTGTTGGATATGTTTTGTTAAACCCAATCAAGTATTTGTAGGTTATCCCCAGCCCATTCAATTTTAGGTCAACCCAGTTAAGGAAGTATATTATTCTATTTTTTAGGAGATACTTGTTTGATAATTTTATATGAACTCGTGTGTTTGCACATCACAAAAACAGCTAAATGAAATCAACCTTAAATATACATTTGAACAATAAAAAAACTGTAATAATGTTAATATGAGTTGGTCCACTTTCGTAACTAAACACGCAGCCACCAATAAAGTTTTTAGCAGTTGTTTTATAATTATATAAAATAATCGATTTAAATCAGCCATAAGGTTTCTGAGATTTTAAGAGATGTTTACCAATATAAACGGTTTTAAATAATACTTTAAAGCTACTTTTACCTTTTTTTTTTAAGTTACACGAAACTTCTGGCTTGAGGCGAAACTAACAACACTAGTGCGAATTCCCGAATGCAAAATGTTACTATAGCGCTTCCATCGCTAGATAAAAAGGGAATGAGAGCGACTACTCCCAAGAGCGCTGGACGCTGAAATCAGCGGTAATAGTTGTATGCAAAGCAGCGCTTCAAGCGCTCATCGGTGACACGACGCCCAAGGGACCAGGGATTTTTTGCTTCCTTTTTTAAATTAAATTTTCCGAAGGAGGTTCCATTTTTTATGCTAAGAAGGTGTAATGCGTAAATTGTATCAGGTTCGTGATTGATTGGATTTTTTTAAATAAAACAAGCTCGCATCACAAGAAACATTCATAATATTTTGTTTGAGATTAAGTCATATTACAGTCTACTTATAATTAAAATCGATTTAGTTAAAAAAAATAGTTAGTTAAGTTTTTATTATCTTGTTTCTTGAGTAAATGCGCTGTAAGTATTTTTGTTTAGTTTAAACATTTTTTAGTATCCCTTTTAACCAGAAAAGAAACGTGAATTCGACAATCTACTTCCAATTCAGTTCACATGATTTACTTTTAAATGTTAGGTCGGCAATGGCAAGTAAATATGAGAGTCGTTCTGAACCAATGACTCCTAATAGTTTTCGTCAAATTCCGAAAAAGCTGAAGTAATTAAAAACACCAAAGTTGGAGCGCCAGTTCCGCACGGCCCGTATCCGGTTCCGAATTCAAACTGAAATGTTGAATTTGGAATTCCCTGTTGGTGCCATTAAAAAATGGAATTGAGTTTGTCTTTAGTAATTAACAAAAGACGAGCGTTTTTCTGCGGATCGAATATGAATAAATGAGGAAAAAAGTGACTATCAAGTATAAGGGCCTTATCATACCAGCGGATCTAGATCGCCGCGAGTAGCAGCGTGGACGCCATTTTGTTCTGTCACGTACACTTACACAACGCCAGCCCGTCTTCCGCACTCTCACTTCAGTCCGTTACGAGATATTAATAATCTACTAACAGTTCCATTAACGTGAGAGTTGTCATAAAACCCAAATGCTCGTGGTACTTTCGCATGACGTCTTATTACCTTAACTTTGGATCGTAGGATAATCTGGAATATACAACAAGTTTTCACTATTTCTAAAGCATATTCCAACATTTAATGGTCGATGAAAAAATACTTCATTTATCAGTCAAGATTCCAAAAGCACTCTATACATCTTCGTGTTCGCATAAACCTATAATTATATATAAAGTCGGAATCCATTATAGTACTGAGAATACAAAGACACGTCGAAAACGTCAATTCGCGTCAAGCGTCTAAAATGTGCAACCGCGGCATGTTCGCGACGCATTTGCTGCGCCCCGCCGGCCGCGCCTCGCAGCCGCTCGCAAACCGCTAGTATGATAAGGCCTTAAGGGCATTATGACCACCTTAAGTATATATCCTCCATTAGACTGCCTCAGATTTACCTACTTCATCTTATATGGCAATGTTACTTTTGATATAGCTGAATATTATACCAGGGATGACTTAATAGTGAGTTTGATGATTTCTGTACTGAGTTTGAGAACAGTCAAACATCGGGGCTGATGAAACTAAATAGAAGTTAATAAAAATGTAATCATCAACACATTACTAACGTTCCCACTGCTGGGACACAGGGACTTCTCTCTTGTCGAGAGAGATTAGGCCTTAATTCACCACGCTGGCCAAGTGCGGGTTGGTTACTGTCGCATGTCTTTCAAACTCTTCAAAGTTCTCAGATCATGTGGTTTCCTCACGATGTTTGCCCCCATCGTTAAGCAAGTGATGAAAGCGCACATACGTTTAAAAAAATAAACCAGAGGTGCGCGGCGAGATTTGAACCCACGACCTTCGGAATTAAAGTCGAGTGCGCTCCCACCTAGCCAACGCAGCACGGCAAAGATTTAATATAGTAAATAAATTTAAAGTACATATGAATAAATCTGTAAAAAACACGACCGCACTGCGACAGTACACTCAGCGTCGTAAATTAATGAACATAACACCTCGAGTGTGCTATGCACGCTACTTTCAAGAGCAGATATTTCAGGAAAATGTTGGCATTTATATGTTTTAAAAATATATGCTCTGTTGAAGTTTTAAATGAGTTAAAAGGTTTTTGGATTATGAATGGAAATTTGATTTCGTGTCTTTTAATAAAAGCCTTTATATTTTATATAAATGGTATTAATGGTATGTGGTTTTGTGAGCAAATAATTCGTTTTCTATAAACATATTTATCAAGTAAAATGACAAATATATTTTATGCTGTTTGTTTTGACAAATATCATTATAACCTTTCTTTCCACCAAACTTTCTAACCAAACATTTTCTATGCGGTGGCGAAAATTTACGGTGGAAAATTTGTGTCCTAGACAAAATATTCCCAAAATGCTACATGTTCTATGAAGAAATCTTATATTTTAAATAAAATGTTATAAATATGTTCTTACGGAAATTAGTAACTTCGATATGTTTTCTTGACTCTGAACTTGTCCACATTCATTACTATATGAAAAAGTCGTCCACGCCAAAACAACGTTTGTAGATACAACAATCAAACAGAGATACAGCAATTTACACATGCAAGTCTAATGAATTAAGCCCAATAAAGACGCTTTAGTGCATCTACTCCTTGAAATATAAACTTCGAATCTCCGACTGACGGACAAAAAGCATATACAATAAACCGTTCATCAAAATATTTGAAAGCGTATGTTAAAACAAAAGTTGGCAAGAGCAACTTCGGCCGTTCACGGCAAGCTAAGTAAAACTAACAACTCTATCCGAAGTAAAAGGTCCGTCCGAGTGCCGCAATTTGGGGCGTATTATCAGCTCACAGAGTCGAGAACTAGCTGGCAACTATTCGGCGGACTGTACCAAGTTTCTGGGAACTTGAGATCAATGTGTCTGAAGTTATTTGGGTATATTATGTTATTTATTTCTGGGAGGATGCTTGTTGATAAGGGCTTTGAAATATAAGGCGAGGGCTTCAACTGACCTTTTTAATTCTGAAGGTCCTTTTTAGGCCGGCCTTTATAATAGGATGAAAATATTTTTTTCTCAATGTTCGGTTGCTCAATTTCGAGATATTCTTCTTGTTCCAGTCCTTAGTATATAAGAGACGTCTTAAGTATATAACTTCTGGGTGTTTTTACAAAATAAACGCAGCCTATTATCACTCTCCTAACACCCGAAGTACAGTAATTCAGAAATATATAAATTAAACTATTTTAATAAATTAAATTGTGAAGTAAGGCCTAATTTTTCTCACCAAGGGAGTAGAGAAGAGAAGGGAGAAGTCCCTGTGTCCCAGCAGTGAGAACGTTAATAGGGTGATGATTATGATGATGATGATGAAACCTGTCCATTACGTATGCTAGGTTTAAATGTTATCAAACATTTAAAGTTTTTTTGTTCATTGGTATGTTTATAAAAAAAAAAAACTATCTTTTCTACCTTGGCTTCTATCATGGCTTTTTACTATTAAAACTTGAATACTTGATTTTTGAGTTTTCCGATATGTCCTCGCTGTGCAAGCGCCATGATCACGACATTAACTGAAAACCCATCAAATCATTATAATATTACCCGTTTCAAGTTTTATCATATAAATATGTTTTCATCCTTTTCGTGGCGGTTAAAACAATCCTTGTTTTATCCCTAAAACTTGCCTCTGAAATAAAAGCCTTGGATTTGTCTATCTGAAGTTCAAAGACAAAGCCAATCCGTTCTCGAAGAAAAATGCGATCCAACTCGAACGTTATCAGTGGGCCGCTTCACTCGCGAATGATTTATACGGCACTCCATGGTTTATAGAGTTTTTTTTTGCAAATAACTGGTTGTTACTGGCGAGTTTATTATTTGAGTGAAACTAAAGATGGCAAAATGTATTATAATGTACATTTTTTTGTCATCAAATGTCAAAGTCAAAACGTTTATTTCGTTAGAAGCATATGCTTACATGGACAGATCAACTTTAAGCTAATTTAAATAAAAACTAAGAATAATCCAGGGAATACATTGTCTTGATAGTTCGCTTAATTTTTTTACACTGAGTTGTGAAGCAAATAGAACAACTCAGCTTTCATCATTTCAGCTATTGGACGCTCACTGCTAGACATAAACCGTCCTCAAAGACGTACGACAATTACGTACTCACATCCACCGAGAGCCAGCAACTATGGCCAAGTCATCTGTCCATCTTGTTAGTGTTGGTCCGTCGCTGCATATACCGATCCGCGGCCTCCATTCTAGAACTTTTACCATAGACCTAATGTCCATGCCTTTTAATAAACTTAATTAACATTACATTCGATTACAATTATTAAACACTTAATATGATTTATGTAGATATACTTATGATTATAATACATTAGCTTTCCTTAGTTTGGCGTTAGGTGAAACATGAATAAAAAATGTAGTTATTTGTCTTTGAAGTGACCACCACTAAGCCACTAAGAAGGTCGTCTAAGATATACATAAGTTAACTTATTCGATTTAAATTATTTCTAAATAATATAATCCGCTCATTTTAATATAATATATAAAACGAAAAGCTGACTGACTGACTTACTGAATAACATATCAACGCAGGGCCTAAAGTGTAAGGGTTAAAAACTTGAAATTTTGTACAGGGATGATATAAAAGGGTACTCTATGGACGGAGGTGAGCTTATAATGTATATTTAGAAATCAACCCCCTTTTTGGGTTAAAGTGGGGATAAAACTTTGTATGAAGTTCATTGTTTTTGAAGTTTGGATAACCCTATAGGATGTAGACAATATTCTTCATACATTAGCGGACAAAGATTGCGTCGCGTTGCACGCTACAGGATTCGAAGTGAAGCCAAGGCCACGCCCACGCCAAACATTGTCTTCGCCCAAATACATCGCGTTGCAACGAATATTCGCCGTAGGCCGCTAATGTAACCGCACCATTACGGACTCAGCCCAATGGAATAAAAAATAATGATGGTGATATCGGATATATTCTATTCAAAGATTATTTTTTGCTAGGAAAACGATGTGTCTTTCTTATATCCATGCACTTTTCACAATAGGAAGCTTACTTATAACAAAAGTTACATTTCTCGGTAAGTGCACTGTTGCAAGTTTAATGTATGTAAGTACGTCGTTTCAACTTTCTAGCGCACTGTTCTAGAGTGTATAATGTTTGGAAAATTTCTGAACTATCATTCTTCAGAAATTTTCATAATTCTATAGAGATTTATTGAGAAATCGGCTTCATAGCTCGTGGCAATGCCCGCGTTTTAAGGATGTTTCCACGTTAGGAAATATCGGTTGCTATTTCTTGGCGACTGTTAATAATAGAGCCGAAATAACTTAACAATAGATTTATTATTTACTAAATTACGACTCTAAAGCTAATAAGTGCGCGACAAATAAATGCTGTTTTCGTGGACATCTTGCTGTTTTTGAGATAGGACTACAATAATATTAAAAAAAAACCTAACTTTTTTGTCCGAGTATTATCAGTTTAGACAAGTGACTAGTACGAAATCGTTTCACTCAGTATCACACAATTTTAAGTTTTCTCAGTAATTAATAAATATTAAATTTTCACAATTATGTAACGATACTGTCATGAAATAAATATATTACAGCGTAAATTTCGTCAATCAAAATAAAAATCACGACCACCGACATTATAATTTCGCAAAATATAAAGCGAAATGTTACTGAAAGCTTTTTAATAACATTCGTTGTAGACCAATAAACTTTAGGATATTAAAATTGATTAGCAATTTACAAGGTACTTATCCGAATTCAAACAGACGAGGCTATTTCGTGGGATCTAGATAAAATGGGTATTAATTTTCTAGGTTACTTCTCAAAGCAGAGTAAACTACATTTCCAATTATGTCTAAGCTTCGTTCATTGGATACTGATCCCGGGTCTAAGGGTCACGATCAGTATAAAGTGGGTGATAGACGAGTGGTGAAGTAAGGGTCTACTCACACATCCAAAATCACGCGACACAAGGCATGATGACTAAAATAGGTATTCTGTGTAGTCCGTCTGTCAGCAAATGCATTTGCCAATGTTAATTAGTGTTAATTAATTTAGTTAAAATAAAAAAAAATACTCGGACAATCCACACAACAACATCTAGCCCCGTGGTATGTTGTAAAGCTCTAAGCTTGTGTTATGGGTACCAGACATCTGATATCTATAATATAAAAATGAATCGCAAAATGTGTTGGTAAGCGCATAACTCAACAACGCCTGGACCAATTTTGGCCTAATTTTTTTTTAAATGTTCGTTGAAGTTCAAGGATGGTTTTTACGGCGAGAAAAATTCGAATAATTGCCGGGAAAACGATTTTGAATAATTACCCGGGCGAAGCCGGGGCGCGCCGCTAGTACTTAATAAAATAGACATACATAGGTATATAGATATTTTTTATTATACATTATGTAACACCCAAAACAAGGATAAGTTATTTAATAAGTAGAATGTACGTAGATTACGAGTATTTAGATACGTGATTGTTAATTGAGAACTAGCAATATACAAGGTGTTTCAAATATGGTATATTAAGCGGAAGGGATGTGAATGGCAAGCACCAGGCTAACATATTTAGTTCTACGATTTTTCGAATTGGTCGAAAAAAAACTTTCAAGTGTAAATCTGTAAATCCAAATTTGCATGCAGCTACTGATACCGATTTTGAAACAACTTGCAAAAAAATATCCAAAATGGTATATATTTATAAATGTGTACCTGTACAAAGCCTGGGATAAGCTCGTAAAATATATTTTAAACCGCGTCTGTGTATACAACATGTCTAGCTACAACCACGATTATTCACCCCACAATAAATTGCCCACTGTTTGCTATCTTGTAAAATCACGTTGTATTAACATCGATACAGCTTTGTTGACCGTCTGTAGCTCTTAACATTGGCTATGACATGTGAATGAAATTACACAAGTTAAAAATATTCCGCTGAGCTCAGAAGCCTCATTCTCGATTCCAAGAGTTGACTTGAAGTTTCCCATTTATCTGAGTTCTCATATGCCTGAGATTGTGGGGAGATTGGCTCCGTTGTTTTATAATTTGACAGAAACTTCCCAGGAGGAATGTAACACACTTTGTAGAGCAAATTACGGAATCACAAGAGTTTTCTAACATTTTAGGATGTGAGAAACCTTTGGAATACTTTCTTTAGTAATATTTTTGTATATGCGACTTACTATCTTTACTCGTTGGCCGATGAATGTCCAAAGCCTCTTTTGAGTACACTTTCATCGGGTATATTGGGGTATTAAAATGCTTATCTGTATAAAGTCAAAAATTCTTAAGAAATTCTTTAAGAATATGATCAAATATTTACTATAAATATTAAAATATTTATATAATACAATACATGTGAGCTGGATCTAAAATGTCTTAATATTTTGAAATGATAGACATTTCGTTGAAAAATATATTTATTTAGCAATATCGTTTGAATTTCGGTGGTCAAATTTTATCATTCAAAATATTAGTTGTTTCATTTACGATAACATTTATTTTTATAGACATAATACATATACGAGTATCATTAATGGTTGTGCGAATATACCAACTGGTAACTCATTCTCATTTAATGAAAAAATCTCCCTTATTTCAATAACCAAAAACGTAGTACCTAAATATCCTTTACTCAGAAAGACGCAACCCTCGTCCGAGCCCATTCCATCAAGGCCGTGATTTTTCCCAACGAAATTACGAGAAAACCTTCACGGAAATATAATCTTAATTCTCGCCATGCCCAGTTTTTCATCGCGGTAATAAATTGCTGGTCAAGCCTCCCCTTGTAAACCATAGTGCAGTAAAAAGGGGAGAGCGGGGTATTAACGCTCCCGACGCGCTTTGCCTTTGTCACTCCGAGGTGACTGGGGTAACTGTGACAGGTTGGTGTTGATTGCTATTCTGCTGCCTATTTAACTTTAATACTTAAATAAATACCATCTAGACATTAATATATAAATTATTACCCCCAACCAAAAAAGAGGGGTGTTATAAGTTTTACGTGTCTGTCTGTCTGTCTGGGACATCATAGCTCCCGGGCGATTTTAATTTAGTTTATTTTTTGTATGAAAGGTGAGTCTGGCGCGAGTGTTCTAGACATGTTTCATGAAAATCGGTTAAAAGTTATGGGGGTAAGAGTGGGGAAGGAAAACCGAAAATCTAAATACCTCTAAACTCGATTGGGTATCAAATGAAAGCGCATCGCGTGCACATTAAAAAATATTATGGTGTTTTACTTTTAAGGAAATTAAGGCATTGATTTTTAAATTAAGATAATTTTTCTATGCAACTTATATAGTTTTATAGGTTTTTTTTTCGATTGCATTTTGGAGTGTAAATATAGAGAAGTGTTAAATTTGCGAGTGGTTGGGTGGATAAATATGTGGGAAGGGGTAGACCAAAGAGAAGATGGATGGACTGTGTGAAAGATGACGTGTGAGAAAGGGATGAGTGCTGAGATGACGGGTGATAGAGGGAAATGGAAACAAAATACATGTTATGCCTACCCCACGTTATGTGAGATAAGTGCAGAAACACGATGTTGGAATGCTTCCTTAGTGAAGAGCGCTACGTACAAGTTTAATATTTTTTTTTGTAATTATATTGAGCATTGTATCAATCAATAAAAATAGAAACGGACGCTTTTGCCTGTAGTGTTGTCATATTTTAAATAAAACGTAAATATGATTATTAATCTAAGCTTTTGATCTTTATTTTTTGTGCATTGAAACTGAAAGTCTTTAAACAAGATTAGGTGCTTAGTTGACAGTTAAACAGAGACGTTTCTGAAAGAATATCATGGACTAGTGAAACAAGCTATAATAAATGATTAATGCTTGAAGCTTTACGTCAGCTATATAAAGTTTATTACTAGAGTTAATCCAAGATCTTCTACTGTATTTATCTAATGCTCTTACTTCTTTATTAAAATACTTTGACTGATTAAACTAGACTCTATTTCAATTGATAAATTTACTCTGAAGCGAGATGTTTGTGTAGTTCAGAGTTCCCCCAGAAACGTTTCTATAACTCCATTTTATAAACACACATACACATACATAACATACATATTACATAACTAATTCCACACACACTTCAATCAAATCAAATCAAAGCTAAATTTAATCTCAAAATCAAAGCAAATAAAAAAACCTGAGTGAATCAACACTTACAATAAAACGGTAGGTCTGTAATTACACGAGTCGTCGTAATGTGCCGAAATCCCCCATTTAAGGAATGAACCATGATTTTTTCAAGGGGACGCTTAACCGTTTTTATGCGGCCATAGTCGTGTCCGCTTGGGCGCATTGTCACACGGGGTAAGTGTGGCTTAACCTTATTTGGGACTTGTTTTGTTTAATTAATTAATTATAGCGTCTTCTTCAAATATTAATTTCATAAATAGTTCGTTTTGAGGTCACGGTCTGTCTACAAACAATATCTATAAGAAATTAAAAAAAAACCTGAACTTTTTAATTTTTTTTAATCGAACAATTAATAATATGATCATTGTTATTTACTCCAAAAGGTCATGTTTGAATTTGAATATTGTAAATTTTATTATTATTTCTATAATGAAATCTCTTGAAAAGCAAATCCCAGTTAGAATGAGAAGAATAATTAAAATAAGACTTCATCTGCAAGTCTAGATTTTGTGTCAAAATCATCCATTAATTATGAACTCCTATAAACAAACAAGAAAATCCTAGATCAACTTGCAATCGGAAGTCTGTAATAACAAAAGTCGTTGTAATGTACCGAAATCCTCCGGTTAAGGAATAAACCATGATTTTTCAAGGGGCTGCTTAACCGTGGTTTTTATGCGGGCTTAGTCGTGTCCGCTTGGGCGCGTTTTCACACGCGGTAAGTGTGACTTAACCTTTTGGGACTTGTTTCGTTTAATTAATTCAATTAAGCTTTTTCTTTAAAAATTAGTCTTTCTTAAGGGTTCGAATAATACCTGTTAAGAAATAATAATGATAATACTTAAAGTAAGTGTGGCATATTATGGACCACTATAAGGATTTTCTTAAATAAAAATGTTGTGGATTTTATATTCGAATGAAAGAGCGGACTGTATGAGGTAGACTGGTTTATTTTTTTTTATTCAGGGAGTGATTTTCAATACAATTCTTTATCAGACAAAAATATAAATAAAAGCGCTACTGTGAGAACGCAGTCTACGATGCGGTCTTCAAGAAAAATTCTCCGGCCTCCCTGGTGTAATGAATTATTTTTTAATGGATCAAAAACCTCGGCTACAACTAATATCTTTTAATTTTTTGAGAGACTTATAATGATTAGTCTATTAAAATGAATATAATACATGATATACCTCTACAATACTTAGTTATGAAAATGAATGAAGCAGGAAATTTCCACAATAGCCCTATTGTCGGAAACGACTTGCACCCATAATGCTGCAATTATAATTTAATAAAAGCCTCATTAACCACAATTATCGTCTTGTAGACTACAATAGGGAAAGAATTCGTTTTCGTTGAGTTAATTCTTAAACACAAAGTGCTGCCCGCTGGAAACCACTTAGGGCCATTATCAGAATCCCGGCCTTAAAGGTTTACTAACGGTTTTGAACGTGGCAAGAACCTTTTACTCGTTGCAGGCCAGCTGAACTTTGGCAATCATGTTTAAATTTGCAAGTTTAACCTGTGTACAGAGAGGCTAAGATGTTCTGCAGATCGGATTATGGTAGTAGTAAATTGATATGATTTGTTGGACAATCCAGAACACAATTGTGCACAAATACGTGTAGCCCATGACTTGGTTCACAAATCCTGTGCGTGAAAATCAAGTATTTAAGCGCATATGTAGTTATGTTTTTACGTGCTAGGTACATTATGAACTTGCGTTTCGCGTAATAGTTAAATGACTACTCAATACACTAAAGTGATGGATAGATGGATAAATAGTAACATTATGGTCCTTTTCTTGTTTACCATTAACCAATAAATTATAGAATCTCCGTAACGAATTTCACTATTAGTGATACAAACGGCGCCCTTACCACTTAATGCTATTTCTTACTTACCAGATTACGATCTTTCAGGTGCTTGAGTGGCGGTGAACAAATAAATAAATAAATATTTCCGGACAACGCACACAACAACATCTAGCTTCGTGGTAGGCACTAAAGCTTGTGTTACAGGTACTAGACATCTGATATACTTAATATAATAGATATGCATATATGTAGATACCATACAATACAAAACACTTTATTGCACACACAGGGAAACAAAATACAACAACACGTAGGAAACAAAATGTACAATGGGCACTTTACACTTTTCAGATACTTTTGTTAATTTGCCGAACCTTTTGAATTTATATGCCCATCACATATTTTATGACTCAGGTTCTGAACCACAGCACTAGTCCATGTAGACTATAATACAAGCTTCTGTGCAATTAACCAGGAAATGCGGCGAGGCCGGGATCTTTACAACTAGGCCGGCGTGCACACCACGGGGTGCGTGCCCGGTTAACTACAGACCATCTATATCAGCCTCAGCATCCGCTAAGATGATAAAAGATAATTAATAGAGGCCAGTTAATAGAAGAATAGGCTCATTCCCTCGATATGACATGGTAAGGGCAAATTTATTTATTTATTTATTTCCAAAACTTACAACTATTTTTACAGGCTTTACCTAATGCAATAGTGTGCTTATCTAATTATTTCTATTATAGCATAATGTATACATTGTTATCCTAGTAAATTCGTTCAGGGTACAATAAAATAGATCAAGTTCTCGGGATATGATGTTGATAGTGCGAAGTGCGCGCGTCAAAGGTGCTTCCCGTATGAGGTTGGTTCTAGCCTTCGGAATCAAAAGTAACGAGGGTTTCCGCCTTCTCCACACATATCTCATAGGTACGTTCCAAAAAATTTGTGCTAAAATTTCCGCATTAACCACTTTTCCAGTCATGACATTAAATACATAATAAACAAGTGCGAATTCTCTCCTCACTAAAAGTTGATTATATCCAGTCATACCCAAGATGAATTGTGTTGGGTACATCAACGGATAGAATGGATAGACGCCGTACTGCTGGGCTTAGACCTTCCTTTAACATTAAAAGAAGTTAGACTTTAAAATACAAGGATAAAATCATATATTTTCGGCATCAGATGCCAATATAAACATGTATCTTACAGACTATCATATATTTACAAATATAAAGGCCGACGCATAGACCACCTATCTTAAAGTCAAAACGTTTATTTCCATAGAAGCAGTATGCATACATGGACAGGTCAACAACATATAGACGTAATAGCTCAATCTATTCTGATAAAAAGCCGTATTTGCTAAGTGGGAGGACAAAAAAGTCGTGTTGGCTATGTGGGAGGACACTCGACTTTCATTCCGAAGGTCGTGAGTTCAAACCCCGCCACGCACCTTTTTTTATGCTAGAAAAGCCTTCATTTGACCACAATCTCACCTGATGTAAAGTGGCGATATGGTCTAAGATGGGGCATGAATTCCTATAAGGTAGATGTAACAAAATTATTGTACGATGTACTTGCTTTATAGACAAAGGCAAGAAATATTGTGATTATCTCATAAATTTCTGATACATTTAGCCAAGCTATTTGTTTTATATATATTTTATATGTTAGTGTTCCTCTCATCCGATTATTTCTGAAAGAATTGCGGATATGTTGGATTACAATAAGTCCGCCATTTAGCCCAATTCTACTTCACGCCCGTAATATTTTATTATAGCATTCTTATAAAAATAAAAAAGTATTATTCGCAACACAAAGAAATTCTCATTTTTGTTACCTGACCCTCCCAATAAAAATGGTCCTTTCATAAGGTTTTTATTCGTTATTTTTATTATTACTATGTTTCTGAATACAAATATCCGTTTGTTTGGATCTTAGCTATTTTGTTTTGTTGTGGTACAACTAAGATCGCTAAGCGCCTTATTTTCTATCGCCCAGCTTTGAATGGGTGTAACTTTTCTTCACAAAAAAATTTAATCGCTTCCACAGTCTGTTTGATTTTTTTTTCTACTTCAGATGTTTAATTGCTGTTTTCAGAAATAAATCAAAGCAGGTACATTTTAAACTTTCCTATTGGATCACTCTATCTATTGCTTAAAACTGCAAAATTTGGAAACCAATTATCCGTAACTCATCAAAGAAAACCTTTTCTACCTACACTTCCGGAACGAACACTCTCAACTCTCAATCAGTATTATCCAAACAAGGTACTAGGGTAACAGGAGACGCAGGTAATGAGCTGTGCAGTGTAAACTCACACATTGACGAGACGCCGTGCGACAGAGACAAAGACATTACGTATCCTGTGAGATAGACAAAGACGGATGTACCTACATATGTGACAGCTAATTTCTCCAGGTGTAAACGCTGATTAGACAGTGTCGGCTTCGTTACTGTTTATTTCATGCGAATATTTGCAGGGATGTGTCTGCATTTTAATTAAGCGGGATCTATTATTCTGCGTTCAAAGATATGTGACTTTTGTCACTATTTCTTTAGGCAGTTTTCAAATGACGTAAAACTTAATTATGAAGCATTTAATGAAACTACTCGTTTATGTATTTATGCAATAAAGATACTTTTACTTTTACTTTACTTTATGATAGGAATGCGTTTAACCCGCGTTATAATTTGACTTGAATTAAGTAAAAATAGGAAAACCGAAAATCTGCAAATATATTTGAGTGGGGTATCAAATGAAAGCGCATCTTTACAAAATATTATGGTGTTTAGCTTGTAAGGAAATTAAGGCAATGGATTCTATTCACAAAAAAAAAACTCCCGATAGTTTTGCTTTAATTTGAAATTTAGTTTTTTTTTTGGTAGTTTTTTTTTACTTTGCGGAAATCCATTCTAAACACTTATATGAAACCTAATATTATTTGAGTTATGTTAAAATATACTTGATTTTCAGCTGCTTTGTTTGCTTACCTACCTCTCAATTGAATAATTAGCAACGTTCTTATTAGGTATGTATAAAACAAACAAAACTAACTACATTCCTGAAAACTACATATTGCAATCTGACATAGGCAATAGTTAATGTCCTTTGAGAGTCCTTTGTACGCGCCTCAAAGGCAGTCAAAGAAGCGCGGGCTGCGACACAATATCGGGCGACACAAAGTAGCGGAATTGCATTCGAGGTCACAATGTACTGGCAATCAGGAGGTTATTCGAGTCGAGAAATGTACTATTTTTGACTGGAAATTTACTGTTTTTGACTGGAAATATACGGTATTTACTGGTGAGAAAGTATTTCGAGAAGGTGGGGAATAGTTGTGAGAGTGGAAGTTAAGTGGATGGAAAAGATAAGAAAGCAGGATTTGTTTAGTTGAGAAAATGATTTGATTAATTTTGGAAGAAAGTTTCATCGTTTAGATTATGGATCCTGAGAAAACCCATTACTTTTAATAATAATCATTACTGACCCACTGAGGCAGTAAGAAATGGGCAACCTAAATAGGTTAAGACGTTAAACATAAGAGATAAGAATCATAACATTTCCAGCATTTCTTAAATCTGTACAAATATAATTTTGTAGATTGTTAAACCAAATTTGTTTTTCACGTTAAAGTTGGGCGAATTCTTTTCTTTTACGGTGAAACCGTTCTCGCAGGACCTAGTTAGCTATAATTTTATTCGTTTTCATGTTAAGATAAATAAATTTTACTCATACTTCACATAGTATTTTATTAAATTCTGGTAACAGGTCCTGTTAATGGACTAGGTCAGGTGCGATTCGTGCAGGTGCCATTAGGTAAGGTGCTGTAACGACTTATATAAGCCATTATGAATCTGGGGGCACCGCAGTGCCCCCACCAAGTCGATTTTATTTACAAATCTATTGTTTAATTAATTAATGTAATTAGTTTCTAACCGTTTCAATAAATAAGTAAATAATTTACACCTAGGGTTCCGTGTACAGTTTATTCTAATTTTGCAATAAAAAACCACAAAATGGATATACTTTTAAATGCTAAAATGCAGTAAGAGCTATCCTGGCGCAACGTTGCTTAACTTTGTAAAAATAACGTTTTTTTTATGGGAGCCCCCTTTTATGTTTTTTTATTATGTGTCTTATGGGAGAACTGAATTTTAGAAACCGTTGGCAAAAACGTTATAAATATGTTTGTCCTCTCTCATAATAATCTGTATAATTTACAAAATCTTTTTGTTATTTTATTCTACTTTTTACTGCTGCTAACCCCAGCAAACGTTGTTTTGCAAAATGAAAAATAGATAGTAGCCGATTCTTAGACCTACTGAATACGCATATAAAATTTCATAATTATGTGTTAAGCCGTTTCGGAGGAGTACGGTAACTAACATTGTGACATGGAAATTTTATATATTAGAAGATATATTTTTCTACTGAAAAACGATACCAACTAGTGCTACTTTTAAAATATTATAAAACGTACGTAACGTTCGTTATTATAAATCGTACAAGTATTTTAGTTCGTGGGCAAGTTGTGGGCTATCACAAGAGTAATGACACGAGGGCAGAGGTCTTTAGCGGCATTTGCCCCGGTGAGGGTGAGTGCTATGCTTAACCCCTGAACTGGTTTCAATTCCTTCTCGTGTACCTAACTCCAAAGAGTGGAGTAGAAGACTATTTTTCATTATATTTTTTTTATGCTTGATAAGCCTTCATTTGACCACAATCTCACCTGATGTAAATTGACGATGTGGTCTAAGATGGAGCATGAAGGCCTAGAATTAGGCCTTTTATTTATGTTGTCACATTTAACAGCGACAGTATGATCTAAGAATAATTTATAAAAATAAAATTGTATAATTAACGGCTTCAATTTTACAAGTGCTCTGTGCTTCGCTTATTCGAATAATATTCATAATGTTAATGACCAAACAAAACCTAAATATATCTATTTTGTGTACAATATAGAGTATATGTATTTTTATATTATAATGTTAGTGCATAATAATAAAACAACCTTTTAGTCAGTGGACGTTTTACGGCTTAAATTATAATAATGCTGCTGATGTTAAATTAATTAAATATAACGTTTAATTTTCTCTCTGAGAGATTTTCGGCGATGTATTTAGAATACTCTAAACGATAAAAAATTTTAGCTCCTCAAAAGGGTTAAGGAATTCCTTTACACAACAAAAATGTCAATTGCTCGCGAATTCTACTCGATGTTGATACATTGCCAACACATAAAATGTAAACAGCAAACATTTTTATAAATAAATTCTTTGATCTATGGTATTTGAATTTTATTTGTTGTTGATGGCAAATAAAAAATAAGTAAATCGATTAATATTATATTAATTAATTGTTTTATGATTATCCTCCGCTCCGCATGTATAATTCCTGGTTTCGGCCAAAAAAAAAAAAACAAAAAAACTTAAGAACTTAAAAAACTTAAACTAAAAACTAAAACGTTAAGTTAACTTAACTTTTAAACTTTTTTAAATAAGGCATTTAGCCCAACTTTTTGTACAAAGTTTTTGTTCAAATAATATATTTTAAACTAGCGGCCCGCCCCGGCGTCGCACGGGTAAAAAAAGTTCCCGGCAATTTTTCCTAAATTGCTCACCGTTTAGACCTACCTTGGACTACGACAAACATTTTAAAACCAAAATCAGCTCAATCGGCCCAGCCCTTCACGAGTTTTAATCAGACTAACGAACAACAATTCATTTTTAGAATATATATAATAAAATTAAATTTATGAGTATTTCGCCCCCAACGACTGCATGGCAACCTATATTCACGACGTCAGAAGTCTATAAAGAAGATTGTCAGACGATTGAATATTGGTTAGATTGGAAGATATCTATATAAATAAAAATGAATTGTTGTTCGTTAGTCTGATTAAAACTCGAGAACGGCTGAACGGATTTATCTTATCATAATTTCTTTTCTTTCTTGGTCTTGAAATTTTCTTGGAGGTCTAGGGAAGGTTTTAAAGGCGAGAAAAAATCGAATAATTGCCGGGAAAAAAAATTGAATAAAATACCCGTGCGAAGCCGGGGCGGGCCACTAGTTTATAATAATAATAATAAGCATGTATTTTGCTACACATAAGTACAGACTATTAACAACAAACACAGTAAGTACATACAAAAAAAAAGCAGGTAAGGTGAGCAAAAACAAACATCAAATTATATAGTTAAACTAGCTGACCCCAGCAAACGTTGTTTTGCAAAATGAAAAATAGATGTTGGCCGATTCTCAGACCTACTCAATATGCTCACAAAATTTCATGAGAATCAGGAGGAGTACAGGAACGAACATTGTGACACGAGAATTTTATATTCTAAACAAAACGTCATATGATGAAGTATGTATGTGTTTATCTATTTTAATAATTGCGGAAGACTTCTTAACACTCTAAACAGAGCCAAAACCCACAAATCTAGTTATAAGTGTAGTCTACAATTCCAATTCCAAAACCTATCGCAAATAGTAGCAACCAATCAAACTATCGGCCGATCTTTAGTCGGTATTCTCCAGGTTCTCAGAACATAAAACAAATTGCCGCAAAGCTCATTTAAATGTATAACACATTCCCATCACGTCTTAGCGCCCAGACTAAGTAACAGTTAGTACTGCAGTCAGTAGTCCGTTCTAGCACGTCGTAGCAAAACGAAATACGATTTCCGATAGAGATTAGCTGAATTAGGGCAATAAACGCATAGATTAGAGAGTAGTTGCGGTAAATGTGCTTTGTAGTTTTGCCAGCTAAAGGTTGAGTTTGAGCATTTTGCGTGACTGTAAATTTAGAACGAGCCTTGCAGATTAGTTGGGTAGTCAGGTATGGAATATGAATCTTGTTCTAGTTTGTAAACACATATTATATGCAATGCACCCCTATTATACGTTCCCACTGCTGGGGCACAGGGATTTCTCTCTGGATGAGAGAGATTCGCCTTAATTCGCCACGCTGCTGGCCTGGTGCGGGTTGATACATTAACCAACCGTAATTATAATACTAAATACAAATACAAAATCATTTATTGAGAATTAAATACATAAAAATACATGCAGGGAAATAGTGACAGTTATTTTTATTGATCTAACGATTACAGAATATTTAAATGTATCTAGTTCCAAAAAGGTCCCAACTCAGCAATAATTACTAATAATTTACCTAATGTGAATAGTTATTTTACAATAAGTTGTCATGTAATCCGGTTCCGGTAATACTCCCATTTTACATGCCCTTTGAACGATTCAAAGTTCTTAGAACAAGCCGGTTAAAGCACGTATTTAAAGCGCACATTAATTTCAAGAATATCTAATCTTTGGCCACGGGTTTTGAACCCACTGTTTAAGGTAGGGGGAAAATATCTCAGCCATACGCATAGCTGGACATATGTATTCTTCACTTGGGATGAGGGGGCTGCAGCGGCATGCTTAGCAGGCAGGTCGTCGAGCGTATTATTGAGTTGCACAAATAAAATAACATCGCTGTACCTACATAGAGGTACATGGCAAGCAGAAAAGTATTTTATTACTTTTCTGCTGGCTCACAATTCTCCAGGGAATAAGCTGCCTTATTCAACACAGTGATTTTTTAAAACATTTCATTTCAAAGCGCTATAAAGTCAAAGTCAAAACGTTTATTTCCTTAGACACACATGACATACAAGGACAGGTCAACTTAAAGCTAATTTAAATAAAAACTAAGAATAAACAAGGTACAGTATGCTTCACCAACTGGTAACATTTCAAATAGCTAAAGTTTACATTGAGCATCACTGCTGCACGATTTCTCAACTTAGAAAATTTTACTCAATAATATAAAGCAAAAATTGTATTGTCTTACAAAGATTTGAACCAGGCACTTTTTCGCTCAAGAGCACATGAAATGCACTAACCAACTGAGACAACGAGTTGGTTACGGAACTGGCGAAATTTTATGATGTTATTGTTCATTGAAGGAATACATTTACATCTTTCTTGACATTGAATACAATAAAATATGTTTTTGAGGGTAGATTTACATTTAAATTTGATGGACAAAGAAAGATAGCTGCCTATTCTCGTATTGTGTCTTGACTTGGTGAAGTGTAACGAAGAAAATGGCGCATATTAGTAATTTCGAAAGAACCAAAATTGCAGTTCTATATGAACAACAAATGAGTTTAATGGAGATTGCTCATCAGCTTGGTGTTACAGTAATACATCTATTTTATATTTATGTAAGTTTTTAATTTCCCATAATTAGTTAACAACTTTTTTTATTTTGTATGTTTTTTTTGTAGATCAAAACCGTGCGCCTGTGGGTGCATAGATTTCTTGAAGAAGGGGAAGTAAATGCCAGAAAGACTGGAAGAAAATTTACAGGAGTCTATACAAATCAGTGTAACCGGCATAATGCTATAGTCGATATTCACTCACGGTCACCTTTTACGCCAACTCGTTCAACTGCTCAGCAATTATCTATTTCCCCTTCAACTGTTAGAAGACACCTTCATGCGGCTGGCATTCATAATTACCGAGCAGCTAAAAAAATTGAATTATCCGAACTCCACCGCAGGGCAAGAGTGAGATTTGCCCAAGAGTATTTAGATTTTGACTGGCATAATAACATAGTTATTTTTTCTGATGAAAAAACATTTAGATCGGACACCGACGGACGAAAAATATTGTGGAGAAAACATAATGATCGTTATAATCCACAAAATATAATACCAGTAAGGGCAAGTGGCAGAATAACGTTAGGTAAGTCATAATTATGTCAAACAAATCTAATTTCATAATGTGATTAAACAAATTTCTTTATAATATATATATTTTGATTCACATTCAAACTCGTATCCAGTAATAAAGTAAATAAATAATAAATAAAATATTTATTTAGAAAATCACTTAAAGCTAAAGTTTTAATTAAATTTTCATTATTATTATTTAAGTATATTAAATGAAATAAACGTTCATTTTTAGGTTATTGGGGATGGATGTCCTCTATGGGGCCTGGAGAAATAACTGAAATAAGTGGACGGATGAATGGTGAACAATATTTGAAAATCCTACAGGAAGTTATGTTACCTTCTGTCCGAGTCGCCTATCCAGAGGGACAAATTTATTTTGTCCATGATAATTGTGCAGTGCATCGTACGCGAATGGTGACACAATGGATTTCTGCTCAAGAAGGCATTACTGTCATACCTTGGCCAGCTAAAAGTCCGGACCTAAACCCTATAGAAAATATGTGGGGTCAAATGGTTTTAAATTGGGATTCAAGTGAATTGCGGTCCAAACACAATTTACAACAAGAGGTCATGAGGACCTGGGAGCTAATGAGAGGTAACAATATGGGGTGGAAAATGGTAACTCAAATGAAAAATAGATTAGAAGACATTATAATTAATGATGGTTATCCTTTACACTATTAAGCGATTAAAATAAATAAATATTTCCGGATTACTACACATATCTACCATTTATTGCCAGAATTATAAAATATGAGATAACCATCAGTATAATACCATTTGGCCTTACGTATTTACTATACAACTAATTAAATAATAATATTTCATACGTTACTGGAGATCCAAATTGTTTTATTCATTAGTTTAGTTTTCGCGACAAAAACTAATGGTAACATGTGTATTCTCAAGTAATCAATGTAATATGAAAATGATATAAATAGGTTCTGTGACTAATTTGTTTATCGTTATGTAGATTATAAAATGTTTTGTCATTAAATAGTGATATCGTTGTGTAAACTTTATGCGAGTATTCAAAAGACAAAATAAAATTTAAGTTATAAATGATTTTGTTTTATTATTAATTAGGTTAGGTTATTATATAACATATCTATCATCTAAAATAACGCTTCTCGCTAATCCTTTATAAATAGATAAAACAGAATTAAAAATAATTAATAGAACAAAAAGACAGAAGTTATAAATGATTTTGTTTTATTATTAATTAGGTTAGGTTATTATATAACATATCTATCATCTAAAATAACGCTTCTCGCTAATCCTTTATAAATAGATAAAACAGAATTAAAAATAATTAATAGAACAAAAAGACAGTCATCCTTGCGAGGATTCGAACACGGGTGTCATATTGCATATCGTGAACATCATGTCAATAATGCCACTGCGCCACCATCACATGCTTGACAGTGTTAAATTTAGAAGCCGGTTTCTATATTATGTTAATAATACAATATAAATTAGATTTTGTTGAGAATATTTTGTTAATAAATACTGTCTTGGTTATAAAATTTAAGATTAAGCGTTATAATAACACAAAAGTGTCAAAATACATTGACGAAGAAATGTGAATGTAACTTAGTAGGTTTGAACCCGCATGCGTTTGAATGGTATTAAAATAAATAGTTACCAGTTAGTGCTCTTGACTGTACATTGTATTGATAGATCGCTTAAACTTATACACTGAGTTGAGAAACGAATAGAACGACCCAGCTTTCATCTCTAATGTATAAATGGAAGTTTTTGAAGCTTTTTCAATGTTTTACGTGTACAGTAGATTTATAACGGGATATTTACCATGATCGACTGACTTTTGCGTTTCCCGATATTTCGGCAGTTACATGCGCCATGATCACGGTTGAACTGAAGCAGCGAGTCGGGTAACAGTTTTATTGGCAGACGGTCTACCCTCTTTCTCAGTCTTTTATCACAAGACTATGCATCGCTAGACAATCAATCTTGGTGAATATTCCGTTATGAATCTAAATAGCGTTAATAACCATGATCGTTCCAAAAGTTAGTATACAGTAGACTCACAAAAAGTGGGATATCTAAAATTGATACGGCACTGATCTGTTCCATAGCTAAAAACTCACGTGTCGAATAAAACATGCACGAATGCTTTTGCGCCAACAAAAACGTAAAAGTCAACAAGTATTTGCATACAGTTTTATACTAGTGTATTCAAAACAAACTTTTTATTCTCACATTACAATATCTTAAATGACCTTCATAAATAAATTAATTAATTTCTGTACACAATACAGACACTTCCCTTTGTATTATTTTATTTCTTTTGTTATATACTGTAATCACTACTAAATATATAAGATGTCTATATTATTATTGTATTTCTTTTGTGTGTGTGCTGGATAAATATTTTCTATTTCTATTTCAATATACACTCGGTTTCAAAAATAACAAGTCAGTCAAATAACTGAAAAGTTAGATCAATGAAATAAAACAAAGCTTTAAAGACTTTTTATTTGCGGTTTTATTGACAGATTATTTAAACTGGTTGTAAAGGAGGTCGTTGGAGGAATGGTAAAGGTATTCCTTAGCACCGGCTCCGAAATTCTGTGTACAGCATGTCTACTCGCCTGGTAGCTGTCATAAGACCTCGCGGTGGCAATACAAAGTACTAAAATGAAGAAAGTTATTAAAAATGAAAAACGCAACAAAAAAATATAAAAAATATTTTATTTGCAGAAAAATATGAGTAGGTTA
Organism: Gymnoscelis rufifasciata; assembly: GCA_929108375.1. Classification (NCBI taxonomy): domain Eukaryota; kingdom Metazoa; phylum Arthropoda; class Insecta; order Lepidoptera; family Geometridae; genus Gymnoscelis; species Gymnoscelis rufifasciata. Next base: position 12,006,449 of record OV815320.1, on the reverse strand, counting down.
ATTTAGATTTCTTTTATATAGAAAGTTAAAGTTTTATTTTTAGTATTTAACTTTATAGTTAAATTCCCAATTGAACAGCCTTTGTTTCATTAGGATAGCATAGCAGTTCGGAAGATATTCAGGTTCATGTGACTGACCCGTTATTTTTTAAACCAAGTGTACATAAGTACTTTTATTTTAAGATCATACAAACGATTAATCTTTGTCAATAAATACCTGTTTTTCTATAAAAAAGTATAAGAAATTTGCTCCACTTATACCTGAAGAACTACAAACTTTAAATATAATAAAGATTCTTCAATTTACGCGCAAAAAGTTCTGCAAATTAAATCCCGCCGGATTAAAAATTATGGTAAAAAATTCATGCTGTACGAGTATTGATAAAATTTATCTTTGCTGGTATTGCATCCTTGATTACCAATAATGTTTACTTGACTGTTACAAATAAATAAATTGATAAAAATTAAGTTAAGCAAACATTAACCGACTTACAGTTTGAAAAATGTGTATTATTTGATCTTGGGTTATAGAGAAAACTACTGGAATTGCATACATAAAAAACCTTGGCCGAACGAATGTGAGACGAAACCAATTTTTTTAACATCAAATTAGTTAAGGGACGAATGGGGAATACGAACTAGGATCGAAGCGGATTTTCTTTGTGGGCCGAACTTGCACAGGACAAATAAGGCATGAATCAATTTCTCTTCTGATAGCTATTAATAATTAATATTTCTCTGGAATTAGTGTTTTCATTCATCAATCGTTATTGCATTGAAGTAATAATAACAGCTTGACCAAAATTCGCCATAAATAAGCGATATATTCCTCCGACCATTGGCAAAGATATAACTTCCAGAAATTAACCAAAACGAGGATACAGGCCGTTCAGAAAGCGTCTATTACTGAACGCTGCCAAGTTCGCTTCATTTGTACCAATAACGCCGAGATTGTGCTTGAGGAGAGTTCTCATGAAATCAGTTTGGAAGTGCTTATTTTGAAAACCATACTAATTTACCTCACCTTCTTTCTTTAATTATATTTTAGATACATACAAGGTGTTTGAATATTGGTTTATAAAGCGAAATGTATTTATTGTTTTACAATTTTTCGATATGGGAGCCCATTTGTCGATCGATAGCATTAGTTTTAATGCGTAATTTTGTAAATCGAATTGTTTCATGAGAGAGATATTTATTGTTTACCTTAAAGCTGGGTCCACACTTGTATCATTTCGGCGTATCGTATCTCCGTCGCGTATCCTCGGCGCGTATCATGATCGCTAGTTTGGACGCAAGCTAATACGCGTTAATGATACATGCCGTATCCGATACGGCCCGATCCGCCCCCGATCTCCAATGATCGCGTATCAAGATACACCGCGTATCCGATACGCGTATCACGGTGGTATGGACGAATTTTGATACTGTATCATGATACTGTATCGTGATACGATACGTGATACACCCCGAACCATCCTGTGTCGGTTTTTCCGCGATCATCAAAGGGGATACGCGTTGCATTGAACAAGTTTTGACGTGAATGCTTGATGCAGTGTTGCCAAACGACGACCTCTGTGGCTCGGTGGGCGAACGTCCACCTGAGGCGCAGGAGGTTGCGGGTTCGATTCCCGCCGGGGGACCAGATTTTGTACGATCTATAATTTCTGGTTTCGGGTCTGGGTGTTTTCTATGTATCATATATGTATGTATTTACAAAAAAAAATGTATCTATGTAGTATATCCGTCACCTAACACCCATAGTACAAGCTCTGCTTAGTTTGGGGTTAGGTGATGATGTGTGAGTAGTCCGGAAATATTTATTTTATTTATATTTAATGCTGCGGCAATTACCGTGTTCTACGGCTTTCAGGCCAAAATATTACACAATGCACTGCCTACGGCTTCAACCCTGTAGCCGTAGCAGTTTCTACGGCTATTCGCAAATTCTACGGTAATTTATTAAATCCGATGCGCGAAATTACTCACTTCTCACTTACCCAATTTTTTTTTTTTTTTTTTATTTAGGTATTTATTTATTTAAGTATACTAACACGATTACGAAACCAATTACATTAGTACACAAAATAACAATATAATGATACACACAAAAATAATTAGGTAACAAGTTATAAATAAAATGAAATAGAATTAATTATTATTATTACAAAGATTTGGGACATTATGAATTAAATGATTACAAACTAAAAACAAATTAAGCAGACATCCTTCCACTCATTCATCACTCTCGCAAAACTTCAGACATACCAACATTACGCTCTTCCATTCATCTGCGAAGATATCGCAGTCTGGGTTCTGGTCGATCAGTCTGTTAAGCCCGGCGAGAGTGCGAGGCAGTGGAGAGTTTGCACGAGAGACAGTTTTACAGTAGGGCACAGAGAACAGCCTATGACTTCTACTGCGAACGTAATTATCGGGAAGGTAGAGCCGGAGCAGAAGGTTGTGCAGATCAGGAACGTCGATCATACTACGAAGCACCTTGCACATTGTTGCTATCTGATCGTACGCTCTTCTGGTCTGTAGGGAATTGTAACCAAGACACCCTTGAAGAAATCTGGTTGGGTACATATAAGGGTAATATCCAAATTCCCGCTTGTATTGAGACCTGAGAAACGCCTTCTGTACCTTCTCTAGTAACAGCACGTATGTTACTTCGTACGGGCTCCAGACGGAGCTGCTGGACTCCAGCTTGCTCCGCACTAGAGCTCCAAACAGAAGCCGCACAACACTGTCACTGCGAAAGTCTCGGGCGTTTCTCAGAACAAAACCAAGTCTTTGAAAAGATTGTTTGGCGATGCTGATGATGTGGTCGTGAAATGTGAGCTTTCGGTCAAACGTTACTCCTAAATCCTTCATTATTGTTACCCTAGAGATCATGTTGCCATGAATCGAGTAATTAAAGGATAATGGGTTTTTCTTTCGACCGAAAGTCATCACGGAGCATTTAGAAGGATTGAAATCCATCTTGTTGGTAAGACACCATTGGCATACCGCATTCACGTCTGCTTGAAGCGCCTCACAATCTGATGGAGAGCGTATGACGGTGTAGAGTTTCAAGTCGTCGGCGTACAATAGACATTCTACGCGCTCTACAACGTCCGGTAAGTCATTTATCATTAAAATAAAAAGCAAGGGACCCAAAATAGAACCCTGACTTACCCCTGATCGCGTGTGATAGGGCGCAGACTCATAGATTCCAAGTTTAACATACTGCTGGCGATCGCGCAGATAGTCGGCCAGAAGTTTGAGGAGATGAGGCGCGAAGCCTATGGCGCTTAATTTGGCCAGCAGTATGTCGTTATTGACCCTATCAAACGCTTTTTGGATATCGAAGTAGAGCACGTCCACCTGACAGTCAAGGTCTAAATTACTTGAAATGTACTCCACTAGAGTCAAAAGATTTGAGTTGACCGATCGCTTATCTCTAATTATCAATTTTCAATATAATATATTTGTACTCGTATCCCTAAAAAAATTATGCATAAAACCCTAACCCTTCCTTTTGAATAATTCTACTTATTGATGAAAAGTGCATAAGTTCAGTAGTTTCAGTTTATTGCGAACACAGGGACAGACAGACGCGGGGACGGACTATAATTAATAATAAGTATATAAAAATAAAAAGCTTAAAGACTTGGCTTCATGCTAACATAAATAAACCATTGAAAGAACCCATAAATCGATTCCTATGATATATCCCTTCAGTCACGCCTATGAAGGCCATTGCCAACTATAAACCCGCAAATATAAGATATCGTGGCAACACTAAAGCATTGTTACACTTTTTGTCCATTCACTCCGAGTTTGAAAGAGTCCACGGTACCCAAACTGGAAGTTGTCTGATCTATTTTGTTGGAGGAAACTTCCTTGACAGATAGTGAGGGGGAAGTCTGGAAGTTTACTCGTAAATTCGTGCTAGTCTGAACTGTCACATACTAGCTTTCAAAAGAATACTTAAGTTTTATACGCTTCATATTGAGTCTAAGGCTAACCGTTATCTAGGCGTTTGCTACGAATGCTCTACGTACCTATTTATGCTTGGGAAAAGTTGTGGTTTCACCGTCGATGCAGGCAGATTCCAACCGAAATAACTGGGAATTATTGTTTGAAGTCTAGGTCCAACAATGGTCCTGCTAAGGCTAAAATAAAGTGATTTTACTATGGTGATGTAACTATTACGCAAATTTATCTTTATTTTATGGATTTCTGGGCAAAGTAATATTCAGCTACTTTTTCGTTTATTGTCACTTATTGTTATGTACAACCCCATTAGAATTAGTGCTCCAATTGCCATAACATTGGTACTCTTCAAAATTGGTGCTACGTTTGAAATACCTCAGATTTTTAGATTTTACAGTAACCTACTTACGTGTTAACTGCGCCGTAGTGCCGTTTGCGGTAAAATGGATTTCCTGCAGTGACCATTTAGCCTAAGTCCTTGTTTATGGGTTGAATATTGATAGACTAAGGGCGTGTTTCATAAAATCCGAGTAAATAAGGCATTGGTAAGTTATAAAAAAATATAAAGTTTTGTAAACGTATAAGTAGTTTTATTGTATGTTAGTAATAAGTTTATTAAAACTGTTTGTTTTCAAATTAAAATGAAATAAAAATAAATAAAATTATGTTGAGAGTCACATTTGACTGACCGAAATAGCTCTATATTTAAACATTGTCAAACTTTACTCGGAAATGGTGAAAGAGGCCATAAGAGATCTGTATATCTCTTATGGCCTAACCTAACGAAGAAACGTATATAAAACATACGTTTCTTCGTTAGGATTCAAATTGTTTGTCACAAGTCAGTACTCGTATAAGTAATCAGAACATACAAGAAAACAAACCGTGTTAATTTTTATCTTTGTTTTTATAGCATAATTTTCACAAACTCATTTACCATATTAACTTAAACCATTATGTGTAATCTGTGCTTAAACTCACCCTTTTTAGTTCCAAAATAAAATAACCCCTCAAACGCCGTAAATATAAAACTTAAAGCCTCTATAGGAGAATTTCACGGTTAGTTTGGAATATTGTTTTTACAAGCAGAAAATTGCATGAACCCGAGCAACGGAAATGTGTACTTTATAAAATGGAGTTTGTTGCATGTTAAATTTATTTTGCTATGAAAGGCTGCGTTTAAATAGAGCATGGCGGTGTTGCAAAGACGGAGATGAACATTTCGACATTTTTTTTAATTATTTTATTATACGGAGTTGCTTGTTTTCGTATCTGTTGGCTCAAACTAGTTGTTATTATAAAAATAAACTAGTTGGTATAACTAATCATGTTTTTTTATGACACTTGGTGGTGTTTGACGATTCTAACTGACCATTTTGACTAGATAACAGAAAAAAATACTATTCGTGTACATGTTTGTTAAAATCTCTACCAATATTTAAGTCTTGGTTTTAAATATTACCTATCTTTTAGTTGCATACCGTCTCCATGCTTATTGTTGCCGTATATAAATATATTTATGTAAATAAATATTATGTAAGTATCTTGTTTATTATATGATATGTATGTGATTAAAAGTATTTCATATTTATTTATAATTTTCAAGTAGGTATATAGCTAAAATCCTGTAATATTGTATTCAATCTGTATTAAATTTATTAATACTTGTATCTTCATGTTTTATGATTTGTGTCCATCCCAAGGTTGGCTGGAAGAGATCCCTATCCTATCTAGCGAGAGATAAGGCCGCCCATTGATTCAACATTTTTGTACAATTTTATCTTTTTTGTGTTTTATTGTATGTTGTGTTCCATAAAGAGTATTGTAATGTATGTATGTTTGATTGGCAAGTAATTAAGCAATCTCATCTTAGCTCCATTCATTAGTTAGAGAGAGATGGTTTGTATGATTGTTAAACTGGTTAGATACATTACACATACACATTAACCTATTATAAACTCAAACTTAATAAGAAAGATTAAATAAATTCATAACTAGGCAGATGTAATACACGCTAATTTGAACACAAAAACTATGAATACCTATATAATTTAAGATGATTGTGCCCTGATGTAACTAAATCTTACTTAATTACCTTAAAAATCTTAGTTGAAGGGTTGGATGGTTTTTGACAATTGCGGATAGCTATCTTAGTAGTCCTTAAGCAGTCTTGTACATGTCACTGGAAAGTAATATGAATCGTAAATTGATAAATTTTCTTATTTTAAATTGTATAATTTTAAGGCTCTCCTTAAAATTATCAGTGGACGCTGATTAGTTATAATTATCGAACGAAGATGTAGTAGTAGGGAGATGTATGTTTGCATATGAAAAATCACGTCCAGAAATACTGGTCAAGGTTTTATATCTATTATACCTAACGTTTAAATTAAATAATATTGAGATAAATGCGCATTTGTACATAAAATAATACACTTAGCAGCGATCGGTCCATTTGAGTATGAAAATCATACTCATTCGTACTATTAGAATATGACAATATTTAAAATTTCATAATTTGTTTTATGATTCTGATACAAAATGTTGATTCTAAGGCGACTAAAATGCCTTTGCTTTATATAATTCAAATCTTAAATTTAAATTGAATATTTACAAAAAAGTTTAACTAATGTATTTGACAGGGATTTTCCGAAATTCTTTTAGGAACCCTACCTACCCTTACCCTGATAAATTGCAACGATCCCTTGTGTAAAGAAACATTGATTAACCTTCAAAGAAATACCCATTCAATCGCGGAGAACCTCCGAGAAAAATCTATCGCAATATCTTTTTAATCAAAACCTAAGTCATTTGTTTCCAGCAAAACCATAAAGTAGAGGCAAGTATCAAAAATTCATTTCTACACCGAATCGAGGAGTAAAATCACAGGCGTTAAGGGCAGATTACATTTTATACTTTACGACTATTGTTTTAAAGTCCCATTTCCTTTGATTGCTGCTTAGATTTTTGATCATAGCTGGATTGGTTGTAATTTGAGATTTTTTAACTGGGTTTGAGGAAATTTGGATTTGAATTGCTTTTCTTTTGTTTTCTGTCTAGGTTTGTGAACTAAATTGCCGCTGTAGGCTATTTTTATAACTCCAAGCATTCCTAGAAGGCATAGTATAGAAGGCATATCGTTAACACAACTTGCATAAATAAATCTAAAGATCGATTTGTGAGAGACGTAATCGAAAAATGCTAAGCATTTTCTATTATTAAGCTTGCCATTTTGAATCATACCATATTATGCAATAATAATATTAATTCAGAAAGTCACTTTAAACTTATGTTTACAAAAATCCTTAAAATGTTTATTTATTTACAAGATACAAAATGATTTATTTCCATTGTTTGGTTTTACAAAACTTAGACAAGTCAAAATAAAATTTATTTATTAAAATAAGCTACACCAACAGAATATATTATAACAAACACTTTAAAATAATCAATACACACATTATTATACTATGATACATATTCTAATTAAAGGTGAGCACAGCATTTAATAAAATGTTATTACATCTATGATGTGTTATTGTGCCTCAACTAGGAGAATCCTGTTTTTTAGGCATATACAAATAAAGTAATATATAAAAAAATCAATGATTAAAAAAAACACCTCAGCAGGGTACGGAGACGGTAAGGCGACAAAACCATTCTCAAAATTACTTTCATTAAACCAATGATAGTCAAAACTTAAATTGCACAATTCTTCTGCAATTCTGCGTATAACTTACGACTACTAAATATAGGTCAAAACCTAAACGGCCCTCTTAACTCTTGTTGCCATACTAAAGAAAATTTACTGGTGACATTGCTTAACATTGTAAATTGAAAAATTTTACAACTTCTCGAGAGTATTTATGGGTCAACATAAATTTGAAAAACGTGCAATCCACTTAACTAGGTTCATTTTAAGGCCGATATCTACATTGGCCGGGCGGTCGGGTAGGGTTGGGTATTGCCAAGTGTAAATAAATAGCCGGATGAAAATAATTATTGTAGTTGAATTATTTAATGTATTAATGTAATTTATTTTTCTTATTTATAGTAATTTTGTTATTTTTCAAGAATAAAATTTTATCTATATTAATATATTTCATATGTTTAAATATATTAATTAGTGTAATTGATTTGTAAGTCGTGCTTATTAATTAAATAAATAAATTAATTAAAAATCGAATAAGCATTATGTAAATATTTTTTTTTAATTCTGTAGTATCGTATCGTATGTGTGAAATGAACGTGTAAGTAGTGTTTATCTGAAAGTTGAATAACAAACTTGCCTGTATATTAGGTCCTTACATATGAAATTGGCGTTTTGTATGGGAGGAACAAAAAGTCGAATATTTTTTAATATAATATATTTAATTAATCAAAGTATGAACCATTATTTTCTATGCACTTTTGCCATCTTATAGGTAGTTCATTGATCCCTTTACTAAAAAAACCAGTCGGACGGGAATCAATAAAATCTTTGAAGGCGATTTGGACTGCCCCATCGGAGTTGAATTTTTTCCCTTGCAAGAAGTTATCCAAATTTCGAAAAAAATGGTAATCTGTTGGAGCAAGGTCCGGGGAGTACGGAGGATGTCTTAGACTTTCCAATTGAAGCTCTTCTAATTTAGTAGCCGTCTGTTGCGCAGTGTGTGGTCTAGCGTTGTCGTGAAGCAGCAGTGGCGTGGAGCGATTGACCAGCCTAGGTTGTTTAGCCGCTAGCTTTTCCATCATGGTTTGCAATTGCTGACAATAGACATCAGCCGTAATAGTCTGGCCAGATTTGAGAAAACTGTAATGAACAATACCGGCACTAGTCCACCAAACGCTTACAAGTAACTTTTTTGGGGTTAATTTTCGCTTGGGGCAGGATTTGGCTGGCTGGCCAGGATCCAACCATTGCGCTGAGCGCTTCCGATTATCGTAAAGAACCCATTTTTCATCACAGGTAATGATTCGGTTTAAAATACCTTCATTATTGTGCCGGTTTAGTAATGTAACGCAGCAGTCGACGCGCGTTTGCCGGTTTGCTTCAGTCAATTCGTGAGGTACCCACCTTTCAAGCTTTTTAATCTTCCCAATTTGCTTCAAGTGAATTAAAACAGTTTTATCACTAACACCGCAGCCTGCAGCTAACTCGGACGTGGTTTGCGATGGATCCGCTTCCACAATAGCCTTCAACTCTTCATTATCAACTTGAGTCTCAGGCCGTCCACGGGGCTTGTTCTGCAAGTCGAAATTTCCAGAACGAAAACGTTGGAACCAAAAACGAACTGTGTTTTCTTTTGCAACACGACCGCCATACACATCATTTACCCTTCGAGTTGTTTCCGCAGCACTAGTGCCACGGCGGAACTCGTACTCGTAAATAATGCGATATTTTAAGTTTTCCATTTTGTAAAATGAGTGACGCAAACAGAAAAAAACAGAAGAAAAAAAACAAATGAATGACGATCATCGAAGCACAAATACATGAGTCTATAGCTGTACAAATTTGAATTTGGAATTCCTTACCAAAGAGGAGAAATTTGTGATTAAAGTGGCCAGTACGAAAAACGCCAATTTCATATGTAAGGACCTAATATTTAACCTTGTTATTTCCTTTCAAAATATTTTTATCATGATTTAAGATTCTATTGTTTATGGCATAAGGTCAATATTAGGATAAAAGGACAAAACCGCTTTCAATCAAATTCAATTTAAACAAATTTGTCCATAAGTGACACATTTTTTTAGCTACGTTTAAGAGATTTTTGTCCGGCTTTTCCATACAACACTATCGAAGCTGAGTTATGTGGCAATTCAGGGTAACGCTGCGAGCGAAGTCGCGACCATTACTATGACTTACTACGTCGAGTCGGCGGTATTGACCATCGCGATTTATTTGTAGAAATATTGGATGTTCCATTACGGCTCCGTATGACCAGTGCCGTTTATCAGGTCTCTTGCGGTTTATGATCTCCTGGTACTTTAAACTTATTCGCTCATCTTTATGCTCATTATTTCAGCCGTAGGATGTTCACGGCCTTCCAACTATCGAGATTTTTTTGTAGAAATATTGAATTCAAAAAAAAGTCAGAGTAAATAATATATACATATCTAGTACGGCTCGATATAATTATGACCGTTTATCAGGTCTCTTGCGGTTTATGATCTCCTGGTACTTTAAACTTATTCGCTCAACATTATGCTCATTATTTCAGCCGTAGGATGTTCACGGCCTTCCAACTATCGAGATTTATTTGTAGAAATATTGAAGTCAAAAAAAAGTCAGAGTAAATAATAATAGTACGGCTCGATATAATTATGACCGTTTATCACGACCCTTGCGGTTTATGCTCTCCTGGTACTTTTAAAGCTCATTGTGATCATAATTCAGCCTTAAATCTTCTATTTCTGAACCAACTTCTTATTTTCATATATTCGGTCATGGGGCGTTGACTGCTGGACATTGGCTTCCTTAAAAAATAAGAGGATTAGTCCATAGCCTAGCACTCTGGTCCAATACGTGCATGCGGTGGTCTGCCAGAGCCTTGTTCGGCAAGGCATACGATGAGGTTAGCTTGGGTCTCTAGGATAATGTTTGAAACCTACCTTCTACGTCTTCATGCCCCATCTTAGACCACATCATCACTATACATCAGGTGATATTGTGGTCAAATGAAGTCTTATCTAAATTGAAAAAAAATAAAAAAAAACCTTGATCCCCCTAATGGACATCATAGGCCTCCTTTGTTATAATCATATTAAGCGCAGTATTAGTTTCCGTAGTGTACTAAAATTATATACTGCTTTATACATTTAAATGCGGGAGAAGTAGAGAGAGAAATAGAGAGAAACACTTAATGATATTGAGATTTTCGTTTCACTAGATAATATGTTTATCCGAATCATACGCTTGATTACAAAAGCCTGCGTTCACAAATTTGATTCTATTGTTTCTTAAAGATTTAGACCAAATTGATCGTAATCTGAACAAACTTTGTTCAATTTATTCAAAAAGTTTCTGAAACCAAGAGCTCCCAAAATTACTGTAAAACAATCTGATTCTTCAACTTAAGTAAAAACTTTAAAATGCTTGCTCCGTCCATCCAAATAGTACATAATATGGAAATATAGTTTTAGTCTGTTGGCTGCAACGGTACAGTAACACAACTTGTTATTAGCATGCGAGTAAGAAGCATTATATATGGCTCTTCATAATAGTAATTTTTTGATAATATAAATTAAAAGTCCCAATATGGTTTTTTAACGTCCCAGTGCCACATTTTATTCAAAATAAAATAACGAATGTGATAATTATTATTAAATGTCAAAATCTGAATACATTAATAATTATAACAACAATAAAATATAAATAAAGTCAATTTATCATGATTACTATTAACAATGTATTATTATTTTAATCATTGTGTTAAATATTTTTTTTTTTATAAATTTAAAATCAATTCGTTATAGTTGTTAAATGTCGTTTCAATCTTGCCTTCAGTATGGAGTCAGTTGGTGCCTCATTCATCCTGGTAGTATAAGGGAAATAAGGGATTACAGTTTTGTACTACTCAGTTACGTAACAGTCCGGCATACCAACGCCATTTTGAAGATTTGAGTCACGTTATAAAACAAAATTAACTAAAAAGACGAAAGTTTTACTATTTGATTATTGATATCATATAAACTCCAGCAAACATTGTTTTTCAAAATGAAAAATAGATAGTTATAGATTCTCAGACCTACTGAACACGCATATAAAATTTGGTAAAATTCAGTAAAGCCGTTTCGGAGAAGTGCGGTAACTAACATTACGACATGGACATTTTATGTATTACATAGGTTTATTTGATTAATTCGCATAAAGGGGCTATCTGTGTTGTGTGGCTTTAGTAGGTACCTACTTGTAGTATGTACATAAGCCAACCAACAAATACTCAAAAGTTTATCAAAAGAATTTAAGTATCAAATAACTTATTCAATTTATGTTATTTTTACGTTTGTCACTAGTTTACGACCAGAAATCCACGCGCCTTTTCATTTACCCAAGAACAACAGGCGTTTCGAAACGGCAAAAGTTCCAGAACTTTGTAGCCAACTTTCAGGATTACTTTCCGAACGTATAATGAATCAGGGCTGCGAGGTATAACTCCCGAATTTTGGGGAAAGGGGAAATAAAACGTACGGGTCCCTCAGTTCTCTTTGTTTATTTTGATTTCAAGTTTGTTATGTTGATTTGTTATTTTGTTTGGAACATCCATAACTGCATTGTTTTTAATAACTTACACCCCTAGGCGGGAATTGAATCCATGATATCCTACGGTTTGCTCGATATTTATTCAACTAACTATCGTATTTAAACTATGTGTTTGTAACTATATGTATTGTATGTATATTTTGCAGAAACATAGGATAATTTTCTTTTAAAGATATATGAAAAATATCTCTCATCTCTCTCTCTCTCTCTCTCACACACAAACGCAGCATTCATCAGTCGGTAATCTTTAGTTCCACAAAGTTATAGGCGGTTTCGCGGATTTGTGGTTTACGGTTTCTGATATACGTTATGGGCATTTATACATAATATGGTTATACAGGGTGTAATCGTTAAGTGTGCACAGGCGATTATTCCGTAACTATTGCAGTGGAATATTGTTATCTAAGTCATTATCAAATTCCGGAGCTCTTGTTCTCGAACTTTTTTTTCTGTTAAAAGATCCATAATTTATCAAATTGTTATCCAACTTACGTAAATACGTACCAGAAGGAACTTCTCTATCTGGGTACTCTCTTCTGTAGGCGATAATGGCCGCCCTATTGTTACAATCATGTTTGTAGTACATTTTTAACATGTCCCTCTTTTCTGTATTGGAATATGCCATTTTTCAATCAATAAATGCAACAATGACGATTATTAACGCAAATTAAAAAATACAATAAATTGGCGGGAACGAGAACCCGCGATAAAGAATTTGAATTTAGAACGAACACCAAAGAGTATCTTTCTTTTTGTTTTTATTTAGTATGTTGCTTTTCAGCTAGTTCAAATCAATACAATATTGAAACAAGGTTTATTATAAATTCGAAGTGGTAAGATAATTAATGTACACGTGTATCGACTTGAAATTCATTAATACCTTCATATCGTACATAATTATAAAATGACAAGGGTAAAATGAGTAGGTACTATTCCACTTAAAATAAGAAAACTAAAACCTTTCTACTATCTCATGATTTTTGGATATTTCTCGTTTTATTTTTAAAAAGTTATTAATGTCATTTTACTCATTAGGTAAAGTACTTTCGATATCAGTTTAAAGTTTTTTGATATCTGCAATAGTTACGGAATAATCGACTGTGCACACTTAACGATTACACCTGTATAACCAGAAACTTATGTGAAAATTAGCCTTGATTTAGATACAGTTTTCTCATTAAATTCAGTTACACAGTGATACTTTTTAGTAATACCTACTCTAGAAGTGGTATAAACTAATTGTCATTTAAAGGTTTCGGACAAACCAACACCGTAGAGAGAAAAGAGAGAACCGTAGATACAGCCTAGTGACAGACAGCCATAAGAGGCAGTAATAGGGTCTCGTTTTACCTTTTCGTACCTAACCCATAAAACTAACAGAGTAACTAACATTGCAATCATTTGCCTCAGAAAATCATTCAATATCTTTTCGGTAGCACTATCAAAACACGGCGTAGTGATTCTGGCCCCGGTTGGAACGAAAAGTTATCTGAAAAACACGTTGGCCTAACTGAGTTTGAGCCTCTATTCGACCGGACCCGGCTGCGTGGGAACTGAGCCCGTCTCATTCGATTTCAGAATCGATGATAGTCCCTGAACAACTGAAAATAGGTGAAAGGGGACATGACTACCAATATACACTGGTGTTTTAGTATCATACAATTCCAGAATCGATAGAAGAAAAACTAAACATAACTGGATTAATGAGAGAGTTCTTTTAAGAAATAAGATTATGCAAAAAGACCTTTACAATAGGTATAAATACATTATAATATAATATATTATTATATCCAGCCCATGTCGACCGACTGCTGGGCAAAGGCCTATTCCTAAATAAATAAATATTTCCGGATAATACACATAACATAATTTAGCCCCGTGGTAAGGTCTAAGCTTGTGTTACGGGTGCTAGACATATAAGTACATATAAATATGTTTATTGTAGGTACATATTGAAAACCGATACAAAGGAGAAAGTATTCGCAAAAACTATAAACACTTAATCTCGGAGGGAATGAACCATACCTGTGGACTTTCGCCCATCTCGCCTCTGAGGCAGTATATCCAAGTAAAAGCATGAGCCAGTAAAAAACAGCTAATTTGCCTAACCCACCTAGCTTCCAAATATACGATTAAAAGTTCAGTGCGACCATAAATCCGAAGTTTGTGGGCACCAAGAGGATCAGTCGCTTCACGGGCGCGTTTAATATTTATGTAGCGCATACCATTTTTTTGTTACACCGTAAAATCCTGACGTTGCTGCTCCGTTTATTTTGTAAGCTGGTTGAATTTTTGACTAGGTCACGTGGGATGTACTAGACTAGACTTTTGTAGTACCTACAAAATCTATTTTGCTGCAGGTTACAAATTCTGACAAAAGAATATCAGTATGTCAATATTACGTGTCAATAGCTAGTAATGTCAAGAGCTCTCTCGCTTTGTCACAATGTGACTGAGCGAACTACCTCAATGTTTTAACCATTGTCTAAATAAACTCGGAGATGGTGAAACAGGCCCAGAGTTTATAACGGGTTGACTTAAAATCGATGATAGTCTCTGAACAACTGAAAATGAGTCATTTTATTTATTATTACACTTTTATTTTGCAATTACAGTACACAAAGAATTCCAAAATGGAAAATAATAAGTAAATATACATTTAATTTATATTAAATAATATACTACTTTTACAAAATATTCAAGAAAAATAAAAAAAATAAACAATTTAATTTGTTACAAATATATTGTTCAATGATAACAATGGACACAGGTGAAATTATAGCATGATTTGACGTTTTTGAGTTTTTCGATACTTCGACTTGCAAGCGCCATCACGGCCTTAACTCTCGGAAAACTCAAAAACCGTAAAATTATCGTATGTTACCCGCTTTAAGTCTTAATATTTTAATATTTTCTGGGTATAAGCTTGGTATAAACAGCTGTTTACGTATAGGACTTATGTAATTTGCTATTTTTGGCATTAAAACTGGACCGTGGAGTTGAAGGTGTGTGATGGAGGGCTTAGGTATATTTTTGCTGAGTTGGCGGTTTTTGTTAAGCCTTTGTAGGCATTCATCTTCAAAAGACTTATATGGGTAAAGATGGTAGATCGCCAAGAAGGCTTTTGGGAGGCGAGTTCTTCTCAACACTCCAGGTATAAAAAGTAAAAAAAAAAGTTTGGTCTGGCCATTACAGGAAGTGAAGCAAATTTCGCCGTCATCGATTTTGATGATGATGGGTGACGACCAATTATTTTTAGTATTGATCCTATTTCATGTAGGGATTAAAATACTATTATGGGGCCATCAAAGTACTCGAGAAATGACAGAAATCGCCATAAACTTTTCCTTTTCATTTTGAACGTTTCTTGTGACTACGACAGGTTAGGCCTATAGGGATATCCCTTTTGATATCTAAACTAACATAAATGGTTAAATATTTATTTATTTCTATAGAGAATATAGAGGTAAATTTTGGGGAGTAAACGGCTACAGTCCTATCTGAATAGTAAAATCACATATTTTTACACAATTAATTTACACCTATATAAAGTATTTATTTTGAATAAATTTAATATTTTGAAGCGAAAGTTTTACCCGAAATTCAAACAGCATTTTGTTAATCAGTGCCGGTTCCGGTTAGTTAAACAATAAATACAGTAGTGTGCTATAA
This sequence comes from Gymnoscelis rufifasciata, assembly GCA_929108375.1. NCBI lineage: Eukaryota > Metazoa > Arthropoda > Insecta > Lepidoptera > Geometridae > Gymnoscelis > Gymnoscelis rufifasciata. Next base: position 11,990,552 of record OV815320.1, on the reverse strand, counting down.
CTTCTAAACTTCTATCTTTTAAAAATGTAAGCTCAAACTATTATAATAAAGTTCTCAGTAAAGTTTTCTAAGATTTCTCTGTGGATTTTAATCGCCCCATCGCGTGCTTTTTGCATCAAATGTATACTTTGCGAAGACAAACAAGTCCGAGCATCCAGCTCCATCTTTTAAACTCGAGAAAATACGTTTAAATTTTTTACTAGTTCTTTCCAGCATCCTCTAAAAGAGATATTATTAAAAAGTGGAGATAAAAATAGTGCCATACGTTTTTTAAATAATAGGGCTGTAACAATTTAAACATTTTTTTAACCTTGTCTGTTATATATTTTTGCTTTTATAATATATACCTACAATGGTAAAAACTATAAGCAACACTTTCTTGAAGATTATACCAGAAAACCAGCAATGCTATGCAGTTTCTTGCATATTGTATAGGCTAGTTTTAGGTTTAGCATTAGATATTAGGTTCTATATTATATAGACCACCGTCCATAGCATTTGTAAGTTTTTCTCCCCATCCACGTTTGTCTGGAAGAAATTGCTTTAAGCAATAAGACCGCCCATTACGCATACTAGGTTTAGTTTTTATTTTCTTATAGTATTGTTTCTTTGTTTGGTGTGTAATAATTATTTTCTATATAAATATTTTTCCCAAGATAAAAAATAGCTTTAGTCCTATAATGGGAAATCAGTTATGTCCGTGCTAAATTTCATTCAAATCAAGCTTTGCAGTAGTTTTTTGCGCGAAATGGCAGCAAACAGACTTAAATATTTAGAATTTTTCGTGTTTATAATGCATGTTAATGCAAGACCTTTTAGGCTAGATATTGTGCTTATGTTGTCTTTTTTTAGTTGAATGTTATATTTTTGGACTTTGTTATAAACTATTATCTCTCTTTTCAAATCCATTGCTTTATCCAGAAGCCATTGTTAAGCAGGTTATGTCCTATAAATACATATATGCTAGTCGACGTAGGAACGTCTATGTTAAGTTTAAATTACAGACTATTATTAGAAAATCACAACCAAATAATATAAAGTTTGTGTGTAAGTTTGATAATTTGTCATGCGCAAGGGAATGGCTGAAAGTCGGAATATCATATATCTTAAGTACGAGTACTTATCATATGAGTACATACATATAAAATTATAAGATAATTAATATAAACAACAATGGTGGCGTCCTTCTGGGGTGACTCTTTCTACTTGGTCTGGGTGTTTAATATGTATACTAAAAAGTATAATATACATGTATCTATTACTTTAGGTATATCAATATTTAATATATTTTTTCCTGACAATCCACACAGCAACATCTAGCCCCGTGGTAAGCTCTTAGCTGATTGTGTTAGGGGTACTAGACATCTGATATACTTAATATAATATACATACGTACATAGATATTTTTTATTAAACATATTAAACACCCAGACCAAGGAGAAAGTGCTTGCAGAACAAACAAACACTTGACCCCTCGGCGGGAAACGATCCCGCTACCTCTTGCGCCACAAGCGGACTCTCGCCCACCGCGCCACTGAGGCAGTCAGAGGCACTGAGGCATATCAGATGTATAATAATTGTACTCTCATTGTATTTTGTACATTGATTCTTTTTGATATGGGTTATACTTGAATTAAACGAATTTTATTTATTTATTTCATTTATATCCGCGTAGGAATCCATTAAACAAAAACGCCGCGAATCACTGCTACTAAATAATTCCCAGACATATTTCACCGTCTGATACCGAAAAACATTCCAGAAATGTGCAATTTTAATCAAGGCTTAATTACTAAAAGCGGAATCGTTCGCTTAAAACCGATCGAGGCAATTCTCATTAAAAAAAGCCTTTAAACAAATTAAAATTCCGACATAAAACACTTTCCAGGATAAATGTTCGTCTAATACCTTCGCTGGGTAATAAAGAAACGGGGTGTAAAAAAGTGAAAAACTAGTGCTTTTTACAGGTACGGCAGCGAGGAACTTTGCAACTCTACTATAATTTTGAATGTTATCCTCATAAGCTAACTTTGCGTGAATTTTATTTTAAATGTTAGATTAGGTTAGGTATAAGAGATTGCTTCATATTTAAAACAAAAAAAACTTCAGTTAAAACTACAACGGAAATTAGGCAGATAAAGCAGGTAGGTACATACCTAAAAATTTTGATTCAGAATTTTATCAAAGATAAAAAATAACAAAAAAAATTGGAAAATCCACTCAACAATATTTAGCCATGTGGTAAGCTTTATGCTTGTGTTATGAGTACTAGACTTCTGATAAACTTATTATAATATATACATTACGCATTTTTTTTATTATACATATTAAATACCCATACCAAGGAGAAAGTGCTTGCAGAACATACAAACACGTTGCCCCTTGGCGGGAATCGTACCCGCTACCTCTTGCGCCGCAAGCGGACCTTCGCCCAATGTTCAGAGCGATCAGAGTAGTTTTAGGCTCACTATATTAGTTTTATCTTCTGATCATCTATTTTTATTATTATTTGTTTATTAATTAATTAAGGTTAATGTTATCTGAATGATAATACGGTGTTAATTAGTTAAGATAATTTTCATTGTAGATGTTATAAAGTAAAGTAAAGTAAAGTATATATTTATTGCATGAAATACATGTATCTGTAACATAGGTCTTATAATGTAATCAATTTGTATCAATGTAATTCTACCGTAAGGCGTACAATATCATTTACAATATTAGTGTTTACTTACTTACTATATTATTATTCTAATACTATACTTATAATTAATTATTACTAAATTAGATATTACATTTTTATATCTTAATTAAAAAAATCCATATTATAAAACAATTTACTTCCTCCTTCACAAAGTGAGATTATCCTGTTCGTGTTGAACTAAATAACCACTATCTATATACATAGGTACGTGTCAAGGCGGTTTTATCACGGTGGCTTTGTGTCAGCCGGAAAACCTTTTTTTGAATACACCATTCTTTATTTAAATTTGTTAGAATTTTAGTTTTTATGATTGCAAAAAGGTTTTATTTTATTCTATTTTTGAATGGACCGTAGTATGTTCTGCCTTTGAGTAATACTATACTAAAGAGGTTTTATATTTGAAAATAAAACTGTTTGAAGTTAGTTCGAGTTAACTGGCAAGAGTAATTTAAATTCATAAGGTTTTAGAGTTTAGAGCAAGGAACCTCTTTCATATCTGTAAGATACTATATATGTATACGTGGTTAGCGAGGCATAAGCTTTGCTGTGACACAGTTTTTAATTAGGACAGATGGGAAAGTCCTGAGGACTGCCTTAATTATGTAATACTTTCTTTGGTTTTTGATAAATTATTGATTGATTGATCGATTGATCTGTGGCAAGGATAATAATAATAATCAAAAGTATACTTTTTTTACCAATTATGACTTTTGCACACTGACGACGCGAACCGCGATACAGAAAATGAAATAAATGATAATAAACTATGACGACACACTCAGTCAGGTAACTACAGAACTTTGAAAACTTATAAAAATCGGAATCTGAATAAAATAAAAATTAGTGAAATCGTATACACGAAAACTTTGCTGTTACACTGTGTTCGACTCGTTTTATAAAATATGAGAATAAAATACTCACGCGAGTAAGTCGCACATAAAACAACAATCCAGCGCGATACAATAGAAATAGAATAGAAAGTCTTTATTTGTTTTTCCAATAAATAACAACATACATAATTTAAGTTAATAATCATAAAACACCAAAGAAACAAAATAGTTGCCACTCATGTGCTGAAGTTGCTCAAGGAGTAACGACAGCGATACAGTTCGCGTCCTATAACAAAACACGAGTATTCGCGCGCGAAAGAATGAAGAAGCATAAAGATCTTTACAAAGGTATTCGCTTTCCCGCGCGCAATCCGGCGTTCCAATAACTCGGGAAAGAGTGTGCTAGTAAAAGCACCCCATCTCTTATTTGATTAATTCTTTAGCTAAAACTTCTACCCCGACGTGAAATAAATCATTATCATGACATAGTCAGTTTATGTCTAAACTTGTGCGAAAACGCCCGAAGTCCGAAGAAAAGTGCCTCGTGTACTAGTTTACCCACTAGTTTGGGTGCGGATACACGATTGGAACGATGTTCCGAACTAGTAGAACTAGGAAATTGAGTTAGGAAGATGTGTTTTGACGTGTCTCACTGTCTGTCTGTCTGGGACATCATAGCTCCCGAACGGATGGAGCGATTTCAATTAAGTTTTTTTTTGTATGAAAGGTGAGTTTGGCCCGGCTGTTCTTAGATATGTTTCATGAAAATCGGTTTAGCCGTTTAAAAGTTATGGGGGTGAGAGTGGGGAAGGAAAACCGAAAATCTGTAAATATACTGGATCAAATGAAAGAGCATCGCGTGCACATTACTTAACATTATGGTGTTTTAAGGCATTGGAATCGGGGTGGGGGGTTTATCTTACATGATAAAAAAAAATAGTATTATTATTTCTATGTAGATTAAGTAATGCAATGAAATCATGTACATATTGTTAGATATTATTTATATATAGATTGTTTTTTTTTGGACACTTTGGGCAAATAAATCAAAATATTATTACTACTACTATCATTGGCCTTATCACCAAAAGCGATCTTCTTTCTTTGGATAGATAGAACCAACCTTACTAAAGGTTATTAAACCCAATTTTATTTCTAAAAGATTATTGATAATTTTATACTATATATTACTTTTCAGTCTTTTTATTTTAAGTGGCGTATTATATTAAAGTATGTATGTATATATAATTTAACTTACGTCTATCATAGCACAAACTAAAAGATTTGCTTGAGTTTTTAAATGCTCTCAACATCTAATTGCTGCATATTTTATATTTTACAGATACAGATTCATCATTTTAAGTTCACCTGTCCATGTATGCGTCCATGAATTCGCGTTTAAGGAAATAAACGTTTTGACTTTGACTTTGACATCTTACTAACGAGAAATAATGTTCCACTGTAACAGTTTTGAACAATTTTACAGTAGCATAATTATGTTGTATTATAAATATTGGTACCACGACGGGGCGCTTTCCCGAAGGCTCAGGTTCGATTGCCTGCATGCGATTATTACGGAATTATTAACCTTTTTCCTTAATAAAAATTCATTTTTATAATTTTCAACCAATATTGTATGTATCATTTCTATACCATCCGTATTCCACTCTATATTATTATTAGGTATACGATATATGAATTCGTTTGGCACAGAATAACCAACCGTGTACAACATTTGGGATGGCAGGAGAGCTCCGAATTTGCCGATCTCCGGTGATTTTCAATAGAGAAGTAATTCAAACTTCGTCCCTCGGAATTTATTACATGAGGGTTAGACCGTTTTATACTGCGACGTGTTAGTATTATCTACTATTATTCACCCAGCGGTTGGACTACTGATCGAAAAGTAGGGATTTAGGAATGAGAGAGATACATTTAGTGGCACATAGACGCACAAAATGAGAACAAACATTAGCACAACAAATGGGTACAAATGACGGAAAATACATAGTTGGGCAACAAAAACAATAATCTATATATGAAATTTAAATAAACCCCTTCCAGAACTTAAAACACCTGGAAAGTAAAAAGTCATACTATTTTGTAATGTGCTTGTGTTGCCCTTTCATTTGAGACCCCACTCGACTATATTTCGATTTTCGGTTTTCCTTCCCCACTTTTACCCACATAACTTTTTCACTTGCCAAAAAACACTCGAGCAAAACTCACCTTACATAAAAATTTAAATCGCTTCATATGTTCGGGAGCTATGAGGCGACAGACAGACAGACACGTCAAATTAAACAACCCTCATTTTTGTCGGGGGTTAAAAACCAAATCCTTAACTATTTCATAATACCTTTTCAAAAAAATAATTATATAGAATATTAATTATAGGTGTCTACTAACTAATGACTCGCGATGAAACTGCAAAATTGAAATATCGTAGAGCTAAGTCCACTTTCGACACTTACCTTACCTTTATAGCATACTCAGTTATTTACTTAAATATAATTTTTTTTTTAAATTAAATTGTCAAAAAACTGAAAAGTAAGTAAGTTCTTACGCTTTTGAAAGTATACCCAAGAATTATCAAAATCCGTCCAGCTCAGAAAAAAGTTATAGTACATCATAAAAAAAAATCGCGTCGAATTGACAACAACTCCCACTTTTTCCGTACGAAAATATAAGTATTACATGTTTTACAATTATTATCCAATACTTCACACTATTCCACCATTGTGCACTATACCTTACTCAACCTGTGTTCGATTGAAGCACAAATATGTCCCAAGTTGTGCAACTTCCAAGAATCGCGAACTAATCGAATAAACATGCCTTCGCGATTGGCCCGCTCGAGATCTCGCCATTTAACTTTAAGATATACGACCTGTCATGTACTAGAACATAATGATCTTAAACTTTTTATAATTATGAAATTGGAATTACCCTCCGGGCTGGATCAGTGCGTGAAACAATTTTTTCGTTGTTCGTAATGTGGTCCGGAGAAGCCATCTACCTACTAGGTCTTCATGTCCCATCTTAGACCACATCATCAGGCGAGATTGTGGTCAAATGAAGGCCTATCTTGAATAAAAAAATAATAATAATAATGAATTACATTCTCCTATCTGTTTCTGTTGTTTGTTGGTAAGCGCAGCGTCGGACGACCACCAACAAGATGGACAGGCGACTTGGTCAAAGTTGCTGGTTCACTGTGGATGCAAGTAGCGACCGATCAGAATAATTAGTCGTGAGTCTTTCAGGAAGGGAGGCTTATGTCCAACAGTGGGCGATCTGTTTCTAGATTTAAGACATCACCTACGATTTGATTTTAACTGATAATTATTATTCAAGTAGACCCAAACTATTTTTTTTTTAATTTGCAATATACTCTAACTTAGATGTATGTGGTGTCAGTCAGACTCGCGCCTGTATGTTGTTGTTATAAGTTGGAGAAACAAATAAAGATTTTCTATTCTATTCTAAACTCTTTGCAGTGCCCCAAAGGGCTGCATGTACATGTTGACTTAATCTACTAATATGACTTATGATGTATATTAGTGTATACACATACAAGCGAAATAAATAAATAAATATCGGTCTTATAGAAGGACAGGTAAGTAATTAGAACGTTTATAAAAACGCTATTTTTAAACCTAAATTAGTGCTAATTCTGTAATAGTTCAATATAAGCTTTTCACCCTTGTTTATCTCTATAGTAGTCGCAAAACAGGGCATAGTTTTGCTTATTGTGTATTTAAGCCAATTCAGTTATATTGTCCAGAAATAGCTAGTCTAGAGTAGTCAAAATAATCTGAAAAACACTAAACCAAAATTATATCAGCAGTGTTAGTAATCATAATATTGTATGCGCGTCTAGAATTCATAACAATACCTGATCCCTTTGCTTCCCAAGGGACCTGTTGGTGTCTGCGGCTGCTTAGAGCTTATTTTATAATAATAATAATAATAAAAGCCTTTTTTCAGACACTGATTGTACATTGGTAACTTAACCTACTGACTAAGAGCTTATTTTACGGTTGTATTAATATGAGACATATTTACCTTATATACAGGTTGTTAAAAATCGATGGGCACTGAATAGAAATTGCTTTATCCTTGCGTAAGATGGTATAATTTTTCCTAAGATTAATCCCCAATAAAAGCCTTTGTTTTTTTTTCAAAAATAAAGCAATATTTATTTTTAAGTATAATTTTTAATTGCCAAAATAATACCAATTTAAAAACGGAGACTAAAAGGTTAATAATATAAATTAACTTCTACAAATAATTTCTACTTTATAAGTAGTTCATTAAAATGATTGAATAATTATTAGTATTTAATAATTTTGAGGTCGGTGCCCAACGATTTGCAACTCGTATACAATAGACAAACCTAAGATACAAATTTTGTTAAGGTATATTTAAATAAAAAAATAAACAAAAAACTTGTTTCTGAAGCGAAATTTGCAACTGGACACAAAGATTCATTTTCGCAGTGCACTCGGTTGAACATAGGTTGTAGACTTTGATAAATTTCCAATTATTTCGTTTGGATGGGATTTACTTGCATATTTTATTTATTTTGTAATATTCATACGCCGTAAAGGCAGATTTCAGTGTTCCTAAAATATATTTTTTAGAATTTTGTACCAACCTGAATTTCTATGAATAAATGATTATGTTTATAATTGTATCGAGAATATGAGAATAGGCTTGTTCACAGCTGTAATGGATTTTGTGGACGGTGTATCACAGTAAATAACGGTTTATACATTAATTTGACATAATAAATAGTACATAATAGTACATAATTATGTATATTATAGTCATTGTTTGATTCCCGCCGAGGGGTCAAGTGATTGTATGTTTTGTAAGCATTTTCTCCTTGGTCTGGGTGTTAACTTTGTATGTATAGTAAAAGGTATATATATACATAATATATGTATGTGGATTATATTAAGTATATCTGATGCATAGTACCCGTTACGCAAGCATAGAGCTTACCACGGGGCTAAATGTTGTTGTGTGTATTACGCGGATATATATTTATTTATTATTTGGTTCGTAAAATAGTGTCTACCTGGAAAGTATTTCAAGTTAGTAACTTTGCCACTTCGTACTTTAGCCGCTCGCGCCACCATTTTGGAAAATTGTTGCCTGAAATCTGTTTTTGGCAATATCTTCTTTCCCACTCAATTTACGATAAAACAAGTTTGAAAAAAATGAAACAACAGGCAAACAAGGGCACCTACAATTTATATTTCAACCTTTTTTTTCCATAAAGTTGATAGTTTCGGCGTACGAGCTCCACAAAGTAAACTTAAACTATTTTGCCACACTGTAAATTTGAACTATTTTTCACCAATGGTGCTTTACTGGGCTTCTCATCGGGGCTGTTAGCGGCACAATTTAAAAACGAATTTTCCTAACTCCTTAACTCCGAGAGTTCTGCAGTATGTTTTGGTTCTTTTAGATGAAATATCCAATAAACTAAAAAAAAAAGGTATTTTCATAATTAATGCAGTTTGTAAGAGAAGAGAAGACCATTGAGGAGATTTGCTAATATTTAATCAAATTATGTACTTAAATACTTACTTTGTTTTTTTTAAATGAAAATCAAATTATATGGTAATAATTTCATTCACGAAGAAAACATTTTTTATTTTTAATTATATTCTCAAAGTGGGAAAAGCAAATTAAGCAATAAAGTCCATTCGGCTATTTAGAGCAATCTTGCTCATCAAATTTTAGTAAATTAGAGTTATTACTGCGTCGATCCCCAGTTGAAAGTTCTAGAATATTCGAGAAACTTCTAAGTTTTGTAGAACACTCTCGAAGTAGTTTGAACCTAGTACGCTCTAGGTAGGAACGAGGAAGTCTAGAAGGTTCAGAATCACGAGGGCACAACACAATGTCGGCCTAAAAGGCTTCGTATCTTGAACGTTTGGTTCAAGCCACGAGAAACTTTAATGCGAATGAACTAATGAGAATTATTGTAAAATATTTGTGTTAAATTTTATTTCGTGAATGAAATCATTACGATTTAATTTCATTTTCCTTAAAAAAAAAACAAAATCATAATATTAGCAAATCTTCTAAATTGTCTTGTCTTCTCTTACAAACTGCATTAATTATCGTCCTTATTCAACTGATAGCTCTTCGAAGGTTCCAATGGAAGACAAGCGAAGGCTTCACAGCCCGCACTATGCTGAGTTGAGACTTTTTTGGAACTAGATAAATTAAATTTCTGTAATAGCATAGAACAATAATTATTAATTGCCGGATATTTGTCTCTGTGTTTATGTCTTTAGTATTGAATACTGAATAAATCTGGTTTTGATTTGCATTACTGTAATGTACTTTTTGAAAAAACTTATATCAGATATGTATAGATAGCATTATATCAGAGCCGTATGTTATCAACTGCTGAAAATAGGTTTGTTTCATAGATTGCCAGTCGTTTCGGTTGGATTGGAAGCAATATACAGCCACCGTGATCCTGGTGCATTGACCTATTTTTTATTATTTAAAGAAATAGTTTATACTAAAAAGCTAGTTTTGTCACTTATAAAAAAAACTTAAATATTTACCTATTTATTCAGGAGTGATCCCAAAACAATCATATTTTACTTCTAATATTAAAGATTTTTCGTTATGCTTTTGGTAAAAATCTATTATTCTATTTCGATAATTATAGTAGGTACACACCCCTATTTAAGATATAAGTAATTTATTTCCATTGTTTGATTTCACAAATCTTAGAAAATATTAATATCTTATTCACTTCGCCACTGCTGGGACACAGGGACTTTTCTCTGAAAGAGATAGATAAGGCCTCAATTCACCCTTTAAACTCTTCAAAGTTCTCAGAACATGCCGGTTTCCTCACTATGTTTGTCTTCAGCTTATTAAAATATCCTGGATATGCGCAGCTTGTAATAACTGATAAAGCTGTGTTGTTCTATTCGCTTCTCAACTCAGTATAAAACATTGAAGCGAACTGTCAAGACAATGTTATTTCCTTGATATTTTTTGATTAAGCAATTTAGTTTTACTAATTTTAAGTTGACCTGTCCATGTAGGCTATGTGCTTCTAAGGAAATAAACGTTTTGACTTTGACTTTGAGCTGGGTTACTGCCAATGACCTTTGGAATGACAGTCAAGTGTGCTTCCTCTTAGCCAACAACGGTTTTTTATGATAGTTTGACCATTGTATAGTATGCTCCACAGTCTAAAATACTTATGGAATACAAGCTTTCTGTGTCATTACAATTTATTTCCGTGAAGTAAAAAATTGTTCATATCCTTTCACGGATCTCAAGCTATCTTCACAGCTATACCATGTCTTATCTATAACCGAGCAGTACTATTATGGCATGGAGAGGCTACAGACGGACAAAGAGACTTGATTCTCTTCTTAAAATATTACCAATCCAAGTGACTAAACCACTCAGCTTGAAAAACCTAGTTACACCCAGTCTGAAATTCGATTTGTCCAGTCCATTCAACATTTACCAGAAACATCTAGAATTTTCCATAGTAGGAAAACCTCTTTCAATCCATCAAAACGTGTAGCTCTCGTTTTTCGTCGGTCGTTCGCTTTTTATCCAGATTTTTACCACGAGCGCACCATGTAGGTCAGGATTTACTGGAGAATGTCGGTTTTGGTTCGAAATTTAAAGCTTGACAACGAACAAGTATGGGTATAAACCTCTTTTCTTAATCAAATAACAAAGTTACATTTATGTAGCAAAGAGGTTTTATACTAATATCAAATAATGTATTCAAGATCACAGCAACCAAAAGTGGATTTATGCATATTTTAATAATAATGTAATTCAGTAACTGAGAACTAAAAACCAAATCCGTTATCAAGCTTAGCTATCGACTAAACCATAGAGCGGACCTTTTTTAGAAAAAAAATGTGTCGCGTTGAAGACGCTCTCGCGTCGCGTCCCGCTTCCCGCGCTAACGCGTAGGTTTGGCCGAAGCCTTACCTTCAAAATATTAAGATATTAACTTTTAAAGTTGGTCTACCTTAGTCTACAGAGAACAATATTCTTACCTATACCTATATTGCTCATTGCCAACCTATATTTCAATTAACGTAACAACAAGAATAAAAAATAGTATTTTATATTCATGTTTCTTTTGTGTTGAAGCCACAACACCGTATGTAGGTCGCAGGTCACATCTAAATGATGGCACTAATGAACAAGTATCTTAGAGTGCAGTGTGCGGTGGGCCTAATTTGATTGCATTGTAAGAGTGTCGTGAGAGTGGTTCCTAAGAGGTTGCTTGTTGGTTTTGTTATGTTGTCAATATTCCGGCCAAAACTTTTTGTTATTAACAATATTCAGAGTGTAAAATGACAATGCGATCAGTATGGAAAGGCATGAAATTATAAGTTATAAAAAAACCGGTTTCGAATCTTGAGCGAAGTACAATATTTTTATATGACATGATTGTGTCAACGCAACTGCAGTAAGACTTATGTGTCAAAAGTCAGTTAAGAACGAAATTTATAAAACTCCACTTTTTAGCGGGGAAATATATCTCATACCAGATAAACTATTTAAACAGGCAGAAAATAACAATAAACGTAGACTTTTAAATACTATATACACGTCATAATAATTACTATTTAAATAAATTTCTTGTATAAAACGCTCCTTTATGGAACACCTTTTAATATTTTGATTTTTTTTAACAATTTGTGTTTACATCAATTTGTAATCTAGAAATTATTCAAAATTTAAACCGACTAGAGACTTTGTAATAATATGGAAAATCAACATTCTACACGAATCGATAGACACGTAACCACTAGAAGGTTAACCTCTCGAAATAAAACTATGAAAACCTTTTTAACCAAAATAACCCGCGCCATCTTTAAAATCGTATAATACAATGTTAATATTATAAAAATGGCGCCCGCTACGAATGAAATCACAACAAAGTGATTTTATTCCACCTTGATCGTATTTATTCTGCTAGTTCCATTTACCCATACGATTAAACTTCACTTTTATAGCTACGGGTAGGTTAAAATCTATTTTTGAGAACAGTTTCTGATATAAAGTATCCGTTGAGTTATGTTACTATTGGTATAAAGTAGTCAAATAAGTGAAGGACTCCGTTTTTTGGGTAAAAAGGGTAGAAAGTGGAAAATAGTAATAAATACTAAGCGCCTGTTTCACGATGTCAGAAATAAATTAATGAATGGTTAACTATAGAGCTATCAAGGCAACTGACATCTGTCAGTGACTGACTAAACGAGATTGTTCTGTATTTTCTTCGCAGAACGTGAAACAAGCCCAAAGACTACTAGTAAGACTACAAGATAATTTATAATTGTGTAAAATGATTCACACCCATGCAAAGCCGGGGCATGCCGAATTAATTTGTTAAATTTGCCGAATCCCACAATTAAAATTTAAATAATAAACCCAAATACTAAATCTCTTCTTGAGTCAAGAATTGTTTGAAAGTAAATCTTTTGAACCCTAACCATAAGTCTTAAATGGGTTCCAAAACTTTAATACCTTAATCAAGACCGTATAACCCCAGACTGAACTAAGCTCAAAAGTGTCAAGTTTCGTCAAAACCAAATCCGAAATTCAGACATCAACTAAGAAATTACTCTGCAACTTAATAGGACGCTGAAATTCCAACGAAACTACGCGAAGACTTTGGTCTTTGCGAATTTCTTACATGTGTACCAAATACTGAGAGAATAATGTGCTTTGAGCTAGTTGCAAACTTTTCGCAGCGGGCGGTGCGGTCGCTCTTTGGAACATGACGAATTAGCAAAATGGATGGGAGTCTTAATATGATTAATACAGCTTAGAACAAAAATTTCCGCTTAAAATATTTCAGCAACGAGGAACGAAATAGTGAGCTGAGTATCAACTCTATGCGGCAAACTATCGAACATTGGCTTACGTTCCAGCTGCGTATTTTGGATATGCCGACGCACGTGGCTACTCGAACATGGGCAAGCCAAAACAAAGCATCCGAGGCCGATAAGCAGCGCAAAGTCGAAACACTGTAAACAAGAACAAAAGAGCATAACTAATCATCATCATCGTTATTCTCAGCCCGGTTTCACCCACTGCTGCCTGGTAAAGGCTCATTTTGCTCCCACCACATATTACGAGCGATCCTGCGCCAGTTGCATGTTTTTTTTCTATAAGAATTTTAGAGATTTATCTGATGTACCCTATTAATAGCTAGTTATTAAAAGTAACAAATAATTTTAGCCACTTTCCAAAAGATTGAACGCATGTGTGTCTGCCACCTTAGAGGTGTAAAATATATCTTCTATTCATTCCGAAACGAATCTAATATTGCTGAGACAGCTAAATAAAAATGTAGCTATTGTTCACGTCCATTTTCCATCTATCTTTGTTTACACAAAACAAGTGAAAATTTCTTGAGCTATAACTCATAACTTTGTTATTCGTAACACATGCTCTAGGCTTTGCACACGACAGGCCTGCCGTCACTGTCGAGACATCTAACCTAGGTCTACGCTGAAATATTCTGTCTCTAGACAGAGATGAATTTTGCAACTGTGTTTGTATCTTTTAGAGGTGTTGTTGGAGTTGAAATATTTCTTCATAACGTAGGATGAGTATTTTGGTATGTTACACCTGAAACCACGTTCCTACTGATATTATAAACGCGAACGTTTGTGAAGATGAATGTAATTTATTTATTCATTTATTTTATTTATTTAAGTATACTAACACGATTACGAAACCAATTACATTAGTACACAAACTAACAATATAATGATACACACATCGTTTTTAAAAATAAGTATGTAACAAGCTATAAAATAAAATCAAATATAATTAATTATTATTATTACAAAGATTTGGTACATTTGGTACATTAATTAGAATTGAAATTATAAAATAATACTGTCATGAGTAAGTAAGTGTGGAAGTGTGTTTGTTGCTCTTTCACGCTTATACTACTGAATGGATTTTGATGAAACTTCACAATAATTTAGCTTACATATCAGAATACCATAAAGGCAGCTTTTATCGCAATAAAATGCTAATTCTCAAGAACACATGTATCTAATTTGGCACGGACATATAGCTGTTTTAAGTAAAGGGCAAAAGTTAAGTAAACTTCACTTTTACCGCGGGGAAAACCTATTATGACGCGGAAAAGTTGAAAACGGACAATTTTTTTTTTTCCTTTTGTATTTACGATCAGTTTTTTTATATACTACTAGCTGTGCCCTGCGGTGCTACCCGCGTTATAATGGTTGAAGTACTCTTAACCAACAACATATTTATTTGAATAAAGATTAATATTATTATGTTGATACAACTTAAACAAATTATTTCGACCAAATTATGTACCATAAAAACGGTTTTTGTGAGTTTATATTAAAAGATAGACATATACTATCGCGGACTGTTTTTTAGATCATAAGAGCTATTATTCTTTAATACATATTTTTTGTGTATCTTGAACCGTTTTCACGGCGCACGCAACGGAAGGCTTCAAAGATGAAATAATTTCTCCCGTTTTTTACACATTTACCACTATATCTTTGCTCGTATTGCTCGTAGCGTGATGTTATATAGCTTATAGCCTTCCTCGATAACTGGACTATCCAACACAAAAATAATTATTCAATTCGAATCAGTAGTTTCGGAGATTAGCGCGTTCAAACAAACAAACAAACAAACACTTCAGCTTTATAATATTAGTATAGATTTATTTTAACTATGAGCATATTCTTTGTAGTTTTTACTTATATTCATTTGTCAGGGGAACTACACTCCTGCACTGTCGCTCCTTGTTTGTCTCTTTTTTATACTTCATTTCTCTTTAATCATCTTGTATATGAGGGCAATGTAAGTTGCCTAGCCAATTTATTTGGGTGATTTGAAGTCTTTCCTTGTATGTCTCTGCTGATTGTTTGATTTCTTCAGTTACAGTTTTCATCTTTAGGATTTTATGTAGTTCTATGTTTTTGGTAAACCATGGGACCTTTGAAATGTTCCTCAGTAGCCCATTCTGGAATTGGCGGACAGTTTTTTAGTTTAGTTAGTACCTTAATATTGTAAAGTCATGCAAGGGTTCCAATATGACCGTAAATCTGAAAGTGATCGCTCCCAAGCGATATGACCGACCGACCTACATAGTGTGTAACTATTATTTCCATTTGATATAAAGTGCTGTATCACAGGAATCTAAATAATAAGCTATTAAATATGTTTAAATGCGCTGATTTCTAACAAGATACAAAATCATTTATTTTCATTGTTTATTTTACAAAACTTATGTCGCCGCCACAGAAATCTGAATAATAAGGTTCTATTTAAATTTCTGTGGTGCTGTATATTGTACTCTTGGTATTTATTGTGATAATACTTTTTTAATAAATTATTTAAAATATTTTCTGTATCACATGGTTATAAAGTAACAACTTAATCAAGGGCTATCAACTGTGGAAACCGGCATGTTCTGAGAACTTAGAAGAGTTAGAATGACATATGACATTCACCAACGCGCACAAGGCCAGCGTGTTGATTAAGGCCTAATACCTCTCGTCTAATTTATTATTCTATGCTCTCGTCATGGAAGAAGTCCCCGTATAAATAGGGGTTCTTATGAATTACAGAAAACAATATAACCGTCTTATCGAGAACCTTTGACAGGGGGTCTGTTAAATATTATGAAGTTTCAAGTTAGTTGGTGTCGTTTAAACATAAGATCGTCAACGTCTTTGAAGTAAAACGGCCGGATTTTCGTTTATATTGTAGTAAAAGTTTATAAGTTTCATGTCCCCATGTTGGAGCTTAGGATATCAGGGTGTAATAAAACCTTAGACATTAACGGTTTTACTGCTAGAACGAGATTGACCAGCCTACACACATACAGTATAAACCAACAGTAGCTCAACTCTAAATCTTATATCATCATCATTTTAGCCGGAATATATAAATTGTAACTGAACTGGGTATCTTCAAAGAAAGAGTATATAGGTACCTTCTAGGTCTTCATGCCTGATCTAAGACCACATCGTCACCTTACATCAGGTGGGATTATATTCAAATGAAGGCTTATCTAGCAAAAAAAAATGCATATTGGTTTTCATGACTTCCAGATATTTCGGTTGGAGGCTTGCAACTCAGAACTTGCTTTCACTAAATCATAGATCAATATTGTGCATATTCTGTCGTAAATGGCCCTAACAATGCCTTTTTGGCGAAATAATATTTTTTATGTCTATGTAATTTTTTACGTACTGAAATAATTATTCAATTCTAATTTCAAACCCCAGAAAATGTAATATTATTCTCTTTATCGCGGACCCACGTATTTTGCCTTTAAATGTTGTATTATAAATCTAATTATGACGGTATTCATATAACATAATAAGGAAGTCCGATGTTAAGAAACAAACGAATAATTAAACTCGAATTGATAATGAAAAGCAAAACAATCACTTGCCTTTTCTACACCGCATTTTAATATGTTTCTTTGAATGCCGATTCGAAGTCTGCAATTTATTTAGCATTTACAATCATGCAGTCATCAAAATACTTGTTAGATATACGAATATCACGAAGGCACAAACCCAGTTAAAAAAATCTTATGGAATTATTAAAAGTTATCTTACTGTATGCCTTTACATTGCTGTAAGGGGCTATCAAAATTATAAGGCTTTTCTGCGTTTCCGGAGCGTTGTCACGTATTATTTGCGATAGAAATTCCGACTGAAAATCTGTTTTGAATATTTTGTTCGAGTGCCTACTCTCAGGGATTAGTGTGGGGTGGAAATGAGACTTGTTTTTAAAAGTATCTGAGATGAATAGATAAGTCTGTTAATACCGTTCCGATTACGGTTTTGTATAATGATGCAACCAGAATATTTCTAAGATAAATTATTTATTTTTGTGAATGATCCACATAAACATATCTAATGTTTAACATTCGTTATATTCTAAGAGTATTTTTGAGAAAGAGTCATTTTTTTATTATCTTAATAAAATTACATACATTATTTCTCCAACTGCACATTTTTGACGGCATACATTTTACATGTGTAACTAATACAATTTATGCGTTTGTCTGAACGCCTTATTTCTAGCGGGTTTCCTACAAATTCAGATATATTTCCTACTAAACGTTTAAAGTCCAACATTGTCTCTATTGGAGCATATAAACACACTACTTGTAACTATGTATATACTTCGGAGGTCAAGATACATTGGTCGTAGTACCCAACTGTTAGAATTCACTTAATATGTTGAACCGCCACATCAGACCTTGAATTGGGCTGTTAAAGAAGGGTTTATCTGGCCATCAAAAGTAATTGTTTTACTAAACCCGTAATTACACTTACCTGTATTTAGTCTAGTAGTGCGAAACACTTACGTTTAATCCCCTTTATTAAATGGCTTAGTTTTATATCCGATTATGAAATCACACCACCTATAACTCTAACTAGCAGGGTAAGTACTCATCATCATTAATTACAGTGTTTAATTTAACTCTTCGAAGATCAGAATAGATTTAATCTATAAAAAAAATAATTTAAGTTCTGCTTTTGGCAAAGTATTTATTGATGGTCATGTTTAGTCTCGAAATTGATATCTTAGTATCGAAATGAAAATGTTAAATTCACTTCGATTAACTTTCAACTAATCGCGCCATTTTATGAAAGAATGGCTTTTGTAATATCAAAGAGCTTTAGAAATTTTACGTTGACATCGAATGAGAAAAATGTATGTGAAATTATAAATTATTGCGTGGCTTGAATGGAAGTGTCAGTTTTACTCCACTCTGGTAAAGATAAAGTTATGGTTTAACGATTTTGGCTTTTCCAATATTATTTTCCACACCGCACTTTTTCTCGCGTTACGATGGTTTAGGCTACAAGAATAGCTTTTTTTCGGGATAAAATGAGGTTGATATTATATTTCATGTGTGCGTTGTATTCAGGGAAAGCAAAACGAAGAAAATCATATGATTTTCGCGTTTGAGTATTTTCGAGGATTCGCTATTTATTTTAATGATACATAAGCTGGCTTTTAATTTTGTTTCCGGTACGCCGTTAAAAACCAAGTTAATAAAAAAGGAGGTACAATAACTCTGAACTATGTAACTAATAATAATAACACTAACTATCTAACCACTTTATTTTAAGTCGGTAGCCTTTTACGACCACGAAACTCTTAACTCTTTAAAATATTAAAATTTCAATTTGCTAATAACCCATTCATTTTTTCGTGTCACATTAGGATATTATATTCAATAATAAATATCTTGTAGTCTGGAACTTGGTTTTAATTTTTTTTTTAAGTAGAATCCACATAAGATAATGGTATATTACTCGTATAACATTTGAACTCTGGGCTAAATAGTAAAAACAGTTATAACTGTGGAGATGTATTTGATTCTCACGCACGCACGCAGTTTAAAAAAATTAAGCGAACTGTCAAGACAATGTTCTTTCCTTGGTATCTTTTAAATTAAACTAAAAAATTTAGTTTAATTAACTTTATTTGACCTGTCCATATATTCTCTGTGCCTAAGGAAATAAACGTTTTTTGACTTTGAGTTTGATACCAAAAAATCTAAAACATTTTAAAATACGTAAAACAATACCGTATACTGGTAGCTACCGAATCAACGGTAATCAAAGCGTTATTATCCGAAGCAGGCGATAGAAGCGGCTCATTACGTGACGCCGTACTACGTACTACGTGACCGGACTGACGTATCACTACGTAATAAAGCACACAATTGAATAACATGGCTTCACGACTATATTAAAGGCGGGGTTACACTTTGCGAGTGGGTTATTGTGAGATGCGAGTTTCCTACTGGCTTTATAAGGATAGGTATTGAATTCTCAATTAGGAACTAGAAATAGCGCTGTGTATATTATAGGTTTCTTATAAAACATTACCTTTGAATAATATTCCTACCGTAAATTTTCCCATAGGTTCATATCATCTATTTCCATTGAATTACAATGTAAGAACTTTCTCTATTTTTATTCGATAAAATAAAGAAAATATGACGAAATAACGAAACTTAGTAGCGTAATCCGAGATTCAACCCACACCTTCAACTATACGCGTAATAATTTAATTTTGTGTCTTAATTTTTGAAAACAAATTAATTACAAATTAATGAAATTCATTTTATCTTTGTTCTACCCCATACTCGCACAGCGTAAATTCCCCTAAAGCCATAAAGCTCTAAATACATAAATCAAGCAAAAATTAATAAGCCTTGATGAGTTGTGATAAAGTGTATATTTCCTAACACCTGAGTTTACGTTTTGTTTTCATAGCGGTAGGGTTTACTTTAGTATAGTTGGGGTTGTCGCGTCAACGCTTTGGAACCATCTGGGTTATGATGAAAGTATTTTAAGAACACTCTTACGCGTCTAATACATTTCGTTTTACGAGGGCGTGTGTGCCTTAAATTTCGGATAATATGCGTTGAAAGGGCGAATTTTTGCATGTTTTATTCGTGTTTGTGTGAGAGGATTTGTATTGTTATTTTATTGGTGCTTGTAATGCACCGAAGTTCTAAACCGACGAAGGTTTTACGATTCCGTGTACATACCTACTCAATATTTTTTTTAAATATATTTGCGTATACCTTTGTGATTTATGATTTGGAGCTTATTTAGAAACAAGGCAACTGTAAACAGTATTTTGAACTAGTTTGTAACTGGTTAGGTACAAGACAGGAGAACATTTTCTTATTTTGTACCTACCTAGTTACAAAACTTAGTTACATACGCGACTAAAAGTGTTCAATGTGCTTCTGAAGATAATTTGGAAGTAGGTACCTAAAAATTTTGGATCAAATTGAAATTTCAAAAAGATTAGTCTAATGGCTCATAAGTTGTGTTTGATAATAAAATCAGTAATAAAATATTTAATTATTTTTTTAAGTCGCTTGTTGAGGGCCCGTACAATCCTATGGAAACGAAAATAATGGTTTTCCTTAAATTTTACTCTCGATTCGATTATCAAAGAGAAAAAACATGAGCTCAGAATGGGCAAAATAATATTTCTCTTGAATTATTATGTAATGGGACCCGAGGCAATGTTTCTGGCAAAAATCTGAAGTTTCGCTTTGTTTCTCTCTCTACTCTCTCACGTACTACATCGTGAAATATATGTGCTACATTCAGCACATTGTATGAAAATTTAAGAATATTTCCAAAAATGATTAAATTAGTCTAAAGTTATAATGCAAATACAGCAAATTGGAAATTTAACAGTCAATCAGCTTACAGCAAAGTAGGCTTACCTCAATTACGAATATAATGAGGCACTGCTTGGGCAGGCGGAATGGCAAGTCAATCGTGGTCTGTTATATACAAAACCAGAGAGCTAAAGCATAAGCTATCATATACACACTTTTTTGTTCAACCTAAAATTTCTTACATTTACCTCGTTCAAAAGCAAAATCACTGTTGAAAATTGAAAAGGCGCCAATTCAGATTCATTTTTACATTCTAAATAAAATGCGAAATTCCGTACTCCACACAAATTCCGATATAACGAATTGTCACAAAGAGTTCTCGTCAAAAGCGCCTACACAATAACCAAATTCATATTTTTCAGCCCAAAAAGCTTTTACCCGGCTACCAGCGATCACTCTAACTTTTCATATCAATATGCGTATATCGGCTGTCCTAACCAGAAAGTAGGTATACAAACGCGTTGCTACGGCTACTAGAATTTCCATATCTAGCAGAATTTATGACAAAAGTTTTCATTTACTACTTTTCACTAGTTATGTATTTAAAATTATTGTTTGCATTAATTATGAATTTCTGAATTGATTTTTAATTATCGTTGATTTATATTGGTTATTATTTATTCATATTTTCGATGATTTATTGTTATTATTATGATACTAATCTATTTGAATTATTAAAATCTGTTTTGTTGTGTTTGTAATAAATATAAATATAACATCGCATTAGGGCCCAAAAAATAACCTGTAAAGATGTTTTATTGAATTGTAAATAAATAAATAATAAATTTATATCGATCTTTAAGTAAAAAAAATATTAAAAAGTCTTCATCATCATCATTTCAGCCATTAGACTCCCACTGGACATAAGCCTCCCTCAAAGACGACCAATTATTCCGATCGGTCGCTACTTGCATCCACCGTGAGCCAGCAAGTTTGACAAAGTCATCTGTCCATCTTGTTGGTGGGCCTCCGACGCTGCGCGGCCCTAACGGCCATCTGTTCTATGTGCTATGTGGCCTGCCCACTGCCACTTCAAAGAGCTAATACGTTTAATTTTAAAAATTCCTAATTTCAGTTAAATTTACTTAAATTCGATACAGTGAAGATGGTGATTGCATTTATCTCTGTCAAGCCTGTGTGGCAAGGTTTCGTGTTTCACTTGGCCATTCCCGGATTGGGTGAATAAAGTCTACTAAAAGTGTACTAAATGTACCTGGGTGAATAAGCCCAAGTGAATTAAGTATACCGCCCCTTAGTTTTCATATATTTTTACTAAGTCGTCCCTTAACTTTGGTGATGATCGGGTAAGAAAACTCATTGGGCACGCACAGCACACATTTGTTTTTAAATTTCCGTATATTAATTTATATGTAATAAATCTAAATTTAAAATTTAAGGAAAACCCCCAATGCCTTCATTTCTTTAAATGTAAAACAACATGATATTATGTAATGTGGACGCGATGCGCTTTCATTTGATAACCCACACTAGTATATTTGCACATTTTCTGTTTTTCTTCCCCACTCTCACCCCCATAACTTTTAAACTAAATTGAAATCACGCCATCCGTTCGGGAGCTATGATGGAACAGACAGACAGACACGTCAAACTTATAACACACCTCTTTTTTGGTCGGGGGTTAAAAAATTAAGCTTATTCATCGCTTCTTTGCTCAAGTGTAAAAAAAACGAAGCGACCAGATACCATAAATTTATTTCCTATTTATCTTTATGCACCTATGAAAATATATTTTTTTGGTTTTTTGTATTTTATTTTGACGTGTCTAAGTTTTGTAAAACCAAACAATGGAAATAAATGATTTTGTGTCTTGTATGGTTTTTTCCATACATGTTTCAAGAGATAGATACGAAGATTTATAGGAACTTTATTGCTCAAATTCACTACCAGAAGTGGTGTAATCGGCGATTTACTAGCAGATTGACGTTTTTCGATCTGTGCCGACTTTTTGAGTATTCAATACAGGTATTACCCGAGTGCCGACTTTTGGATATTCTAAACAATTCATTGCTTATTTACGACCGAACTAAATCCTATTTCTATACTGTTGAAAAATCTCTTCCAATAAATACACAAAAAATATATACTGCTACCTTCTAGGTCTTCATGCCCATCTTAGACCACATAGTCACTTAACATCAGGTAAGATTATGGTCAAATTAAGGCTTATCAAACATCAAACAATAAAAAAAAATGCTCAGATGGGTCTAGACGGATCTTTTAGTTATTTAAGAATATTTTGTACAGGATTTCACAGAAACTGAACAAAGACAAGGAAAATATCCTGAATTGAAAAAAAACTTGGAAAGTACGTTTCTCCAGTTTCAGTGAGTTCGTAACGCCTATTAAAATCAGTCGTTCCAAAAATCTCTTTGTGCGTGATGGATGGCGGAACTTCTATTTTTTATCTATTTTCACCCTCCTGAGAGCGTGTAGGGTTGGGTGACTTACCGACTATATTCTTACAAGGACATCTTATCACCATTAGCAATTTTAAATATATAGTCCTTCAATCGATAGGTCTAAGCTAAGTTGTTTACAAAATACATTTATTTTTCTCATTATCTCTATCGCCCTGTTTCTTTTATTATTTCTAATACATTTACCATCATGTGAGATTATGGACAGACACAGATCTATTAATAACAAAACACTTTGAGCTATGCTGTAGAACACATTTTGCGGCTCAGTCCCCAGGACCACAACAAATATAATAAGAATAAATATTTCCGGACTACTCACACAGCATCACCTAACCCCAAACTAAGCAGAGCTTGTACTATGGGTGTTTGGTGACTGATATACTACATAGATACATTTTTTTTAAATACATATATATGATACATAGGTCAGTCTTAGTCTGTAAGTTGTCTTGGGGACGTCAACTAACTAATTATTCACGTTGTACCAGTAAAAGCGCTTTCAAACAATCAAATAAACAAAACTCTTTGGTTTTTTTTTATTATTATGGAGATATATTCCATTTTAAAATATAAAAGTGGTAAAAGTGGCATCGTCAAACTTTAAACAAAGAAAGTGATTAAAATATATAATGCTTAATTGATAAATTGAGCTGCTGGATAGATTAAATTAAGTTAAAATACAAATAAATTTCATTATATTAATCAATTAACGTCTTGTCTGTTACTTGCAGAGTGCTTACTTTAAATACTATTTTAAATTCTGATTATTAATACTCAAGGAATTCTAATTATTAATACTAAGGGACTTCTTATTATTGCTAAGGATATTTCAAATATTTTGATAAGATATTCTCATTAAAAAAGCCTTTAGACAAATTAAAACGCTAAATCGCTTCCCATCTTCAAAAAACTGCTTCACGAACACTTATTTTTATCTATCATATAGTCTATTATTATTCTTTATTTATTTATCTATTTTTTTTTAGTATCGCTCTTATTAGGATATAGTTTATGAATTATGTAAGTTTATTTTTAAGTTAATTTTATTTGAAAATAGTTTTGAATAGTTTATTTGGTATTTATTTATTTTCCTTTTATATCTTCTTTACGTTACGCCACTGTCTATGTCGTTCTATTTCTTTCCTGTCCATCCAAAGGTTGCCTGGAAGAGATCGCTCACAGCGATAAGGCCGCCCTTTGTACTCCAATGTATTGTCTTGTTATTGTTAGTAATTTGTATTTTATTTGTGGTGTACAATAAAGAGTTATCTATCTATCTAAAATTCCGACATAAAACACTTTTCAGGATAAATGTTCGTCTAATACCTTCGCTGGGCAATAAAGAAACGGGGTGTAAAAATGGTGAAAACCTAGTGCTTTTTACAGGTACGGCAGGGAGGTACTTTGCAACTCGCAGCTTAATAATTTGTATGCTGAAGATAATTATCTCCTATGGGAATGGCATCGTCACTGTATGACCTTACCCTCTCTGTAATTAAATCGAGAATAAAAACTTATGGATATATTTTATCTATTTTACTTTATTTATTATGTCACCATCAACAGCACATAATATCAAAAATTTTTTTATGGATTTATTTAAATGGATTAAAACGAAGTAAAGTTTACAGTAAATTACCTCCAACGTATTAATTACTATGAGCTACGAACTGTTTTCTGTTTGTATTATTTTTATATTGCACAATAAAGAGGTTTTTTACCTATCTATGACCGTCTTTATCACTACCATCTTTTATAAACTCCCAACCCTACGGTCCCACCGAGTCCATTTTATCTTATACTTTATCAAAGTAAATCTTTATAACAATCCTTTTCTTTATTTTACTCATAAATTGAAAGCCGCTGTGGACTCCCGTAACGTATTGGCAATATAGTAAAAAGTAAAAGTAAAAGTAAATTTATTTAAACCAGTTACATTTTTGCATTTATGTTACAATCATGAAACGGAGAGACAGCAAAAGTTAAAAAACTGCGTTGCCATCTCAACGCTCTCCCCCATGGCTATAACTTATCTTAGTGTTACGTATTATAACTAGTTTGTGAATTTTTGACATACTGACATGTTCTGATAAAAAAAGACTTATAACTAAACATACTTAAAAAAAAGATAATAAAGGATAGTTAAATTCAAAAATTGATTAAACAAACTAACTTAACACAAATTAATTAAACTTAGGAATAATAATAATTTATGCTGCTAAGATATTTTAAAAGGAATGATAGTGTAAAACTAGTGTGTGTGTGTGTGTGTGTGTGTGTGTGTGTGTGTGTGTTAGTATGCAAGGGTGTGTGTATGTGTGCTTATGTGTGTGTGTCTGTGTTTGTAAATAAGTGTAAATGATAAAGATATGTGGATAAATTTTGCACATAATTAATAAAATAATAAATAATATTCAGACTTGGTTATGTAATCGTTTTTAGAAGTCCTTCTGTTTCTTCATACGAAAGGGAAGGAAGCCACAATGTTACTACAAGTTTACATTTGTATTGTGTCAGGGAGTAAATATTTAAAATTCTGTTTATTCTATTGTAGAGGGGTGCACTCAGGTAGTAATAATGTCGACCTGCGAGTGCTGTACGCCGAGAGATATGTTTGCAGACCAAATCAGAACGTCGTTTAATATTATTTTGAGCCGGGTCAAACCCTGTTTCAGAGTGCTTCCTTAATATGACTGACTTAATAAAAAGTTGCCGTACTGTTAGTAGTTGGCATTCTTCATATAATAGTGATGTAGAGAAGCGTCTTGGTATATTTCGTTGATCTGTTATTCGTAAGTTTTATCATGACGTTTTTATAAATCGTAGCTTTACAACATCGAGTAACTAAACAGCCAGAGCGGCGTTATACTAAATAAAATTCTTAGGCTATGATGCTATAGTAATACATATTTCCAGACAATCCACACATTAGCATCTAGCCCCGTCGTAAACTCTGAGCTTGAGTTACGGGTACCAGACATCTTTTTTTTTATGCCCGATAAGTCTTCATTTTACTACCATCTCACCTGATGTAAAGTGACGATGTGGTCTAAGATGGGACATGAAGACCTAGAAGGTAGATGGCTTCGCCGGGCCACATTACGAAACACGAAGAAATCGCTTTACGCACTGGCCCAGCCCGGAGGGTGGTGACAAGCCGCGGCCGAGAGACTGTTCTTAGCACCACCCGGAGGTCACGTGTAAGGATTCAGAGGGTTACCACTTACAGACGTGAGCAGACTCAACCTCCACACAACACATCTGATATACTTGATTATTAAAATATACATACATACGAGTACATCGATATTTTTTTATACATATTAAAACCTAGACCAAAGAGAAAGTGCTTTAAATATACATTCAATCGGCCCCTCGAACTCACTACCACATACGCCGCTAGCGGACCTTCGCCCACCGTGCCACTGGGGCAGTCATATGATGGCGTCATTTTATGACCAGTCATCATTTTAGCCGTAGGACGTCACACGCCACTTTAGCGAGCTAATTCGCTTGGCTTTGTCGGTGACCCGCTTTCTTCTACGTATCTCCTTATTCCTGATTCGATCACACACACAGTATATACAGTTTTGTACAGTACTGTATTTAAAATAAAACTATCAAAAAGAACGAAAAAATATTAATTTACCTGGTAGTTAAGAAAGGCCCTAGCCAAGTTGTATTTGGACCAGGAGGATGCTGGCCGCCGTATGTCGAGCAATGTACGTCCTACAACTGATATGATGATGATTATGAGACATAAATCTAAATTTAAAATTTAAGAAAAACTCCCGATTCCAATGCCTTCATTTCCTTAAATGTAAAACAACATAATATTATGTAATATGGACGCGATGCGTCATTTGATTTCATTTGATACCCCACACAAGTATATTTGCAGATTTTCTGTTTTCCTTCCCCACTCTCACCCCCATAACTTTTAAACGGCTCAACCGATTTTCATGAAACATGTCTAGGAACACCCGGGAGCTATTATGTAACAGACAGACAGACACGTCAAACTTGTAACACCCCTCTGTTTTGGTCGGGGGTTTAAAATAGTCGTAGAGGCATGTTTTTTACGAAAATAAAGTTAAACAATTTAAAATTTATGCAAATTATTCTATTATATATGTAACAGAATTTTTCTAATTAAATTTTAATGTTAATTGTTTCAGGTACGTATTTCATCTTTATCACGAGAGGAATCATATTCATGAATATTGAAGTAAGTCTATACTTTCTAATACTATAATAATATCTATTACTAGCTTTTTAAGCCACGGCGTTGCCTGTGTCTTATGGATTATTCCACGGTAAAAATTAGTTATTATGAGGTAATATAATTAGTTGTTATAACAATAAATATTTTTATTACTTTAAACATGTTTATACCTACAAAAAAAATATTTTAATTAAAGTGAATAAATATTTATCAAGTTTTCTTATGACTACTTTACTAACCGACTACAAAAAATGCTGTCCGTCTGTTTACATAATATGTAAAAAAAAATAATAGAAAAAAAAACCAATTTATTTTGAACTGCATTATAATAACTGTTAATACAAAACAATATTCTTATCTATAAAAAATTTGCTATACCGGCATCGCTCGAACATTGAAAAACTTAATTCTCCTAAAATTCAAGCGGCTTTTAGAACTTTGTCTCTTTAATCAAGCGCACAACGCTGTTATCGCTTATCGCCAAGACAAATGGAAATCTGATAATTAGGCTATTAAGGTGACAAATGCTTGCAGGCGTCATTCCGATTATTGATATAAAAGGTCTACGTTACGGGTCTATTATTGTACCTAAGATTTTGGGAGTGAATTGGCTCCTTTCAAAAAGCCAGCTATAAGGCCACCCAATGATTCACAAATTTTGTACATTTATATATTTTTTGTTGCTATGTTCAATAAAGAGTATCGTAGCCTTTGTATTTGTGTATTTATTTAATTTATTTTTATATATTATACGGTTTAATTTATTTTTATATTTATTTATGATCTAGTTTAATCACTAATGGCCTGTTTAACCAGCTCCGAGTAAAATAAGTCAATGGTTAAAATATATATCTATTTCGCTTAGCCACATGTGTTCAGTAGTGCAATGTACCTAGTCAGATTTTTTTATAGGCATCATAATGGCTGCTTTTTTATCCTAACGCCAAAATAACAGTAACTTAGTATATTCTTTAAACGTTACAATCAATATTAGTTACCATTAGCTAAAATTAACTCCATGCAGTTTGTTAGTAGGTACATTAAAAGTTCAAAATTGTTTGCACTGCAAACAAATCCAAAATCAAGCATGTTATTTCCTCGCAGACAGAGCAAAAATATAAATAGGTACTATTATTTCAATTTCGAACAAGATAATTAACTTATTTATCTTTAATGGCAATGCCTTATTTCCAAGCAAAAACACAATACGAGTAACAAAAAAATAATTCTATTATTTCAATTTCGAACAAGATAACATTTCAATTTTATACGCTTATTTGAAAAATGCTATATCATTTGAAAAACACTAAGAAGGAAGGTCGTCGTGTCAAAAATATCGCCCTACGCCGCCCGCCCTGTACCCGTAAGAAATAGCGAACTTGGGCGGCAAATTGAAAGAGAGAGGTATATCGCCGTCTCGTTCTGTTTCTTTACCACAGCAAAAGTGAATGCAGTGACTCTGTTTAGAGATTTTAGATAATATTCTGTTGGTGGTGAATTTAGAATAGAATATAAAATCTTTATTTGTTTCTCCAACATATAACAACATACTTATTTTTAGTTAAAAATAATAAAACACTACAGAAACGAAATGGTTGCCACTCAGCATGTGCTGAAGTTGCTCGGGTAGTAGCATTAATTTGCTAATATTACCTACTTTATAAGCCTTATTTAAAACATATTAGATATATAATATTTTAAGTTTGATACAAGAATATGTTGTTTATAAAATATACACCTTTCTATTTTACAAATAAAACACACTTTACAACTTTTTCGTTAAGGTTGAAAAAATACATGACTATATATTATGATTATAATTATATGTTTTGTAATCAACATGTTTAGAAAAAATTATAATACATATTTCTAATACGAACTAGGATAACTTGATGATGAACTGAGGAATCGATTTGATTGATCTATGACGTTTTTAAGATTAGCAAAACCAAACAATGGAAAAAAAATATTTTGTTTCTTGTACGCCAAGGAACAGATATCCTAATAAGATTTGACTAATACGAATTTATGGAAAAATTGTTTTATGCATAGCTACATAAAGTTCTTCTTTAAACGAACATAATATCCTATCACTCAGGATTATATTCGTTCACAGTAGAATGTACTAAGTAAAAACGTGTGGATTTCAGAGTTGTACTTCTGTTAAAAGTTCGCTATGTTACGTAACAGTTTCCTATTAATATTCGTAAACATTTGTATAACTTCATATTCATAGAGCCCGGATTTAAATTAAGATTATTGTTTATTGGTATTAATAAGAAATAATAAATGCCTTTTCTGATTGGATATGTATTTCTATAGATTAATTTCATACATTATTTTTACAGACAAGGACTTTTTAAGTGGCTTTCTGTTAACTTTTTCATTCTGTGATATTATCCGTATCAAAATATCCGTTGAAAAAATAATAACTGTCCAAAAATGTGGTTGTGCGTGTTGAACATATATCATCATCATTATCTTAGTCGTAGGATGTCCACAGCTGGGCACGGGCTTTCCTAATAGATTTCCAGTAACTTCGGTCTTTAGCAGCCTGTCACCACTTGGCTATGTCGGTTAACCGAGATAATACTTATACTAATTAGAAAATATTTTTATTTCTTTAACTAATGCTTCAATTTGATATTGTAGGTGTAGCCTAGTATATCAGTCACCTAACACCCATAGTACAAGCTCTGCTTAGTGTGGGGTTAGGTGATGCTGTGTGAGTAGTCCGGAAATATTTATTTTATTGATTTATTTATTATTAATAAAAACCAATTATAAATAATATTTCACTCTTGTATACTTGTGTGCTTTACACTACTTACTACATTCTAATGATGCCAGGAAGATGTATTGTAAAAGACTACACCGAGCATTAAAATGAATTTAATTTACAATACAATACAAAAACGCTTTGTAAACATAGACACGTAAAACTACAACTGGTACAATGGGCAGGCTTCTTTAATGTTTTACCAATCTATTCTGATAATAACTTTTTTCTATATTTAAATGTAAGGCTTTATTCCTGTCTGTCACACTACTCACTGGCGACAAACGAGTAAAAAAAAATCTATTTGTTGCTAGTGGTAACGACAGAGGACACGAATGCAAAAATAAATTCCCAGTTAACACCAGTGGTGACAATCAGATTTAGAACGTACAAATCGTCGCCAATGGTTAAAGATAAACTTCCGACTCTACTTAGATGTCTAAGTAGAGTTTCCGTAGTTAACCTATTCTAACCTTATTCCTCTGTGTCGTCCGGAGCGTCGTGTGTTGTGATAAAGGTGGCTAATATCAGCCGGTCATGTGACGTTCCGTGGTAGCGGGCAATGAGACGAGGTTTATGTGAGTCCTGCATTCATTCAATTACACTCTGGACCCAGCATTTTGTTTACAAGATACAAGGGTTTTTGTATACAAATAATTTCTTCTGAAGAGAGAATTGGGATTTGCTATTGATGGAATGTGAACGCAAATGTATAAGCCAAAGAAAAAAGAAGAAGTGCTCTCGCCCCTCGTAAACTGCTATGTAAAGTCACGTTGTAACTTTATTAAATAATTTAATTAAACATTTGTCTTTAAAATACTCAAATCTCGTATTATTTCATCAGGTTATGGGCCGCCCCATGCTTGTACAGAAAAACAATAAGAAAAGTAATAGTATTTCTCAAGTAATAGTGAAAGTAAAGTAATTATAACCTCAAAATTGCATCATACGGAAAAAATTAGGATTATTTTTCAGCATATTTACACGCAAAACACAGTATAATGGCAACAAACAGTGGTCTAATGAGTATAGAAAAGTTGTCTGGACGAGATAACTATGCCACGTGGAGTTTTGCAGTAAAAGCCTATTTGCAATTGGAAGACATGTGGGAATGTATCGATGTCAAAACCGGCACGGCTGTCGACGCAAAAAAGGATGTTAAAGCTAAGTCGAAACTTATTTTACTCATCGATCCCATCATATACGTACATGTACGAGAAGCCACTACGGCAAAAGAGGTTTGGGACAACTTAATGCGAGCTTTTGAGGACTCAGGCTTGACTCGTAAAGTCGGCCTGCTAAAGGATTTGATAAATACTACACTAGAAACTAGCTCCAGTATAGAAGATTATGTTAATAAAATAATGACATCCGCACATCGTCTAAGAAATATAGGTTTCAAAGTGGATGATGAATGGCTGGGAACGTTAATGCTAGCAGGCTTACCAGATCTATATAAGCCCATGATCATGGCGATTGAGAGTTCCGGAGTTAAAATTTGTGCAGACTCAATAAAAACTAAATTACTACAAGAAGTAAAAACAATGGACACAAGCGCGTTTTACTCAAACTCAAAAAAACAACACAGTAAAAATGTGGAAAAAGGGCAAAACATAAGTAAATCAAAGGGACCGAGATGTTATCATTGTAACAAATATGGGCATTTAAGTAAAAACTGTTGGTATAAAAAAAATAAAACAGATAATAAAGATAATGGCTTTATTGCAGCTTTTTCAGCGACCAATTTCAATGACTGCTTGAACTGGTACATTGACTCCGGCGCGTCGATGCACATGACGTCACACAGAGCATGGCTTGAAGACGAAACAACACCACCTGTAACAAGTATCAGAATTGCTAACAATAAAATGCTCAGAGTCGAAAGTTGTGGTAATGTAACCATAAAAGTACCAGGCGCACAAGGCAGTATAAATAAAATACAGGTGAGAAATGTTATTTACGTACCTGAATTATCCACAAACTTAATATCAGTCAGCAAAATGATAAAAAGTGGCTGCATCATCCAATTCAATGACAATGGATGTAAAATATCAAATAAAAATGGTCAAAAAGTATCTGAAGCAGTTTTGATAAATGATATGTATAAGCTGAATATAGTAAATGAAAAAGTTCAAGCCATGCCCGCTGTTACTGAAAATGACACATACTTATGGCACCAACGAATGGGCCACTTAAACTTTACTGATATGGACAAAGTTCCAAACTGTACAACCGGTGTAAAATTGTCTCCGTCAAAAGGAAATATCACATGTATAAGTTGTATCGAAGGAAAGCAGACTAGACAGTCATTTCCAAGTGAAGGCTCCCGAGCAACCGAGTTGCTAGAAGTCATCCACTCCGATGTGTGTGGACCGATGCAGACTGCATCACTTGGAGGTGCCAGGTACTTTGTCACTTTCACAGACGATTTTTCACGTAAAGTATATGTATTTACAATAAAAAGTAAAGCAGAAGTACTCAGTAAATTTATAGAATATAAAACTAGAGTTGAGAATGAACTTAACCAAAAAATTAAAAAATTAAGGACAGACAATGGCAGAGAATACGTAAATAAAGACTTTGACAACTATCTCAAAAAATTTGGCATATTGCACCAAACTAGTAATCCTTATACACCAGAACAAAACGGTTTAAGCGAGCGCATGAACAGGACACTTATAGAAAGATCTAAATGTATGTTATTAAATGCACAATTACAGAACAACTTCTGGGGCGAAGCAGTGGTGACGGCAGCACACATCATCAATCGCTCGCCGACAAGAGCCCTCTCCTACGTCACTCCAGAAGAGGTATGGACGGGCAAGAAACCTGACCTAAGTCATATTAAGATCTTCGGATGCAAAGCAATGGTTCACATACCTAAAGAGCGTCGCCAAAAGCTAGATTCAAAATCTCATGAGTTGATTTTTGTAGGTTATAGTGACTGTGTAAAGGGCTACCGTTTTATAGACCCTAAAAATAAACAGACTATAACAAG
This sequence comes from Gymnoscelis rufifasciata, assembly GCA_929108375.1. Taxonomy (NCBI): domain Eukaryota; kingdom Metazoa; phylum Arthropoda; class Insecta; order Lepidoptera; family Geometridae; genus Gymnoscelis; species Gymnoscelis rufifasciata. Next base: position 11,957,300 of record OV815320.1, on the reverse strand, counting down.
TAGAGATGTTGTATTTCTCGAAGCCACTGTGAAAAGGAATATTGTTGATAATGTGTCTGTACCTGAAAAGGAAAACAAAGAAAATATTGTTGGTTATTGTGACGCCGACTGGGCAACCAATGCAGAAGACAGACGATCCTGCTCGGGATATATTTTTATTTTTCAGGATATATTTTTATTTTGCGTCGGCCACCATGTCTTGTGTGCTCTTGTAGTGGACGGAGATTTGCTTGGTAGCAATCCTTTCCCTCACGAAGTGGTATCGTACATCGATGTGCTTGCTGCGTGCATGGTATACTTCATTACCTGAAATGCTAATAGCACTCTGATTATCACAATACAAGGTCAGTGGTATACCTGATAAACTTGGCCAAAAATCCTTTTCCAATTGTTTGAGCCATATGGCTTCTTGTGATGCTGTGGCCAAAGACATGTATTCTGCCTCAGTGCTAGATAAGGCAATTGTTGGTTGCCTTTTTGAACACCAACTTATGGCGGCACCCTGAAAAATAAAAATATATCCCGAGCAGGATCGTCTGTCTTCTGCATTGGTTGCCCAGTCGGCGTCACAATAACCAACAATATTTTCTTTGTTTTTCTTGAAGGTAAGTTTTATATGGTGTGTTCCTCTTAAATATCGTAAAACTCTTTTTGCAGCCATCCAATGTTGCGTTGTTGGTTTATTATTAAATCGGCTTAACTGGTTTACAATATAGGCTATGTCAGGTCTAGTGCCTTGAGATAGATATAGGAGACATCCTATTAGCTCTTGGTATGGGATATTTGTTAAGACATCTTCATCATTTTCAGCCTTTTTTAACTGCAGGTTAGCTTCGCATGGTGTATGCACTGATTTGCAGTCACTCATATTGAAACGAGTAAGTATCTTTTCTATATATAGTGATTGATCTAGTGAAATTTCATTCTCGTTATGTATAATTCTAAAACCAATACAACATTTTGCTTCACCCAAATCTTTCATTTGAAATTTCATACTCAGTTTCTTCTTTATCATCATGGCGGTTTCTTCATTATTGAAGAAACATAATATGTCATCGACATAAACTGTAAGGATCAGTATATCCTGTTCATTAATTATACGATGATATATACATGGGTCTACTTTCGATCGTGACATTCCTATTTCTAGCAAAACAGCATTGAGCTTCTTATTCCACTGTCGGCTCGCCTGTTTTAGACCGTAAATTGATTTATTAAGAAGGCATACCTTGTCTCCTTCTTCAAAATATGGCGGCTGTGCCATGTAAATATTTTCTTCGATGTCACCTTGCAGAAACGCAGTCACTGCGTCCATCTGGTGAATTTTTAAATTATACTTTACAGCCAAGCCAATCACATATCTTATAGAGGTATAGCGTACTACTGGTGCATAAATTTCGTGATAATCTATACCTTTTTTTTGCTGATAACCTTTCAAGACAAGCCGTGCCTTAATTCTTGATATATTTCCCTTATCGTCTGTTTTCGTTTTGTAGACCCATTTACATGGAATAACTTTTTTATTTTTAGGCAGGTCGACTAATGTCCAAGTATTATTAAGCAATAATGATTTATGTTCTTCATCCATCGCATGGATCCATTGGTCTGCCTTATTGCTTTCTAGAGCTTCGGAAAGGCTTTGTGGATCCTTATCTAAGATACTCATAGCAGACTCGCCATTCATACACATAAAAGATGTATTATCGCGAGGTGCAGTCTCATAAATTTCATCTCGACGTCGTGGTCGAAGAACCTTATTAAATTGTGGAGTATCAAAACTTTCATCAGGAATATAATCATCGTCAGGATCTGAATACTGTGATGAAGGTGACAAATTGGTATTTTGTGAATCAGAAATCAGCTCATTGGTTTCTTCTCCAACTTCTTCAGATAATGGTAAGTTAACTGTTTTGGACATCGGTAAGTTTAATTCCTTTATATTTCCAATTAGTTCTTTCTTGTCATTTTCATGTGCATTATTTTGTCTTTCATTACTAACTCTCACAAAAGGACTACATCGACCGAAGCACGACAAGTTCATCAGTGCCATGGGTTTGCGTTCAGAGGAGGGTGATGGAATGTGAACGCAAATGTATAAGCCAAAGAAAAAAGAAGAAGTGCTCTCGCCCCTCGTAAACTGCTATGTAAAGTCACGTTGTAACTTTATTAAATAATTTAATTAAACATTTGTCTTTAAAATACTCAAATCTCGTATTATTTCATCAGCTATATTAGTTTTAGATATAAATTCTACAATACAATACAAAAAACCCTTTATTGTAGAAAATATGAATACAACAACTAGTAAAAAAAACCACCATGTTTTAAGGCTTAGTGTGCGCACACTGGACTTATATTCCATTGTTCGCGTTATAATTATTTAATCTAATTTATTTTCCATCATTATGTTGCCTGGAAGATATCTTATTTAGCGATAAGGCCATCGCTAAAACGTATTAATACACGATCTTCGGAATGTAAGTCTAGTTAGGCAACACGGCTTCTCTAATAGACTCAACCAATAATTAGGTAACCTAAGTAATTGTTGAGATTACATTGTTAAATGAACCCTACAATAAACATTTAGACATTAGAGTAGTTATAAAAGAAATATCTCGTCATTATCATAAAAATAATTTTACCTATTACCTCTATTGTCTATTGCATAAAAAGTTATGGCCTAAGGCATTACTGGCAACATTACGTGTACAGAAACAATAATTCCCGTATTATCTATCCTGCTCATTGAATTACGTCTTCAAGGCCTTAAAGGCCTTTGTAACTAAGTCAAATTAGACTAGCTTAGATAATATTAGACCTTAATAGAACTATTTTGATATTATAGTTGATACTTCAGGTTGACATTGATGAGTCTTTGCTTTTGAGATGTGAACTGGAAAACTTGTTACGCCTCGTGTACACGTGGATTTATTATAGTCGGTAAAAAGGGACAGACATGGAAGATAATTTTCACCTATTGAGTACCTACATTAAGATAACTGGAGCTGCTGTGATGTAATTGAAAACAATTTAACTCGCTTATTTATCTTAAGTTGAGGTTGACATTAAAAATGGTTTGATATCAATATAAGTCAGCAAATCTGAAGTATTCCCGTTTGAGCATATCTTTTTTGTGCACCTTTGCATTGAACACCAAAGTTATTCCCATTCGAGTACAAATCAAATTAATACTTTAACGTTGTGCTCAAATTAAAAAATATTCCCCTTTGTGCTACGGTGTGCACCTTCTAGTGATGGGATTTATTATAACATATCGATAAAATGGTCAGTATTTTTACTACCATAGACATTTTGTTTGTCTCGCATTAACCTCTAAAATTGTTCTTAACTCTTAAAGTCGGCGTAGTCGATACTAAAAAGGAAGAAAAAATATCGACAACAGGCAGAAACCTTGCATCAAATAGTTCCCCGCACGAACCTTTGAGCCATTAGGACATTCAAACAGAAAGAACCTTTGGGAGAAACATGTGAGGACTCGAAGTAGGCCCGTATTTTCATCGTTCATTCATGATTGCAACGACTTTTTAAATTGTCAGATGAAAATGTTGGTATCAGGTCATATCATCATCGTTTCAGTTGTAAGACGCCCACTGCTGGACATAGCCCTCAGAAATATAGGTTGCCTTTAGCCTGTCTAGAACACAATTTGACTACTTTTGATCTTTGTCTAGCGTAATATAAAAGATATAAAACTCTCAAATCCATTAAGTCACAATTCAACTAGTACAGGTAAAACATAGGACCCGTTTCGCCTTGTATTTTCTTTTTAACCCCCGACAAAAAAAGAGGGGTGTTATAAGTTTGACGTGTCTGTCTGTCTGTCTGTCTGTCTGTCTGTCTGTCTGTCTGTCTGTCTGTCTGTCTGTCTGTCTGTGTCACCATAGCTCCCGAACGGATGGAGCGATTTCAATTTAGTTTTTTTTGTATGAAAGGTGAGTCTTGCGCGAGTGTTCTTAGACATGTTTCATGAAAATCGGTTGGGCCGTTTAAAAGTTATGGGGGTGAGAGTGGGTAAGGAAAACCGAAAATCTGCAAATATACTAGTGTGGGGTATCAAATGAAAACGCATCGCGTCCACATTACATAATATTATGTTGTTTTACATTTAAGGAAATTAAGGCATGGGAATCGGGGGTTTTTCTTAAATTTTAAATTTAGATTTATTGAATGTTCATATTGAATTGTGGGTTGGAATTTAAAAATACAGCTCCATGCACATTATGATGACCAAATAAATTAATTGTTTTTCGGTTCATCCACTAGCAACCCGCAGCCTATAATCATAAATTATCATCATCATCATCATCTCAGCTGTAAGACGTCCACTGCTGGACATAGGCCTCCCTCAAAGATCTCCAGTGGTTTCGGCTGGCAGCGGCCTGCATCCACCGTGCAGCCTTCACCAGATCGTCCGTCCATCTAGTTGGTGGACGTCCTACGCTGCGCTTGCCGATCCGTGGTCTCCATTCGAGAACTTTTCGGCCACAACGACCATCTGTTCTTCGTGCTATGTGGCCTGCCCACTGCCACTTCAAAGAACTAATCCGTTTGGCTATGTCGGTGACCCGCGTTCTTCTACGAATCTCCTCATTTCTGATTCGATCCCATGAATCATAAATGATAAAAAAATATTAAAAACCATATAAAGTATATTACATAACGCAGTGTATAGGACTTTTAAATCTTATCTGTTCATATACTCTTGAAACTTCTAAAATAAATCGTTATCATTAGTCTCATCTGAAATGAAATGTAATCTTTATTTATTTCCTCTCACAGTGTAGGTAAAGTTTTTTGTAAATAAATACTGTTTCAGATTCTAAGAAATCTGTAGATTGATATAAAATTCTTAATTACAAACACCAATGAAATTAAATACAAAATCATTAATAGTAAAATTAAACCGAGCATGCGTAATAGGCGTTCTTATTGCTTAAAGCAATTTCTTCCAGACAAAATTTGTATGGAAATAATTTAATTCAGTAAGGTTGTCGTCAGCGGTAATAAACAAAATAGAACACACTAAATTTACAAAAATAAATAACATAAACTTACTCATACTAATATGAATCCTTTAACGACCTTTGTGGCTTCGATTCCCGCCGGGGGACCAGAGTTTGTACGAGCTACAATTCCTGGTTTCGGGTCTGGGTATTTTCTATGTATCATATGTATGTATTTACAAAAAAAAATATGTATCCATGTAGTATATCAGTCACCTAACACCCATAGTACAAGCTCTGCTTAGTTTGGGGTTAGGTGATGCTGTGTGAGTAGTCCGGAAATATTTATTTAATTTATATTTTTAACGACTATTGCCAATACTAAAAGAGGATTGCTAATAAAAAAAATCTATATATTTTATATTTATAATATATATTAAATATTTTCTATTTACCTACTTATGCCAAACTCTTTAGGTAGAATTTATTGACTAAATTTTTAAAAGACACACTCACAGTCTGTACAGTACTTACCCTCTGTATCTCATTCACGTTAGTGACTTACAGAAACACACCCAGATTCACGTTAGTGACTTACAAAAACACACCCAGTTTTTCACACATTATCTAGTCCCCTGACAAGACAAAGCCGTCCTACGTAATAATAAGGGACCACCCTTTAAAAGTCGTCACAAAAAGGTTGCAACAATTAATATAGCAACAGCATCGTTATTTTTATTTTCAAAATAGATAACAGGCTTGTTATTGTTGTTAATATAATAAATTTGATGGTGTTAGTATGACATGCACTCATACTGCAATTAGGGTTTATACTAAATTATACTAAATTAGGTAGGTATACTTAATGCACTTGGATAAACTCAGGTGAATTAAGTATACCGCCCCCATTTTTTGTGCTATCGACGATGTCCCACTGGTGGGGCAGCCTTGGTGGGGGAAAATGGAATAATTAAGACCTATACAGCCTCAGAGCCAACTTAGTCGCCTAGTTATTACTAAAATTACCCATCTCCACCGGCTTGAAATCCTATCTACATTAATTACCAGTTTCTCATCAATATTAATGTTGTTCAATGCTCGTGTTGCTATTTCATAATACTATATCAACATTTAGCACCAAGTTTCAATAACGTTGCCGAATCAATGAAGCATAATGCTGTATACTCGAGTTATGTGATCATAAACATAAATCTACATAAGATGCCATAGGCATAAGAGCTTAGTTCGAGTGAACGCTAAGTTGACTAATCATCATCATTTCAGCCATAGGATGTCCACAGCTGGATAAAGGCGGGGTGGCCAGCCTCAAATATATTTAAAAGATATTATTTTTTTTCATTGAATAATATTTGCTTTGGCCTGGTCGTCCATCCATCTAGTTGGTAGAAGTCCTACGCTGCGCTTTAGCTTTAACTTTAGGCCCCAACGACAATCTGATTTGCGTGCTGTATTGTCTGCCCTTTGTCACTTTATATAAATAATATAAATGATACATCCATGATACTTTGATTGTAAATAAAATATTTGTTTTCACTTTGCGTTTAGTTAGGACGGTGCTTATATTTACAACCTACTCCCAAAAAATTACATGACAATTTATTGTTTTTGGGAGTTACCTCAAATTACGTACAAAAAGCATAAATAAATTCAAGTTATATATAAATTAATTATCATTTCAATATCGAGTAACTCAAATGACAATTCACAGTAAAATTACATTATTACTCAAATACTAAATTGAACTTCATTGTTTGAGAGATTAGTAAGTCTTTCAGAAGTTGAGCTAAGTGTATTGACTCCAATAGAGCGATCATGTCCTATATATTTGTCCGTGATACTTTTGACCGACTTCAATAAAGGAGGGTAACAATTCGAGGTGCTATTTTATGGTTATAAGCTTGTTAGTTCAGATTTTTTTCTTTGAACGGATTTTAATATTTTTTTATTTTGTCAATTTTAAAGGGGCAAAAATACAACAGAATGGATTTTAATGAAACATCACAATAATAAAAAAAAGGTATTCCGTAACTATTAAATATTTTACATGTTTATTGGGGATATTTCATTCATACATGATTAATTTATTTGTAGAACAATGATGTCAGATTACATAGTCAAGTAAGTTAATATTGCATGTTTTTTTTTGTATATTATTTTCTTATTTTCGGCCATAATTAGGATCCCTCTCGAATAAAGGCACACACTCTCTCGCAATAATATACTTAGCTTTAATTTGCTTAGGTTATGATCTATAGTTAAACTATTAAAATTTATGTTCATTCTTACCACTAGGAAACACATAAACGCTTTTTATTCTATAAACGTTCCATATCCCTCTCTGAATCTATTCCTGTTGAGATATTTTGAAGTCCTATCCAATTCCATTGAACATTCTAACATTTTCCATTCCACGTTGCTTCGGGGCTGAAACGAAATATTCACAACTGCAAGGTTAAAATGGAGGAAAGAATTCAACATGGCGGCTTTGTTTTTTTTATAAATTAGATGAAAAACCTTTGATCGGTTGTAATGCCAATGAAGGGGTACACTGGGTTACAGTGTACCCCTAGTCAATATCCACTGTACCCCCTAGAGGGGGCATAGTGGACAATTTATTTTTTAAAATGCTTGTAAGTTACAACTCCTTTGTTTTATTAACGATATTTTATAGCTTAATTGTATATTTGCATGCCAATGTGAAATATGTGAAACAAATTATTATAATATTAGTAGATGACCCCAGCAAACGATGTTCAGCAAAATGAAAAATAGATGTTGACCGATTCTCAGACTTACTCAGAATAAGAATAATAAGAATAAGAAAAAATCAAATAAATAAATAAAATCTTGCATTATTTACTAATTTGTGCCGTTGAACTCCACTCAGCTGGACATTGGCGCCATTGATAGAGTCTTAATGACATAATGATGGTTAGAAGCGGCTTGCAAGGTGCCTATGCAATGTTCTGAATAGTATTTAACGATACGATTTATTATGGGAACTTCTTCAAGACAAACATTGCTACAGATAAGTAAGTTTATTCCATTTAAAATTGTATACATTAGGACTAAAATATTGTTAGTCACAGTCAAATCAAATAAATATAGACAGGCATTAGAAATATAACACACTTTACCTTGCAGCAATAAAGCTAATTTTCCATTACAAATTCTCTAAATGCAAATGGTTTTCAATCTTAGATCAATTCCATTTCGCGCATAAATCTCAACTCGACAGCTGATCCGATCAAATCTCTTTATAGGCAACTAGCTGAGACCTGCGGTGTTACCCGCGTTAAATAGATTTTCCCGAAGAATTACATATTTTCCCGCGATAAAAAGTATCCTATCGACGTCCCCCGCGAATAATCCGGTAATGACCTATTACGGGGTTTTTCATGTTATGCGTTTTTCGGCATCTAGAAGTCAAAATACACCATGTGAATTTTTTTCAGAATGTTTCTATCTTTATTTACGAAGATATGAAAAACTACGCGTATATTCCATAAAAAATAATTAAAAATTATTTTAAACGAATAATATGGTTTTAGATCTTTACGAAACAAAATATCAATATGATTTGACAGTATACATTGTTACGATATTATTCGGGTAAAAAGTTTTCTTCGTTATTTAAGTAAGTGCTAGTACAGGTTTATTCGGGGTTTTATTTAGAAAACGATATCCAGCCATATTCATTATCGAGTGGCTCCTTACTTCGGTTATGCCTATTGCAACGGATTCTATGCAAAGATTAAAAATATACATAAATCTAAATTTAAAATTTAAGAAAAACCCCCGATTCATATGCCATAATTTCCTTTTTTTTTAAACAACATAATATTATGTAATGTGGACGCGATGCGTTTTCATTTGATACCCCACACTAGTATATTTGCAGATTTTCGGTTTTGCTTCCCCACTCTCACCCCCATAACTTTTAAACGGCCCAACCGATTTTCATGAAACATGTCTAAGAACACTCGCGCAAAACTCACCTTTCATACAAAAAAAACTAAATTGAAATCGCTCCATCCGTTCGGGAGCTATGGTGACACAGACAGACAGACAGACAGACAGACAGACAGACAGACAGACAGACAGACAGACAGACAGACAGACACGTCAAACTTATAACACCCCTCTTTTTTGGTCGGGGGTTAAAAAGAGGATTTATGAAGAATTCTCTACAATCCTTTACAACGAAAGATGGAATTCCATCAGGACCATACGACAACTTCGGCTTAAGCACTTTCAATGCAAATTTGACATCGGAGTATGTCAAGCGCTCTACTACCACGCGTTGAGCGCTGCTTCCTACCGCCGCGCGCATAGCCTCTGCAACATCAAGTCTAGGAGGTTTATCGTTGTAGACTGAATGGAAATAGCTCGCAAATTCTTGACTACATTCTGACGGAGACAGCTCATTTCCCTCTTTAATGATACAAGAGCGGCGTAATTTAGACTTTTTAGATTTTATAAAAGTCCAAAACGACTTCAGATCTTTAGAAAAACGACTTTGTAACGTATATATATGTATATGCATCGTAAGCCTCTTTAATCATTGTTTTTACAAGCGCTCTCTTATTTGAGAAATCATGGTAATCATTTATATTCTTACTAATTTTATATATTTTTTGCAGTTCACTCTTAGATTTTATCTCGTATTTAATATCACGGGTATACCAATCTGGATAACAGGGACGTTTTTTATGACTATAGTTATCCTTGCGCGGCACCGACCTATCGATAGCATTATTTATTAATGAATAAAAGTATGGTACAGCTCTATTTATATCTTTCATGCTATATAACATCGACCAGTCTATAGTACCGATTTCAGTATAAAGACTTAGCATGTCCCCCCTCTTATAATCCCATTGACATCTTTGATTCCCAGACTGAACATAAGTATGGCAGGGTTCACCACTCAGCCGGTGACTATCAAAATATCTCAAGTTTACAACAAGTGGAGGATGTTGATTGTCAATTGGTACAATCGGCTTATTACAAACATTTACCTCTATATCAAAATCATCTAAGTTGGACAAAACTAAATCTAAAACTCGATCGTTACAATTCATTATATTATTAGCCTGATGAAATCCACAGTCAGCAACAAAATACTCGTAGTAATTATTTATATCAGTTGAGGCCGAGTATAAATTAAAATCCCCTACAACTAGCATTTTACGATAACGAGAGCATAACTTCTCGATTTCTTTAAACAATGATACATATTCTTGTTCTTTACTACCAGGAGGTATGTATACAACGCAAAATACAAAAAGGTTTTTACTCTTTCCTGTTATCATAGAGCATACAAGTTCAAATACGAAATCATTTACATTAATGGATAGTGCAATATTTCTCAAGTCTAGGCGGGACGGGGCCGCGGCTAGTAAAGCGCCTCCTTGTTTCCGTCCATCCGCACGATCACAACGATGAACAGTGAAGCCCGGAGGTATAAGCTCGCCATCGCTGAACGAGTCATTCAAACCCGTTTCAGTAATCGCGAATAGGTCTTCTGACGATGCCAGCATGCCCTGGGTAAACACGTCTAGTTTTGTCCTTAATCCTCGTACATTCTGGTAGTATATACTCGCATATTGGGGGCGAGGCTTAGAGCGAAGGTGGTTTTTGTGCTTTGACGGCGTTGCGATTTGCTGTGTGTTTTCGAAACCACTGCCATTCAGAGAACGCAGCATTCACAGGCCATACGGAACCATTAGATAACAGCTCGTAAGCGCTTTCAGGAACACCTATTACGAACGATGAGTAATCACCTCAGAGGTTTTGCACACAGATTGAACGTGATCTGTCAAGGTTTCCACGGTAGTTTCATGGTGTAAGAACCAGACATGAAGGTGTTTTTTCCTTTCTACAGCCACGATGGTGTTTAACAAGTTATTCTCCCCTTTTTTTATTTCGGAGAGCCTCTTATTTGAAGTCCAACCTCGAACATTCGTAGAAGTAGTCATCTCGGTTTCATCGCCCTTTCCATTATTGTTTGTCACCAACAAAGTATTGTTTGCCGATATAGGAAACTTAGAAACCGCAGAGCTCTTTGCTCTTCGTATACTATGGTTATTTGTAAGCGGCTGCATAGTAAGTGGCAACACCGGGAACTCGTCGGACGACAACGGAGTCTCAACTAGTTGTATTGGAGCGACCAACGTTTAGTTACCGTCAGATGACCCAAGCGGAGGTTGAAAATACCGGCTTTCTGATTCTATAACCTTATTATGTAGAAATTGTACATGATCGGCATACTTTTCCAGTTTGGACTCATAAGAGACGATGGTCTTAACGGCCAATGCTAGGTGCTGTTTAATATCTGCAATTTCCTCTCTCAGGATACGTAAATCACCTGATAAATACATCTGTTCCACTTTTAACTCCTCATCTCGTTTAGGTTTGGATGCAGGATATTGAATTGGATTACGATGCAGGCAGAAGTAGACAGCGACGGCAGAAACAGGTGTCCAAATCAATTGAAAGTATTGAATTAAAGCCAGCACACGACAAGCCCCTCCCTATTAAGAAAGCTCTGTATAACGATCTCCTAAGCCTGTGTAACTCCCAAGCAATTCCCCACCATTATCAACAATTTTATAGGAACTTAAGCTTTTGTGATACTGAATCAGGTCACGATGAGGATTCTGATTAAGAATTTTAACTGTAATAGGACCTTATTATAATTTTCATGATTGTGTAATCAAGTGTAATAGTCGTGTCTTCAGTGCAGTGTCATTTTTTATAATAATAATAACTATCGTGCTTTCTCAAACTAACCAAAGTTGTTTCGTTTACTAGAATGCCCTTTATTTTTATAGTATATTTCATGAAATTAAGGCTTTATTTCATAAAATATACTATAAAAATCACCAAATAATACTTTAGTAAACTATTCAAATAAACAGTAAAAGTCATAACAATTATATGTACGTTACTCTCAAACAATCGAATAACCACATAATTGGCTTTTACAAATGTTCAGTATACAAAACAAATTACACGAATAATAGCGTTACACGATTTTGCCATTGCCATCGAAAATATAAATTTACACGAATAATATCGCAAGAAGATTTTACTGTTGCCGTCGAAAATATAAATTTACACGAATAATATCGCAAGAAGATTTTACCATTGCCATCGAAAATATAAATTTACACGAATAATATCGCAAGAAGATTTTACTGTTGCCGTCGAAAATATAAACTTACACGAACAATATCGTAAGTGACATTACTGACCAGACCTTCACGTACACTAATATAGTAAAATGCATCCAGCTTAATTATAAGGAAGCCCATGGGCCTAGTTAAATTTTGTTGAAATAACCAGATAACTGAAAAAATTAGCTTCCTTATGCGATATAAAAAGTCTCTGATACTTGTTGTTAAATGGAGTTATTAAGGAAAAATGGTTTTTTATTTTTCCTGAACATTTACACTTTTACGATTACCGGATTATTCGCGGGGGGCGTCGCTATGTTACTTCTAATACCTTCAAGAGTATATGTGCAAAGTTTTATGATGATCGGTTAAGTGGTTTTTGCGTGAAAGCGTAACAAACAAACTTACATTCGCATTTATAATAATAAGGATTAGTATGATGAAGTATGATATGATATTGTAAGACATTTTACTAAGGCTCGTTACAAACGGGCTACTGAATACAGCCACCGGTGACGGTCGCGTCTACCGCTGCATCTGTATGATTTTGTAAGTGTCTGTAACGAGCGACAGCCACCGGTGTTCGGAAGCCACTACTTGTTATAATCCCCTAAGCAGGGTGTTGTAGCGCTACAGAGGCGCGACCCGTCGCGACCACAAGTAGCGAGTCGCGGACATTACTATAGAAGTTTTATCAAGTGGCCACCACCGACCACACGTGTGCGCCGTGCTTAACTAAATGTATAAATGAAATGTAGTCCAGTCGCCGTGGTCAGTGGCTCGCTTGCGCAAGGCCTTATAGAATAGAAAAATTGTAAATGATGCATGATTTTTTTTTCAAATAAATTCCGTCGTTTATAATATTATCTGAATCTGAATGGTTTTGCAACTATTTTGCCACCACAGCGGCTTTTTTATTATTCGAACAAGTTTTTGTTTAATTAGTTTCGTGGGTATGACAAAATGTTGTATGCAAATGGAAACATAATGGTTATAAGTACGATGATGGACTTGACTACTTTTCATTACGAAAAAACCGTAAAATTCCCGTGGGATAAACGATTAACAACTCTGCAACTTCTCTTAATACAGGATGTTTCAAAATTGGTATACAATGTGAAAAGAATGTAAAAGGCGGGATGTGGGGTGGGTATTTTGTTCTTCGACTTTACATTTTGGAAGCCCTTTTGTCGAAAAAAATTCTCTCTTTCATATTTACCTATTTATAAAACACACATATAACTTACAGATACCTTAAATCTAAAACGTTATTATATCGCATAAATCTGTAAGTTCAAAATTTCACATAAAACACCCTTATTCCATCATAATAACAAGTGCAGAACGGGTTAGGGCTATACCTTATTACCATACAAAGAATATTAAGTTCCTTCCGTTTTATGTTTGTTAACATAATCTTAAGCGGTTAAATTGCTCAGAACGCTGTTTTTAGCAAAAATATTTGATAAAGTGAAATTAAGAGGAAGATTTATTTAGTAGTATTGAACACCTTGTCCAAGGAACGCCTATAGGAACGTCGGTCGTCCAGCAGCGAGATGGGCTGACGACATCGCTAAAGTCGCAGGACGCACCTGGATGAAATTGGCACAAGACCGAAATGGGTGGCGAGAGCAAGAGGAGGCCTATACCCAGCAGTGGGTGAAGTCAGGCTGCGGATGATGATGATGATGATGAACACCTTGTGAATCCGTGGAGTGGGACCTGGTGACCAGTAACGCAGGCTTTTAGCCTACCATTGGCACCAGTCTCTCACAAAAAAGATGTATAGTATGTAATATGTTATCTCATAGTAACATAGATATAAGGCTTCAAGCAATGTAATTTTTTGTGAGAGAAAATAAATGATTTATTAGTAGCTTTCAAGCCACGGTGTTGCCGTGTTCTTGCTTTTCCCGCAGGACTAACATATTTCACCGCGGTAAAGAGTAGCCCAAAGCCTTTCTCGATAAATGGGCTATCTAACACTGAAATCATTATTCTAATCGGATCAGTTATTCCTGAGATTTCAGAGACCAACAAACTCTTTAGCTTATATTTGTAAACATACAATTAGTACAATCTGCACCCATACAAAGGAAGCGAGTCACTAGTTGTACCATAATAATGGCTTATTATTGAATTTTATTCTATCTAGTATAGTATGTACTTGAAAAAGCAATTACGGGGCTCAAGTGCTTGCTGATTGTGGGTTGGCAGTGGCAGCCATTTTCTCTGTCAGGTTATAACTGGTTAGAACGGGTTATAATTGAACAGTAAGTGGATATTGATCGATGTTGATATTGACACTTGATATTGAGAAGTTTGTTCGGTTTCTGAAGAGGAACCCTTTTGCTTTGCTATTGAGTTTTCATACTACCAAAGTGACACACTAACAGGTAATCACTAGAACTAATTGAAACGTGAACATTATTTCAGTATAATATATCCTTCATTCTGGAATGTTACAAGATAGGCTGATAAGCTTACTCTATCGCGGGAGAATTATATAGAAATAAAAATTTTAAAATATTTATTGGGAACACAAGTTCATTGTGGCAATTCACAACATGCTTATTCTTAGCTAGGATAACGTCTTATGACTAAAACGACAAAAGATGTATGGCTACTATCTTACTACAAGGTCGAATTGAGAAACCTTATCCTTTTTTGAAGACGTTCCTGTGGGGAAAATTACAAAACAGAGACACAGCATAATAAGCCTAAAACCACAGAGCCCTATGTGGCTAGAAAAGTTAGCCCTAAATAAGTTCTGATCCAAAACTAACGAAACAAATGTCAGCAGCTGAATATTTTCTCAAAGAAGCGACAGCTAAGCGCAATTTATAGTCAGAAACGGTTGCAAAGCCTGCAGCGTTTGTCCAATTTGCTATGTGTCCAAACGATTTGGAAATATGGACCCGCTCCGCTTGTAACGGCTAGAGGAAGTTTTTAATAGTAATTTTGTTTTCAAATAGACGGACATGGGTTTTGTCCTGTTCTTGCTATTAGGATTTATGTTCGCATAAAATGGAGGGCTTTGTCTAAACCGCTGATTATGGTAAATTGAGCCTGCTTCCAACCGATACAACTTAATTATTTTTATGTTTTAGTACAACTACTCATTCTGAGTGTAGAAGTAATTCAAGTTGTAACGTAATTAGTGCATGGGTGAAATGATCTCTTCTCCAATGGTATGTACTTCTTATTGATTTCTGTTCTCCTGGTACTTAATTGTACAATACACGGACACAGGACCTTGTCCTGTTGTTAATTTTATTATTTCTGTTCCCATCAAATGGATGACTTGGTCAAACCGCCAATTAATGCTTTCAACCGAAACCATTTTTTTTTTATTTTATTTTCCAGGTCATACAAACATAATCATTCTGGGAGAACATAACAAGGAATTCGACGATTTACGTAGTTAGTGCATTGGTAAATTATCTCCTCTCTAATTTGTAATTACCTCTCATGAATTTCTGTACTCCTGGTACTTTTGAAATGTTGTGTTGTAACGTATTTCTGTTGCCCCTATAACAACATAATACTAAAAACACATAATTTTCTTATACATATATAAAACTCTCGTTCCACAATGTTCGTTCCCGTACTCCTCCGAAACGGCTTGACCGATTCTCATGAAATTTTATGAGCATATTGAGTAGGTCTGACAATCGGCCAACATCTTTTTTTCATTTTGCAAAACTACGTTTGCTAGTAAATAAATATAAAAGGGGGCTCCCATACAATAAACGTGACTTTTAAGATGTAAAACAAAAAAACCTTCCTATTTTTCGGATTTTTTTTATGCAAACTGTGTATAAACTCTAAACGTAACTTTAGATGTAGTAATGAGTCTCTTTCATAAGAACTCATCAAATGTATTAAACATTATGTTAGAGTCCGCTGTAACATCCTTACATAGATCTAATTCGACGTGAAAGCTTCAACTGTGAAACACTGTGAAACACTTAATTTGTTTCAAAATTGCGAGCCAGAACGTACAATTTCCTAGAGCGTTCCAGCATTTCAGTGGTGTGTCAATATCGTTCCACGCTAAGCCACACCGACAGGCTGATGTATAGCAGAATTCAACTCCTTAGCTCTAAATGTTTGTTTAAATGGAGATGTATCGTCTGCAGTCGGCAACACTAGCTTATGATTTGAAAGATGGGGGCTTTTAATGTGGTAATATTGTGTTGCTTTTTGGCTGTGTTGATTGAGTTTATGAATAAATGAATCAATATTTTGGATAAATTAAAATATTGATTTGTATGGAATATCTTTTTAAATCTCTGTGCCTAGGTGGGCAGACTGGCAAAGGAGATGGCAAGTTCCTTTTCCGACAATTCGAATAGGTTTTGTATACCACAAATGTTTGTTCTAGTTCCCTATATTTCTTCCTATCTTTTGTTTTCTATCAGTATCTTAAATAGGTGGACGATGAGGGAAGAAATTGCTTTATGCAATAAGACCGCCCATTACGCATTTTGTATTTAGCTTGAAGTCCCTTTTGTATTGTTTAAAATCTTGGTGAGTAATAATGAGTTATTAAATATAAATAATATTAATAACCCGTAATGCCGACTTTTGCTGGTTCTATTTTCACAATTACGACATTTCCAATCCAATAAGTCAACAAAATGCTTAAAACGAATCATGGAGATAATCGACAGCTTTCATAAAACACCCCATACAAAACCCGTCACAAATTAATTAGCGTAGATCAAACAGAAGAGGTATTAAAAGATCAATGAACCCCATTTGGTATAAAAAGATGGATACCGTCGATTCATTCAACCTGTTGGCTTGACATCGGGTCAGGGGCTTAGAGACATCTTTTAGAAGACAATTGAGGGTAGATTGATGTAGGTACGCGTTTACTGAAAGCGTATTTTTATGGAAAGCTGTTTTAAACTTAGGTTAAGTTTTGCAGCTTTTTCGAATCTCCTTTTAACCCCGACAAAAAGAGGGGTGTTATAAGATGGACGTGTCTGTCTGTCCCCTCATAGCTGCCACACGGATGACGATATTTCAATTGATTTTTTTTGTATGATAGGTGAGTTTTGCGCGAGTGTTCTTAGACATGTTTAATGGAAATCGGTTGGCATGTTTAAAAGTGTATGTGGTTCCCCACTTCGACAACCAAAAATCTGCAAATATGTATACTCTAATGTGCATCTGCAAATAAACATTACAACATTCTATAACTTTACGTTTAAGGTAACTAAAGTTCTGGAAAGTTTATTTTATTTAGATTATATAATTATGTTAATTATACATAACTAATTATAATATACATAATTATATACATAACTTTTGAAATAGTTATCTTAATAAATCAATGACGTTGATCTTGGAAGCCTTTGTTAATACGACCACGGCTATCCTTTAAGCATTTTTTGTATCGCACTTTTTAAATCGTGTTTAGAGTCGCGTTTGAGTTTTTTAAATTTATTTTTAATTTATTTCAGTACAAATACCTAACATTTTATAGAGCACTAGGCATAACATTAAAAATGAAGTTAATTTCCAATATGGATCTAGTCCAGTTTTTATGGGTTGAGCCGCAAGGTGACTTCAAAAATGAAGTATTGTTATTCCATAATAACCCTTATTAGGTTCGTCATGCCTATCTGTGCTTCCGTATGTCATAGCCTTTTTTGAAGTGAATCTTCTTAGAATCGTTGTGATTTCAAACCGGATGCAACGGAAAAAACGACAGGTAAGCCAATCTTAAACACTAACAAGGTTAAGCAACGTTGTGCGACGCCAGTACTTGGATGTGTGACCGTCCGATTATTTTGTATTTTTTTTTATTCATCTCATACTTTTGTCGATTTACTGAAGTTTCACTTCTATCGTGTGTGAATCGCACACACTCCTTTTTTTTATCTTTTCGGTTTCAACGTATTGTCTTGACATAAAGTTTTACTTTATATAGTAAGGTAAATATGTTTTAATCTCAATAAAATTATTTTATTTATTTATTTAAATAAAAGAACAGTTATGCAAAAAGCGTTCTAGATGTATTCGGTTCACACTGGACATGAACGATCGTTAATCACAGACAGTATAAGACTTAGGAAAAAATTAAATTAAGTCAAATTGTGTTTTAGCAGCCGTGTTGGCTAAGAAGCCGTGTTGGCTAAGTGGGAGGACACTCGACTTTCATTCCGAAGGTCGTGGGTTCAAACCCCGCCTCGCACCTCTGGATTTTTCTTCGTGAGAAATTTATGTGCGATTTAAACACGTGCTTTAACGGTGAAGGCAAACATCGTGAGGAAACCGGCATGTTCTGAGAACTTTAAAAGAGTATGAAGGACATGTGACATTCATCAACCCGCACTTGGCCAGCGTGGTGAATTAAGGCCTAATCTCTCTCGTCAAGAGAGAAGTCCCTGTGTCCCAGCAGTGGGAACGTTAATAGGGTGATGATGATGATGATGTGTTTTAGCAGAACCAACCTATGCTGTTTATGCCAGGATATTTATTTGGGTTGACTGGAGATAAAATAATACAAACATGTCATCCTTGGAATACTATTTTAGGTTGATTTGAGAAATAGTATGAGTCGTCATGGCGTCGACATTAGACTAGTTATATTGAGACCATGATTTGTACAGCTGATGGTTAGAAGACTAATTTTTGAGTATTAATGTAGTACGAGTAGGTGTGGATAAAAAGTATTCCTATTTAATCAATATATATTATTTTATAATGCATAATGTACGTGTTAATATAAATAAATATTTTATATTCCATTCCCTGTTCAGTGTTGATGATGCTTTTCGTCCAAGTTACCCAGTTCCTTAGTTTCCGGGGCGTATTGGAACAGAAAGTAGCTTCTAAAATAGCTTCAGTGGAACTCTATTTGATTAGGACGATACATCCGTTGTCGCTTCCGTTTCATTTAGACCCTTTACTGACTGCGTTTGGGGCGAAAAATGCTGATAGAAAACAGGTTTATTATCTCACTATATCTTTTGTGATCTAGAAAGAATGAAAGAATAATATGTTTATTATTACACTACGTAAAAACAACAATAACATACATAACTATCTATATAAATAAAAATGAATTGTTGTTCGTTAGTCTGATTAAAACTCGAGAACGGCTGAACGGATATATCTTATCATAGTCTTGAAATGTTCGTGGAGGTCTAGAGAGGGTTGAAAAGGCGAGAAAAAATCGAATAATTGCCGGGAAAAAAAATTGAATAAAAACCCGTGCGAAGCCGGGGCGGGCCACTAGTTACTAATAATGAATACTACCTTAAACCTTCTTATGAAAACAACATGATTGTGTAATTAGGGTCCGGGCTCAGCATATCAATCTGTCAAGACGTTATTTTCTAGATATTTTTTGTTACAACAATTTTAAGTTGACCTGTCCATGTATGCCCTGTGCTAAGGAAATAAATGTTTCGACTTTGACTTTTATTTTGACATAGAACCCGAAAGAAGCACTCTAACAAAGCTCTGGTTTCCAGCCACCGCCCGTGAGGCTGGTAAAATCACAACTTACAAATTAATTATCAATGAAAAATATGTCAAAGTTACATCAATTGCTTCGTGGAACTCAAGCCAATATTGCAAGAAGAAGAAAATCTCAAATTTATTAAAATTGGGTACCTATCTCTGTATATCTATTTATAAATTGATTTTATTCATATAACGCAGGTACATATGGATATCAAATGCTGGATGTAGGTTAGTGAATTAAAAAAACATGTTTTGTTTATTAATTCGCGAAATCGGCGCCGGTTTAAAATATCATTCACTATATTTTATTACGTTGGTTTTTTGTTATTTAGATCTATTAAACTATATTATTATAATCAGATCAGGAACTAAACTACTATGCTTGTCTGCCACCCTTGTGGTATATAAATAAAAAAACAGTTTTAGAATCGAGTTTTTTTATATTTTAAATTTATATAATACATGTAGCGGCTATTGTTCAAAGTAAAAGATCTATTATCCCAACGTTAGTTCCATCGCTTTCTGTCCAAATCCAGCCAGGCCGATCTTTCAATGTTCCTTTATTTGCAGAATTGATTTACCTTAACAAAGCAACACCCTTGACCTGAATAAACAGACGTGATAAATGAAACTATCGGGACAATGGCCACTGCGGAGGCTGTGTCGTTATGATGTATTCTTGATTTGATCGTTACGAGAATAGGGCGAGTTCATTAGGCTGGAAGATAATTTGAGGGATGACTGAATTGAGTAAATTGGCAGATAAAAACGGTGTTTGTTTGTAGCTCGTGATATTTTGGACTGTGCTTTGTGCTATATGAGAGGTCACCATATCAGCTGTAGGACGTTATTATTTTTTTTTTTTATTATTGATAAGCCTTCATTTGACCACAATCTCACCTGATTTAAAGTGACGTTGTGGTCTAAGATGGAGCATGAAGGCCTAGAAGATGGCTTCTCCGGACCACATTACGAAACCCGAAAAAATCGCTTCTCGCACTGGCCCAGCCCGGAGGGTGGTGACAAGCCGCGGCCGAAGCCTACCACCAGAGACTGTTCTTAGCACCGCCCGGAGGTCACGTGTAAGGATTCAGAGGGTTACCACTTACGGACGTGAACAGACAAAACCTCCAAAATATGATTATGATAGTCTTCCAGATTTATCGATTAGAGGTGGCTTCATACACGTTGTACCTACGGCCTTTAACAAATCGTCCGTTTATCTAGTTGTTGGACGTCCCACGCTGCGCTTGCCGGTCCGTTTTCTCCTTTCGATAACTTTTCACTGCTACTTCAAGGAAGTAATCTGTTTGGGTATGTCGTTGACATGCAATATGGGAGGTTAACTGGTTTAAATTAATCATTATATTACGTATCAATCTATGAACATTCGTGGCCTAAGGCAAATATTCATGTCAACGCGATGTGTCCGGGTACATTGTTGCAACGCAAAGTATTTGGGTGAACACGATATTTGGCGTGGGCGTGTCTACAATTACTATACTTAAGAATCTTCACATATCATCGGCCGCTGATGTAGACAAGAACATCGCGTACCTATGCCTGTTAACAATGATTTTAGCGCTCCAATGCTACACCAATCTTTGCCCGCTGATTTACAACCTGTGATAATAATTGTGATAATGAGACCTTTCATACAGAATAAATTATTTGTAAAAAGTAGTATGATGTAACGCTAAGCGATAAATTCTCTATATTCCTGACCTAGTCTAGTCTCTCATTGTATGAATGTTGCAAGCCGATATGAACGGAATACCGTCCCGTATCAAATACAGGTTGCACTGAAAACACTTTAACGATATCAAACTTACATATCGCACGCGCGGTCCATAAAATAACAAGTCAAACTGGAGCCTGGAGCTTCGAATTAGCAAAACGGAAATTAATAGCTCCCCGGCGGCACATAAACACGTATTATCGTATGGAGGTTGCTCCACCGATGTGCTAAGCTACGTCGCTATGGATGCGTTGGATTCCACCAATCACAACCATTGGTGGACACAGCACTGATAAAAACGAATTCAACTAGGATATACGTTTTTATCACCATACTGCTCCATCCAGCATTGTGAATTAAGGCCTAACCGCTCTCGTCAAGAGAGAAGTCTCTATATCCCATAAGTCAGTTGAAGTTATATTAAACATTTATTATGAGTATAAAATGTACTTATATATTGTCAAATAATCTTATAATACTTAAATATAATCCAAATTAATGGAAATAAGGTTGGTTGAAGCGTTGTTGCCAGATAGGAAAATACGATTCCATTTTTTAACGCTTATGTTGAGAAGCATAAAGAACAACAGGACTTTTTTAAATCATGGCAAGATTTGATAGGTCAAATTGCGCATTTTTAATCCCCGACCAAAAAAGAGGGGTGTTATAATTTAAACGTGTGGGTGATCGATTTCATTACCCTTCGACAGACATACATTTTTTTTCAGATTTAGTTTATTTTTGTATGAAAGGTGTGTTTTGAGCGAGTGTTCTTTGAATATGATTCATGAAAATCAGTTGTGCCGTTTAAAAGTTATAGGGGTGAAAGTGAGGAACGAAAACCGAAAATCAGCAAATATACTCGAAAGAGATATCAAATGAAAGCGCATCACGTACACGTACGACAAAATTTAATTTTATTAATCTCTAATCTAAAATCTTTTAATAAGATGGGGCATGAAGACCTAGAAGATAGATGGCTTCTCCGGACCACATTACGAAACACGAAAAAGTTGTTTCACGAAGGCCCAGCTATCAGGGTGGTGACTAAATAATATGATTTTATACTTTAAGGAAACTAAATTTCATAAAATTTGATTGCACACAAAAAAATACACATTTATAAGTTTATAACTAAGCCAAAATGTACAAAAGGTGAAGGTGAGCTTAACCCTAAAAGAGTTTTCTTACAGCGGACCTCGACATACAAGAGACGTGTAAAAAGAGTGGGTTGACAATGTGCACATATGATATATGGTCACTAAGGTTAGGTATTAAGGTTTAGGAATCGGGGGTTTTTCTTAAATTAAGATTATCATTACAAAGTATCAGTGAAAACGGTGTCCTAGTTTCATAGCATAGCTGGCAGCAAAGTTTTATAGCATATCTTTGGAAAGAATCCTAAAGCCTTCAAATTCGAAGCTTCGTGCCTGTGTGTTGCTCGCAACTTGCACTGGTTTCCACTGGTTTCGGCTGGTTTCGACTGCCGCCCGCAGTTTTGTCACGACTAATGGCATAGTGATTTATGATGTAACTCGACTTACTCGAACTAAGTTCGCAAGCCTGACAGGCCTATGTGGTAGGGATAAAAATCTTTGAAACTGCAAATGGTGCAACGTACACGTTACATACATTAAAATGTTTTAAAATAAAATGTATAGATTTAAAATGCGAAGGTTGTTAAATAAATATGTAGATCAACATATCATAAAAATTTGGTTAGAACTAACCTATTTTTGAAAACTATAAAGTTTTTGACAACCTAGACAACAAGCTATATTTCAAAATGGCGGTTATTCTCGGAATTCTACAGCAAAAAAGTTTTATTATAGGGTTCTCAAAATAATAATAAAAAGTCTATTTGCGTATTAAACAAGTTGTACATGGAATACATAATTAAACTTAATCATGAAAGAGTGTAGATAAAACAATTAGTCATAAAATGATGTTTAAATAATAATTAATAAGACATCCATGTTTTTACTGCGGGCCTATGCCTTCCTAATATATTTTTAATAGTGACAGTATACGGACAAGTCTCCCGTATTTTTTTCGAATAACGCGAAAATTCCTAAAACGGAAACTTTTAATTGGCCTTATGTGTCAAGGCATGTTGTAAAAAAGTTCTTTTTATATTTATCTATTAAAAAATAAGTTTAGGGCTATGCTTGGTAAATCAATTTAATATCTTCTTAAAATTTAAAAAATGTAATAAATTAATAATACCTATTGGTTGGAAGGGATCTCTTACGATGCGCTGCTTGCCGATCTGTCTCCGTGCTATGAAAGTCCGCAGCCACTTTAGCGTACTTAACCATTAAGCTATATCAGTAACCTACCTTCTTCCAAGTCCAGTATCCATAATGATTTATTTGCTTCGGTATTTATAAAGGTAGTGGCACATAAACGGCTAAGTGCCGTCCACCTCCCTAACTAATTCATAGAGTAATTCGTGCTACCATAAAATTACGCAATAAACAGCATCATAAAACCCTTGAGGACATCAAAAACATTTTACGATTGCCAATGAGAGTTTCTGAGTACCACCTTTCACGATCATATCATCAAATAGTGAATAAAACTATGATATAGAAATGAAATTAGAATAGGGCTCATTATTGTTTTGATAACCTTTGAGAATTGGAGGTGTAATTAAATGGTTGGTATATTTACTGTGAATATACTCGTACAAGGCATAGATTTTATTTTCAATGCTAAAGGGATTATATACGATAGTAGGCATAAGTGAAGGTCTGTTATTTTTTATTACCTACTCATAACAATAATGATTATCCCAAAATAGACGAAGTCCCTATTTAAGGAATACTGAGTGTATATAAAATAAATGTTAGTTATAAAAGTAGCTTTGATTATCTTAGAATTATAATTAATATAGACAAATCAAATCTTACCGGAAAATATATTTTGAAAAAATAATTTTGTTTCATGGAAACTTGAAAATGCTCTTTTAGAAAATTCACTTAAAATACTAAATAAAGTATCTTTGAAATGAAAATTTTCTAGAAAACATTTTTGTTTAGTTCTGCTCATCTTTATTTCACTCTTACCTAATAAAAAGCTGTTCTATTTGTTTTATTCGTTCGCTTCTACGCCCCACTACTACACAATGCACATCACTGGTCGATATTTTATGAGCACAGTTTATCGAATGAGCCTATATCGAGTGCCGGTTGACGCTATATTCAGGTAACAAGATTTCTTAGGCTTACGGCTTTCAAGATGAGCGATATCGAAATGTCAGCCATATCAGAAATGTTACATTTTCTTTCCGTAAAATGTATTTTGCGAAAGGAAATTCAATTCTCAGAAGTAATTCGAAAATTTAAAATGTGTTTTCTAAAATGCATTTTTAAAAAGAGAAATAGTCTTGCCTCAGAATATATTTCCTATATTTTGAAAACGGAACATTCTCTTTAAACACAAAATTTTACCTGTGGTGCCTGTAAATAGGTTCGTATTGTGTGAATTTTTGAAAGAGGAACGCTTTCGAGAAAATTACTTTTTAGAACCGGTGCCAAAAGAAGTTCAAATTATTTTAGCACAAATTATTATTATATTATTTTGTTACATATAAATAAAAAAAAAACACGTTGCCGGCTGCTGTTCTGGTCACTTTCCCCTCCCCCGCCCTTATTCTCGCCAATGGATAAACCGATAGGGAATTTGTTTTAGTAGTCAAAAGTGTTCTTAGCTACATTTTGTTCCATAAAAACCGATAAAGCTATTTCAACGATATGAGGAGGCCATTCGTGGCAATGAAAATTGTTATTATTATAATTATTCCTGTGTTAGTTAACATATGAAATGTCATATCATAAATATATAATACTAATAAAATTTTTGTACTTTGTAAGATATGAATAATTCTTTTAGTCCATTTACTTGATATCTAACTAAGGGGATGGGTTATAAAATAAATGGACCAACAAACCCCCTGGCAATATCCAGAATCATAATATGCAAGCTTTTCTGAGTTAAAAATGTTAATAACACTCAACTGCATAATACTTCAAAATGCTTCAAAAGAAAGAGGCTTGTTAATCCAGATTAGTAATATATTATTCTATTTCCAGATCATGTTTTGATCATTTTCCCGTGTTTTGTGGATCCTATTAGATTTTTCCGCGGGAACGAAGTATTTTATCACGGTAAAAGGTAGCATATAGCCTTCCTCAATAAATGGGCTATCTAACGCTGTAAGAATTTTTCAAACGGGTTTAGTAGTTCCTGAGATTAGTGCGTTTAAACAAATTACCTCTTCAGGACTTATAATATTAGTATAGATAGATATAATGCGAATTACAATCTAATCCATTTAGTCGTTTGGGCGTAATAAAGTAAAATATTTATATGGGTACCTATATAAAATATCAACTAAGTAAGAAATAATCTTACGTTGCATCAAAAGATCAAAATATTCCTTTTAGGTCTTTTTGCTCCATCTTATACCACATCGTCACTTAACATCAGGTGAGATTGTGGTCAAATGAAGGCAAAAAAATATTAGGGGGCTAATTGCACCATGTGTAAGTAAAATAAGACAATGTTTAAAACATACATCTATTTCACGCATGTGACAAAGCGAGATAGCTCTTGACACAACAAACACGACACGTATTATTGAAGTAACTAACTGTTGCATAGATTACTCTGATTTTCTGAAATAAGCCCACATTTCAACCCATGCTAAATTTCATTGTCACCATAACAACCGAGCTAGCCCTATAGCTAGCTAAATTTAACCCCCTTTTGCCCTCTACAAAGCTGTGTGAAGTGTTCTAAATCCGCCATTTTGAATCAAACTATCCGCGCTTTTTGTCTCCCGAAACTTCCAGAACAATCCATTACCCATAATCTCAATAACTTTCCATAATGTGCTTTAAACTAAACGCATTAAGGTCTAAATCTACATACAGCCTACCATGCGTGAGGAAGTAGCGGGCGAGAATGGTTCTTATTTTTTTAGGGTCACGGTCGCATTTGTCGTGTAGATAAGAGTGATTCTGTAATCTACGACTCGGCTATTCTTTGGCCCACGAACTCTTCAAGCGCTATTTTTGGGGCTTATGCTTAAATGGAACACAACTTTTTCATTTTCGTTGATGTGAGATGTCCCTTCAGATTTTTTTTTAAGATTTCTGGCTAAAATATAGGACGATGTATAATAAAAAGTATCTACCGCTGAGGGTTCAAGTGTTTGTATGTTTTGCAACTACTTTCTCCTTGGTCTGGGTGTTTAATATGATTGTATAGTAAAAACTATTTATGTACGTATGTATTTTATATTTAAGTATATCAGATGTCTAGTATACGTAACACAAGCTTTGTCACGATTTCCAGCGATATTTATTTATTATTTATTTATTGTTTGTACTAAATTGGATTACAGATCAAAAGTTCCGCTGTGGTATCAAATAAAAGATCAACAATTTTCTCTTACAGGAGAAAAGTTCTAATGTTTTTACCAAAACTAGTTCTTAAGATATAACAGATTGAGTAGACATTGTGTAGAAACAGAAAAAAAAAGAATTAGGTAGAGCTAGGTAGTGCCCCTCGGTGTTACCCTCAATATAATTATATTTTTATGATAATGATATCCCATCAAAAACAATACTTGTCAAAAAAACCAAGTCGCGCAACTCAGTTGTTCTGCGGTAAAAAGTTGTGAGATCCAAGTAAATCCAAGTCTTCAAATTTCGTCTCAAAATTCTTTAATGTTTTATATAAATATATTAAGACTTGGCCATCGCCTGAAAACACGTGTTAATTCAATCGCCTGAAAACACGTGTAAATTCAATTATTTAGTGCGATGGCCAAGTCTCAATATATTTATATAAAACATTACCAACCAACCACCCACCCAGTCCAAGGAAATGTGCTTGCAGAACATACAACAGAACTTGACCCCTCGGTACTCACCAGATGTAGTGACTTTGATTATCTTCTATTCGGTGTTTTAGAATGTTAATTTAATGCGATATTTCCAATAAAGAATTTTGAGTCGAAATTTGAAGACTTGGTTTTACTTGGATCTCACAACTTTTTACCGCAGAACAACTGAGTTGCGCGACTTGGTTTTTTTGACAAGTATTGTTTTTGATGGGATCTCATTTCTTTTTGTATTTTGTAGACAGTTCTACTTTTTTCCTTTTCGGTACCTTCTACTTATTGTATATAATGTCCATATAATTTTCTTTTTGCCGGTCTAGATTGGATTTATTTATATTTCGCATTGTTATTACTTTAGTAAATATTTCGTATATACGTGGCGTTGCGACAGCGCCCTCTATACCGGTCTTTTCTAGATTTTTTAGTTTTTCCTTGATTCATACACCAAACACTACTTATATTCCATATTTGAAGCTTCTAGGTCTGCTAGAAGTGCCTTAGAATTTAGATGATCGGTGAGTCAATCAGTGACAAAATTAAGAAATTTGACCCGTTTTAATTCTTAAAATACTGGTTTAAATTGTATGAAATTTAAAATATACCGTGTCTTTACAATGCCTGCATGGTTACTGAAAATTTCAGTCTTCTAGTTTTATCCACAACGAAGTTACAGGGGGTCGAAAATGGCCTGAATTGCTTCGAGAAAAGGTACGACAGCGCCCTCTATACCGGTTTTTTCTAGATTTTTTAGTTTTTCCTTGATTCATACACCAAACACTACTTATATTCCAAATTTGAAGCTTCTAGGTCTGCTAGAAGTGCCTTAGAATTTTGATGATCGGTGAGTCAGTCAGTGAGTGACAAAATTACGAAATTTGACCCGTTATAATTCTTAAAATACTCGTTCAAATTGAATGAAATTTGAAATATACCGTGTCTTTACAATCCTGCATGGTTACTGAAAATTTCAGTCTTCTAGTTTTATCCACAACGAAGTTACAGGGGGTCGAAAATGGCCTGAATTGCTTCGAGAAAAGGATGGTACGGCCGTGCCGCTTTTTTGCTCGACTTGGTGGGGGCACTGCCGTGCCCCCAGATTTAGATGATATTGTTATATTTTTAATATTGTACACCCTTACCTCCTTTCTATTTTAAGTAAAGTAAGTCGCTTTTTAGCGATAAGGCCGCCCATTATTGTACCACTTGTTTTTTTAATTATTATTTTTTTGTTTTACGTGTTTATGTTCCTGTGTTGTGTACAATAAAGCGTTTTTGTATTGTATTGTATAATGGATTTTCCCGTGGAATTACGTTTCCCGAGGTAAAAAGTCTCTGTGTACTAAATTTCATTTAAATCCATTCAGTAGATTTTCGTGAAAGAGGAACAGATCGACAGAGTAACTTTTGCTTTTATAATATTAGTTTTGATTCGTATTAAGTTTTTCCTTCATTTATTAAATCGGTTAATAATTGAATTTAAATATCCGCCTGTCTATTTTTGTGATTCGCTTGAGTTTGCGGGTTCGATTTCCACTTGGGACCAGATTAAAACAAACTACAATAAGAAACTAGGTCTAAACTAAACACTGTACTGCTACTGTTAAAACCTTTTGAAATAAACCATAATAATTATTATTATTATAAAGAGTAGGTTTTGTTCAAATATATATCAGATTTATACAACTACAAGAAAATAACCGCCAGAAATAACATTTTAAAAATGCTTACCGCACAACAACTGGTTTTATTTTTATGATGATAAATGACGTCATCCTTTGTGAGATGGATGACGAGATCTTTGTGTCGCTCCTGACAGCAAGTTATCTATGACTCGCAGGATTTCAAGTGCTCTCAGGGAATCGGGCTTATGATTATATCTACAGCCCGCTTTGGGCGCGACTTTAGCCAAACACATTTATTTATTCGTCATCATCATCCTGCCCTTGTCCCACACTATCATCAAATTTCTTTTGGAGGTTCTTTCTGTTCACGTCCGTAAGTGTTAACCTTCTGAATCCTAACACGTGACCTCTGGGTGGTGCTAAGAACAGTCTCTGGTGGTAGGCTTCGGCCGCGGCTTTGTCACCACCCTCCAGGCTGGGCCAGTGCGTGAAACGATTTTTTCGTGTTTCATAATGTGGCCCGGAGAAGCCATCTACCTTCTAGGTCTTCGTGCCCCATCTTGGACCACATCATCACTTTACATCAGTTAGGATTGTGGTCAAATGAAGGCTCATCTAAAATAAAATATATATTTAAATATCGGTCGTTTCATGGGTTTTTTCTTCTATTTCACTCTATCACCCGTCCTATCAGCACTCACTCCTTTCTTACATATATCCTCTTTCACCAAGTCCATCCCTCTTTTCTTTGGCCTCCCTCTTCCCACATATCCATCTACAATATCATCATAATTTCAAAGTCAAGGTCCAAAACATTTATTTCCTTAGAAGCACAGGGCATACATAACATGGACAGGTCAACTAAAAATTAATTAAACTAAAAATTTTAATACTAAAAATATTAAGGAAATATCTTGCCAGTTCGCTTCAAACTTTTACACTTTTGTTGAGAAGTGAATAGAACAACACAGCAATTTTGTTGTTATTACAATTTTAATGTTCATATATATATTAATATATTTTATAAATAAAACATTTACTACTAAAATGCTCTTTCAGCAGTAGGACGTTCACTTCTGAATATCTTTGTGATTTCAGCAGTTTTATTAGTACCAATTTAACATGCTAATTAAATTTATCGTGTTGAATCTGATATGTATTGTATTATCTTCTTTTTATATAGACACGATGATGAAGAATGATATTTAGAAATGAGATAAATATAAAACATTACATAACAGAGTGACGCCATAGACCGAATTATTCGTTAAATTTATTGTATTGTTTGAAAAGTTGCCTCTTAGTAAATATTTATTTAACAGCATTGATCAATTAATAAACAAGACACGACAAAAAAAAACGAAAAAATTTAACTTTCGAATGAATTTTTGAGTAACAGAATATTTTACACCAAAATATCACAATATACTGGCACCGTAAATCAAACATAGAAACTTCAAAACTCGAATAAAATTTCGAACGTATTTTCAAAAAGCATTCTAAATATAAACATATGGCTTTCCAGAACAAAACCAATCTCGTAACGCTCCACACCTGTTCGCGATTCGAGTTCCAAAGTTGGAACGTTTCAAATTTGGACCGAATATAAACACGTTCCGTTTCACGCGATCAACACAT
This sequence comes from Gymnoscelis rufifasciata, assembly GCA_929108375.1. NCBI lineage: Eukaryota > Metazoa > Arthropoda > Insecta > Lepidoptera > Geometridae > Gymnoscelis > Gymnoscelis rufifasciata. Next base: position 11,926,740 of record OV815320.1, on the reverse strand, counting down.
GCCATCAGTAACGATTGCCAGGAATCAGGGCTGGAAGTGTTCTATAAACACTAATTTAGGGATTTTGAGGCTGTACATAAGTGTTGCGTAAACACTAATTATGATCAGGTTTCACTTCGGTTTTGGACTTTCAAACTCTAATTCGTCACAATTTAGCCATAGAATCCAAATTTGGAACGCATATACACGTTTCGTTGCCAGGTATTAGGGTTGCAAGTTCCATTAATACTAATTAACTAGGTATCAGCATATATAAATGTATGTATTTAAAAGGTTTATTTTTATGTTTAGAGCTGTAACCTCTAATATGACACAATGTAGAACAATATTGTTAATTCAAACATAAAAATATCCTCATCATCATTAAAAAAAAATTACTGCAATTATTGATCTATATAATTTTATGGAAATAAATAAAAGAATTTAAAATGACTATGCAACATGCAGATGTTATCATGATGTTTAGGTGATCCAAAAAGAGTTTAGGTTTATTATAGTTGATTGTACCTACAGAGCAGATTTCCGTTAAGGTCGAAATATTCACTAAACACTAAGTGACATGTATTGTGTGCCAATGAGATAAATGGATGTAGGCCGCTTACAATCGAAATAAATTAATCACTCAAAAATCTGAACGGCCCTTCAGCAATAAACGAAGGACGTTGAGATTATTATGAGGAAAATTTATATGTAAAGTAAATTTTCAAAATACCGTTAATTTCAGACAGTAATAATATATTGTTTAAAGATATATTACTATGTGGCAACCCTGACCTTAGAAATCGAGAATATTCGCATCATTCGAAATTCGAACGGACGTCGTGGGTTGTGCGACGGAAACACCCGAACGGACACGATCCCCGGTCTCAGCTGATTTCAACTTTGCCGTTTTCTAGAATTTTCCTTTGAGTTTATTTTGTTTTCTGGCAATAATTGACTGGGTCTGGTTGATTCACACATCGGTGAAATTCTAGTTACTACTTCAGATATAGTGTGAAATATTTTTCGTGACGTGATGTTTTCGTAATATGGTCCGGAGAAGCCATTTACTTTCTTGGTCTTCATGCCCCATCTTAGATATATTTTTCAACGAAGAAACTCGTGAGACCTCATACTAACAGACTTTCTCTCAGACTTTCAGACTAGGTTTATCATTGAAAAATAATAAACCTAGTCAGTTTTTTTTATACTACATACTCGTAGATAAGCTTTTATTTTACCTAAATATCACCTGATGTTAAGTGACGATGTGGTCTAAGATGGGGCATGAAGACCTAGAAGGTATAGATGGTTTCTTCGGGCCACATTACGAAACCCGAAATCGCTTCACGCACTGGCCCAGCCGGGTGGTGACAAGCCGCGGCCGAAGATACCATCAGAGACTGTTCTTAAAAAAAGAAAATTCATAAGACACTGCAAAAACGTGTAAAAAACGAAGCTTGTAAGATATAAGTAAAACTCCTTACTGACACAAGACGCAAAAGCAGAAAGTACGGGGTTTAATGAAAAACCTGCTATACAAGGTGTCCTTTAATATAGCTTAATGGAAGAGGAAAATACAGGGTGATGGAAAACAAATGCCTCCGGCCGGAGCTCAGCGCAGCCGTGTGGGGCTATTAGAACCGCCTTTGGTACCGAATTAAAAAACCATGTGTCAGCGAAGCAGTCAAAAATGGTATTAGACCTATCGTTGATTTAGTCTTTTAATTCGGCAGCAAATACGGTTTTAATAACTTGAAGTTATCGGTCAGATCTTTAAAATTGTGTAAATTATTTATTATGGAATTATAAGACTATGTCTCATTGAAATAGTAAAAAAACGTTATTAGAAAGGGATTAAAATTATCGGTCGGATCTTTAAATAAAACTGTGAATAAAATGTGTATTTTCGAACCTTGATCAAACGAAATGTGCGTATACACGACATAAATTTATCGATAAATATCGGATAAAAAAAAGCTGATTTAATATTTTTTTAATGAAAACTACTTCATCTGGTTTTTTCTTCTTTTCTGTTTGAATAAATGGTGTTTTTTATTCAAAGTAGTCTCATTTGAAAGCTAGATAGTTTACCTAGCTAAGAAAATTCAAAGAAAATAGAATTTCGGTACAAAAGCCTATTAATTTGTTTTTTGTAGATATTTAATAAAAAAATCCAAGTGGGATATTAACGGTGGATAAAGATAAGATTAAGTAATACAAAATTTTGAGTTATTACTATCAATTGATTTATTGATTGTTCAATATGTCCATCATTTCTCTCAATGCATATCGTTGCACTTAAAGCCACACTGCACGGTGTGCTTTTTAGTACATCGCGATCGTTTCTTATTTGCTTCGCCGATCGTTTTTTTATTTTTCTATATATCATAAATGAGCACTTTATAAACTCATAGCACGCACAACTTTGCTTATTTGAAGTAAGATGATGTATAAGACATTATTTTTTTACAATTCGAAATTTTTTTAATTGTACACACTGGAAAATAGAAATACAACAAAACGTAAAAATAATGTACTGGGCTGTGTCTTATCTTTTCTTTTAAATATCGACATAACTTTTATTAGCTTAATAGGTTCGCGCGATGCCGAGAAAAATTAAGGAATACCTAAACAGCTACTTCACAAAACTATAATACTAAGCAGCTAATTAAAACTCAAAGTATTAAACGAAACGCCTGTTTCATAGCCACATCTCGAGCAAAATATTTTACTTATACCCAAAGTAAAAAAAAAGCAAATGTACAATTTATCTTGTCTTTTTAATATCGATACTACTTTTATTATTTTGATACGAGTAGTTACGGTAATTGGTTCACGAGATGCCGATATAAATTAAGGAATACCTAAACATTTACTTACAACTATAATACCAAGCAGCTAATTAAAACTCAAAGGGTTACTACAAACGCCAGTTTCATAGCCACATCTCGAGCACAATATTATACCCCCGACGCTTCTTGTAACGATCTGTGCTGAAAATATCTCTTTGTGGTGAAAAGCTCACGCCTTTCCTCTCTATCACTCTTACACTATTCCCACCTTGTTAGAACGAGACCGATGATTGTTTGCAAGTACTCGGTTCAAGCTATTAATAATTTCCTTTGTTCTTTTAGAGTTCCGCGGGTGTAAACTGTTAATGGGGGGTAGTTTTTGAAAGTGTTCATTTATTGTATTTTAATTTTAGTTGAACATTGTTGGAATAAGAGGTTATCAATTGGTACCTATTGTAGACTACAAGTTCCCTCGAATTATAGACGAATATATTTTTACAATTTGATAGTATTTTTACGAATATATTAATTAAAGCATTAATTATTATTATTATTAAGCATTCTTTATTACACAATAAAAATACAGAGTTGTACAAAAGGTGGGCTTAATGCCAAGGCATTTTCTAAATGTAATTATTAATTATTATATGTAATGTAGGCGATGCGGTAATATATTTTTAATTTACCCTACTGCACATCGCAAAGGATTGGGAATGTGTATTTTTTTCTACCGTGATCTTGAAATGTGCCGTAATATCGGGGAAACTCAAATGACAATCAATAATGGTAAAATCCCGTTATACTAAATAGTACGTGTTTAACAGTCTATATATATTATGTTCCTTTGTCCTACTATACACGTAAATCGATTCCTCTTATTAAAATGAGTTTCACTAAAGACATGGTATTGTTAGTGAAAATTCAACATGGCGAATACTGTGTTCATAATGTGCGTGTTTCATAATGTGGTCCGGAGAAGCCATCTACCTTCTAGGTCTTCGTGCCCCATCTTAGACCACATCGTCACCGTACATCAGGTGAGATTGTGGTCAAATGAAGGCTTATCCAGCATAAAAAAAAGTAGTCGGGTTATATTTTTTGTTTATTTCATCATGTCTTCATCTTTTAAGCAACACAATTAAATGATTAAATATTTAATTAACCTGTGATTTAAAATCCAGGTGCACTTAGTACATTTTTAGTAGACTTTATTCAACTAGGTGTTTAAACAATTTATTACTAAAAAAAAAATATGAAACCAAATTGTCCAACATTTTTCTGTACGAATCGTCGCTTTGCCACATTTTATCAACCAATTTTTTTATTGAATTTTTTGATTTCTAGTATATACTTACAATTTTTCAAAGAGGTACGACCTACTTAACTATCAATTTTACCATTACCATCATCATTCTCTTGCCCTTATCCCACATTACGTGGGGTCGGCACAACATGTTTTTTCCTTCCATTTCCAATTTAACAATATATTTTATATTATGTAACGTTATATTATGAATATTCATAAATTTTGAGGTTAATTGCTCATAGACACAATATACAAGCGATATTCTTGGCACGTACCCTCAGCTAACTGCTTTTGTTCTTATAACAAGTGGATTTACGGCTTTCGGCTTTTAAATTGCTGGTAAAAAAAAAATAGAATATTTATTGTCTATGCCTTAGTGAGCTGTTGTATGTGTAGTATGTGCGCCTCTATTTTATATTAAAAGCGAAGGTAAATTACAAAATGTAACTAATCAATAATGCCAACAAGTTTCTACAGTGAAAAAATTATGTTGTCATTGAAAAACGAGTAACACACTTATATGGTATGTTATCCAAGTTCAAATTTTATTATTTGTGTGTCCGCATAAAATATTTAATTTTGTAATAAGTATAATTTTGGCATTTTGGCTATTTTATAATAATACTAGCTGTGTCCCGCGGTGTTACCCGCGTTATAATGTATTTTCCCGCGGAATGACGTTTTCCCGCGGTAAAAAGTAGCCTATGTTATTTTTCAGGCTCTAGAGATTCTGTGTACCAAATTTCATTTAAATCGGTTCAGTAGTTTTTACGTGAAAGAGTAACAAACATCCATACATCCATACTTACAAACTTTCGCCTTTATAATAGTAGTAGGATAGGATTCATCATAAGTTTATATTATTACTTGCTTTAACCGCGTAATAAGGGATTTGTCGCGGTAAAAAGCAGCTTTGTAATTAACTGGGAAAGCAGCAATGTTCGTGCCAAATTTAATCTAAATCGGGCTTCACTCGCAATAATTGATTTTCCCGCGAAAACTGATATTTTACCGCGGTAAAAAGTAGCCTATATGTTATTCTGATGTATAAGCTATATTGTGGTAAAGTTTCATTCAAATCCATTCAGTAGTTTTTACGTGAAAGAGTAACAAACATCCATACTTACAAACTTTCGCCTTTATAATAGTAATAGGATAAAGAAAATCCGAAATAAAAAAACCAAAAACTCGTGTGGCACTCTAGTACCATGGACTATTATTTCGTGATCTTAACCCCGCTTATTGTCACAAAACTATAATAGTTAGAGATATGATGTAACAACGTTTTTTGTAGATAATGATAAGTTCTACAAAGTTGTAATACATCACTTTGTTATATATTCAATAGTTTTCGCAGCATTCGCGATTAAAGAAAGATTTAAGGTATAATTTTTCAAAAAAATCGCTTATTGTCACAAAACTATAATAGTTAGAGATATGATGTAACAACGTTTTTTGTAGATAATGATAAGTTCTACAAAGTTGTAATACATCACTTTGTTATATATTCAATAGTTTTCGCAGCATTCGCGAATTAAGAAAGATTTTAGGTTTTTTTTTTTCACCATGGGTTACATTGTCGGAGTTTGGTAAGGAATCATATTATTTATGAAAACTAAATATAGCCTATGTCACTCAGGGATAGTGTAGCTTTCGAATGGTGAAAGAATTTTTTAAATCGGTGCAGTAGTTTCGGAGCCTATTCGAGACAAACAAACAAACAAACAAACAAACAAAAAATCAAACCTTTCCTCTTTATAATATTATTATTAGTATTATTAGTATTAGTATTAGTATAGACAAATGAAAAAATCATTAATCTATTTGTTTTTTGTAGGGTTATGTATATCCTTTCATATTGATAACACATGGGCATTTCATTTCCTCATCTCAACATCTTAACAGCCGTATTAGAACATGAATGTTACTATAAAATAGCAGAGTTTATGGACGATAAGATTTTTTTGGGATTCGAAAATCATGTCCGGATATAAAAAGGTAATAATTATGTATGAAATAATTATGTAGAATTTATGACTTAAGATACAATTCATACTAATAATTAAGGAATAGTTTTAACTTGTAATTCAATGTTCTAATGAAATTAATGATTTTTTCGTGTTTCGTAATGTGTGGAGAAGCCATCTACCTTCTAGGTCTTCATGTTTCATCTTAGACCACATCGTCACTTTACATCAAGTGAGTCTATTAGATTTTACTTACAACTATACTAAATTTATCTAAAATTATAACATTTTTTTTATGCTGATATTTGACCACAAACTGTAACTGACATTGCAAGCCTTAAGTTGGAATTACATTGATTCCAATAGATTAGATTATAAGAACTGTGATTGTAACTGATACATGTACAATACAATACAATACAAAAACACTTTATTGCACACACAGGGAAATAAAATACAAAAGCGATCTCTTCCAGGCTACCCTTCATGCATTTTTTTAATTTTATTTTTATTATTATTGATAAGCCTTCATTTGACCACAATCTCACCTGATTTAAAGTGACGATCTAAAATGGAGCATGAAGGCCTAGAAGATGGCGTCTCCGAAGATGGCATGTATTTCATACAATAATCTAAGAACTACCAAACTCGTTACCCGCCAGGCCCAACGCCCACTGCACTAACAAGCCAAAAGTTATAAAGAAATAAACTGCTCAAACTGCAAAGGGTTAACGTGGAGTATTTTACCAAAGCTAGACCTAAGTCGAAGCCCCAGGCTTTATCCATCACAGCGTGTATCCGACGGCTATCGGTTCCTATCCGGTAATACTGGATAGACCGGTTTACTACCGGACCAAACTTTGAAGGGGTTTGTGCTGTTAAACTGGCTATATAAGATACAAAATAATTTATTTCCAATGTTTGGTTTTACAAATTTTAGAAACGATTATATTAAAATTCAATCTATGATTTCGTGCAAAACGTTTACTTACAATAGATAATTCTTTATAACACACAAACTGCGTCTCAGTATGTAAATAGCACTAGTTTAAACCTTAGTGGTATTTTGTTGCTATTTAGGTATTAAATAAAAATGATTTTTGTAACCAATAAATAAAATAAAAAAATAAAAAATAACGAACCACGAAGCACTATGGGCGGTCTTATTGCTTAAAGAAATTAGCTTCATAGCTTACTAACTAGTATATTAGCTTTAATACATTTTAATATATATATTATTTTTTATGAATTTTTGACTTATTATTTAATTTAAATTTATATTGACTTTAAAGATTAGAGTAGATTAAAGATTTTCCTGTATTGACATGTTATTATTTTATGAAACAATCATTATCCATGTATAGTTTTTACGAAAGTAAAACTTATATACAAATGTAATTGACGTGTAAATCTTGTATTAAACGAAATAAATGATTGTATGATTATTTTTTTTAATATGGTAATATGTGTTAATTCTAGCAACAATTAAAGTTACTTGCCAAGCATAAATTAATATCTAGTGGAGGAAAACCGCCAATCGATATCGAGTATTCTTATATTATTTAACATACCGGTTTCCTCACAATGTTTGCCTCCACCTTAAAATCAAGTGTTTAAAACAGAGAACTTTGAAAAGTTTTAAGGTGACATTCACCATCTCTCTCGTCAATATTTCCCTGTGTCCCAGCAATGGGAAAGTAAATAGGGGTACATATGTTTTAGTTACCTGTGGCTCGTTAAGGTTGTGATAAAGAGGCCTTTACCCAGCAAGAAGCTGATAAGCCCTCGCTCCATAGGCTATCCCATATATCATCTAAATTTAAAATATATCAAATTAAAGTTCCCTTAATTCTAAAGCAATCATATTACTTTGTAATGTGCACGTGCTATGCTTTCATTTGGTTACCCCACTCCAGTATATTTGCAGATATTCGGTTCTTCTTACCCACTTTTCCCCCCATAACTTTGGAACTTAACCGATTTCCATCTAACTATTTTGGATTTTTCTTCTTGAGAAATTTATGTGCGCTTTAAACACGTGCTTTAACGGTGAAGGCAAACATCGTGAGGAAACCGGCATGTTCTGAGAACTTTAAAAGAGTTTGAAGGACATGTGACATTCACCAACCCGCACTTGGCCAGCGTGGTGAATTAAGGCCTAATCTCTCTCGTCAAGAGAGAAGTCCCTGTGTCCCAGCAGTGGGAACGTTAATAGGGTGATGATGATGATGATGATTTTGAGAATATCGCGCATTATTTACCTTTCATACAAAAAAAAAGTCTTTGCGATTCACAAACGATAGAAGTGAAACTTCAGTTAATCGACAAAAGAATGAGGTAAAAAAAAATACTGTTTAAAAAGATTTTATTCGGGCGGTCACTCATCCAAGTACTGGCGTCGCGCAACTTTGCTTAACCTTGTTAGCGTTTAAGATTGGCTTACCTGTCGTTTTTTCCGTTGCATCCGGTTTGAAATCACAAAGAAGTTTCACTTCAAAAGACTAAATTAAATCGCTTCATCCGTTCTGGAGCTCTGATGTCACAGAGGGACGGGCATGTCAAAACTAATAACACCCCTCTTTATCCGTCGAATTAAAACTATCTCTCATTATCATTAAAATATAGTCTCGTAGTTGCTAGAAAAGGACTCGCTAGTAGTCCATTTATCGTGTGTATAATACTTGTCGATCTAGTTAATCCAAGCCGCCTCAATTAATACAGCTCTGAACGGCTTAGCTAGTCGGTGCTGTAAGCTACAGCTGATTTCAGCTTTGCGCTATTAAAATATTCACCTACACGTACTAGGGCTTTTGCAATAATGTCTGGAATAATGAACTACAACATTATTTCTGAAGTACAACGCTAGAGTAAGGCCTCCCGATTGATTTGTTGAACCAAGGCCTTAAAATCATAATCAAATCATAAATCATGAATGTATTTACAAATGTGTACTTAAAATTATGAGGTATCAATACATACTGCCTCGTACAGGCATGCGAAGCATCAGAATTTTAATGCTATACGAAATAGCTCTATATTTTAACCATTTTCTATTTTTACTGAGAAATGGTAAATAGGCCCATATTTCTAAGTAGACCAGTTAGTAAAACATTTCTACATTATATTCTTTTGTGGGTATGATTTATTTTATCTTTATATATTATGTATATAAACGTCTTCTGTACGTGTCATTGAACTCGTCCTAAACGGCTGTACCGATTTTCATGATATTTTTTGTGCGTGGGTTAAATAATGGTTTAGATTCACAAAACGGTCAACTAGGTGTGAAGCGGGGGCGGACCGCTGTTATATATAGTTATATATAAAGTTCATGGTATATAATAAACCTATAATACATGCTGTATTTGAATTATCTATTAACGGACATCGGTTCTTCGGTAGCCCTGCCGACGGGCTAATTTTAAGTGCTATGTCGGTGACTGTGTTTCTCTGTCGAATAAATCTTTGCTTATTTTTGATTTTTTTTCTTTACAGGTAAGCCAGTTTACAGTTAATTGTGGCAATTATCAAGTCAATAGTGTAGTAAGTATAGTTCAATAAGTATATTTTTTACAAACAAGTTACGATGTCATGGCCATATGCGGTCGACAGCTTTAAAAAACCAAATAATATTAAAAATTACTTAAGTTCAGCAATAACAAGCTGATGTCTAAAAATATTCCCATTAAAGTTTAAAAAGGACTAGTAATTCTTGAACTATATCATTATATTTTTTTATTAGCCTATGTTGTCCCACTGCTGGGCATAGGCCCTCCCCCAACTCCCTCCAACAATCCCTATCCAGAGCTGTTTGCCACCAAATTTTCCAAAAGTCTTGAAGGTAGTCTCGCCAACGTTTTCGTGGCTGACCTCGCTTGCGAATTCCTTCCGGGTTCCAAGCCGTTGCAGCAAGTGCCCACCTTTCGGGGTGCATCCGACGAACATGCCCAGCCCACCGCCACTTGAGATTTGCTGTTGAAACTGCTACAATTGTAATGCCTGTAAGCGAGCGTATATCCTTGTTCCGAATGCGATCGGTTATTTTGATACTTAGGATACTACGCTCCATTGCCCTCTGACAGATTAATATTTACCTATTTTAGACATTAAGTCTTTTGGGGTTCCGTGTTTCCGTGGTAAAATGGGATCGCTGAGACTTTGACATCCGTCTGTAGGTCTGTTAGCCTGTCAGTCTGTCCCAAGGTTGAAATTTTGAAGGATGATAAATTTCTGTTGCCTCTATAACAACAAATACCATAAACTTATAAATAAAATGAAGCTCCCATACAACTAATGTAATTAAATAACCCGATATTAATGTTCTTAAATGAATATTCACTCCATCTTCACCGTTTCCACGGAACTTATAAACTTTGCCAATACAACCATTGTTTGATCTAGTTTTATGTTTGATTTGATTTGATTTAATCAACGTCTAATTTTCCATTGGCTTCTACTAATTGACATTTAATGAATTTAATTTGATGTTGTCTGTCTATGATTTACATCGAAGAGATTTTTTAGAATGTAAGTAAGAGGTTTTTATCTAATTTCAAGAGAGAACTCTTTTTATGTTATGTTATGAACGCATAAAATAGGAAGAGAGTACGTGATGGTGTTTTCACTACCTAAATATATATTATTTATTTATGTTATGTTATAAACGGAAAAAAGGGAGAAAGTACGTGATGGTATTTTCACGTCCGAAATATATATTATATTTATTTATCATACAGTTATTTGCTACAGTTTAACGAACTATAAAAGTAAACTCTAGAAAATTGCGTGCTTATCAACGAACTGAATATTAGGGTTTCATACCGCGAGAGCTTTAGTCTTTTTATAACGCGAGCTGTTCATATCACCTTGAGTATGAATCGCCCAAGATCTTGGGTGCGAAACGCCCAAGGTATATTTAAGAATGGTACATATTGGTACGTCGATTCGTATCGTATTTCGTATCAACAAAAGATGGATCAAATGAAAGATGGTGCACAGCTTTGTCAATGAATCTGTTATCAGCTCGCTGAAGCTTCTTTTGAATCTAGATCAGCCATGAAACCATGCCGAAATATCGGGAAACTCTCAGGGTAAACATCCGTTACAATATTTTTTTTTGACAATCTACACAGCATCTAGCCCCGTGATAAGCTCTAAGCTTGTGTTACGGGTACTAGACATCTGATATACGTAATATTATATACATACATATTATAGATATTTTTTATAAAGTGCTTGCATAACATACAGACACTTTAACCCTCGACGGGAATCGAGCCTGCTACCTCTTGCGCCACAAGCGGACTCTCGCACATCGCGCCACTGAGGCAGTCAATTCGTTTCAATCGTAATCTGCCGTAAAACTCCACACTCCAAAATAAATAACTTTTTTTTTTATTGAGTAAAAAGTCGTATATAGCTAGTCAGTACTTTCATGAGACCTTATCTAATTCAATTCGCACATTATAACATATCATATAAACTCATGGTAAACATCTCGTTACAATTCTAGATAATATAATAGTAAAGATAAAATAAACTGTCTCTAGTAAAATACACCTTCACACGAGAGTGTAAAACTCTAAATATTAAGAGTATGAATAATTCAGGTCGCTCTAGTCGGCAGCGCACCGTGGTCGGTGCCTTGGACCACGGTCTGCGGTCACACCTGTGCACTATTACACAAGGAAATATGTAAAATTCTCTGTGGACAATTTGTTCAGGATTTGATTTTTTTATACTTTCTCTGACTTAACACAAGCTTTCCGCTCGTATTAATTGATTTTCCCGCGGTAAATAAGTAGCTTTTGTTCTTTACTGGGACAAGAACTATCTATATCCGTGTCGAACTTGATCTAAATCGGCCTTCGCCCTTAATAATGGCGTTTCCCACAAAATATCGTATTTTAAATCAAATCAAATCAAAAAGTTTATTTGTATCTAAAACTATAGACTATAGACATTTTTAAACTAAAATGGAGGTTTTCTTTACAATAATAGCTTACGTATCTTATAAATAATCGGAGCTTATAATTATCAGAATCCCTTCAGTAGTATTTTCGTGAAAGAGCATCAAACATACTTACTTATACCTATACAAACTTTCGCGTGTCTAATAATTATTATAAATAAATAAATGTTTATCATTATTTATTTATTAATATAATTAATAAATAATGTAAATGTAAAATAAATGAATGTTATGTATTAATAGTCGGGTAGAATATAAAACAATCCTGAATTTGTTTTTTTACACTCTAAGCACAATTTCCAACATGGCGGAATATGCAAGATGGCGGATATGATAACGGTCCCAGAAAACACAAAACGTGTTTAAAATTAATGACGTTGAAAATATAGATCAAAAACTGTCTCTTGTTTGTAAAATAGCCACTTACACAAGAGTGTAAAATACTAAATATATTATTAAGAGTATGAATAATTCATGTAATTCTATTGCTGGCTGCAGACCGTGGTCGGAGTCATGGGCCACGGCCTGCGGTCACCTTAAAACTACACAAGGACATGTAAAATTCTCTGTGAACAATTTATTTTGGAAACGTTGAATCTTTATTTATTTATATTGATAACACGACGTCATAATGTTTGAGATTATTTGAAAGTAGAAATAACGTATTTTTTCGTTGTATACAATTCTGAATGTGTAGGAATCTGGTATTTTAAATGGGAATACCATAAAAGTCACAACTTTTTTACTATACCTTATATATAAAAAGAACATCAACTTTTGTTCAAAGGGAAAAAAGCTGATATAACATGTTTTTTTTTAAAGTTGGAAAGAAAAATATGTTGGCCTCTTTATCTATCAACTAACATCAACAATAATTAACGATTATAAACTTTTTAAAGCTCTACAAAAAAAAACAAAATATTTCACAGTTAAACCCAAAGAAAACACACAAATCTTTTTCAATTATCCCTCCAAAGCGCCTACAAAAAAACATTCGAGACGAATATCTCGCCAAATCATTTGAAACGAAAATATTTTAACAAAGCCCAAAAAAATACTCCAGACCCAGTGATATTGAAATACTTCGTTGTTTCACATAGAACGTAGATTGAATATAGATAACAAAGGATACCTTCGCTTCTCCTGGGAATTCAGACAAAAATATCTAGAGATTCATTACTTAAATTATATGAATGGTAATTTTAGGGTTTCTATTTTGTTTCACAGAGTTTTTCCTTTTGTACTATACTTCGCCGAGCACTACCAGATTTTTCTTCAAGGAAAACTTATGTGGGTTTAAAGCCCACATAATTTTGAAGAAGCCCAAAGAAGTGCTTTAACTTTAACGGTGAAGGCGGACACCGTGAGGAGAAATTTAAGGTGTTTGAAAGACATCTCACACCAACCCGCACCTAGCCAGCGTGAATTAAGGCCTAATCCCTCTCTCTCTCTTGACGAGTTTCCCTGTGTCCCAGCTGTGGGAATTTAATTGGGTGTGACTATAGTGAAGATGTTCATTTTAGAGACACTTGTTCATTGTAAAAATGTTTATTTAATATTGTGTTACTACAGCAGTTCAGAGTTACAAAAGATGGTCAAATAATAAGAAGAAGAAGAAAGAAAGAAAATCTTTATTGTAAAAATTGTGTATGCTATGAGCTGATGTTAACAATGACTAGGTATCAACAATTTTATCCGTCGCGGACATACAATAGTATTGAAATGTACACATTATAATTTTACAACATAATATTATTAAAGAAATGGGACAAGTATGAAATAGACGTGTCCTCCGAGATTTCCATAGATATGTGGTAACATTAATTTATTATACATTTGGCTGATTTAATAAATTAAAAAATAACCGGTCATCTCTAAGACCTTGTAAAAGTCACGTTTGTTGTACGGGAGCTCTCCATATATATTTTTTTCTGTTTTGTTATCATAGAAGCCAAAGCTACAATAACAAAATTTCACCATCGTTAAAGTTACACGTCGAAGAACGTTGTTAATATACATTTAAAACAAAATGTACCGCCAACTTCTACCAACACCTACGTCCTCGTTTGACAATCTGTCAAACTTCCAAATTAGCTGTCAAACTGACGTGACACGCTCCAGGGGATTCCTGAGTTCCGTATGACCGTGAAAGGAACGTATCAGAGTTGTTACAAACATAAACCTCCGGAGACTGAAACGCGATCGTTATTGAAAACAATTGATTCTCTAAAGGGAGTTGAGTTCCTTTGTCACAAAGGTAAAGCGAGCGGACATTTTTTTAAATTGCAAAGCTTTGTTGTTTGATAGTGTTCTGACTGGATATAAGAGGATATATATACATATATTGGTGTGATGGAAGGACTTGGTTTTTTTATATCTAATATATAAAATTCTCGTGTCACGGGATGCGTAACGAACTCCTCCGAAACGGCTTGACCGATTCTCATGAAATTTTGTGAGCATATTCAGTAGCTCTGAGAATCGGCCAACATCTATTTTTCATTTTGAAAAAAACAAAATAAATTTTTTTGCAAAACAACGTTTGCTGGGGTCATAGTGTAGATATTTTTTTTTTATACATAAAATGGGGTTACTTTTGATTACAGTCTAAAATAAGAAGAAGAAGATTTAGAGGATGCTTATCAATTTTGTGAGTCGAGGGTCGTCGATCTAATAAGTAATGAATAATCTCCATCCACGGTTGTCTGGAAGAAATTGGTTTAAGCCATAAGACCGCCCAATACGCATTCTAGGTTTAGTTTTTATTTTCTTATTGTATTGTTTCTTTGTTTGGTGTGTGTGATAAAGTATTTTCTATATATCTATCTAAGTATCGATTAATGTTTCTCAACGGTATTGAATCCCATTCTCAATGATAAAAAGTTTATGTATATTTTTTTTTATTGAGAAATTTGATTCGTTTTAATATGTAGGAATTTTTGAGTCCCTTTGTAATATAAATCTATTTTTAAAATTTAAGAAAAACCCCCGATTCCCATGCCTTAATTTCCTTAAACGTAAAACAACATAATATTTTGTAATGTGGACGCAATGCGATTTCAGTTGATACCCCACACTAGTATATTTACAGATTTTCGGTTTTTCTAGACCACTCTCACCACCATGACTTTTAAACGGCACAACCGATTTTCATGAAACATGTCCAAGAACACTCGCGCCAGACTCACCTTTCATACAAAAAAAAACTAAATTGAAATCGCTCCATCCGTTCGGGAGCTATGGTGCGACAGACAGACAGACACACAGACAGACAGACAGACATACACGTCAAACTTATAACACCTCTCTTTTTTGGTCGGGGGTCAAAAATGTAAAACGAGCAGACATTATTTAAAATTACAAAGATTGTGTTGTGTGTGTTTGATTGTGTTTTTTTAATATCTATTTTGGGAGATTAAGGGACATATCTTTGTTAAATGTTTTTTTTAAGTCGATAAATAAAATTGAACTATATTTTTTACTATTATTTTGGGATCAAACGATTGGTGTTTCTCAAAGGATTTAAATTAATTTTTAAGCAATATAAAGTTTGATTAAAGAAGAGTTTTTATAATTTTGCTAAAAATACTAATTACATAATTGAGTACACATTACTGGGAAAATACTGTTTTAATATCCGGGAAATGCTGAGTTCCTTTATCACAAATTTAAAACGAGCGGACTTGTTTGAAATAACAAAGATTAGTTATTTGATAGTGTTCTGTAAAGTGGATATTAATTAAGTTTAATAATTATCTAGATGTAAGACAAATATGAGAGAGATTATTTATCGTATAAGGATATAAGAGAAATAATGTTTTTTTTTATAAGGATATTAAAGATATAATCTGTATTACGGTCTACTTATGATCTCGTCCTAACTCAGTGGCTCAGTTGAAGTTCGGGTATTTGAACCCGGGTTCTTAATTTAATCGATAATTAAGAACCCGGGTTCAAATACCCAATCACTTTGTAGGTCGTAGGTCCTGGGTGTAGTTGTCAATCATGGCGTGATCACGACGGATTTTCACGCAATTTTCCACAAAATAAACGATTTAGGATGAATATTTGTGTTGAATTATATGATAATTGGATAGATCTATACTTTAAGCTTATTATGATACCAGTGGGGCGCTTCCAATAAAAATACTTTTATTGTTTTTCTATATTACACGGCACTCCAAAATAAATGTTTTAACCTTGTATAACATTTTTCCCGTTAAAAATGTATATAGGTCACTGAAACTGAGTAAGGACCAACCCAAACGTACCACAACCAACAACAAAACAACGCGACCACATCTCATCGCGCGGTTGCGCTGTTTTGACGTTGAGATGTGGTTGACATCATGATATCGATGGACATCGCAACCTTAATATCAATATATTAGTGAAGATTACTACTGCAAATGTGGTGTGTGTAAATAGTTTTATTGCTTTTCTATTCAAAATATACTCCTGACTACGTGGTGTCGTTGTCGTGGCGATGTGGTTGCGTTGTTTTGTTGTGTGGTTGTAGTAAGTGTGTTTTGGCGCTAAAAAAATGTATATTCTCAAAAATGCAGACTTTGAATTAATAGTTTCAGAAAGTGTAAGAAAAATGGTGCAGGTCATATTCTATGCTAATTTTTACAGGGACGAAGAAAACTTGTTTGTGCTGGCGGTTCATAAAGGGAGTGACTTCCACGTAGAATGCCGAATTTTGCTTATCAGGTGGTAGTTAAAAACTTACCCTCGTATTTATAAAAATACTAGATGCCCTCTCGCAAGTTTGCCTGCGTAATAATAATTTTAGCTTTTGTCCATTATTGGGAAAGCAGCTAAGTCCATGGCAAATAAACAAATAAATATTTCTGGACAATCCACACAATAACCGTGATAATCAGTTACGAGTATCGAGCGTTATGAAAAAAATATTATATTACTAAAACAACTATTAAAAAATAGGGGTTGGTGATAGAAGGGTGAAAAGGTTTGAGTTGTATATTTTTTTTCAATGCCTCACCATAAATAACATATATATTTTTTTCTTATTAAAATAAAAAAAATAAGGTTGGACGATTACTTAGAAAAACTTAATCCTATATTTCATACATTCATCATCATCATCACCCTACTAACGTTCCCACTGCTGGGACACAGAGACTTCCCTCTTTTTCATACAGTCGTTTCTATAGAAATGTTAAGTATATCGAAATAAACCATTTATAATAGGAAATAGAATTACCTGACTAAACTTCAACCCACATATTAACTGGCCGTATATTGAAAGCCATGTAGTTGTTCCCTGAGCCAAAACGTCTCACTTGCGGCTTTAAGGCAAATATTTATGTAAATTAATATTCATGGAGCTATTACAACTTGCGAAATGACGCCTACAATCTAATTCTCATACAATTTTCTTCTCTTCCTCCATTTTAGACTAATCATTGAATTAATGGCACAAACAAGGCTGGTATAGCTACGAACCAGTTTAAAATGTGAGAGGATTTTCATTTCAACGCTATTTATTAATACGTTAGAATATATAACAGTAGAAAACTCCATTTTGTATACCACACATATAAAAAAAATTAAAAAAAAACTTAGTTAAATGGAACAAAACAAGGTACCTACAAAGGGCGGTTTTATCGTTGTGAACTATCTCTTTCAGGCAACCATGGGATGGACGGGCTTTAAAATTGAATAAATGATATAAGATTCTTTGTAATCTCATAAGTTTTTCTCCGTGAATGGATTTTGATGATTATTTAAAATTTGAAAACTGATGCTTTGAAGTTAGTCCCATATCAAGAGTTTATTATGGATGTGAATGCGCAAAACGCAAAAATCCAGCTCAGCTATTAAAATACAAGAAGAAGTAGAAAATACCAAAATCACGCTACGAAATTTATTTCGTTACTTTACAAAGCTAACGAAGCTACTGTCTCGTAGCATTACTACGAACAGAATATGTAGTCCCGTAGCATTGCTACGAATTTGTAGCATTGTAGAACAACGCTACGAACGTGCTACGTGTTTGTTGAAACGGCTATAGTTTTCGTAAATCAAACGCAAACATCTTACTTAACGTTCCCACTTCAACGTTTAATTTTCCACGCAAAATTTTAATAACATTTTATTGAGTTTAAGATTTTATCATTTTTTGTTTGTGATAAAATGAATATGTGAGTCACAATTGAAGTAGTTTATTTATTTAATTATTCTTTGAACACATTAAAAAGTGTACAAGGGAGGAATCAAGGCTAGAAACATATTTTATCAGTCATCCAAGGTGTGCATGAATAAAATTTTGAAAATAAAAGTTAGTCCTTCAGATAAATATGGGGACAGGGTAAAAAAAGTTAAAATCTTGTCCAAATTATAAAAGATGAATGTGATGGATAGAATTTGAGGCCATTTTCAACAGTTCTCGTGTAAGTAAGCATACAAATTTTGCTCTCAAACTCATAACTAACCTATTTCAACCGCTCAAGAGAAGAGCATTATTAATGAATTTGAACTTAATTTAGGGGTTATGAACACAATGAGACGCCGTTTTACAAGCAATCGAAGAGCTATCTATACTTTATTTAACACTGAGCCTTTGGACTTGGTAAACTTTATTACACAATTTGGCCATGATAGTAATATTATTATTATGTTTTAATAATCTTAAATATAAAATTATCGTGGCACGGTGTTTGTAATCTAACTCCTCCGAAACGGCTGAACTGATTTTCGTCATCTGAAGTATGAATATTGTGCAGGGTAGAGAATCGGCAAACATTATATTTTTCATTCCTCTAAATGCTGAAGGTAACCCTCTAAATTTTATTAATAATTTCTTTTTTAAATTGTTTTATGATACATCGTACAAAAATACATACTACCCTAAATTTTCACCCCTCTACGATCTACGATTCGTATCCAGGTGATGCAAATTTCACCGGGTCAGCTAATAATAATATAATAATAATTCATTTTATTTCGAAAGCATGAAAAAGTAGTGACAGTTACCGGACTGTGGTGTACACTGTACGGTGGCATGTGAAATTGCCGCATCCATTCCACTATACTCCTTGCTACTATGCGTCGGATTCTGTTTGCTTTGTATGCCAGTATTGAAACTACCCCCAAAATAAAATACAATAGTGGTTAACGTATTATAAAGAAATAGTGAAATTAGTGATTTTTAGTGAAGTGTAGGCATTTATTTTTATTTATATAATTGATATATAAAATATTGTATTTGAATAAATCTTAACTGAACTGTCCCGAATGCTATAAGATAATAATTATTTCTAATGTAAAAAGTGTTCTCATTAAGTGAATTTTTTGTAAATTCTTTTGAGATTAATAAACGTTCTTAAACCTTGACAGTAGGCACTTAAATTTAAATCTGACATTCTTTTGAATGCATACGATTTTGTGCCTTATTTTTATCTAAAAAAGTAATAACATATTGTGTAAGACGTGTAGCAGAAGTAAAAGTAGAATAATAATATTATTTGTAGAACGAATGATTTTTCCTCAGCCTCGTCGTGATCTACGTCACAAGTTATTGTACAAAAATTGTACCAAGAATCATAATTTTGCCACAGACCTCTATTAATAATGACCCCACCTCCTCCCACGGCGACACGGCCAAGAAAACTTATAAGTAGATGGTGATGGAAAATAAATTTTCCTTTATCGTTTAGTTTTTATACTTGAACAGGTTTATACCTACTTATTTGTTTTAATGATTTTGAATTAGTGATAAACCTCACTTTCATCTATTTAAATTTTTCTTATGCATACAATAAGGGTGCTGATTTGAAGGTCACGAATAACTCTTAATATATATAGATATCTAGTACCCGTAACATAAGTTTAGAGATTACCAAGGGGGTTGATATTGTTATGTAGATTGACCAGTTTTATTTTTATTTTTCTTAATTAATCTTGTTTGTATTGCTTGTCAATGTTAAATGCAAATTGACGATAGTTTTCGTAAAATTCAGCAAGTCCCCAGTGACCGTGGCCAATCACCGCTCGTGCTAAGTTTAATAGGGTCTGACAGGATTCGAACGCACTTACCCCTTTTCTAAGATTAATGGATGAGGGATCGGCCGCGGCCATTACTTACGAGCTTAGACTGGCTACATGTGTTTCATTATAAAATATTGATAGGTACTCGAATATATTGCATTTTAGTTTACTTATAGTTTACTTAGGACAAACCTAGTGAGAAATAGCATAGTAAAATTCATAAACACCCTATTAAGACCTATGGAGGTTTTGTCTGTTCACGTCCGTAAGTGGTAACCCTCTGAATCCTTACACGTGGCCTCCGGGTGGTGCTAAGAACAGTCTCTGGTGGTAGGCTTCGGCCGCGGCTTGTCACCACCCTCCGGGCTGTGGCCCAGCGTGAAGCGATTTTTTTGTGTTTCGTAATGTGGCCCGGATAAGCCATCTACCTTCTAGGTCTTCATGCCCCATCTTAGACCACATCGTCACTTTACATCAGGTGAGATTGTGGTCAAATGAAGGCTTATCTAACATAAAAAATAAAAAAATAATAATAATGTTCCCACTGTTGGGACACAGGGACATCTCTCTTGACGAGAGTGATTAGGCCTTAATTTACCAGTTAGGCCAAGTGCGGGTTGGTGAATATGACATGTCTTTCAAACCATCCAAAGTTCTAAAACATGCCGGTTCACTCCAGATGTTTGCCTTCCCTACCTAAAGCACGTGTTTGAACGCACATCTGTTTTACTAGAAAATAATCCAGAGGTGAGCGGCGAGTTTTGAACCCACGACCTTCGGAATGAATGTCGAGTGTGTTCCCCAGTGGGCCATAATGCCGAAATATTTTTAAAAAGAAGTATGTTACTTGAATATGATTTTCAAGGGGACCAAATTATACATAACTAACTTTCTATTGTACCATTTTATCTATAACACCTTTCAAATCAAATCAAAAAGTTTATTTGTAACATTACATAAAAAGGAAAAACAACATCATGGTGTTTTATATTCTTATGTTTAATAGCTTCAAACATAAGGCCCGTTGCACATTATATTAAAAAGGCACAGTCGATGCACGTTTCAGGAAACGCGCCGTCTGCGCCGTGAATATGAATTTTAGCGTTTGTATAGATACAGAGACAAGTAAAATACGATACAAACGCGCGTACAGAAGGCACAGGAAAAGCAAACGCTCCTTCCTTTACACCACCCGCGGCGCATTTACAATAATTGCGTCTGTATTTAGAATCTAATGCGACTATGAGTCTGTATAATAAGCGCGTATCGTACGCGGTGCGTTTAAAGCGTTTATGCGCTCGTTGATAGTGTGTTCTAAATAAATATACAATACAATACTCTTTATTCAACATAACATTACAAACTTTACAATTTGACTGCCTCAGTGGCGCGGTAGGGGAAGGTCCGATTGCGACGTAAGAGAAAGCGGGTTTGATTCTCGCTGAGGGGTCAATTCGTATGTTCTGCGAGCACTCTCTCCTTGGTCTGGGTGCTTAATAAGTATAATAAAAAAATCGATTTATGTATCTTTTATATTGAGTATATGTATAGGCATTCCAGTAACCGTAACACAAGCTTATAGCTTACCACGAGACTAAATGTTGATGTGTGGATTGTCCGTAAATGTTTATTTATTTAAAATACGATACAAGCGCGATTACGGAAAGCACAGGAAAAGCAGTCGCTCTTTCTTTTACGCAGCGCATTTGTATTAATGGTGCCGGTGTTTAGAATCCAGCCGCAATCCAGCAGAATGAAGCCGTGTTGGCTAAGTGGGAGGAACCTCGACTTTCATTCCGAAGGTCGTGGGTTCAAACCCCGCCACGCACCTCTGGATTTTTCTTCTCGAGAAATTTATGTGCGCTTTAAACACGTGCTTTAACGGTGAAGGCAAACATCGTGAGGAAACCGGCATGTTCTGAGAACTTTAAAAGAGTTTGAAGGACATGTGACATTCACCAACCCGCACTTGGCCAGCGTGGTGAATTAAGGCCTAATCTCTCTCGTCAAGAGAGAAGTCCCTGTGTCCCAGCAGTGGGAACGTTAATAGGGTGATGATGATGATGATGATGTGTTTAGAATCTATGCGCGACTACGAGTCTGTGTGATAAGCGCGATTCGCGGTGCGTTTACGTTTCAATATTGCGCCGTTTGAAGCGTTTATGCGCGCGTTGATAGAGTGCTTTAAAAATTGTACGTCCTAAATAAATATACAAGACAATACTAATATACATTACGTACAATGATAAGACTAATTTGAATTTATTGAACACAACAATTTCTGGTCACCCGGCGGGAATCGAACTCGCGATTTTGTGACTTAGCCTTAGCCCACCTGCCACAGAGGTCGTTAAAATACACCATGGGCTCGCTTATTATAAGTATAGACATTGCAAGCGACGTCATTATAATCTTATATATAAAATTCACCTGTCACAATGTTAGTTACCGTACTCCTCCGAAACAGCTTAACCAATTATTATGAAATTTTATATGCATATTCAGTAGGTTTGAGAATCGCCTACTATCTATTTTTCATTTTGCAAAACAACAGCTAGTTATATCTAAAGATGACGATCCCTCTATACATTTTAGTTAAAACATAAAAGCTCATAAAACTAATTTGAAATTTGCCCAAAATATTTCCTGACCCGCTGTTCCCCAGACTTTAGACCACCCGTCAAAGATTACCTAAAGCCAGAGCGAGCATATTTAATACGAATACATGCATACATTACCCAAGACACACATGAGACTTGACTGTTTGTAAGATAATTCTATTAGTTGATTCTGTACTTGTTTACAAGTTTACTTTAATTGGTCAATATTTGCCCCAGATTTTGGTTATGTATTGCGTGATAAGCTTAATAGTTTTGGGTTAAATTATGCTACGGTCATTTGTGTGGGAAATTGTTGACGTCAATGGATTTCAGACAGACTTTTTCGTCTATCTTTTACCCGACTGTGATAAAAGAAGGGTTTCTTTATACTTTTTAGCATTGTGCTTAGAAGGTATGATTAGATTAGATTCGTCAATTAGATTGGAGTAGATTCGTCTAAGCTTTGAGAATATTACTATTTAAGTAAATTGTTTGAAATATATTTATGAATTTGAGCGCCAATTTTATGTATGATTTTGCTTCAATGTCAAAAGAAACAAAGCATTCAAATCCCTGAATGCTTTGTTTCTAAAATTCTTCAACTTATTGCAAAGTACTGTCATTTTATAAATGTTTTTTTTTTTAAATCAATCATTAATATTATTGTTTTTTATAAATTTGACTTTACAATATTTGTAACTAGTGCAATATTCGATTAACAAAAATAAATTTAAATGTCGTAATCTGTTGTAATAAGATATCGAGATAAATATAATATAATTCAGAATTTAACAAATTACACATTTTCATAGAATTCATTTAAAATCATGAAATCTACAAAACTTGTCTGTTCTGAACACTTTTCTTTTCTTTCCGCCCGCAGAGGTCCAAGCGTTAAATTAGGTCCATCCAAAATCTCATTATACAAGCCTTTGTTGCCTGCGCAATAAGGCATATTTTTGTATAATTTATTCACCATTTCCTAACTTCATAATAATATTAACAATAGAATGCAAATGTGTGTATTTAATTACTTTTGTGTGGACTCGAGAGATTTACGAGGGAAAGTTTTCAGGTTTTTAGAACAAAAAATATTATAACGAAAATATTTTTTCATTTAAAAGCAGATGTAAACGTAAACCATTATTCTGTTAAAAGCATGGATAACATTTCTGTAATTGCTAATTCTGTTTATTTTCGAGTGCGTATATTTATTTGTTATTTCATTACATCTAATGCATTGTAATACTAGATATTATATAATATTAGGTCCTTACATATGAAATTGGCGTTTTTCGTACTGGCCACTTTAATCACAAATTTCTCCTCTTTGGTAAGGAATTCCAAATTCAAATTTGTACAGCTTTAAACTCATGTATTTGTGCTTCGATGATCGTCATTCATTTGTTTTTTTTCTTCTGTTTTTTTCTGTTTGCGTCACTCATTTTACAAAATGGAAAACTTAAAATATCGCATTATTTACGAGTACGAGTTCCGCCGTGGCACTAGTGCTGCGGAAACAACTCGAAGGGTGAATGATGTGTATGGCGGTCGTGTTGCAAAAGAAAACACAGTTCGTTTTTGGTTCCAACGTTTTCGTTCTGGAAATTTCGACTTGCAGAACAAGCCCCGTGGACGGCCTGAGACTCAAGTTGATAATGAAGAGTTGAAGGCTATTGTGGAAGCGGATCCATCGCAAACCACGTCCGAGTTAGCTGCAGGCTGCGGTGTTAGTGATAAAACTGTTTTAATTCACTTGAAGCAAATTGGGAAGATTAAAAAGCTTGAAAGGTGGGTACCTCACGAATTGACTGAAGCAAACCGGCAAACGCGCGTCGACTGCTGCGTTACATTACTAAACCGGCACAATAATGAAGGTATTTTAAACCGAATCATTACCTGTGATGAAAAATGGGTTCTTTACGATAATCGGAAGCGCTCAGCGCAATGGTTGGATCCTGGCCAGCCAGCCAAATCCTGCCCCAAGCGAAAATTAACCCCAAAAAAGTTACTTGTAAGCGTTTGGTGGACTAGTGCCGGTATTGTTCATTACAGTTTTCTCAAATCTGGCCAGACTATTACGGCTGATGTCTATTGTCAGCAATTGCAAACCATGATGGAAAAGCTAGCGGCTAAACAACCTAGGCTGGTCAATCGCTCCACGCCACTGCTGCTTCACGACAACGCTAGACCACACACTGCGCAACAGACGGCTACTAAATTAGAAGAGCTTCAATTGGAAAGTCTAAGACATCCTCCGTACTCCCCGGACCTTGCTCCAACAGATTACCATTTTTTTCGAAATTTGGATAACTTCTTGCTAGGGAAAAAATTCAACTCCGATGGGGCAGTCCAAATCGCCTTCAAAGATTTTATTGATTCCCGTCCGACTGGTTTTTTTAGTAAAGGGATCAATGAACTACCTATAAGATGGCAAAAGTGCATAGAAAATAATGGTTCATACTTTGATTAATTAAATATATTATATTAAAAAATATTCGACTTTTTGTTCCTCCCATACAAAACGCCAATTTCATATGTAAGGACCTAATACATACACATGATCGTCACAACAATATTATTTTCGCATTCCATTTTTAGAGTTCCGTGCCCAAAGGGATAAACGAGACCCTACTACTAACCTATTATTAAGACTTCATCGTCTATTCTGTCTGAATGTTACCAGGCTGTATCGCATGAACCGTATGAGAGAAAACTTAATATTGATAGGTGTCTATCTGTTGCCGCTTCTTATATCTTATCTTATCTTCAGTACTCCAAGTACTGACAGCGCGCCAAACTATGTTTTCTGGATGTTTTCTTTCTAATCTTAGCAGCGCTTCTTTAGCACTTTTTTTTCTGTATCTGTATGAGTACTGTTCATGTCTCAATAACCAGAATTACTACATTTAACATAAATTCCAAATCGAATTGGATATCATCGAAGACATTTTCCGATAAAAATTGATTCTGGGAAAGAAATTTCATGATACCGTTTTAATTCCTAGAATCCGTGCTCTCACCAAGGCTGTATTGTCTTCCAAGTTTCTTCATTTATGTGAATTTGAGTAGTATTGTTTCATGAACTTCCCCAAATCTTGAAAATCAATAATACATTTCTTAGTAAATATTCATGTATATGCGTAAACACAAATAGAAGTTTCCACTGCTGAGTCACAGGGATTTCTTTTTTAACGAGAGAGATAATGTCTTGATTCGCTAAATGTCACATTTTTATTAACAAAACACCACTTTTATTTTGTTTTTAACCTGAAACCTAGTTTTATATTAGAATTTTATGTTTAATCTAAGTTTATTATTTTAAGGTAATGTGTACTGTTTGTTTCCCAAATAAAACAAAACATGTTCTTCAAACTGTTCAAAGTTGTCAGAACATGCCGGTTTCCTCTCGACGTGTGCCTTCACCGTTAAAGCACGTGATTAAATTAATTAGGTCTTATTTACAAGTTTAAATTTAGCTAATGCAGTATAAAGTGTGTGTTCAATATTAGATTTGTTAAAGTAAAGTAATTATTTATTGCATTAACATGTACATGTACTTATAATAATAAGCCTTTTATTCGGACAACAGATACATAATTATGATTTTTAGAGTACTAATAACTTTCACACATTTCTTGTTTCTTTATTCTCTGTAAATCCGTTTGCCAATTGGCAAAGGCCTCCTCCAACCTACTCCATTCTGATCTCTCCCTGGCTACTCTACTCCATGTTTTTCCAGCAACCTGTCGAATATCATCATCCCATCTTTTAAGCTGTCTTCCTCTTTTCCTTATACCTTCCCTTGGGTACCATAGTGTTATTCTTTTGTTCCACTTGTCCTTTCCTCTGATCATGTGTCCTGACCACTTCCATTTCAGCCTTTTTATTTTTAGTGTCACGTCCTGTATGTTAGTCGTTTTCCTAATATTACTGTTTCTTATTCTGTCCCTCCTCTTTACTCCTAGCATACTCCTCTCCATTGCGCGCTGGCATATGGAAATTCTTTTTGTTACGTTTTGTGTTAGGTTCATGTACATAAAAGATCTTAAATATATAAATTAGTATCAATGTAAATTACCTATTGAGCATGCAATTTCATATGTTACATAATATGTCATCTTATCATAAAATTATTTAAATTAAATAAATCAATAAATCATTTTTCATCACACATATAATTAAAATAGTACCTAATGTCAAATTTTGTCAATAGACTTTAAAAATTCTCTAATATCATAATAACATTTATCTAGTAAAATTTCAATCAATTGTTATCAAATAATACTTAGGTTTACCATAATCCAGTAATAATTTGATGAATTACAAAGTCTAAACATTCTTCAATAATAGATTTCTCCAATACTGTAACTAAGATCTTATTTACCATAATCCATTATAAAAAGCAAGCTCTGCCCGCACCGTGTGCCACAATCTTTGTAAATCCAAGACCAGATTCCCTCATTTTACTTTCATAAGGTGCAAAATGCCTCGCAGTTATCTGGCTATTTTAGACGGAGCTCCATGGCAAACAAAGTGATTATAGCAGACCATTTTCGGCTAATTTTGATGGTTGCAATATCAGTTTAATTTGTGAAATTTCTCGGCCTATTTTTGGCAGGAAGACGGTAAATTAAGAATAAAAATTATTAATATATTTTTTATTATACAGGATAGGGTAGATAAATGAATAAAAATAATTAATCTTCATTTAGATAACTTAAAAAATGTACCTTTATTTTTTCAAACGATTCAGTATTGAAGTCGTATTGCCTTTGAGCAAAATGTTCTAAATATATGACATAAGCCCCCACTCATTAAGTTTAATGCTCTATATCTTGGCACTATCTTAGTAAATAGACCAAGAAAAAAATAGGTGTCAGTATTTTTGGACGAGCTAATAGGCAGATTCACAGAATACCGATATTTTTATGTAGACATCAATCCTATTGAAGTCCAATTAAAGCTACGTTTGTACTCCTATATATTTATGACTAGATTTTCAATCCACTGTGTGTAAATCCGTTGGAGGTTTTGTCCGTTCACGTCTGTAAGTGGTAATCCTCTGAATCCTTACATTAGCCTTCGTGTTTCGTAATGTGGTCCGGAGAAGCCATCTACCTTCTGGGTCTTCATGCTCCATCTTAGACCACATCGTCACTTTACATCAGGTGAGATTGTGGTCAAATGAAGGCTTATCTGTCATAAAAAAAAAAGAAGGTGGAGTTCCCTCGGGAAACTGATTTTACCACAGTAAAAAGTAGCCTGGTAGCCTGGTAGCCTTATACTTATTACTCTATGTGGTCTAGACTTTTGTTGAGGCCCAGGTGGAAATATACAGGTTTTATTCGACAGTATTTTATCTAATTTTCAGTCGGTTAAACTTGTTTAATATTCGGTCTATCCTTTGTTTGTTCCACGCATTTTAATCTACCTTTCGTAAGCCGTTTTTCACAAAGTTATTTAAAATGTAAAAGCCCGTTTGTTCAAACCTGTTCAATCCCCAGATAAAGGATTCTTTCTGACTGTCAATAGTATCAAAATTACGTCAGACAGAGCTTATCTCACAACTGATAGTAATTTCTACATTTTAATTTATTCAAACGCTAGGCGCCACATTCCAAATATCATTTAACCTCTAAAGCTCCATTTGCGTTTAATTCGTTTCATCGATTACCTTGTATTGGTAGATTTAAACCTACATATATCACAATACTCTCAATTATACCAAACAAAGCCAAGCTAGTGGAGTAGTAAGCCCGAAGGCAGAAACCATCCCAAACCATCCCAAACTTGGTATATTCAAGACATGACAAACTGCACACACTACCTGCGGCGGGTAACAACGCAATGAATATGCGATGGGGTACCGTTGAGATAATTCGAGGCACGTGTCACTGGACTTGCGATATGCAATATTCTGGAACAGGCTGTACTCTTAAGATAAGCCAAATAGAATAGAACATAAATCATTTATTTGCAGTTAATCACAAATTAAATTAACATAAAAATTATGCTAGTCATAATAAGTAAGTCATAGTTAAACAAATAATTTGTCTTCAGCACTGCAAAATGGACCTTCCTAAGCATAAGCGGGAAATATGAAGAACAACAATAGAACAACGATAGAACGTTTGGTGGCGCAGGGTAGGGTTGAAGGTACCCGTGCGCGAGGCAGGTCGCCCATGAGGTGGACAGATCAAATAATGGCTGCAATGGACGACCCCTTATACGAATGCGCCAGTCGAGCAGCTGTTAGGCAGGAATGGAGACGAGCCGTGAAGCCGTTGTGAGCGTGTCACAAGTGGAAACTTCCAGTGATGACCACGACCACTCTGGCAAAAGTGTACCGATTAAGAAGAAGATGCAGAACAACCCACGCTGGTCTTCCGTAAGAACCATTTCTGTGACGGACGAATTATATTATTTAGATTTGACTCTTACCCCCAGTTTCGTGCGAAATATTTCTATGGTCGAAATTTGACAAAGTTGTTTATCGTCGTTAATCCAAACATAACGGTACTATAATGTAATTTTTGAATGCTAAGTAGTCCATGTCCGATTCAATAAAATCATAGTTAGACAAATGTTTTAGAAAATTGTTTGAGTTGCTTTAACACAAAACCAAGAAACGACTGGCTTGACTGTTGTTGTACTGGTTAAGTTCACAACAGTTTCGATTTCCTATACTTCTATCTGTAAACCAATATAACAATATTTTCAATTGAACTAAACAAAGCATATTTATCATAATTTATTTATTTAGGATTGACCCTCACCCCCAATTAAGCGGGAATATTTCCAGTGTCGTTTATCGTCAACCCCAGGGCATTGGTACGTTATTTTTGAATAGTACCTAAGTAGCCATGTCCTTTTCACTAAAAAAACCCAGTGAGTGCGCAACATACATTCAATCTTCACAAAAAAATTGAGGATACGGTTTATTACGTGTTGATCCCGGAGTTTCAGACAAAATTATAAAAGATTCTATATTGATATAATTTGTTCGCTTTCGTCTCGCAAACTATAGTGATTCCAAGTTCAAAGTGACCAAATCTTATAGACTGAAAACTACTTTATGAAGGGAAAAAGTTATAGTCGATGTATTAATATATGTTTATTTAAGGATTCTGAATCATTTTGATAAATAAGTTTACAAAAAAGCTTTATAAAATATCATTAGACTTTCACACAAATTGGCAAAGACAGCCTTTTTAGGCATTCAAATACGAAAATAAAAAACGTCGTATCCCTTACGCATGTATATATGCATACCTACTTATCGCAAGTTCTCACCCTCAACAAACAAATTTCAAACCCTTTTGAATGTTCGTCAATACATCACATCTTCAACAAAGGCATACAAACTAATGTAACAGAATGATATATGATGAACTCAATTAACTCAAGACGTTGAGTGATGGAAGAAAAAAATGAATTATGTAGCTTGGTGTGCGGCTTAGCTTTCTGACGTAACGGCTTATGACACATGGGGCTTACAGTAAATAATGTACTAGCACCCTCTCTGGCTTCAAGAACGCGATCTAACAGATAAGTTTTCTCAAGGTTTGTTGTGGAAAGTTTTATATTTTGACGGATTTTTATTTTAATTAATAATAATTATTAAACATATTTCTATATTAATCAAACGGCATCACCTAACCCTGATGTTAAACATAGATATATACGTGCTACTCGATGATAAAAAAAAACAAACAAAACACTCGCATTACATATTAAAATCCATAATTTAATTAAAAGAGTTAAAAAAAAAACAATACCATTTGTAACTTTTATGAATTAAAATTAAAATTACTAAATCTATATAAGGCCTTCATAATAAAACACCAGTTTATCTTTGCGCTCTTATTAATATAGCCATGGTTACCGGATAAACATAAATCAAGAATTCTGAGATCCACCTCATAATACTGTTGATAATTGTGCCCCACATGAATATTATCAAAGCCATACTCACTGAGAGCTGTTGTTCCTAATTTCCACCAGAATTTGCCATCGCTATCAATAACCAGCCCATTATTATTGTTTAATCACAGACTATCAACCCCAAAACAAATGAAGAGATTCACATCATCCAAACAAGATTCAACCTTACCACCTGAGTGTAAGGTCGGCTTTTGGGGAAGCCAACGTGTTTAAAGCTAGCATTTCTATTTCTATATGGTTACGTTCGTAATATAGTATGATACAGCAAATTGACCGAGAGGCTGGGAGGCGCTGATAGTAAGGCACGCTATTTTGTGGTCTAAAGCTTGAGTGGAGCGGATATCGGCTTTATTTTAACGGGAAAGTGTCAAGAATTTATTAAAGCTAGAATTCTGAAGTTTTAACGGTGTTCTGAGATTAAAGTTTTTATTGATAGGATTTTTTCTTTTCGTTGCTCTTTAAAATCTTAGGTTCATATTTATTAGAGAGAGAGTCATTTAAATTCTATATTTTCACGTAAAATAATGATCGTTTCGCATGTAGGCGTAAAATGAAATTCGTGGTTTGATTCTCAAACTTTATATAGAGGGCCTCATATATTGCCTTGTGGCAACCCCAGCAAAATTAGTGTAAATTCACTACATAATAATACTAACGAAGTCAAGAAAACCTTTTTTTTTAGACGTATCCATAAAACGATCTAACAATGTGTATAAGATACATACGTTATGTATACGTTAAAAATAAATAAATACCGAAAGCAAAATTCAAATCTACGCAGATCAAACATCAGAGATTTTATCATTATTCTGCAAAATATTTTAGACTTGTACCAAAAGCATGATATAGGTTATTTTGTCTACAGTATGGATGATACTGACGAGTGCGACAAGCTTCGACAACACGCCACGAGATCGTTATCTACATAACTGTACCTACTGACGTCAGATGCCGACCATATTTTGTATTCAGAGCGTTTGCTGAGTGCCTAATATAAAAACAACCCTAATTTCAAAGGCATATGCTTCTATTTACATTAAATCTACGGATTACTTGCAAAAATAGTGTTTCTTTAAGCCGTTTGAAGCAGTAATTAAAACATTTTAGTATGGCGTTCGTGTTTTCAAACTTAATCAGGGTTCTCAAGTAATCCGATTAGCTACTTGTAAAATTAAATTTTGTACAAAATACATCGAAGTTTAGTTAAATTGGTAGGGTGAAAAGTGAGATAAAGTTTACATTTTTCGTTTATGTATTTATTATTATTTTAGTAAGTATTTTATAATGTGATTTATAATTGCTTTATTAACTCCAAATTGAAGTAACAAATGTTAATGGGCAAGGCTCACGAAATTGACAATTATAACACAAAAGTAACACAACAGCATTTTGTGTAATCGTAACGCGAAAGTCACCCAAAAGTTACACAAATTTTGGGTAAAGGTTGTTTCATAATGATCAATAAAATTATGAATTAATAATTAATATTTAATTATTATCTTTAGTTTGCTCCAAACCTCTTAAAATAATAATAATAAGTAAGTATAATCAAATCACGTTTATTGTAATTTTTAATGATCCATAGATCTAAATAAACCTTAGATAAATCAAAAGAAAACATAAAAATTTACTTCCAAATTAACATTATCAAAATTATATTTTAAGGGCCAATTTATCAATAGTTAGAAAACTTCTCTGTAATTTGCTGTTTTGCTTTTATATTGCCGTAAACTTCTTTCATTGTTTTTCTTCTTCCGTTCATAAAATTTTTCAGGATTAGTTGATTTCAATTTCTCCCGGTATCTCTTTTGCCTCTCAGCAGCAGTGAACGGCGGCATTTTCTATATTTAAAAAAAGTTTTAGTTGTATGGTAAGGTTGTGACTATGAATTCCGGCCTTAATATGGAATTCCTTGCTATTAGTATTTGTTTCACCAGCCTGTCAGATCATTATCAGATATGTTGAAGCGAATAAGCAATCATATTATGGTAAAAAGAAATAATGATGTCAAATACGTCAAGAAAATTATATAAACTGTAGCAGGAATACAATTAAAATTTGTTTGTGTGGACTACCTCAAAAAACGACTATCCTATTTCCTTGCGTAATTTACAGTCATATCATTTTAATGTGCAGGAACAAATAACTTAAACTTAGCAATCTATCTAACAACAAAGATAGAACAAAGAGATTCTTGTTTCGAAACAATACCTTATTTCATTTCATCCCTTTTAGGCCCTTAGCTTCATAAAATATCAAGTTCCACGGGATAAAATTTCAGAATTACTTAAGTATTGACTCGGAAACAATTTGTTTTCCTGTAGAATAAGAATTGAGTTTATATTTGTTTCATAGATCAAAGATATCTAATGTCTAAATTTTCAAATTATAAAATAGATTCGTAGGCGTAGGTAGATGCTTAGATATTTTTAATTATTTTTAATCGGTAGGTACTGTATAAGCTCCTTGATAATATCAAACACGAATAATTTACTAGATCTTCTTACTATATTAATAATGGTACACTCAATTATTAAGACCAATCAGTAATCTGTTAGTGTATCTATTTATTAATTTTTAAGAAAATATATGTCTATTTAAAGCAATAAATAGTTATTGATATCTGTCAATAAAAATAAAGACTACACACAAGAGAATCTTCAATAAATACATACTATACTGCTAAATAAGCTGAAATAAGCATTCTTAAAAGTGGACAAGTAGAAACCGAATTTCTCCGCTGTTTTGCCTAGGACACTTGAACACGCTCGAGGAATACACAAGTGGAGCAGCGAAACTGGATTGACTTTTTAGATGTGAAATAAATTTATACAAAACTGTTCAATAAAGATCATCACTTCGATGAAGACAAACTTGAGTGCTTTAATTTCAGTCTTAAATTATACTCTAAGGAACAAATAGCCAATAGCAGACAATATTATTGGATAGATAGACAGATAACTCTTTTTCGTATACACCACAAAAATAATACAATCAGTAAACAGTAACAAGACAATACATTGGAGTACAAAGGGCGGCCTTATCGCGTGAGCGATCATTTCCATATGATATTATGTGCTTTAAAATCATTAATTTTAAATCAAATTTACGCAAAATTATCTTTCATCTTACTCGAATGGATAAAACAATTCGAATTTGTTTATTTTCAAAGTTCAAACACAATAAATCTTAGAAAAAACATTACGACTAAATTTTGATATGCGTATTACATTTATCTTTTATAATATCAAAAAGAATCGTTAAATGCGGGCTTAAATCACCAACGCTTGGACCAATTTGCAAAACCCTTTAATGGAATTTTAGTAGAAGTCCAAGGATGGTTAGAAATTATTGCAATAAAAAATCGAATCATTGCCGAAAGAACCATTTTGAATAACAACCCGTGCGAAGCCGGGGCGGGCACTATTAAGTTATAAAATTTGATGTGATTAGATAGCGCCACTAAAGCTTTTCAAAACACGTTTTCTACTGTATCTAGTCAAACTAAAAGTATCCGACTAAAACTCCATCATCTAGACGCAACAACTTCAAACTAGAATGCGAACTCAATCTCTAATAATACGCTTGAAACTTTGATAACTACCATTATTTCCACAACTTTGTATCTAGTCATTATTAGAAAAGCAATTTTCTTGTGGATTTCATCGCTGCTTGTTTTAGTAATGACCTCACGTGCTAGATCCGATCCAACACTCCGAATGGGTAAGCCTGCCAATCCCCAATAAAGAGAAATATATAAACTAGGCTTTGTTGAGTTTTATACTCAAAGAATTCTCTACAGAGTAAACAGTATTTAGGCACAGGGATGGGCATGGTGACTACATAAAAATAGGTCCGTTAGCGCGTCCAAAAATACAGTACACTTATTTGTTGCTTATATATTTAATAAGAAAGTGCCTTGGTACTTTTTATATCTTGATAACCACTGTAACGTCCAGCGCCCGCGGCGTAACTAGGGACTAACGTCCCAGCCCGCGCTACGCGAGCGGTGCGTGACACGCTGCGCGATTTTTCCGTTAAAACTATTTATCACATAAAAAGTACTAAACCTATTTCAAAACCAAAAATGTATTTATTTTCTTTATTATAATTATATAAACTTAAATAATAATATGAATCATCGTACCTACATCTTCATTTACTAAAAAATTATCAAAAATAGGATGGTAGCATTTTTAGACTAATTTGGAGACCTATTTTGATAAATTTATTTAAAATACTTCCTCTGAACATTTAATTATTATTTTGGTACCGTTTTAACGGGGTTGGAGTCTAGTTTTTTTGTTGCCATGTATGGGTTTTTCTAATTAGAATTTAGTAGAATAATTATTGACAATGACATCTGACATTGACACTAGCAACTTGTCTTATTAGAAAATAGAGAAAATCCGAAATAAAAAAACCAAAAACTCGTGTGGCACTCTAGTACCATGGACGTTAGTCGGCATAAAGTTTTGTGGCACTACAGTACCACTGGACGTTCAAGTGGTTATAGATCAAATTTTAGGAGTGAGGGCTTGTGACGTATTACATTTTGCTCGAAAGTATGAGTATTACGTGACGCAAAACTTCAATGCACAGCAAAGTCTTGATTTTTCCATCGCAAGAAAAGAAATTTGTATTTTTTTTTAAGTAAACTAAATGACAGACTCTTTTTCATGTTTAAGTCATATTGCAGAACAAACAAACACTTGATCCCTGGCTACCTTTTGCGCCGCAAGCTGATCTTAGCCCACCGCGCCATTGACGCAGTAATTTCTAAATTTTAATTGAGTTTCACGAAAAAAAAGAAGTTAAATCTATATTCTATTGTGATTTTCTATCGTAATGGAAACAAATTAAAACTCGTACATAATTCGGCGAACTTCAGTGTCTTAACTAACACAATTGTGGTAAATGCTGTCTCCCCTATGAGATATGATGGATTTAGAAGGTTTAGCTGTGCTTAATATTAATTATTGTGGTATTTGTTGA
The DNA here is from genome assembly GCA_929108375.1 of Gymnoscelis rufifasciata. Lineage (NCBI taxonomy): Eukaryota > Metazoa > Arthropoda > Insecta > Lepidoptera > Geometridae > Gymnoscelis > Gymnoscelis rufifasciata. The sequence goes on along the minus strand of OV815320.1, from coordinate 11,891,167 downwards.
AGGTCTTGAAACGCCATGTTCTAAATTGTTGATTATTATATTTGACATCTTTTGTAAATTTACAACCTATTTTATCACAGTGTAATAAAGGCTAATCCCTGGCTCAGCATAATGCGTCTACCATAGAACCCTTAAGTTGTGCTCAGTGCATTAATGATTTTAAGTTGTGCTCAGTGCATAGAGCACTATGCACTGAGCACAACTTAAAATCATTCATTAATATCACTAAGTTCTTCTCTTTTCCTCTTTATCCATGCGTAGCAGAACGTCTGCAACGTACTAAGATAACCCCTGTTCTTATTCACGCCTCGTTCATTTTTCAATTTTCAAGCAAAAAACGTTCGAAATATTAGCGATCCGTCAGATTAGGGAGAGTAGGGCACGTGGCCTAGATCTTAGGAGGTGAATAATGTAACACATCTGCTCCTAATGACGCGATGAGGGTCTTAGGGGGTGCCTTTACACGGAAAACAGGGCGTGTGGCTTGAATTCCAGTTAAATGTACCTACATTATATGTAATTATAACTGTGGACGCACGTGACCATCTATGATAAACATTATTTATTTATAATTGATCTATCTCAATGATTCAGTTCACAGACCTCTGGATTTTTTTTCTTTGAAACCGACAAGTTCTGAGAACTTTGAAGAGTTTGAAAGGCATGTGACTTTCACTGACACGCACTTTGCCAGCGTGGTGAATTAAGGCATAATCTCTCTCGACAAGAGAAAAGTCCCTGTGAATGTTATTGGGTTGATGATGATAATGAAATGAATATTAAGAAAAAGTTTGACTCACTGGTTTGACAGTTAGAAAAAAAGTTTCTATTCGAATTTTGAAATAAACGCGCGATCGCACGTTCTGTACGATGGAGGTTGTATACTGCGCGCGAGTGATTATAATTGATGGAAAACTTGTATATTATCTAAAGCCTAACGCTGTGTTAAGCGGACGCGGGTAAGGTTTTATAATAATAATAAAATATTTATTTTATGCCACAAAGTAAAACTTAAAACTATGATATTTATGTCAAACACTGACAAAAGTGATCCGTTGCGGGCCTCGCGATGTAGTTGTAGCATTGATGTATAAAAACGAAAAACTTTCTCTAGTGTATTTGTGAATTAGTATCAATATTATATATTAGTATGTATTTATATTATATATACGTTGTAGTTATAGTATTTATGTATATTTTAATATTTTGGTAAAAGTATTGTTATTATTATACTCCTTATAATACTTTAATATCTAGCACACAGGTCCCCCTCTTTTTCCCAATAATCCTATCCATTCAAGGTTGTCTGGTAGAGATCACTCTGTAGCGATAAGACTGCCATTTGTCACACAGTCTTAATTGCTTATTTTTTGTTTTATGTTTTTAATTATGTGTGCAATAAAGAATATTTATCTTATCTTAACGTCTGCTGGCCCGTCTAAAGTAAAAACACAGTAGGTACACCTATTTTTGCTTTATCAATTAATAAGAAAATGCTAAGATATTGAGCATCAATGTTCCGGAGGGGCTTGTGAGGTACTCATTTAGTATATTATGCTCAAAAGCATCGCTTCACGCAAAACTTTAATGAACTAATATCCACTTGATTTTCGGACAACGGACTTATTATTATTTTTTAGTGAATATTGAGTTGCTTACACGATGTGGAAAATATTTTTCATAACCTTTAATTAGAAGGCAATTCTAATCATATTTAGGTTTTTTATGGGGTTGTCTTCTTTTAAAGTTATTACTCATTTGTACTATTCTAATCTTTTAATATTTAATCACAAACGATTCACAATCACTCAAAAAGCATCGCTCTTTCATTTCATTCTTTCGCATCTTTCATCTCCACTTTATGAGTCAACTTGCTCCCGTTTCTTACGTAAAAGCAGCCTATGGATATTCTATTACAAGATCCTTTGATCTGAATCAATATATTATTAAGGAAATCTGTTACAACGCTCCGAAACTCCGCTTCAAATTATCTTTACAGGGTTTTTCAGGAATGTTTTTGTAAAAGGCTTTTGAAACACGCTAATACGTTGTTACTAAGGCTCGCTATACACGGACTACTTAAAGCTGTATTGACTGCTTGGAGCTGCGACTGCATAGTGAACTGCAGACTTTAATGTACGTACATTCACGAACCACTCAAAGCTGTTGCAGCGAGTCTTTAGTCGTTTCATACCACGAGCTGTTTATACAACGGTATGAATCGCCTAAGGGCTCAGGGCGGTTGGCAGCCCGGTGAAATTTCATCATACGGTCAAACGGTCGAAGCATATCTGTTTGAGCTGTCGACTGCTCTCGTGCAGTTACCTCCACCTGCCACAGTGTCAAATTCATGACTGCTGTTGTTGATTTTCAATTGCCAACTGCTTGAGCAGTCCGTGTAACGCCCGTCTAGTAGATTTGAAAGTAGATGAATTTGAAAAATTTCTTAAGAGCGTTATAAAATTTATACACTTGCTTACTTTTACTTTGGCCAATATTATCAGGCAGATTATTGTTACATATACAGTACTAATGGAAAAAAAATATTATTCACATCATCTAGAAAGCTGTGAGTCTAGAGAATAAATCAAATCGCTTTAAGAAAAGTCAAACAATGTTTCTAAAATTTTTTTTACCACGTATTTTGATATAATTCATATTTATAGCACAAAGGACATACATAAATATGTATTTTATGTAGGTTACATTATTACCAAGTTTGATTCTTGTATCTGTTCCAGACAGAAGCTATGAGTTTTTATAATCTTTTATCTATAACGAAATAAAATAATATCAAAGCTTTTCGAACCAAGTCGTTGAAAGTTGTAAGTAGTGTCTTTTGATATTTATAGAAGTATTTTTAAGTAAGAATTCGTTTAATCAACGCGATAATTAATCTTTAAGGCGATTTTAGACTTGCATTAGGTTCTGTAAATGGATGAATGGACTGTTTGAAAGGGTCCCCTTTCATACACAGCCATCTTGTTGAGATGGCGGATGATAGTAGGAAATGGAAGCAAAATTCATGTTGTGTTTAAGAAAATTAAATAAGAGTTTCGGTCGGAAACAGTAGTTTCGGTCAGTATGGGAAAGACTTACAAAAAATAATTACAACATACGAATACAATTTATTTTATTTTATTTAGACAGCATGTTTCGTAGTAAAATTTGATGTTCATGACCTACACAATCGATATCGACGATGCCCCTTTACAGCAGAAAATAATTTTATTTTATATAACTTTATTATTTAATTTGTAAGTAATTATTATTAATTACTTTATTATAGTGTGTTTTTGACCTGTCTAAGTTTTGTGTATGCAAACTATTGATTAAAATAAATGAATATGAATATGATATCTAAATAAAAAAAAATATTTTATTTATTACAAGTTGGTTCAATTCCTAGCAAATAAATTTTATTTTAAAGGAATAAATTAAATATTTTATTTTGCTAAAATCCATGATAGGTCCTAAGCACAAATCACACAAATTTATTTTCTTTAATTTAAATATAAACTACTACTATCTCGCTTTGTCACATGGGAATGAACGAAATAGCTTTATATTTTAACCATAGTCTCAAATTTTACCGAAATGGTAACTCAAGCTTAGTCTGATACCAAACAAAACAGTCACCAATTGAGTAAGTGTCTAAAAAATAAAATTTGTAACAAATTAAAATTGAGTCGGCTTAAATAATGATCTTTTTAATAGAGATCAAAGACTTACTTTGCAAGAATATTTCCAATTTATTTGAATTGCTATTATAAAGGTAACTTACTTTATGTTATTTTTAATGGAAATGTTGCTTTTATCCTTTTTAAAGGACTTTATATTGTTACTCAAAAATAAGTAAGTATTCAATTTTATTGCAATTAAATAAAACCATTTAGAATCGCTTTTGTTTCAGATGGTTTACGATTATTTTATTCTTCTTCGATTCGACAAGGGAATGTCCACTACTGGACGTAGGCCTCCCTCAATCATTTTTAATCATCGGCCCATCAGTTTGGGGACGTCTTACGCTGCGCATAAAATTTGCAGCAACGATTTTCACCACAACTGTGTGATTATAACTTTCGAGTCCTAACGGCCATTTGCATTACGTACCTCCCTGATTTACTCAGACTTATTATAAGTTTTGAATATATAGTTTAAGTTGGGAAATATATAAAAAAATGTTATTGGTCTGTCTATTTCCACTTTATCAAACTTATTTATTATATACGACAACTTACATTCCTAACACCAGTTTCCTTGACTACAAAACCGTCATTTTATTTTATATTTTAACGACAATTCATTATTATACAAAACAAAAATATCTAGGTAACGATTCATCCATTAAGTATATAAGGGTGACATGTAAAACCTGGTAGACATGTTTAAAAAAAATACTAACACGGCGACATTGCACGCAAATCAAATAGCGCCAAACCATGTTTGTTGACAGGTTTGGTTGTAGAGTCGGACCGAACGTATGTATTGCCCACAACATTTTGTGCCTTTTGATGTGCCAAAAAACTGACAGCCCTGCTGTTGGCAATTTTTTGTATTTACGATTTATATTATTAAATCGTTTTTTTTTATATGTCATAGCACTATCATATACAAATTAACCGGGCAGACTTATGAGGCTAGTAATTAAAAAAATTCAAGATTATAATGCCGCATTCTTAAGGTTGTCTGGAAGAAACTACTTAAACAATAAGACCACCCATTGAGCATTCTGAGTTTAGTTTTTAGTTTCTTATTTTATGGTTTTTTCTTTGGTGTGTAATTATAATTAAGGATTTTTCATCGATCGTTCTAAACATTTTTCATTAGAATTCAATACCTAAAGTAAGTTTTTTATCTTTAGATAATACTGGAAGCTTACACAACTACTTGCTTGTACTTAAAAGTCAAAAAAAAATTGTTTTGTCTAGTACTAGTTTACATAAGTTTTTCATATTTTTGTTTCATATATAAATGCCAAATGGAATGAATTAACGTCGTTTTTTAGATATACCGTCATGTAGATTTAAATATGACTTCCCGAAAATAACTGTGGGTTGTCACCCAATACAAACGTATGTTCAAAATTCCAACGCATTGCAAGATTCTACCCCAACAAACTTACATCCATTCCAAGTTAAACAATAGCCAATAAAAATAATTTACAATGTCATTTTTAATCATAACCACGCCACAACCACACTTGTAAATTATCATAACAGTTCACTTTATTGTGTTACCAACTCAAACTAAAGAACAAAGAGATAACTCTAAACACCAATAAAATCATAAAATAATCTTGTTAAACAATGAGCGTTCGTGTTTGTAAAGTACGAAGGGCGTAAATCCAATGAGGGCAATTATTGCCAGCTTTGTCATAACAGCTGCATTAAACGAAGCTGGTTTACTTTTAATAGCTAAGCTTTTAGTATCAGCTCGTTTCATAACGATTCATTAAAAGTTAGAAACAAATCTAAATTAATTCAAGACTTAGAGCCTGCTTCACTATCTCCGAGAGAAATAAAACAATGGTTAAAATATATAGCTATTTCACTCAGTCGCATGATGACACAGCGAGATAGCTGCTCTTGACATACCTAATCATTGACACGTATTATTGACAATGATCTAAGATTATTATGATGTCCTTCTTGGAATTAACGATGAACATAATATTCACGCCCTATACGGTGATTTTTATACGGTAAGACAAATTATAAGCAATCAATTATAAAAATCAATGTTAATGTATGGATGTGAAACTTGGACTCTCACGAAAAAGGAGGAGAGTAAACTCCTGGTGACTGAGAGAAAGGTGTTAAGAAAAATCCTAGGCCCAATCCAGCGCGAAGATGGCACCTGGCGGAGGAGGAAAAACCGGGAGATTGCGGAACTTGTGGACGAGCCAAACATCATAGGCGAAACGAAATCCCACAGACTTCGCTGGCTTGGCCACGTTTTGCGAATGGATGAGGATCGAGCTGCGAAGAGAGCTTTTGAGGATGTGCCGCACGGTCGACGTCCTGTCGGTCGACCCAGATACAGATGGAAGGATGAAGTGGAGAAAGATCTTCTGTCACTTCAAGTTTCGGACTGGAGGGAGGCGGCGCATGACAGGGGCCGATGGCGTTCTATTGTGTTGGAGGCCAAGACTCATTTCGGGGTCGATGCGCCAGGATAGTAATTATAAAAAAAAAGAAAGAGGCGTTGGCGGGACTTGATACTGGAACATTGATCTGTCATGCTGTTTGATTTTTCAGATTGGGACATTGGTGGTCTGAAGTCAAAAACCGGACACGCAATCTATTTGTTTTTTTAAGACACAAAAAAATCAGCTTTTAGTGCATTGAGGTCAATTCCTGCTGTTGTTGAAACAAGTACAATCGCTTCTAGATTATTCAATCAATGTTTTCTAAAATATTTTTTCCACCACGTTTTCTCCGTAATCTGGGTGTTATAGGGATTAAAAATAAAAATTTCTTATTATATAAGCATGGTAATTTATGAAACAAGATATAATTCGAACAGTACATCAAGCACATTTCATAATCTATGCATATTAGTAGCAGAAAAAAATACATGATATAAAATACCAGCATTATATTAATTATAAACTTGTATATAGTTAATTTACATACACTTTAAAATAATTAAAAAAAAAACATTAAAAATCAATGCAAGATTTAACAAATGGTCCTAGCGATTTTTATCAGACTGTGTCGTTACCTTTTTCCATAATAATTGTTATAAGTTAAAAGTTATACCACTCTTGGCAAATCAGATACGTCACACGCGAGGGTTACCTACCTGAATGGGGTTACCATTCGCTCTAATCATGATAAAAGGCTTCCGTTTGATTTATGATTTTGTAGTGATTTTGATCCATTAATGGCTTTAATGGATCAAATTTTAAATTGTAATTGATTGAAATGTTTTTTTTTATGCTTGATATGCCTTCATTTGACCACAATCTCACCTGATGTAAAGTGACGATGTGGTCTAAGATGGGACATGAAGACCTAGAAGGTAGATGGCTTCTCCGGGCCACATTACGAAAACGAAAAAATCGCTTCACGCACTGGCCCAGCCCGGAGGGTGGTGACAAGCCGCGGCCGAAGCCTACCACCAGAGACTGTTCTTAGCACCACCCGGAGGTCACGTGTAAGGATTCAGAGAATTACCACTTACGGACGTGAACAGACAAAACCTCCGAAGCTGTTTTTGCTTTTAACCAGCTATTACAATTTTACCTGCCACGATGTATGTTTCTTCAAATATTGCATTGCAAGTCAGACACTATTCTCGGTCCATCGAAGGTACAACCGTTAATCAACTGCGTAACAATGTAATATAATAGTCTATATTTAAAGGAGAAACTACTTTAATACCACTCACTAATTAATCACGAAATCTGACAAAAAGTCGGAACTCCGCTAATACTTGTATTAAAAACTGAAAAAGTTGGCTGCTTAATCGAAATTATAATACCATGAAACTTGATATTTTGCCTGTTTTTTATAGGGTGTAGACGTCTGATAAAAGCCCTCATAGGGGTGGATTTTACGAAATTCACCCCTATGGGGTAAAATGGGGGTTGAAAGTTTATATAGAAGTCCTCTGCTTTTTCAGTTAGGCATTTTATCACGACTTTTGCAACACATTCGAAAACCCAAACTTATTATTGCTACTAAAAAAAAACATTAATTACATGAGCAATTCTTTACAAGAGATATTTCAATAAAAACATTTTAGAGCCCAAAATTGAATTTGTTTCTAAAATGCTCATAATCATTTCAAAATAAAAATACCCCACCCATTGAAATCCTTTCAACTCTTTGAAATGTCCATTTAATACCTCCACTTTCATGTTTTTCGCTGTTTTGTGACCCGAATAAAAATAACATCATAACCCGAAATCCGGAAAAGGGTATTGATTCATCAATCGTTTCTATCGGCATGCCCCTTATTTCTAGCAGAACCCTACACGAAAACTCTTCAAAGCATTCGAATATTTCCTTATCCCCGGAAAATTAATAAACGTCCCAAAAGTGAGAAGCCAAGTCCAAATCTAAGTATAATTATCAACGAAACAAAAGTTATCATCACCAAAGACTAGCTCAGTGGTGTGGTGTGACAAGGCTCACTTGCGGCGCAAGAGGTAGCGGGTTCGATTGCTGCCGAGGGTTCAAATGTTTGTATGTTCTGCAAGCACTTTCTCCTTGGTCTGGTTGCTTGGTCGTTTCGCACCGCTACAATCATTGTGGTTTGAAACAACCCATTCTAAAAGAGCCTAGGGTGATTGATACCGTTGTATGAACAGGTCGTGGTATGAAGCGACTGTTTCCTATAGATTTCCAGATATTTCGGTCGGAGGTTTAGCTCGAGGACGTTCTACGCTGCGTTTGCCGAACCGCTAACCTACTCTACAAGTAATATTATGGTCCTATTATTAACGCACTTGACCTCTTACAAACACTTGACCCCTCGGCGGAAATCGAACCAGCTACCTCCTGCGCCGCATGTGGATCTTCGCCCAACGCGTCACTGAGGCGCAACTGAGAAGTACAATATGAAACCAAGGCTGTCTTCTATTAACGGAAAAGGTATATAATGTATATATAATATATGATCCTGAAATTGTGAGTCTCGGCAAATTGTGACTCCTCGGGGAAGGGAATATTCTGTAAGACTCGGTCCATATTTTGTAATACGATTTATGTGGTTCTATGGAACTGACTCAGATATTTTATAAAGGTATTGAAAATAAATTTACTAGAAATAATGATAGTAGAAACGTCAATCCACAATACCTCATACAATACAATACTACTTTTCTGAGCACCACCCGGACGTCCCCAATACGGACGTTAACAGACAAAACCTCCATAGATACAGACATGACGAATTCATAAAGGATTCATTTTCTGCTATTTGGCTACGAATCCCTAGAAATGTCCTATGTCTATAATAAATATAGAACTTATTTATTATTATGGATCTCATAATTTAATGTTTTCAATAAAAGTGTCTTATTATGTGTTTATTTTTCAATCTTACATCTTCAACGTTAATAATATCTTTAAGAATATCTATACCATTTTATTTTCGTACACATTTAAATTGTTCATAAAGATGGCAGAGCAGAGAATATTATAATTTCTGATCTACATTCAAAAAAATATTCACTCCATATAATAAATTATGGAAGCGGGAAGCCATGTTGATATAAGTCTCATAATAAATCACAAAGCCCATTTAAACGATCAAGCTACGCAACATGCAAGAAATTCTTCTACGCAATTTCATGCAAATTCACTTTAACAGATATAATATTCCCTTTGCTGAGTGCAAAGATCTGTTTTAAAGTATAATTTAGCAGAAATTAAGTATACAAATTCATAATTCATGAGCAATAAGGCTTTACGTGAACACGGAATCTCACTGAATCTCAATATGTAGATTAAAAAGAAAAGTGGTCCTAATACGTTGCCTTGTGGAATACTCTACATTTTCGTAGTTATATTAGGTCCTTACATATGAAATTGGCGTTTTTCGTACTGGCCACTTTAATCACAAATTTCTCCTCTTTGGTAAGGAATTCCAAATTCAAATTTGTACAGCTATAGACTCATGTATTTGTGCTTCGATGATCGTCATTCATTTGTTTTTTTTCTTCTGTTTTTTTCTGTTTGCGTCACTCATTTTACAAAATGGAAAACTTAAAATATCGCATTATTTACGAGTACGAGTTCCGCCGTGGCACTAGTGCTGCGGAAACAACTCGAAGGGTGAATGATGTGTATGGCGGTCGTGTTGCAAAAGAAAACACAGTTCGTTTTTGGTTCCAACGTTTTCGTTCTGGAAATTTCGACTTGCAGAACAAGCCCCGTGGACGGCCTGAGACTCAAGTTGATAATGAAGAGTTGAAGGCTATTGTGGAAGCGGATCCATCGCAAACCACGTCCGAGTTAGCTGCAGGCTGCGGTGTTAGTGATAAAACTGTTTTAATTCACTTGAAGCAAATTGGGAAGATTAAAAAGCTTGAAAGGTGGGTACCTCACGAATTGACTGAAGCAAACCGGCAAACGCGCGTCGACTGCTGCGTTACATTACTAAACCGGCACAATAATGAAGGTATTTTAAACCGAATCATTACCTGTGATGAAAAATGGGTTCTTTACGATAATCGGAAGCGCTCAGCGCAATGGTTGGATCCTGGCCAGCCAGCCAAATCCTGCCCCAAGCGAAAATTAACCCCAAAAAAGTTACTTGTAAGCGTTTGGTGGACTAGTGCCGGTATTGTTCATTACAGTTTTCTCAAATCTGGCCAGACTATTACGGCTGATGTCTATTGTCAGCAATTGCAAACCATGATGGAAAAGCTAGCGGCTAAACAACCTAGGCTGGTCAATCGCTCCACGCCACTGCTGCTTCACGACAACGCTAGACCACACACTGCGCAACAGACGGCTACTAAATTAGAAGAGCTTCAATTGGAAAGTCTAAGACATCCTCCGTACTCCCCGGACCTTGCTCCAACAGATTACCATTTTTTTCGAAATTTGGATAACTTCTTGCAAGGGAAAAAATTCAACTCCGATGGGGCAGTCCAAATCGCCTTCAAAGATTTTATTGATTCCCGTCCGACTGGTTTTTTTAGTAAAGGGATCAATGAACTACCTATAAGATGGCAAAAGTGCATAGAAAATAATGGTTCATACTTTGATTAATTAAATATATTATATTAAAAAATATTCGACTTTTTGTTCCTCCCATACAAAACTCCAATTTCATATGTAAGGACCTAATATTTACTTTCTCAGGTACTATAGGAAATTTTATGGTGGAAAAAGGAACCAGATAATGGATTTCTGTAAAGTCACGCCTGAACAATTATCTAAGAATAAAGAAAATTAGAAATAAAAAGTCCCGCTACTAATGAAATGTTTACTTAATAATTTATAAAAACATCAAAAGAAAACAAATTCCAATTTTAACATCATAACAAAGGTCAGGAAATTAAAATAATTTATGATTTGTGTACTTACGAATGCTCAACGAGCCTTTACGTTGTTCTGAAAATACGGAATGCTAAGCATCTGATTTGAAATGCAAAAATGCTTGATTATTGCCCTGAAAACTTTTATGTGGGGAGAGACATGAATTTTGTTCTTCCGACTGGGTCAGTTTGTCAGGTTTAATTTGTGAACTTTGGACGGAAAGGGGTTTATCGTCGGCTTTAGTAATTGTACTTTTATTTATGAACCAAAAGTTGAACTACAAGTTTCTGATTTGGATACATTTCGGTCTGCTAGTCACGCGATGGCATGGCTAATAAATTATCTTTGATCGGACTAAATGCGGGCACATTATAAGATATCGCATATCTATGTAGCTCAATAGTAATGTTTTTGTCTATATACAGTACATTCAATTTCATGTTACATTTAACTGTTTTTACAAGATTAAAAAAGAGCTTATTTTTACTTATCACCAGTGTGGTCTTCTTATCTAATACTATAAAACTAAAGAGTTTGATTGTTTGTTTGAACGCGGTAATCTCAGGAACTACTGGTCCGATTTCAATAATTAAGAAAATACTTTAGTACGTTTATGCGGAAATATCCATAAAATACGGGTAACGCCGTGCCTTGAAAAGCGTGTTAATCATTGTATTCATTATTCTATTCATCAGCATTTCCATCACATCAGCTCCCGGACAACAGATCTCCATTAGCTAAATCCTATTCTTGAGTTTCTCAGAGCACCAGCCCAGAACACTCTTCGATCTTCCGCCACATCTACCCTATTAGCATACTAAAAGAAATTTCCATCAAAAGCAAAATTTATTCAGCAAGCAGAAGCAGTGAATGCGCGAAACAAAATCTATTATAAAATTAATAAATAAAGGCGCTCTAGAGCCAATTTTTCTGTCCATTGTGTCCGTATGGCCGGCGATAAGGAACAGAATGAACAATACTAGTGGTCGAACAAAGCAGTAGTCGGCATGGATATTGACACGTAGGATGAGGGAGGTTCCTGAGCTTTATATCCACGGGAATAACGCTCAAACTTCTGTGAACAAATGAATAGTAGAGGGCAATATCCATCGGCTATTTTTATGCTTAATGCGTCGATTGAAAGAGCAGAATAGAATGGTCGGTGAATAGGCGTTGGACGGAAAATATTGTAGTTAAAAAACAATCAAATGTGTTCCGGGCAGAGTAATGGCTGGGTTTGATTGAGATCGTTGTTCTATTGGTCAAATGATCGAGTAGGACTGCATTTTGTTTCGGGGAGTCATATACAATTAGTAGTTAATAAGGAATGGATTAATTACGGAAAATATTGACCAACTTTAAAACTCTTCAATTTATTTGGTCTTCAGTGACTACCATAGATGTATTCTGTAAACCGCATTAAGATTTACATATAATAAATCTAAATTTAAAATTTAAGAAAAACCCCCGATTCCAATGCCTTAATTTCCTTAAATGTAAAACAACATAATATTATGTAATGTGGACGCGATGCGTTTTCATTTGATACCCCACACTAGTATATTTGCAGATTTTCGGTTTTGCTTCCCCACTCTCACCCCCATAACTTTAAAACGGCCCAACCGATTTTCATGAAACTTGTCTAAGAACACTCGCGCAAGACTCACCTTTCATACAAAAAAAAACTAAATTGAAATCGCTCCATCCGTTCGGGAGCTATGGTGATACAGACAGACAGACAGACAGACACGTCAAACTTATAACACCCCTCTTTTTTTGTCGGGGGTTAAAAATAGAACAATAACAATGCATTTTGGGGTTCCCAGACACTTTTGACTGAAATTAGATATTTTTTTATTATACCTATGCGTGTGGGTTATCTATGGATAGAGATTTGAAGAAAAATGTCCGAGACAATTTGTCAAAAAGAACACAATTTAACTTTAATTCTGGCCAGCTTTCTGGCGCTTCAACGTCTCGGCTCGCGCGCCTTCGCATGTGATTTTTTATATACAAACATTACCCAACCTACTTTTTTTTCAATACCTTTTCCGTCTGAATTACCTTTTATTTCAGTCGGAATTTAATGTGTGTTTTCGGTGAATTTTCTCTTCGACGAATCGTATTTTCGGCGAACTCTTCTCTATGAAATGTTTTCAACAAAATGCTCTACGCGAATTTTTCGCATACGATGGATAGGTATTTTAAAACTTCATTGAGGTGTCCGATAACATTTTTTTAATTTTTTATATATTTTTATTACAATAATAAATTATTGAAATCAACTTAAAGAGAGGTATTTATTTCTTTAAAAAACACCTCAAATGTCTGAATTCATAGTGGCACATAATCAGTGATTTTTTGTGCTTCCATGAGTTCCGGCCTCAGTGTCTGTGAGTTGACTCGGTAGACACCAACCTTCTATACCTATGTAGTAGTTTTATACCCGAAATTCTATTTTCGATGCGTAAGCTCTCTTGAGGGATTGATTTTAATCACGTTCCATAGATCTGTTATCTTTCAATTTCGAGGCACCAGCCTCTCAGATTAGCTGGGTGGATTGCTTCTGGATTATTTTAACGGCTTTCGAGAAAATTATAGTCTAAAAGTATCTAGGTCAAAAGTAATGAAAAGAAAAAGTATAGATACAATAGATATTTGGGTATGAAAATCCTTTGTCTTTATAAGTTTTCTGGTTCGCGATTTTAACCGCTTTCAAACCAGAAAAATACCAATACAATATAAAGTATTCTGAAACAATCTAAAATTATTTATGTGCAGTAATTTCGGCCAGAAAAGTAACTCTGAACCCCAAATGACACAGCGATTTGTCACCGCTTATCATAGGGTTACAACCTATGCAAGAAAAATCAAAAAACATCCAAGAACATACAAAATATGTTTACCCTCGCTTTATTTATAAGGGCATCCATAATCGAGGCACTTCCGCTTGTCATTACCTCCTCTAGATTGATGTATAATGTCTATCATTTCGCGGATATATACAGAAGAATATCCTAAATAATTTGAACCATGCTGTGTTGAGATACGGGCGCAAATTCTGCGACATAAAATACTTGTTATACGGGGAGCCTAACATTGTTTTTGTTGATGAATGTTACGGTGGCTGTGTAATTAGGTCCTTTGATTACATATTGAAGGGAAATAGGGGAAAAGCAGGAATTAACATGAAAGAAAAGTAATTAGGCGGTAATAAAAGCGGGTATTATGTCATTAGTGGCAATGAAACGGATTGAATAAAATGGTGGATCAACGCCATCTTGTCGAAAGGTTTGTATAGTAAAATTAATCATGATAATTATTTAATTGGTACTTGGTAGATGAGTACAGATTATTACTGGTGACTATTTTCCGATATCATAGATAGAAAATACTTTATTACAACGATACAACACATATTTCGCATTAAAAATGAATACAAAGGTGTTAATTACATAAGACGTTTTTGACGTAATTAGTATTACAAAATTCTAGTTCTAGGGTGCTTAAACATTATACAACTAATAGGTATTAGAAAAAAAATCTTCATTTAGTCAAGAGAATATTATAATTTTACTATAATTATTTTAGCTGTAATACCTTAATAGTAATAATAGTAGTGGTGTGTCAATCATGGACTTCGAGTTATTTCGGATGGAAGTTTTATACATCCATCGTAAACGTGCAGTCTTGATCAAACCATCCATCTATCAGTTTGGGGATCCTTTGCAGCTTAGCAAGATTTCAACGGCCATCTGTTCCTATTTCAATCAGATTCGACAGAGTAAGACAAGACCCCGTGTGAACGTAACTTATGACAGGCTGCCTGTAACTTTAGATTCGATCTTTGAACATTTGGGTAAACGTTTTTCTGCGAAATTACGTGAGATCTCTTATATTAAAACTTGTACAATTAAATAATACAAACAAAAGACGAAAAGTATGTTTACGCACGCTCGTTACTTTGGAGCCAAAACATAAATGTTGAAAGGAGAACTTGAGCCAAGTATGTCCAAAGTTCTGTTACTTATTCTATTGTACTATCAAACAAAACTGAACTTAAATTACTAGTGTAAAGAAAAAACTTTGTAATTCACACTATGTTCTGACCTGAAAAGTTTTTCAATGTGGCCTTTTACTATTAATTCTTGTTAGGCCTGCAGTAAGATTTTTAGAAAGGGTAGAAACAGGGTAGTGAATAGTATTCAAATTTCAACTATTGAATATCGTATTTTACGACGATATTGTCTATCTCGGGAGGCTCAGGACGATTTCTGCAGAGAACCAGATTTATGTATGTAAAACATAGAGTATGTATTGTACATGACATGATATCAATTCATGTAAATTGTCGAAAATTTATATCAGGTACCAGGATAGCAGAAACTATGGAGAGGTACGTAGATTCATAAAGAGTCAAGATTGCTGGTCACGAAAACCTCTTCTCGGTTTAGCATTCCTGGTAAGCTTTGCAGTTAAAACTATGGTAAATTTTATAACGAACTTTATTGAATAATTTACAGTTTTATTTTGGTTATTTTCGTTGGTTGATGGTTTTTGGTTATCGGGTGCCAGTCAAAACCGGCTTCTTTTTATTTCAGTTAAATAACAAGGAATTAAACCTGATTTTTCTAGCTAGTTAAGAAATTGAGGTTATAAAGTACCTAAGTTATAGTAAGTAAGTAAGTAAGTTGTAAAGTAGCAAAGTTATACCCTTTATTACGAGAAGTAAAGAAAAATTACTAATTCCTACTTACAGACTAAAAAAACTAGGCAAATCATTTATGGGTAACTCTGTACGTTTTTATAATAAGCTTCCTCATAATGTAACAGAGCTTCCTATTAGAAAATTTAAATCATTTATTAAGAGAAGTCTAATGAAAAAAGCGTATTACTCTATAAATGATTATATAAAGGATGATGCAGCTTGGATAGATGTTGCTTAGTTCCACAGTAACAGGCTCTAATAATTCTGGTTGACCAGGACTGATATGCTCATGTTATAATAGCTTCCTTATATGACAAACATTTTTTTTTATTGTAAATGTTAAACTTATAATAGTTACCTATAAATAAGAACTCCAAAATTGTAATAACTGATATAGCTGTGTTGTTCTATTCGCTTCTCAACTCAGTATAAAACATTGAAGCGAACTGACAAGACAATGTTATTTCCTTGATATTTGTTATTTAAGCAATTTAGTATTATTAATTTTAAGTTGACCTGTCCATGTAGGCTATGTGCTTCTAAGGAAATAAACGTTTTGACTTTGATTAAAACTGTTTAAAGATATTGGTGATAGAATATAAACACATTTTTTAACTTTATTAATTGGCCAACGGTTCGCTTACACGCCCCCTCTTTATAAGCGGGAGTAACATGGCTTAGTTTAAAAAAAAAACACGTTTGTTGCTATGGAGCCTTCCTTATTATTTCATTTATTTTGTTTTTAGTAGGCATGTGTGGTAAAGTAAAAGTGGCAACATAAGTACATCATCTTTAAAAAACCAATTATTTACCTAACAATGTTTATGAAATACAGCTTTATGGTAAACAGACGAATAGAAGAACAGCAGATTCATAATAATAGAGTCCCGTTCCCTTCTAGTTACGGAACCCTAATAATGGGAGGAAACAAAAATTTATGCTTCTAGACTTTATATCCAAGTCCAACTCGCCTTTGTTGACTTCTCTGGTAACGATTCTCCAGTTTTGTAATTAAATGGTATAGCTTTCAGTTTAATTATAAAATTTTCTTCATAGTTCCTTCGTTAATTTATGTCTTTTGAGAGAGTTCGTTTGTTTATGTTGAATTTTCATTTTAATTCCACTGTAACTGTTTAACGACACTATCTTTTATATTCATTCGGGTTCTTGTAACTAGATGTCGCTAGTAAAATTGGGCGAGCTCTAGATCGCGCTGACGAAAACTCGAGACTGGGTTTTATATACTGCTAGTTTAGCATTTTCATGTACTGTTGATTGGCTTTAGATTACCGCAGCAAACCATTTATACTATCTATACTTATATTAAAAAAGCCGTGTTGGCTAAGTGGGAGGACAACCGACTTTCATTCCGAAGGTCGTGGGTTCAAACCCCGCCACGCACCTCTGGATTTTTCTTGAGAAATTTATGTGCGCTTTAAACACGTGCTTTAACGGTGAAGGCAAACATCGTGAGGAAACCGGCATGTTCTGAGAACTTTAAAAAGAGTTTGAGGGACATGTGACATTCACCAACCCGCACTTGGCCAGCGTGGTGAATTAAGGCCTAATCTCTCTCGTCAAGAGAGAAGTCCCTGTGTCCCAGCAGTGGGAACGTTAATAGGGTGATGATGATGATACTTATATTATAAATGCAAAAGTGACTCTGCCTGATTTTTTCTCTTTCACGCAAAACTCGGTACACATATTATAGAATGAGAAAAGTCTGTAAAACTGTCTGAAAAACCATTACCAGGCTGTGGTCTTCACCGATATTCCAGCTGAAGGTGCAGGAATATAATCCATAGTCTAGCAGCGCTGTAGAGGCAGTTATATGTGGCCAAATCGGCTTCTATATAAAAAAGAAACGGGAGAGAATTCAAACTGAATTCTAGAATGTAATTACCGTACCACTAAAAGGCACCAGATAAATAAAACCGCACCTAGCAGATAGTGTTAAATAGATAGGAAAGAACTCATTATGTATGTTTCATTGAAATACAATGTCTTATAATAAAGGCCATTTAATTAAATGAAACATTTACGAATATTATACTAGCCCATGTGCTTCTAATGAAATAAACGTTTTGACTTTGACTTATCAAGCCGAGGAGTATGTTTGCTTAAAAGCAATATCTCAAATGCTTTACCGATCTCAAAGATTATATCACTGCTATGTTGAAGCTTATTTATTTTCAACTGGGGATTTAATTACATAATCCAAAAAAAAGTCTTCAAATTTTTTAGTATATTAGAGTTATAAAAGTAATTGTTTTCACTTTTACCTCAGCATGTAGGTAAAGACCCCAACAAATCCAATGCAATCTAACATAACGAGGTTTCTAACGAGTGTACCAAGTGGAGAGGTGGGGTTAGCTTGCACCCCAGACTTCTTTATCAACTGAAGACTGCTTTATTGGGGGGACAAAAAGTGATTTGATTTGCCTTTGCGTTTACTTGTTAATGTTATAGTTTTATGTGTTTTAAATAAAAATGATTTTCGTTCATTCATTTTCTTTTGTAAATATTTTCAGCATTTGGAGAACGATTGTTTGTTAGCCATATAAATCTATTCGGTTGAAAATGCTTATTACAGGAATAAGAAAGTCTGTATTACACATTTATATTGTAGAGCCCATTAATTTAGGTTTTTTTTCACGGGATTTAATACGTTAATATACATTCTTTTTTAGGACTTTCAAATATTACTTTAAAATTAAAGACTACGAAATAAAGTCCATGAGCCACTTTTAGCGCAGCGTATAGGCAAACAACAGAACAAAACCAATGCAATCAAACATAACGAGGTTTCTAACGAGTGTACCAAGTGGAGAGGTGGGGTTGGGTTGCACCCCAGACTTCTTTATCAACTGAAGACTGCTATGTTGGGGGGACAAAAGTGCTTTGTTTTACCCTAGACTTTTACAAGTTTTGTAGTGTCATTCTTTTCAGATATCAAAGTAAGGTAGCTTGCTTATAGACCACGTTTTACTTTATGATAAATTTACTTCAAGGTTAAAACTAAACTAGGTTAAAATTTGAGATTACTTATTAAAAATATTTTTGTTTAACGCAGTACCAACAATAATCGGGTTCCGACATTTTTCTAGTAGTCCGTATGAAATTATTATTTATTGTTCTGAGCTACTGTTGTTTTCTGGATTTTCCAGTGATATTTGAAGAAAGAAAGAAAGAAAAATATTTATTTGTGTACAAAAATAAGACAGATAACATTATTAAATTAAACTTAGATTAAAGTACACAAATGGGTCGACACTCAGCATGTGCTGTATCTGCACGAATGTAGACACAGCGCTGGTTTTCAGTGCCGCCCGTCCGGGTGTTGAGCACAGTACTGCCAACACACATTTATAAAAACATATTTTAATACATACTTAGAACATTAATTACACAGGCATACATTTTTAAAATTAAATAACAGCTTTTCTAAATATTATATAATAACTAAACGCACGTATACATAGGTAAGACAACCTTTACAGGACTTAGTACTACTTATCTCTATATAATAGCAAATAAAATATACACATCAATAACAATAATTAGCCAAAAACGACCATCATGGGAGATTTAACTGAGAATTAAACAAGTAACTTTTTAAATTATATTTAAAAGAGAACAGACTTTTTGAATTTCTGACTGGAGGTGGAAGATTATTCCAGCATTTCGTGGCAGCGTAACGAAAACTGCCACGAAAAGCGGCCGTTCTATGGCTAGGACACAGCAATCGAGTCGCAAACCGTACATGTCTATTTGAAAATGTTAGTTTTTCAAATAAATAAATGGGACATTGTTTTTGTATAACTCCAAAAAGTAAAGTAGCAAATTGTAGCATGCGGCGTGACTTCATGTTTAGAAGCCTGTGAGAATTAATAAATGGCGTTATGTGTGATCGACGTGGGATAGAAAAACAAAAACGCATGCAGGCATTTTGAACTCTTTGTATCAGTCTTTTAGAACTACTCAACAGGCACTCACCAAAAACATTGCTGACATAATTGAGCTTTGACAAAATAAGGGAATCACAAAGCGAGATTTTTATGTCTGTACTGATGAATTCTTTAACTTTATATAAAACGGACAGTCTATAAAAACAGTTACGCGTAGTTTGAAGGACGTGGTTTTCAAAATTTAAATTTTCATCCATTAATAAGCCTAAATTTCTAACTTCTGATACACTTTCTATAACAGTATTATTAATATGTATTTTTGTTGCACGCTCTTTTATTTCTTTTATCTGTTTCTTTGACCCTAGTACCATAAATTTTGATTTGTTGGGATTTAATGATAAACAGTTTCTACCAGACCATTGCATTAGCCGGTCTAGATCTTCGTTTAGGCCTGCAATTGCATCGTCTACTTTATCGCGTTTACAAGAAATATACAGCTGTAAGTCGTCTGCATATATATGATATTTACAATTTTTAATGGTGTTTACAATATCTGTAGTATAAAGAATAAATAATATTGGGCCCAAAATCGATCCCTGAGGAACACCTCGCGTTATTGGCATTTCTTTAGATTTAGATACAACTCCATCATTTTTTCGTACCTCCACAAGTTGATAACGCTCACTGAGAAAACTATCAAACCACTTAACTGCACGGCTATCAAATCCATAAAAAGACAATTTGGAAAGAAGAAGGGAGATGTCAATTGTGTCAAATGCCCGTGAGTAGTCTAATAATGTGAGAATTGTACCTTCACCCTGGTCTTCCGCTGCAAGAATATTATCTACCACATCCAGTAAAGCTGTATCAGTACTGAAACCTCTCCGAAATCCAGATTGTTTCTGAGGAAGGATGTTGTTTTCTTCCAAATATTTTGTAAGCTGGATACTTACAGCTTTTTCTAATATTTTAGATAGGAAAGGCAAAATACTGATAGGGCGTAAATCTTTTAATGTACTTGGATTCTTAGTTTTGGGAAGTGGTCTAACTATCGCGGTTTTCCATGCTGTAGGGAAAGTGTTTGTCATTAATGAGGTGTTTACTACTGCCGTAATTAAGTTGAGCGTCTGTGGAAGAGTCATCAAAAACATATTTAGGGACATGCCGTCAATACCAAAAGCATTTGAAGAAAAAGATCTTATTATACTACAAATATCGGTTTCACTAATTGAAGCTAAACTGAAAACTGAGGTATTATGTCTATTATATTCATAGTATGTTAAATCAGAAATTGTACAGTAACTATTTCCCGGGAGCGATAAGAAGTGTCTATTTATAATGTCTGGATCGTTAAGGTGACTAGGTAGTTGTGAAGACTTACTTTTAAAATTTGCGACATTTTGCCGAATGTTCTTCCAAAGCTGACGGGGTTTATTTGAATGTAAATTGATATTACTTGTAAAGTAGGCCTTTTTTTCTTCTACAAGGGCTTTTATGACCTCAGATTTAAGCTCCTTATAAAATACTTTGTGCGAATCGATTTTGGATGAACCATAACGTGCATGAGCTTTGTCCCGAGTGTCCATCATTTCCCGAATGTTGTAAGTAATCCAGGGATATGATCTGTGTCGCAAAATAACCTTTTTTACTGGAGCATGCTTATTAAATAATCTAGTTACTTTGTCACTTAAATTTGCCACCATATCATTTACGTCGTCAGTGATGAAGCTGTCCCAATTGATATCATTTAAATCCTGCGTAAAACTGTCCAAACTAATATCTTTGATCGGGCGGTAGGTAATCCATTCTGCTATATGTTTATGTTTTTTAACTGAAAAATCACATACTATAAACGCGTGACTACTAAGGTCAGGTATATGATTTATAGTGACATCGTTTAGCTGCAAATTCGAACACAAAAGGTCTATTAGGGTTGCACTATGACTCGTGAAATGGGTAGGATCTTTGACGTATTGATTAAGGCCGAAAGAATTCAGAAAATCCAAAACTCTTTTCGTATCAGTAGAGTGCGAAGTCAATAGATCTACGTTGAAATCTCCAGCCATGACAATATGATCAAAAGAAGACAGAGAGGTTACAGTATCTGTTAGGGCGTCTAGAAATGTATCTACATTTTGCCAAGGTGGGCGATAGGCCGTTCCAATTGCTATCTTAAGTCCGTCAATATTGATCTTAAGCCACATTTGTTCAATGCCTGGTGCCTCAGGGTGAGCGAGCAGGCGCGCGCTGACACCGCGTTTGATGTAGAAACCGACGCCGCCACCGCGCTGGCGACCACCAGCAGCATCGCCGTAGCGGCGCGGTATATGCCTCAGCGTGTAGCCGGGAATAACGGCCGCACGCGCCTCCTCTCCTTCGCGTAGCCAAGTTTCGTTTATGGCCATAATCTCAACTGAGTGGCGTAACATTGCCGCTACAAATTCGTCATGCCTAGAGCTCAAAGACCCCTTATTGAGTAAACCAATCGAGAACTTCTTGTATTTCTTGAACCTGATAGCAAATGCATAAATCTGTTGAGCGTATTTACAACATATAATAAAGAGTCTTACACATGAAACATGACGCTCATTTAACAGTTGAAATAAATAGGATTCTTTATTAATAAAAGAGTAACAAATTGCAAATCTGGTAATAAAATCTTTTAAAGTTTTGAATAACTTACACTTGCCAAAATAACAAAAAAATAAACCACAACATTTATAATGTTTTTGGTAGTTTAGTCTTACGTCGTTGAACATACGTATTAATATTAACTTAACATTACAATTGCTCTTAATACTTACATAATTTAAATATAATGTTACGATGAGATCAGTTCCATATAATAAACTACAAAAAATAATAGCACTAAAATCACAAATATATGCAAATATAACTTTTTCGTTAATTACTGACCTCCAACAGCATGCAATCCAAAAACCTCAGACAAGTCCTTTTCCGAGCGAATACGCAACGCAGGCTGTCCCTGTTCCCGTCGAACGAAAATACCACCTTCGCGGGTCCACACGAACCTCCAATTCAGACGACGAGCCTCCTCCCTTGCGCGCCGGAAAAGGTAGCGGTTTGTGCGCGTTAGCCTTTCGTTTACATAGAAGCGTCGGATTGGGCCTGGGGGCAAGCCTAGACCCGCAGTGTCTGCCCCTCGACGAACACGCGCTGCACATAGAAACTCGTTCTTCAGGGCGCGGCGCACCAAGTGTATCACGATTGGCCGTGGCATGGTACCGCGGGTGACTTCGCTAGTTGCGGCGTGGCGAACCACGGGCTCAGATGTTTGGCGGGTGGGGCCAGTAGCGGAACCTGCAGACTGCGTTATTCCAGGATCACGCAATCCACCGACGCGCACAACACTCACAATATCAGATTCACTGACCTTAATGCCGAGTTTCGTAGCAACAAGGGTCACCAACTGGACGGTATTTTCGCCATTAGCTTCGGGTATACCGGATAACTCAATTTCGTTTACCAGCAGCTCTTGATCTCGGTCGTTAAGTTCCATTGTGAGGCGGTCAACCCTTTGAGTAAGTTCATTAACCTTTCTATCCATAACTTCATTGGAACGTTCCTCTACGATTTTAATTCGAGATTCGATTTTGTTGCAACGGTTGTTGATGTCGTTCATTGATAAGGCGATGTCATCTATTTTCTTCAACAAGTTTTCTGTGAATGTTGACATAAGGTCAGAAATGTACTGCTTTAGAGACGCAGCATCAAGGGTTGAAGCTCCGTTGAGTGTCTGAGTTTCGTCATCAGTTCAAACATTTTGTACCTTTGAAGAGGTTTTTCTCAAAGTCACATTGAGAAAAGGGTCCTCTTGCACCTCATCATCATCACATGCTTCCTGATGTGAAAGATCGAGCGCTTCGAAAGAATTGGAGTCAGCAAACGAGATAGCGCTTTTCTTAGGCTCTGATGTTGTTAATTTGGCAGGAATGGCTATTTTACTTTTTTTAACTAAAAAGTTTTTCCGCAGGCATTCGTCGCATTTCCATTGGGCTTTGCGTTCCGCGTCAAGAAGGGCGTAACGTTTTTCATATCCCTTGCATTCGATGTGAAAAATTAATTTGCACTGAGAACAAGACAGGAAAGCGCGTCCCTTCACTACGAGCTTGCATTTCCCACACACCATTTTTTTTACAGGGGGCGACATCTTTTGTAATGTATTTGCAACAATTATTTATCGAACCAAGCGTTTGTGCGATAGATAGATTCGCGCGCGAATCGAAGTTACTGCAGCACTGAGAAATAGCAGCCGCTTAGCTGAAGAGTTGAAATAGCTGTAAAGTAGAGTTGAAATAGCACTGCGTAAAGTGACAACTGACAGATTATGTATTTGTTTTGATTAGTTTTGCTAGTGTGTGTAAATTGTTCTTCAGATTTTTTGTATGATTTTTAGTTAAAAACACAACAGAAATGTCTTTTTGAGACTATCTCGTACACCAAAAACATGCAAAATTATTTCTCCCATACGATTAACACTCACGACACGTTAAAACGTAACTGAAAACTTCACTTTGCAATTAAAATGTTAGAGCACATTTCAATGGGTGTTCACAGTACCAGGCTCACACACACGTTTTATTTATTTATCCTTTGAAATTGTTATATAATAGAGACCACTGATTGGCAAGAGCATCGTAGGACGTCTACCAACTAGATGGACGTGGATGCGCCGCTGCTAGGCGAAATTACTGGAAACCTTTTTTGCCTATCCGTATGTCCAACGCTACAAATTATGCATTCCTTTTGGAAGGAGTTGATTCCAACCACCCTCTGTTTTACGTAAAAAGGTCATACCATCTGCCATTTCAGCAAGCTAATCTACTAAGCCTCAATGCGCCTAAACTTTACTAAGCCTGGGCTCTCTCACGACACTTTTGTTGGACATTTGAAGCCATTTTTTTTGTAGTACCAATTATTTTCACCTGCTAACTCTCGATGTCTGATCATATTGAATTAAAATCTGTATTTCGTTTCATAATATTTCAACTGATGTTAATTTACAGATGAATTTTAAATTGATTAAATAATTTCGACACCTCACTAATAAGTTTGCTCTGTGGGTTCACTGATTAGAGTTCGCTTGGTGAAAATAGGTGTTTCACTAAAATTAGTTAATAAATTTACTCCAAAACTATTTAAAAACTATTGTTATCGCGTGGCCATAGATTTATTTTTAATTCTGAAGAAGTAAAAGATGTTTTCAAAAATTATTAGGTATTTAAACTTATTTATTGCATTTTAATATTTGCGATAACAATACCTTGTTTGCTTGCTTGAAGTGTTACAGGAAGTTCTAAAAGTTCGTTAATTATGTACCTAATCCTTTCTATGTTTTTTTAATATGTTGGCGATTATGAAAACAGTCTCATGAGATTTTACACCGCACATTGAAAAATCTATAAAATAATACAAAATTAAATGCACTTTTATCAATACGTTCACTCAAGAGCTACATTTTATTAACCCCCGACCAAAAAAGGGGGTATTATAAGTTTGACGTGTCTGTATGTCTGTCTGTCTGGGACATCATAGCCCCCGATCGGATGGAGCAATTCTAATTTAGTTATTTATGTATCAAAGGTGAGCCTGGCGCGAGTGCTCTTAGACATGTTTCATGAAAATCGGTTGAGCTGTTTAAAAGTTATGGGGGAATACTGATAATCTGCAAATATACTCGAATGGGGTATCAAATGAAAGAGCATCGTGTGCACATTACTAAGTATTATGGTATTATACTTTAAGGGAAATTAAGGCATTGGAATCGGGGGTTTTACTTAAATATTAAATTTAGATTTATAAATATGTACCTAAGTGTCAAAATAAATAAAGCGTTTTAGGACGTATTTTATTAAGCGCCAGCAAACGAGGACTAATAAGAATTTCATATGCATAAAGTTTTGACATATTAATTTGATTCACCGAACCGTGCGGGCCCGGACGATTCACACGTAGAACCAGTTAATGAACTAGCGAGGGGTCAAAGCTTTTAATTTATTACAAACTGTCATGAGGCGGAATGAACTGGGTTCAACTGGTTTCAATTAACGAGTTTTTTTTTAACAAAACTCTCTGATTCTTGCAAATTAGTTGAGATTTATTGTGGAGCTCCGATATTTTTAGGCTATTGATAGGTGCTTTTATATTAAGACTAGCTGTGCCCCGCGGTGTTACCCGCGTTATAATGGATTTTCCCCTCGGAATGACTTTTTCCCGCGGTAAAAAGTAGCCTATGTTATTTTTCAGGCTCTAGAGATTTTGTGTACCAAATTTCATTTAAATCAGTTCAGTAGTTTTTACGTGAAAGAGTAACAAACATCCATACATCCATACTTACAAACTTTCGCCTTTATAATAGTAGTAGGATAGATAGATATATGTTTTATTATCCATATTAAACACCTATACCAAGGAGAAAGTGCTTGCAGAACATACAAACCCTTGTCTCCTCGGCGGGAATCGAACCCGCTACCTCTTACACCGTAAGCGGACTTCCGCCCACCGCGCCACTGAGGCACTCAAAAACTAAAAAATGATCATTTTCAGTTTTGTTTCTTGAGCTTAAATCGTCTAAATAAATTTGATACGTATAATATATTGGTCAAGGAATATTAAATTGATCAAACAAAGCCGTTTGTTTATATGAAGTAAATCTATAATTGGCTGTAAGATAGATAAGTTAGGTAAATAATAAATATTTCCAGACTAAGAAAATAAAAAAAATGGGGATTAAACGGCTACAGTCCTAATCACACAGCATCACCTAACCCCAAACTAAAGCAGATAGCTTGCAATAAGGGTGCTAGGACTGCTAGGTGACTGACATTAGATTACATATTTTTTTTTGTAAATACTTACTTATACATAGAAAACAACCAGACCAAAACCAGAAATTGTACAAATAAGATACATTTAAGGGCTGTTGATTTCGTTACAAAAATAAAATGAAACCCTCTATAGTATATTTTCAGTTGAAGAGATATATAGAACATAAAATATATAGCTCACCTTAGGCGTATTCCGTCATAAAAATATTACTTCGGAGGCAGAACGGCGAACTATTCATAGTGAAGGCAATAAGGATAAACATCAGCAAAAATTCATCTCAGTCGGAATTGCTGCAATACGTCTTAAGGCTGCGTATATTATGTGGCAACTTACAACTACTAAGTTCAGTGAGTAGTGTTGGGACCGTGGGAGACTGGGTCTTGAATTTTTATGGAGGACTTTTTGCAGAATTTGCAATGTGTTTTTTTTAGTTTTGGGGTTTTTATAGTTACGATAGTTTTATGTTTATATTTTTGTGGAATAATGATGGCAGTATTAGCATTTATAAATAAATTTGTTTTGGATTATCCCGCGGGAACGATGTTTTTCCCGTATTAAAAGTATCCTATTCCATTAGCCATTCTCGATAAATATGCTGAATTGAACACTGAAAGGATTTTTAAAATCAGACTAGTTCCTGAGATATATTTCGATTTCATTTATTTAACACAATACCACACCATCTACCTTCAGGTCTTCATGTCCCATCTTAGACCACATCGTCACTTTACACCAGGTGAGATTATGGTCAAATGAAGGCTTATCAAACATAAAAAAAAATTTGTTAAAATTAAATAAAATTAAATTTATTTGGCGTCACAAAATGAAAACATTCTTATATACTAAAACTTATAACTATTATGACGACAAAAATAATCACTACTCGGTGTAATTCTACTATGTGCAGTTATATGCACCATAGCAGTACCGGTCTTCCGTAACGCTAGGTTGTTCAGTATAACGCGCTTGTTGAAACAAACAAACAAACGCGTTATAATTTAGTATAGATAATATGATAATAATTGGACAATTCAATCTACTGGAGGATAATATTGGTGTGCCACAAAACATAAGGTCCAGTAGTGACTGTCAGAATAGGAAAGTACTGAAATGCCACCAATTTTTGTTTCCTAATTTTGTAACGAATGTCTTTGTCTCTTTTTTTTATGCTGGATAAGCCTTCATTCGACCACAAGCTCACCAGATGTAAAGTGACGATGTGGTCTAAGATGGAGCATGTAGACCTAGAAGGTAGATGGCTTCTCCGGACCACATTTACAAAACACGAAAAAATCGCTTCACGCAATGGCATAGCCCGGAGGGTGGTGACAAGCCGCGGCCGAAGCCTACCACCAGAGACTGTTCTTAGCACCACCCGGAGGTCACGTGTAAGGATTCAAAGGATTACCACTTACGGACGTGAAAAGACAAAACCTCTTTTTTTTCACACAAAAATAATAATATATTGTTACTTTAATTGAACGTCTGCAATTAAATTACCACATTTGTTTTCCCTTAATCAATCAAATCTATTTATTAACATCCACGTACTATATCTATTATTATGTTGAAGAATAAACAAAGATAACTTAGTTTCTACTCACACCATTGTTTCACTGTACATATATAAATTAACGAATAAACCACTTTTACTATGACCGACATCCGTTATCAACCTCATTTACAGGAAAACAATTAAGGATCGACATCGAAGTTATTTTCTTGAACATCCGATTGTTTTCCTTAAGCGAGAATCTCCTGACGTATTTATTACGTCATAAAAACTTTCTTCAATACTCAACATGAGTAAAATTAGGAAAATCATTTCGTTACTGTACGTTATGATAGTTTGACCTTGTTTGCTTAGTGAATTTGTATTGCCTTGTTTGTTTATGAATTTGACTTCTACTTTCTCTAATGGTGCGGCTATAAATAAATGAATAAATATTTCCAGACAATTCACACAACAACGTGTTTCGGGTACTAGATATCTGATATACTTAATATAATAGTCATACATTATATGGATATTTTTTATTATATACTAGTGGCCCGCCCCGGCTTCGCACGGGTTTTTATTCATATTTTTTTTTCCGGAAATTATTCGATTTTTTCTCGCCTTTTAAACCTGCCCTAGACCTCCACGAACATTTCAAGACTATGATAAGATAAATCCGTTCAGCCGTTCTCGAGTTTTAATCAGACTAACGAACAACAATTCATTTTTATTTATATAGATTTACACCCAGACCAATGAGAAAATGCTTGCAGAACATACAAACACCGTTACCCTCGGCGGGAATCGAACTACCTCTTGCGCCGCAAGCGGACCCTCGCCCACCGCGCCACTGAGGCAGGCTATAATAATATATAGAAATAAAATCAGTTTATTTCAGGTACACAACACAACAAGACCCAAACACACACAAGGAAAATAAGCAAATATTTACATTTAAATTAATATAGATAAAAAGTTAATAATTTACGTCTTATCTTCATCTACATATATGGACAGAAATCCAGTGATTATCGGATTGGCAAAATAGTCAGATACAGCGTCAGGATAATGTTTTTGTAGCTACCTACCTATCCTATTCCAGAAGGCTGATATCCTCTTCCTTCGCATTGCGTATAAGTCAGCAACCCGCGCTTCAGAGAACGTGGTCGACGCACTGCAGTGTCTAGGCAGTCTTAGTCTCATAATAGACCGGTATTCTTTATTATACTGCACTCTTATAGTGCTGTAGGCAGTCTATATCAGCGTTGGAAGATTTGTGTCGCATTTGTATCATCCTGAATGCGTATATAATAAATAATAATATTTTTTTAAATTAGAATAGAATAGAAAATACTTTTTCACAATAACGAATTACAACTAAATCTAGAATGCGTACTGGGCGGTCTTATTGCTAAAAAGCAATATCTTCCAGAAAACCGTGGATGGAGAGAAAAATTACAAGTGTTTGGACGGTGGCTTATACAATATAAATATCTTATATCTAATGCTAAACCTAAAACTAGCCTATACTAAACTCAATATACCCGGCGTCGCAATAATATAACATCGCGTTGATATTAATATTATACCAATAAAAAGTGATCTAGAATTTGAAGCAAATAAAAATTATCCGATGACCAATCATGAAACTGACATGTACTTATAAAAAAAAATAAGCCTTATTAATGCTGTGCTCTAATAACACTTTAAGATAATAGGGTATAATAATAATGTGGTAATAAATAAATAAAAAATATTTCCGGACTACTCACACAGCATCACCTAACCCCAAAATAAGCAGAGCTTGTACTATGGATATGATGGACTGATATATTATACTTCATTCATAAATTTTTTTTGTAAATACATACATAAACGTAGAAAACAACCAGACCGGAAACAAGACATTGTAGATCGTACAAAATCTGGTCCCCCGGCGGGAATCGAAAATAAATCATGACAACCTTTTATTGAGCTTCCTAGTTATCACTGTAAACGTTAAGTAACTATTCAAAAAGTCTTCAATATTAATAAATATTATCAGAATGAATTATTTAAAAAAAGTCCCAATATTTATAGATTTCAGTTTCGAACAAGGTATAAATTATTTTTAGTTTATTTAACAAGACTTAGTACTTCAAGCACCACGTATTCCCAACTCTAGTAACCACATCTCACATTATACATTCCACTAGAATTGCACTATTCAAGACTTTAAACGTAAATTCAGCAAAATTCACGAAACGACGTTTTCATCTAATTAGGCACTATTCATGTGCTTTGTATTGTAAATACAGTGCTTGAGTAAAGAGGTTAATTTATGAAGCACTTTGATAGTAATTATCAAGTCTTGTAACAATTTATGAAGCTTTTGTGTTATGTTGTGTAGTTCGAAATGTAAATATGATTTTACTAACTGTTTTATGAGGTGAGGTGTGTTTGATGGCATGTATGTGTCAACTTTTCTTGTCTTATGTATACATCTGTCTCATCTTTTTTTATGTAAAAAAAATAATAATTAAATAGTTAATTCGTAACCAAAAATTTTCATTCATATTATAACATATTCAATAAATGGACAAATAATAATAAACCAAACAAAAATACAGTAATAAACATGAAATATAAATTAATTCAATAATATAAAAGAATAAAGCAATTATTTATTTACAAAAGGGTCCCAGCTCAGAAGTATAATTTATGTCTATAATATTACTATGACTCTTTTATGAATTACTATTAATTTTGTAAATAGTCATATAGTGCGGCTTAATTAGCGGCCTACGTCGAATATTCGTGTCACAGCGATGTGTGTGGCCATCGTTGTAACGCGAAGTAACGCCAAGTACTCAGGCGACGACGATATTTGGCGACATCGGCGAAATGACATCCATTCTTGAAAATCATAATGGCGGGTTGTTGGAGCCAAATTGTAAGCCATACGTTTTTGTAAGATTAAAAGCGGTATTACTTACTGTAAATAAAGAATTTAATTTAATACCAGGCAACTCGAATTATATTAGATACGTTTTACTCTTTGTTTTTTTTTTCTTAAATCAAGTAAATATATTTATTATTTCTGACCTCATCTGGAAGTTTTGAAGAGCTATCTCTGAATCAAATGATGAAAATCTGAGTCGGAGCCGTTGTCAAGTTTCGGTAAATAGCATTTCTTTGTCTTTGTAGTGAACTTTGATATTGATATTTAAAAGGATTCTTTAGAAGGTTCGGTTAAAAAAAAATGTTTTTGTTACTTTAAAGACAGATTGTAGGTACTTTTAACCAAATTTACTTTGTACATTGATAATTTCGACTACTTTTTCCACTTATTATTTGCGGTTTTGTCCTCGTTATAATGTTATTTTCACAGAAACAAGAACCTATTTAAAACAAACAATAAAAGCCATTATTATATACAAGGAAAATAATTTATATTTTAAACAGTTCATTGTCCTTTAAAAGTTGTTCATTATACACACATAGATAAAATTTTATTTATAGCGTATATTTATTAAATTCCCAAATTAACTTTGGTCTCTATTTTTTTTTTTCAAATCAAAAATCGATTTGAAAAAAAAAATGTGGGTGAAATTTGGTAAGAATTAAGCCTATAAAAAGGAGGTTTCGAGTCGAGGATTTAACATAATATTAAAAAAGTTGTATTTCAAATTCAGCATCATAGAGGTAGAAGTAAATAGGTTAATTAATGTTTCGGAATGTCAAACTAAGCGCACTCTATGTTCTAAACTCAAATTAAAATTAACATCATGAGATTAAAAACAGCTTTATTACGCAGAAATTTCACAGAGTTTTTTAGCTCTTCGATATCTTTCCAAATGGCAATGGTCCATTTTCCTCTACATAATGAAAAAAGAATTAGACCGGTGCTTGATGTTTTTTCTTACTCAATTTAAAAAGTTGTTTTTTAAATAATTAAAATAAATAAATATTTTCGGACCATCAACACAACAACATTTAGCAACGCGGTAAGCTCTAAGCTTGTGTTTTGACATAGACATATACATAATTTTATTTACTACAGAAACACACACAAAAATAATACAGACTCAGAATCAACATACATTTTTAAACTACGAAACATTTTTAAGTATATATAAAAAAAAACACAGAGTGAGCAGGTACGTGTGTGCTACAGCAGTAAAAGGGCAACGGCTCAGCTCTATGTCCACTGGTGTTAACAGTGAACGCTGGTATTCTGCCGCAACCACAATAGTCACAAGACTTTGCGGGAATATATCACAAAATATAATAAATGAATTGGTGCAATAATAATAAATTAAATTTGTTTCGGGTACTAGACATCTGATATACTTCATATAATAGAAAATAAAAAATATTGTCAAAAAATAAGGCACAGAACACCACTTATAACAAACCCAAGTCCCACGTGTAAAGAATTTAGTGATACTCATTTTTCAATTCCCATTTGACCCCTAATACGATTTTCTCAACCAATCAATCAATAATGATGACATCCAAGAAATGCCAGCTCAACGGACTTTGTTTCCCTTCAATAACTGAAAATTGTTTTCTCATTCCAACGTGAGAAGGGTCGTGACCTTTTTAAATATTACGTTATAGGGTCGTATTTCGTTTTTGTTTTCTGCTAGTTTTCGGAACTAGGAAAGGGATTTTCAGTAACTTAGGGGTCAACTGGGGTTGTAACTTATAAGGCAATAGTTCAAGCGTGTAAAATTCGTATTATGTTGGTAATAGGTAGGTAGTCCGTGGAACTTATAGTGACATAAAAAAATATATATATAAATTATTCCGGACAATCTACACAACATCTAGCCCCGCGGTAAGCTCTAAGCTTATGTAACGGGTACTAGACATCTGGTATACTTAATATAATAGGCATGCATGATACAGGAGGTTTTGTCTGTTCACGTCCGTAAGTGGTAACCCTCTGAATCCTTACACGTGACCTCCGGGTGGTGCTAAGAACAGTCTCTGGTGGTAGGCTTCGGCCGCGGCTTGTCACCACCCTCCGGGCTAGGCCAGTGCGTGAAGCGATTTTTTCGTGTTTCGTAATGTGGTCCGGAGAAGCCATCTTCTAGGCCTTCATGCTCCATCTTAGACCACATCGTCACTTTACATCAGGTGAGATTGTGGTCAAATGAAGGCTTATCCAACATAAAAAAAAAAATAGATTTTTTTTATTATATAGATTAAACACCCAGTGCGAGGAAAAAGTGCTTCCAGAACATACAGACACTTTAACTTTAACGGGAATCGTACACAACAAATATTTATGGATTCCAGCGTACGACGCCTACAAGTGGACTTATGACTTAGCGTTGGCTTTTTGCTGTTATTCACGGTGGATGCAGGCCGCCTCTAACCTCCGTAACTGTAAATCTCTGAAGGTGGCCTAAATACAGCTGTGGACATCATATGGCTGAAATAATGATGATGACTAGGCCCATACTACGGCGACTAGTTCTTAACATACCCCTGTTGCCCCCTGTTCCCCCCTGTTGGGGGCCTAAAATATTTTTTTTCAGTATCGCAAATTCTATTTGGTTACGCACAAAGTAAGATTTTGCTGTGTAAAAAAAAAACAAAAACCTTAGTGATTAACTGCGCTCGCCCATCTGCCTACCAAGCACTTCGAGTATTGATAAACCTTCTCCCTGTATTGAAGGAGACCTATGTTCTGCATTCTTACGACCCTATCCCAGTGACCTTTGTAAATAATGTTCAACATTCATAGCATATACAAAGAGGAAAGACTTAGCTATCGTAAAAACGTTATTAGGAAAATATTGCAAAACTTCAAACGAATAGTGGCTCTGGCACACTGTTTATATTCACTAGGAAAACAGTTTAATGTTGCTAGCTCAAAGGTATTTAACCTTTGAATATTTTAACAGGAAATGTTGTAACACAGAATACTCGTACAGTTTCAGAGCTTACTTGGGTCAGAGTAGAAGTTGTGTGGAGTCTCCAACAACGTATAGAAATGTAATGCAATTAGAAATGCTTTATTTGTCACAAAAACAGGAATATGTATTTAGGTTATAATAGAGGACACAGAAAATCAAACTTAGCTATAAAACCAAAAAAAATAAGAAAACTAACGATTAATGAGCAAAATTATTGTGACACAAAAGAAAAGTAAGATTATTATTATTATTATTACACTCAGCCTAAGCTAAGAACTAAAATATGATGCTACTTAAATATGAAATATAATAAGGGTGGACGATTTCAAGTATGACGGTTTTATTCGATGATATTATTCGAAATTGAACCTTTGTCGATTTTGTTATCTGCCAGCTTATCTCGACTATTTCCTTTCCACCCTGGAATAGACCAGGTGGGAAAGGGATGAATACACTCCATCTCTTTTGCGCTACTACTGGCTAAATCTTCGTTGATTATTCTTAATTTCGAATCATGTAAAAATCGTTCGGCTCGTATATGTAAAAAACATATATAAAAAAACGTCTGGCCTTTTCTGGGGAAAAATATAATTTTTAACAAATGTAAATGTCAATTTTATTTATCAAAATTCATGGAAATAATATTAAAAAGCAACAAAACAAGAAATACGATATTAATCTAATTCATTGTTATCATGAGAGTTACTCCAGTATTCTTTTTATAAAAATATGTCACTCACCAAGTCTATTTTACCTAGATAGCGTTTTTCTCTACCTAGACAGCGGTTTTTCACTACCTAGACAACAAAAGTCGTGCTAACATGGCCGGTTTGGCTTTAAAACTAATTAATTAAAGATGATGATGATGAAATATCCTCATAATCTGTGATGTTACGGACAATCGAATGGATGAAGACTCGAGTGTAGACTCAGTGGAGTCAGAGATTCAGTGGCTCACAGTCAGCGGACATCTATCTATGAAACCACTCAAGCAACACGTTTCAAAATAATCCTCTTATTGCCTCTGTCACATTACATATTAACCTTTTGATTGCATTAGGGACACACCGTAAAATTAAACTTCTTAATTAAAGTGTTAATGTCCGCTAAATTAAAAAAAATTACGGACATTTTACAATTCAATTAAATAAGTTTGTTTAATACATTATGTGTTTTCATGTACTTAAATTGCATATTCTTGCAGAATGTTTATTTGGATACCACTTCCCTAATTTTGACAAACACCATGATGCGCTATATACATCACAATATCTTTATATATATAATTCTTCTGTGAGTGTGTATGTCACTGAACTTCTCTCAAACGACCGGACCGATTTTGATGAAATTTTTTGTGTGTGTTCAAGGGTATCTGGGAATGGTTTAGATTCACAATACGGTCAACTGGATATTGTTTTTTGAGACGTGGGACAGGACAACGTCTGTCGGGTCGACTAGTTTTAATATAAAGTTACGCGATATAAGTGTAGCGAAAAAAAACCCTTATGCGAAATAGTCAACTTAACCTATATTAGGCAAAATCATGTGTGTCTTTATGAGATAAATCATTCGTTTGTCGTCGTCACTCATTGTGACAAGTCTTATCATTTGTATTTGTTAGAAATATACAAAATTCATGTTAACTTAGACAGAATTTGTACATATTTTGCATAAGAAGGTAATCTTATAACTTGAATGCGTACAGAACGGATACATTATGGTTAGGCCAATGATAAATAAATTATTTATTGTAGATAAGCAAACCTATTTACTTTTCTACTGCTGGGACATAGGGACTTCTTTCTTAACGAGAGAGATTAGGCCTTAATTCACCACGCGTTCGTGAATGACATGTTCTTCAAACTTCAAAGTTCTCAGAACATGCTGGTTTCCTCACATGTTTGAGTTCACCGTTAAAGCAAATGTTTTAGACGCATATACATTTCTCGAGAAGAAAAATCCAGATACGCGGGGGTTTGAACCCACGACCTTCAGAATTATAGTCGAAAGCTCCCACTTAGCAAACACTTTAAGAGAGGCTTATTAAAGAAAAAAATAGTTTATAATATTAAGCTATGCTTGAATTTGTGTAGCTTATTATTACTATCAGTAATAAAGCTATTCTTGAGTGCAGCCTTACCTTCTTGGTTTTGGTCTTTTTACAAAACTCGCAAGCATAAGCCTTTGAGTCCTATTCTAATGAAGATAAAGTTCATTTTCATAAGCTTTTGCATGTTTTAAACCTCTACTAATTAGAGTCAGATCCTCCGGGAAAGGTAATCCCTGTGACCTACTTCGCTTTAATTAATAACAAATTCTTTACTTTAGTTTCTAAAATATTTTCTTTGCTGAGGTGTAATTTTGTTTGATGTCAGGTTGGAACTCTAGCAGCTCTTTTGACGGTTTCAAATGTTATTCGCAAGGAATAAAAACGTATGAAGGAGGAGACGACGAAAGATTTTTTGTAAAAATCTAGTGTCTAAGTTTTTGGAGTTTACTCCTTAAGAAACGATTTGAGTTATAAGGCCCGGTACGGAAATTTTATGAGTAAAATCAAAAAGTGTAACACGAAAAGTTGAGGCCTTACGTAGAAAGAGACAAACATAATAAAAGAATGAGATGGAATACATTACACAGCGTATCTCATTCTCGCGGTCTCCTCTTTGCGCGATACTTCGTAGTTGACTTACGAAGTATCGCGCAAAGAGGTATTGCTGTATTTTATTTATATTATTTTGTAGCATACTTTATGTCCATCGTCGTCTTCCGTCCCTCGGTTGAGGGCGCAGGGTGGTCAAAGTCAAAGTCAAAGTCAAAACGTTTATTTCCTTAGAAGCACATAGCCTACATGGACAGGTCAACTTAAAATTAATAAAACTAAATTGCTTAAATAACAAATATCAAGGAAATAACATTGTCTTGACAGTTCGCTTCAATGTTTTATACTGAGTTGAGAAGCGAATAGAACAACACAGCTATATCAGTTATTACAATTTTGTAGTTATTACAATTTTGGAGTTCTTATTTATAGGTAACTATTATAAGTTTAACATTTACAATTAAAAAAAATGTTTGTCATATAAGGAAGCTATTATAACATGAGCATATCAGTCCTGGTCAACCAGAATTATTAGAGCCTGTTACTGTGGAACTAAGCAACATCTATCCAAGCTGCATCATCCTTTATATAATCATTTATAGAGTAATACGCTTTTTTCATTAGACTTCTCTTAATAAATGATTTAAATTTTCTAATAGGAAGCTCTGTTACATTATGAGGAAGCTTATTATAAAAACGTACAGAGTTACCCATAAATGATTTGCCTAGTTTTTTTAGTCTGTAAGTAGGAATTAGTAATTTTTCCTTACTTCTCGTGTTAATACTATGTACGTCACTTTTTCTTAAAAACAAGTGCTTATTCTTGTGGGTGAACATCAAGTTCTCAAAAATGTACTGTGAGATTACAGTTAGAATGTTAATCTCTTTGAATTTTTCTTTGAGGGAGTCACGTGGTTTCATTTTATATATTGCACGTACAGCCCTTTTTTGCAGCACGAATATAGTTTGAATATCGGCTGCAGCACCCCAGAGTAGGATACCATATGACATAATACTATGAAAGTAACTAAAATAAACCAGTCTAGCTGTACCCTCATCTGTGATATATCTCATTGTTCGCACTGCATAAGCGGCTGAACTAAGTCTACCTGCAAGGTTTGTAATTTGGGGTTTCCATTGTAGACGAGAATCAATATGTAAACCTAGGAACACTGTTGAGTCAACGAGCTCGAGAATTTCATCGTTTAATATGATTTTTGTAGGAAATTCTTTAACATTAGGGAGTTTGAATTTAATACATTTAGTTTTTTTTGCGTTTAGCAGTAAGTTATTAACCGTAAACCAATTTAGTACTAGCGACAGTGAGTTATTTACATCGTCAAAATTATTTTTATTCCTATCAACTTTAAATAATAAAGAAGTATCATCAGCAAATAAGACTATGTCACAAAGGTCTTTAGCAAAATACGGGAGATCATTTACATATACTAAAAACAAAAAAGGCCCAAGTATTGATCCTTGTGGAACCCCTAATTCGATTTTTGATCCTGAGGATCTTTCATTACCTACTTGAACCATTTGAATTCTATCGGTCAAGTAGGAATGTATTAGCTCAAGGGCTTTGTTGTGAATGCCGTAATGCTTTAATTTATTTATAAGTGTTGCATGGCAGACACAATCAAAAGCCTTGGAGAGATCACAGAACACGCCGATAGTATTTTGCGCTCTATCCCAAGCCGCCAAAATGTACTTTATCAATAGTGTTCCAGCATCAGTAGTTGATCTACCTTTGGTGAAGCCAAACTGATTGCTATGCAGAAGTCTGTTGCGATCAAAGTGATTAATTAATTGTGTTAAAATAATTTTTTCAAAGATTTTACTCATTACGGGAAGAACTGAGATAGGCCGATAATTTGCAGGATCAAATTGAGTACCAGATTTATGAAGAGGGACAAGCTTGCCATATTTCATGAGATCCGGAAAGATACCAACATCGACACAGCTGTTAAAAATGAAGGCCAGGAGGGGGGCAATATCATTAATAATATTACCTAGCACTTTTGTTGAGATATTCCAAAGATCTTCTGTGTATTTGATGTTGAGAGATTTGAATGTTTTCACTATGCAGTCGGCAGTTACATGAGTAAAGTAAAAGACTTCAGCACATGCATCTACGGATGCCTCTAATAGTTCCACAGCCTTAGATGTAGATGAGTTTAATGACTGCGTTATAGTTTTCGGTATGTTACAGAAAAAACTTTCAAAAGCATTGGCAATGTCAATGTCTTTGACTAAGATATTATCATTCATTTTTAACTTAATCTGTTTACTACGGGGTACTGATTTGCCAGTCTCATTATTGATAAGCTTCCAAGTGGCTTTAACTTTATTTGAAGAGTTAATTATTTTATTCATGTGAAAATTTGATTTTGCTATGTTGCATACTTGTTTAAACAATTTTCCGTAATTTCTGACATATGTTATGAATTCATCATCATTTAGTTTAGATTCTCTTTCCGAATACAGATCATATAACTTATTTCTACTTTTATAAATACCAGGCGTAGCCCAATCTGTGAATCCTACTTTTTCTTTAATTTTGCAAGTTTTCTTTGTAAATACTTCGTTATTTTCCCTTGCTATTGTTTCTGATAAAAACATAAACAATTCATTAGGGTCATCACCAGTAGGTAATGTTAAAAGTCTTTGTTCTACTCTACTTTGAAAAGCTAAAATACGTTCATTAGTTATGGGTCTGTATGTAAATTCTAATAACTTATTATGATCTCTTTCTAAAGAAAACTTAATACTCTGACCATAGTGGTCTGAATTAAAATGTTTAACTACTGATTTTACTGTTGGTGACTGAGAGGAGAACATGTTATCTATGCATGTTGCAGTAGTTGATGTTACGCGCGTGGGGTCATGAAAATTATTTCTCATATTAAAACATTTAAATAAATTAATTAGTCTGTCTGCAAGAGGATTACTAATGATATCAATGTTAAAGTCTCCACATACAATAATAGTTTTATTACAAGTAAATATTTTCAGTAAGGCATCCTCCATGGTAGACTCGAAGGTTGCCTGATCCGCAATCGGAGGTCGATAAACGCAAACACAAATATGTCGCTCAAGTTCCACACAAGACAGTTCAATGCATCTCTCAACACTTAACTTAGCAATATCTTTACGTTCTTTAAATTTAAGATTATTTTTAACCAGGATAACAGTTCCGCCTCTAATAGCAGTACTTCTTTTGAAACTACTAGCACAAGAATAATTACTGTAATATGGTATTGACTGATTACTTGTGATCCAGTGTTCTGATATGCACATAACATCTACATTAAAACTATTTAGAAATAATTCTAATTCCAGAATTTTGCTGGGTAAACCTTGAATATTTTGGTGGACTACATGTAACTGCAAGTTGTTACCCATTGTCGGCAAAGTCAGTTTAAATTATGATAAGCTGACTTTGTTAAATCTACACCCTTATTAGCAGAATAACTAGCTAAAGATATAGGCTCGTCAGAAAACTTTGTTATAGAATTTATAACTGTGTCATTAATATTGTATGCTAATAATTTAGCAAGAACATTCTTGTTCTGGTTGCTAAGATACAAAGTATCTCTTATCAAAAAACTTTTACTAATAAAAATATTAGTGTCTAAAAATAAAACGTCACTATGACGACATGTCAAGTTGTAAAGTAGTAAATTCATATTACTTAAATGTCTATTTTGTTTTATACTCAATGACTTTGAGTATGGGAAGGCACATATAATCAATTTACCTAGACCACATTCTAATTTATGAAGCAATACCTCAAAAAGTTGTAAAATATCTAACCGCTTAACATTTATTTCGCTTAACTGTACTATTAGTGAGGTCAATTTATCAAAACTAACATCCTTATCAATAGAATTTGTGATAGTTCTAGTTGAAGCATTTATAAAGCAGTTATTAATCACACTCTGTGACAGAAGGTCATTTAAAAGTGAGCCCATTCCGTTGCCAATCCTATCTGAATAGATCACAGTTTTCCGGGTCTGACAGCAGGTGTTCTGCTTTACCATAGACTGTGAAGATGGTAAACCTAAGCCTTCAGCCCACACCGGAGAAGGCGAAGGCGCCGCCACAGGAGAAATGGCTTCATGTTCCAAAGGCGGCGCCAACTCCTGTCCTGCGCCAGCATGAGAGGCTGAGTGTGAGGTGTCTGGCTGGTCCGTTTGAGTGCTGCTGCTATAAACTTGCACATAAATGGATGTATTATTGACTAGGTCTTCATATTTACTAAGTTTATGGCAATTGTCTTTAGCCTCTGTCATGGCTTGCTGATATTTACAAGACACATTTTGCAATTCCTTTTCTAAGGTTACAATTTTACTTGACATATAATCTAATTCTTTTGTATTTCTTCCTATCAAATTGTAGCAAGAGTTTAATTCTTCCTGCATGTCCCATTTACACTTTTCTTTGCTTATCCTAGTATTATTTATAAGTAGCTTTTGTTTTTTAAGCTTTTTTTCTGATTTTTTGATAAAATTATTTAATTTAACATATTTTTTAATTTTTTTGCTCCCTTTTATGACCGGTGTTTGGCTCAAGCGATGAGGAGAAGTAAGATCTACTATGGGCATATTAAGTGAGCATTGTAGCTCCGTTTGCAGATCCATGCTAGCAAAACTCATCGCTGAAGTCAATGGCTTAGATTCTAACCTATCAATTTTTATCCTGCACTCGGAGAGTTCTTGTTGTAAGTCCTTGTTTTTTCGTAGCACTGAGTCATATTCTTGATGGCAGCTATCCACAGAATGTAAGCAGGATTTCAGTCTGTTGATATCAAGGAGGGCCTCTTCATAGTGGGAATGAATTTCAGCGAGTTCATTTTTTAGGGTTTTCATTTTCCCAAGATTTGCAAGGAACTCAGCTTCACATTCCTCCCTGTCTTGTAGAAGCCTGTCCCGGTCCTCTTTAACTTCCTTCAGCTGAGCCGTAACTTGTTTTAGCCTTCCCTCAAGGTCAGCTTGGCATGCCTTCCTTGTCATGGTCATTGTGATAGTTTCTGAAAATAGCAATATGAAGTAAGATTATGTAAGTCAGACTGAAAAACAAGGGTGAACAAGGGAGAGAAAGGTAAGTACAGTAGAATGTTATGAAATTATAATGAAAGATAAAAACAAAACAAATTGAGGAAAATAAAGATAGAGAGGTTGTGAGCCTTCGTGGTCACCCTCTGTGATTATAGAGGTATGGTGAGTCTCAGACCCTGTGACCGGTGATGAAGGTTGATGATGATGAGCAACCAGAAATTAAGATAGAAAGACAGAGTAATAGTATTTAAGGGTAAAAGTGAACAAAAGTATTGCTTTGAATTAATTCTTTATGTACTTTTGGAGCTGAAATTAATTTATGTAGTTAATTAGCACAGCTATTTATTCTACTAGGCCTTATTAATGTAGGTAATTATGTACCTATGATATATATCTTATGACTTTAGATATGTGTTTATTTATAGTGCCCTGTCTCAGATTATAAAATTAAATGGTAAATCATTATGTCAATAGTTATTAGTTGTTGCATGTGTAGTCTGATAGTAGTATAAAATTGTCTGTGGCTAGGTGTTTAGATCTTCAACTGGACTTCCACTTTTTGTCAAGTCAAGAGAGAAATAAACGGTGCCAGTGTGTGAGAAGTGGCGAAGCTCACTCAAAGTGAGCTGTGTTATTTATGTGTTGTAAGGTATAGTGAGTGTAGATAGGTGGGGCCTCGAGCTTGCGCTCCTTACCCCGGCTTCAACTCCGGGGGCGACTACCCCCGGGTCACGAGACAATGCCTTATAGGCGGGTATAAGTATTTTTTTTTTTTTTTTTTTTTTTTTTTTTTTTTTTATTTATTATTTTTTTTTTTTTTTTATATATTCGTTCTCTCTCTTTTTTTTTTTTTTTTTTTTTTTTTTTTTTTTTTTTTTATATATTTATTTATTTATTTTTTTTTTTTTTTTTATATATACTATTCTAAATACAATTATAATAGAGGCGGAAATGGATATATATATACGTGTGGGGGTATAAAATATATAAGGATACAAAAGTGTTAGTAAGGGAGGGAATATATAGGGGGATGTGGGGGGGGGAGAAGAGTAGAGTGGCAGCGAAGAAAAAGAAAAGAAGAAAAGAAAAGAAGAAGAAGATAGAGAGAGAGGAGGCAAACTACGGGCTTAGGTCTTTGATGAGGTCCCTGGGAAGGGGCCTCCAGGGGCCTTTGTGGTCGGGGGGGCGAGTGTGGAGGGGGGCGAGGGACTGGATGTGTGGGTGACGGCTGTGTTCAGTACGATCGAACATACGCTTAGCCGTCAGCACCACACAATCCTCGACAGACTGCATTTGTAGGTCGCGGGCAATTACGTCGTTACGAACGTATCGGCCCGCGCCTGTGCAGGTGCGAAGGACAGAATTCTGCACCTTCTGCAGTCTGTCTTTGTTGGTTTGGGAAAGGAGGGGATACCAAGCGGGAGCTGCGTACAGGAGGCGGGACCGAACGTACGTCTTGTAGATCCGCACCTTCGTCCTGAGCGGGAGATTGGATTTTAGGACCGGCCTGAGTTGCGCCACGGCTGCGCGCGATTGTGCAATCGCGCGATCCGCCTGTGGCTGCATTCTCAGTGACCGGTCTATCTCCACGCCTAGGTAACGAGTATGCGGTGTCCAAGCGACGTTCTGGCCCCGGAGGGTAAGGGGGGGAAGGGTGGTGCGACGGTTGGTGACTAGCATGGCTGCTGTCTTACCGACGTTAACAGCCATTCGCCAGTCATCCAACCATCTGGGGAGGCGGTCCATGAGCCGCTGCATCTTCATGGCCGCGTGGGAGGGATTGATGGAGGACATAAGGTAGGCGCTGTCGTCCGCAAACAACGCCAGTGTGACATCCCTATCACCGGGGAGCAATTGCCCCTCCAGGGTCGGGATGTCATCGGTGTACAGGGCGTAGAGTGCGGGCGACAGACAACTACCTTGGGGGACTCCGGCGAGGATGGGACGGGAGGAGGATGCGGCGCCCTCGACGTCTACGAAGAAACGTCGGTTTTCGAGGAAGGACGCCACGATCCGGGAAAGGGCTGGTGGCGTACTGCTTTGCAAGAGCTTATAGAGTAGGCCCGGGTGCCAGACACGGTCGAATGCCTTCTCGATGTCGAGAAAGACCGCGACCGTGCTACGCCGGGCGTTAAGCTCTGTTGCAAGGTAATGCAGTACGCGCGTCAGTTGGAGGGTGGTGGAATGTTGTCCTCGAAAGCCAAACTGTTCGGGGCGGGGTTCGATGGACGGAACCAGTCTGCGAAGCAGTAGGCGCTCGAACAGTTTGGCGATCGTGGACAGGAGGGTGATGGGACGGTAGTTGGCCGGGTATCGCCTGTCCTTACCCGGTTTGGGGAGGACTATAACTTTCCCGCTCTTCCACAGGTCAGGAAAATGGCCTGTGCGGAGTATTCCGTTGAAGAGACGGGAAATTGCGACGATACCACGGCGGGGGAGTTGGAAGAGAGCCATATTCGAGATTCCGTCCGGGCCAGGTGCCTTCCTCTTGGGAAGGTGGCGGACTGCCTTCCCCACCTCTGAAGGCGACATAAAGCAGTCGCCTCCGAGGGGGGGAATGGGTCCAGACAGAAACTCAGATACGGTGCTCTCTACCAGGGTGTGGTGGGACAGGGTGTCGGGATGGGCATCTGCTGAGACAGGGTGGGGTTGGAATTGCCACTCCAGGTGATCGGCCAGAAGTTCTGCTCGGTCACCCGGTGCGAACTTCCTGTTCCCCTCCCGGTCCAGCAGGGGGTAGGTGGGTAGGGGAGCCCGCGTGAGTTGACGGTTAAGGGCGTAAAGGTTGGTGTCGCGTTCGGCGGCCTGGTCGATGGTTTTCTCCCAGGTCTCCCCGCGCCAAGCCTTTACAGCATCCGACAACTCAGCGGTTAGGGAATTGAGTTTGGATTTGAGGGTGGGACAACGCGAACGTGACCAGTCGCGACGCATCTCCCTCTTCGCCGACAGCTTTCGCTGAAGGTGAATTGGCAGTACGTCGCGAACGTTCGCGCGTTTCGGGATAGGAGTGGACGCTTCCTCCTTAGCACCAATTATTTTGGATGCTAAGTCCGAGGCTTCGCGTTCCACATCGTCTGGGGTGGAGAGGGAGCCGATGTCTAGAGTTTCTAGTGCTCTTGCAAACGCAGCCCAGTCAGTCCTCACCCCGGGGGGCCGCGGTACAGTGAAGTCCGCGGAAAGACCCAGGGTGATGAGTAAGGGGAGGTGCTGTGTGTCTAGGTCATACAACACCTCCACCTGGACCGGGTAGCGAATGCGTTTGTGGAGCACTATGTCTAGTACATCGGCGGAATGCAGCGGATTTACGGGGATATGGGTAGGTGAGTCGGGACCTAGGATTGTGAAGCCGGTCCTTAAGCTGTCCTCGTGCAGCTTACGGCCGGCTGGGTTAATAACCCTTGACCCCCACTCTGGGTGCTTCGCGTTTAAGTCCGCAGCCACCAGGGTAGGGGACGGAGAG
This sequence comes from Gymnoscelis rufifasciata, assembly GCA_929108375.1. Lineage (NCBI taxonomy): Eukaryota > Metazoa > Arthropoda > Insecta > Lepidoptera > Geometridae > Gymnoscelis > Gymnoscelis rufifasciata. Next base: position 11,846,176 of record OV815320.1, on the reverse strand, counting down.
GAGAAGATGGTTGCTATATCGGCCGGAACGTATCTAGGTGTGGGCGGACGATATCCTGCGAAGAGCCGAAGCTCTTCGCCTGCCGCCCTAACCAATACTCCGGTCGATCGCAACTCATCGAAGGGAAGGTGCTCTAACTCCTCGTGTATCAGGTCCCGTCTGACGAGCACGGCCGTACCTCGGTATGCCGTGCCCGCTGGGGACACTTCGTCTCGACGATACACGAAATAGTTAGGCACCTTTAGGGGGGTGGAGGGGTCAAGTTTAGTCTCGCCCAGAAGAACGACATGAATGTCCTGCTTCTGGGCGATGAGGCGGAGGTGCTGGATCTGATTCCGAACACCTCCGGGATTCCAATAGAGGAGGCGAAGTGCGGGGAAGCTATCCATAGTAGTTGCTACGGATAGCGGCTAGTCCTCGCACCGCCGCCTCTCGGAGATCCTCTCCTGCGGCGATGGCAACCAGGAGCTCTGTCAGGACCCCCAGAATTACTTCTAGGGGACTCCCGACAAGCCCGGTTGTAAAGCCCCTCGCCGCAGCTTGACCGCTTGGGAGGGGGAGCTGGGGGGTAGGTCTGAAAGGGGGTGGAGTCCTGTACTGGGTGGTGTTGTTGGGGGCGGAGAACCCCGGGGGGATGCTCAGGGTAGTAGGATGGGCTGGGGCTTGGGGGGGGATTAGGGGGGGGATGGGCGCAGCCGTCGGTAGGAGAGTGGAGGAGGCCACTGGCTTCCTCTTATTCCTACCGCCTCTTGGCCTGCGTTTGGTTTTGGTGGGAAGTGCTTCCCCCCTTGCAGTAGGGGGGTTGGCACATGGGAGGGGATCGTCTAAGACGGGGGGGGGGATTGGTTGGGATCTGGGTTGAGGGGGCGACTTGGGGCTCTTCTCAGGGCGTTGTGGGGCTTGGTCCCTGGAATTGGGAGCCGGTATGGGAGAGGGGGCCCTCATGTGGAGCGTGGGCACGGGGGGTTTCGGGAGGGGAGGAGAAATTTTCACTCCCCTCTTCCTTGCCTCCTTCCTCATGACGGGACACTGCCTGCTGTTAGCAGGATGGTCCCGTGCGCAATTTGTGCAAGTGGGGGGGTCAGTGGGGGGGCGGGGGCAGTCCGCCGCAGCGTGTTGACCACTGCAGCGGACGCACTTGATGGGGCGGTGGCAATGCACCGATGCGTGGCCGAAACCCTGGCATCGGTGGCACTGTGCCACCCTGTTAGCCGCACCCTTCCAGTGCTCAATCCGAACGCCCGGCATGAAGAGGAGCTCGCTCGTGTTATAAAGACGAGCGAGTTCCTCCTGCGACAGGCGGTCGAATTGGCCGTGGAAGAGGCACCCGGCTCGGCCTTCTTTGGCCCGGATGCCTTTTACGAACCGGACTGGGAACCCCAGTCCGGATAGGGCGGCTTCGATATCGGGGGTCGGGGTATCACCCGGGAGGCCTCTAATGGCCACCTTCGTGGGTAGGTCGGCGGACAGCGCATAGCTGTACCAGCTTATGCTGCTGTCCTCCGCCATGGCTTCTACAAGGTGGCGCTGCACCACTCTGTACTCATCGGCGGAGCGGGGGGTGAAGCGTACTCCTTTTCCAAGGGGGCGCGCATTGGGGGCGTGACCTAGTTTGCCCCTAATAGTGGCAAAATGCACTGTCCAATTGGGCAGGCATTCGACCACTATCGGGGGATAGCTTTTGGTGACACCAGCGACCGGGGCCGCTGGGTCTCCTGGGTCTACGGGGGTTTGGGGGGCAGGGGGTGAGGGTACTCTTATTACTATGTTAGTACCTTGTTGTTTTGTTCTGGGTGGTGGGCCGCCCATGGGCGGGCGGCCGTCCGTGGTCTGGTGGTCGTCCGTGGGCGGGCGGCTGTCGATGGGTGGGCGGCTGGTGGTGGGAGCTGAGCCAACCATGGGTGGGCGGCTGTCCGTAGTCGGACGGCCGCCTGTGGGCGGGCGGCTAGTGCTGGGTAATGCGCCGTCCGTGGGTCCGTACTTTATGTAATACGCTTTATTGAAGTAATATAAATAATCCGAATAATTACAGATATATCGTCGGCTTACTGCAAGAAGTCATTAGTCGCAAGAAGTCACTAACTGCGTTATATACACCAATGAGTTCGACTCGATGAGCTCTACATTTTGGTAAAACTCACTAATTTGTAGCTCTTCAAACTTAGAAGTTATGGCTTGGTAATAAAGTCAATAACTGCATTTTTGGTCAATCTGGTTTCATAAAATTCATTAACTTACATTAATATATTTTACCAAAAGAAAACAAAACACAATTGTCATTTTTATTTTCATACATAATTCATTTATGTGACATATCAACATTTTAAAAATGCTTTTACGTTTACAAACCGTGGATTAAGTTTTGCTTGAATTCATTATTTGCACTTAACTAGTTTTGACGTATCATACTATTTGGGAAAAAAAATACTAACGGTTTTTAATGATTTCTATCAAAACGAGTAACGTTTTTATAGAATTCATTATATACACATTAATTACTTTTGCCAAAACATGGCAAACAACTTAATACAAGACTGAAATCGCCTGAATGATGTATTGTTTTATTAGTGATTTTTGTTAATGTAAAATTATACAGGAAAATGCATGTAATGACTTTTGCACACATACATTTAAGCCAACATGTAATGCTTGTTTACTTATAAGTTGCCGGCGAGTTTTATGAGATACAAGATACAAAATCATTTATTTCCATAGTTTGGTTTTACAAAACTTAGACACTTATGATTTTAGAGCTATGAGATGCAATTCAAAACTGGTAGTAATAATTACATTGAATATTGGTTTCTCATTAATAGATGATTATTACATAAAATAATGTACATACCTAGGTTACTACCCAGTTAGGTACCTATTTAAAGTTTCAATACCAACTTGTTTAATTCGTTACAATTTGAGAAATGAGCTAATCTATCTTGGTTTCAAATTCTACATTAAATAGTTAAGTAGGTATTTCTATTTTTATTAATACGAATATTAACGATAAAGCAATAGAGAATTTATGTTGTTTACGTGTTGCAAAAAAGTTGAACAACCACCCAAGGCTCCTAAACCTAGCGAACCTACCTGTGGTCTGAAGTTGATGGGTAAAAAGGAAGCGATGAGGTGACAGTTACCGAAATATCAATATTTCCTGATTGATTGATTTCTGTGGCCATTTTAGTTATTTTATTAAGTTTTTATGAACAAACAAGGTAATTCCTTAAGGTTTTTAGTAATAAAAGACGTTATTTTAAGATTATTTTGTCTTTTATTACTTGAAAGAGGCCACTAATAACTTTGTTGCAGAAATACTTAACTCCAGTTTAGTCAAAACTTTTTATCGCAAGAAATCATTATCTTTGCATTTTTAGCTTTTAAAAAAATTGCCATGATTAAATTTAGACTGATTTCAGCTGTTTATATAATAATTTAATATCACTATATATTGGCGTTTAAATTATATTGATAACTGCCGTAGTTTTGATGATATGGGCTCTTAAAGTCATAAAAAGTTTAAAACTGATTTTGCCACACTTTTGGATTTGTCGGTTAATGACTTCTTGCAATAAGCCGACGATATGTTTGTTTCTCTTATCATTTTAGCAGATGCGTTCATTTACCCTTTTTTTCTATTCGATATCTATATAAATAAAAATAAATTGTTGTTCGTTAGTCTGATAAAAACTCGAGAACGTCTAAACGGATTTATCTTATCATAGTCTTGAAATGTTCGTGGAGGTCTAGGGAAGGTTTAAAAGGCGAGAAAAAATCGAATAATTGCCGGGAAAAAAAATGAATATAAACCCGTGCGAAGCCGGGGCGGGCCACTAGTATATAATAATTATAGTTCGTAAGGAGTAAACTCCAATCGTGCGTCGTAGCTGACACACACACACACACTTTTTTATATATTTATTTGTCACTTTGGTGTCCAACTGTAAAGGCATTGTAAATAGTTTATCAATAAATGATTAACTAAATTAAATTAGTATAAAAACCAAGAAAAAAAAATGAATATAATGATTGACTGCCTCGGTGGCGCGGTGGGCGAATGTCCGCTTGCAGAGCAAGAGGTAGCGGGTTCGATTCCCGCCGAGGGTAAAATTGTTTGTATGTTCTGCAAGCACTTTTCTCCTTGGTCTGGGTGTTTAATATGTATAATAAAAATATCTATATATGTATGTATATTATATTAAGTATATCAGATATCTAGTACCCGTAACACAAGCTTAGAGCTTACCACGGGGCTAGATGTTGTTGTGTAGATTGTCCGGAAATATTTATTTATTTATTTATTTATTTTATATGCACATGACTCTTAAATGGACTGTTTATTTATTTTCGTAATATTTGTTATAAAAATCGCATAATTTTATACATTTATTTTTAAATTTTATCATAATTTCATAGTAATCATCAAAAAGTGGTTATTTTTATTCCCTTGCAAATTTCCAAAACGTAACGCTTGAGCAAAACAAAATGTGACGTCAAATTGCATTGATTTTCATGGTAGTAACCTGATTTTATCTGGGAGCACGGCAATGCCCCCACCAAGTCGAGCAGTCTCAATATATTTATATAAAACATTAAAGAATTTAACTAACTACCACTTAATATATTAAACTTAAAATAAACCGATTTACATATTCCTATAGAACCTATTAAAAAATTTTAAAACCGCATCCCTGAATTTTGGCAAGGACATATAGAATATGTCAACATCCTCCTCTGCAGATACAGTATTAATAGCCCGAAGGGACCGTGTGAACGGGGACAGCTCAGGATGTTAGTTCTTGCTTTTGGGATCGCAAGTAGCTTAGGTCTTCGGCGTGCGTATACATACTTATTATGTACGTGCAGCCCTATATGCATTAAAACAAGAGGGTTGTGTATATTATACCTCTCATCACACTAAAAATTTAAGTTATCAACATCAGTTCCCTTCTTATTTCTAGCTTAAAATACCCTACCGTACAGTACGAATAAGGTAGTAAGTAGGTAATTGCATCAACTAACCCCAAACCGAGCAGAGCTTGTACCTATGCAAATAGTCCAGTTTTATTAATATAACTCAAACTAAGTCGTCCTATTAGAGAAATTGGAGAAATGAATAGGAGAATTCCGGAAATTTCTACAAACTTACCAGTCCCATCCCCCATGTTCTTATACACATTTCCCCAGCCTGTAATATTGGTTTTTCCCTAGTATGCTAAAGTTGTTCATATAATTTTTATTAAGGACGCGGGAATTCCGCTACTTTATTTAATTAAATTCTCACGTAGCGGAGGGTTTATGATCTGCTACTTATTTAACGGGAGTTTTAAATTGAATTTGTTATGGTCTTCGTGTTTTCTCTGTGTACTCGCTTAAATACTACTGTATTATAAACGCATTGATTGTAAGTGTGTTTGATGGAGTTTGATGAAACTTTACAGTAATATAGCTTACTAATCAGAATAAAAAGCCGTGTTGGCTAAGTGGGAGGTCACTCGACTTTCATTCCGAAGGTCGTGGGTTCAAACTCCGCCTCGCACCTCTGGATTTTTCTTCTTGAGAAATTTATGTGCGCTTTAAACACGTTCTTTAACGGTGAAGGCAAACATCGTGAGGAAACCGGCATGTTCTGAGAACTTTAAAAGAGTTTGAAGGACATGTGACATTCACCAAAACGCACTTTGCCAACGTGGTGAATTAAGGCCTAATCTCTCTCGTCAAGAGAGAAGTCCCTGTGTCCCAGCAGTGGGAACGTTAATAGGGTGATGATGATGAATCAGAATAACACATAGGCCTCTTTGTACCGTGGTAAAAAACTAAATTTCGCGAAAAAATAATTGATTTTGTTCAAATTTGAAACGGAGATTGCTGTTGTCGGAGGAAAGGACAGAATCTACTCTACACCACGGGAAATTATATTAGGAAGCTAGTGATTAATAAAAGTTTAAAATCAAGTTTTCAAAATGCCTTCAAACTTTATTAAAATTAATGATATTTAAATGTAATGGATATTTTCTCGCTTCTTTTTCAAACAAACAAAATACTTTGATGAATTAAAATAGTTTCAACTAAGTAATTCTCGAATATACGTATACTTATTAAAATTATTCTAATTGTATGTTTTTTTGTTTCAGGTATGTCCAGAGCAATGCCAACAAAGTCTACAAGATAGTACCTCTATACTAAGTATCACTTTGCTTAAAATAGATGACTTAAGGTCCTATGTCCCCTAGATAGGGCAGAGGGCGTCCAAAGTGAGTCGCCATCCCGTATTGTCTTAATCGTCGCCCTTAACCCGCCAACGGTGACGTCGATTTGACTTACATCTTCGGTGACCCCGGTTCCACGCACCGGGGTTTTAAATGAAAGATTTTTCAAAATCTTTTGTTTACTGACAATATTTTTTGTTAATTATTAATTATTTGACATTAAAACAACAATATTTAGTTAATCACGGCTTCGTATAATGACTTTTCTGATAATTATACAACTTCACATAGAACCCTATAAAAGTAGTTGGTTTTTACACCACGGTTTTATAAAACTTTGAATACATAACAATCAACATATAATCGATTTTTTTCAGTCTTTTCAGTTTCTAGACTATATGAACTTACATAAAATAAACAAAAATGGCATTCTACAAACAAAAAATTACAAAAAAATAATCTTACAAAATAGCTATTTTATAATATTTTATAATAAATCCTGCAATAAGGCACTACATGCTCAAGACACAAATGTTTTTTAACTTGTGCCAAGTGTAGTGTTGGTCTTTCTATTGTATTTTCATCGACATTCAAAGCAACGGCCATTTCGTGATGGAACAGCCATTCCAGGAACGTCATCTATCTTCAAAATTGAATCTTCTAAAAGAAGTGTCTCCATATTCCAAGAGGGTCCTTTTCACTAGATATAGCTCGTTAAGGTCCTGGTAACTGAGTTACTATTTTAAAATTACTAGTACGGACAGATTGACGTTGGGGTTCCTTGCTCCATTTCGTACTTTTATCCTTTCCTAAATAAAAGGCGCTGTTGAAACTTGAAGCTTCTCGATCACTGAGCTCCTTTTCGCTGTCACAACTCTGTATGTCATCTGGTGAAGGATTCGTTTGTTCGTTATGACTTCACAGCTTCACTGTCTCAAGACATTGATGGTCTGTCATCATCAAGCAGTTCGAGAAGAAGCGATTCTAGACAATGCTGTTCCCTTTCGTACGATATGCTGTATCCAAGTTTGTATTTGAAACAAGATAGAACAAATTTGTGATATTTCGATAAAATTTATAAAATCATGCAAAAAACTTACTGATTATAGGATAATGCAATAAAACAATAATAAAAGTTAGTAAAAAATGTACACAAATCAGTCAAAAACGAATACTAAATAATTAAACTCTGCATATTTTACTTACATATTCGGTGACCCCGGTGTACAGCACCGGGTTGGAGCCAAAACTCAAGAACCTGAGCCCGCACAGATTTTCCGCGGTGAACTAGTGGCGGGGGAAGGGAAATGAGGCAGCTACTCGAAATGGGGACAAAAAACAGCGGCCAGGGAAAAAGTTATTCGAATTTTTCAAGTGACCCGGTCCCACAGACATATAAGTC